>VBSM01003157.1:18122353-18170166 GCA_008086735.1 Cheirogaleus medius | reverse complement strand
AGTAATATTCCATTGTGAGCATATACCACATTTTAATTATCCATTCCTGGATTGTCGGGCACTTGGATTGTTTCCAAGACCTTGCGATAGTGAATTGTGCTGCCATAAACATTCGGGTGCAGATGTCTTTATAATAGAAAGTCTTATGCTCTTTTGGGTAGATGCCCAACAATGCTATTGCCAGGTCGAATGGTATTTCTATTTCTATCTGTTTGAAGTATCTCCAAATTCTTTTCCACAAAGGTTGCACTAATCTGCGGTTCCACCAGCAGTATAAGAGTGTTCCTATCTCTCCACATCCTCGCCAGCATTTGTTGTTTTGGGATTTCTTGATACAGGCCATTCTCACTGGGGTTAGGTGGTATCTCATTGTGGTTTTGATTTGCATTTCTCTGATGATTAGAGATGTTGAGCATTTTTTTATATGTCTGCAGGCCATTATTCTGTCTTCTTTGGAGAAGTTTCTGTTCATTTCCATTGCCCATTTCTTGATGGGGTTGTTTGATTTTTTCTTGTTAATTCTTTAAGTTCTAGATAAATTCTTGTTATTAGGCCTTTATCAGAAGTGTAGAGGGCAAATATTTTCTCCCACTCTGTGGGTTTTCTATTTGCTCTAATGATAGTTTCCTTAGCTGTGCAGAAACTTTTTAATTTGATCAGATCCCATTTGTTTATTTGTTGCAGCAGGGTGGCGGAGGAGGGGAGCTCAGGTCCCTGCTGGGCTCTGCTGACACCAGGGGAGGGAAGAGGAGAAACAATGTGCCAATCAATATAGATTGATGGCAGGTGGAGGGGGAAGTACAATTCCCTATTGGCCCTTGCTGATATCAGGAGTGGAAGAACAGGGAGTACATATTAGCCCTGACTTATAGCACCTTGCCCAGTCTCATTAATGTGAGATGGAGTTGGAGGTTCAGATCCACACTACACCTGGGTGCAGTGACTAGCCCCGCTTTGTACGATCTGTGGCTGGACCCCACTAATACCACGCTGGCATGGGAATCTGAGTAGCACCTTATTCTGCCTGATGGAGGATGAAAGGTCAGCTCCCTGATCAGCATCCCTCACCCCAGTGAGGTGGAATAGAATAAGGAGGGTGTAGTAGTGGGTAGAAAATCAACTCTCTGCACTATCCTGCTGAAATAGTGGTTGTGTGGTGAGTTATTTTCTGTTCATGGGGTAAGGCAGGAATTGCTAAAAAGTTTTTCTGCTATTAGGCCACACTTTTCCTCTTCCTTTGGCTAGATAAATGAGCTTCTTTGGAGCTTTTATTGCCTGTGCCTGTTGGTGGTTCCAAGCTGGAGGCTTCTGCAGTGCTCTCTTGGGCATATATGAGAGGCAATAAGAAAACTCAGGACCCTTGACAGTCTACCTTCTTTCCACCTTCCAGGGTCTTCCTATGCCTGATTGTTGTATTTATCCAGAGTTTTTTAGTTACGATTGGCAGGGAGTGGGAAGATTGGGGATATGCCATCTTGGAGAAATCAGAAGTCTCCTTTCTTTAATTTTTGGAAAGTAAGTAATTGGAAAGCATTTGACTTGCAAGAACATATGTTATCCAGTCATTAGATTCAGTCTCTTTCTCAATTTTAAGAAAGTATATTTAAAATGGCTTAATAAGGTGTGTTAAATGATTTTTTTCTAGTCTTTTCCTTAAAGGTACCATCTTTAACCCAATAAAATGTTTTTTTGATAACACATTTTTATCTTACTGTGTGTTGTCGGTGCATTTAAAAAAAATCTTGGGGTGAAGATTGAGCTTGTGAATACTTGATTAATGGTGTTCCTCACTGGCATCCCTAATTACAGCTACCACTATAACACTCTGGAAAATTTTGTGCCACAGAACAGTGTACCATGATTAGATGAGTGATAATTTTTTATTGGTGGGATGGAGTTAAGGAAGAAAACAAAGGTAGAAAAGAAAACCAGCATAATACCTGACCTATAGACTATTCTGAGGCAGAAGCATTTTGTGAAAAATGCCTGGGAAATTTGAAAGTCTTGCCTTAAAATGCTCTGTGGCTGCATATCTGTTGAAAATTCTTGGAACATCCTTAGGAACATACAGATTGACTTAAAGGTGACAGGTCTAGACTCCAAGGCTCTTTTTACATTTATGAATCAATTTCTTTCTCTCTGATTACCCTTGCCTGAGATTATGGCAGGGAAGTATCAGCTGTCAAGAATTGGTATCCTGATAGGTTGACCTAGCTGTCTGTCATAGTCAAAATTTAGGGATCTCAGGTTTACTTTTGTGTGGGGGGGTATATCATAGGCTAGTGTGGAAAATCCTTGGGTTTAAGAAAATTCCTTCAAGTGGCCCATGATGCTGGAAATCTTACTGGTTTTCTACTAAGATTAGTGAAATTGTTCTTTTCCTCATGTCATCTCTTTCTGCAAAGATGGAATATGTACTATTCTCCATTCCTAGATGGAGAACATAAAGACACATACTCATATGCTTATGTTAAGGAACAGGTGAGAAGGATTTTAAATGTAACTGAATCATTTGTACTACTTCTGAGTAAGTTGGAGCTGGGGGTTATGCCATAATCTTGTTTTCTTAAATCTTCCCCCACCATTTATTTAGGTTTAGGCATTAGGTTATATTCCTTTAATGCTTTTAAATGCATTACTCCATATTTTATGGGTATATATTCATGGGTAGAATATTTTCTGATGCACTTTCACCTAGTGTCTTTATCTGCATATATTATTCTATAGATTTTCATTATCAATTTTTCTTCTTTGTGCCTAATTGGAGGTCAGTCAGATCAGTTTGTAAAAGGCCTACTCTCCTTAGTTGAACAGAATATTGTGTAAAAATAAATGAGTGAAGGAATAGTGTAGTAAATATAATTAAGAAGGTGATAATATGCTTCTACTAAATCGAGCCATTGTAGCATCCTACAAGCTAGAAAGTTTTCACATAGTGCATATATTCATTTCTGAGGGCTGCCATACAAATTACCTCAAACCAGATGGTTTATGTTGTAACAACATAAATGCATTTTCTCACAGTCTTGGGGGCCAGAAGTCCAAAATCAGTGTGTCAGCAGAGTCATGGTCCCTCCAAAGGTTCTTTGGGGAATTCTTCCTTACCTCTTCCAGCTTCTGATGGCTCTAGGCATCCCTTGGTTTATGGCTTCATGGCTCCAGTCTCTGCTCATGTCTTTTCCTCCATGTCTGTGTCTACTCATCTTTTGTCTCCTATAAGAACATTTGGCATTGGGTTTTGGGCCCACTTGGATAGTTCAGGCTGATCTCATCACTAGATCCTTAGTTATATCCCTAACAACCCTGATCTGATGTATGCTTTGTCAAGTTAAAACAAATCTGGGCTTAGGGAGGAAACTTTATTTGAAAAGATTAGTATAATAAGAGAAAAGATATTGTTGAAATAAGGGAAGGGAAACTCAAAGCTCAGGCAGAGAGGAATTTTCTTTTACAGGGAGGGATAAATGAGGCTAGGAAGAGCCAACTGTGGAGGAGTGGGATGACCAGGCTATGTTTTTCCTTGAGATGAGCCAATTCTCAGAAAGGTACTTCAAAGAAGAGTTTTATGCTGACACAGAGTGAGGGTGGGTGAATGTTCAGGGACCTGGCAGAAGGAAAGAAGTAAAACTAAAGTTTTGTCTCGTCAGATATTTTGTCTAGATTGGTTATTGTTTACAAAGAGTTTAGCTTATTATTAAGGAAGCAAAGAATGAAAATTTGGAGGATCTGCTTCTAGCTTTGCCCTAGGGAACCAAGGAGGGCATCTGTGACTCTTATCTAAGTCACATGGGGAAGGGCAGTTTTTTTGTAGCGTGCCATTTCCTGGAACACAAAAAGGTGGGTAATTTGTTAAATCCTACTGTTTTCCTGGATCACAGGGCTCGGGTAAAGTTCAACATTATCTTTTTTAAAAGATCACTCTGGCTGCTTTGGAGAGAATATTCTTGGGAACAAAGGCAGAATGAAGAAAGAGAATTAAGAGCCCACAACAGGAATGATGCCAGCTTGGACCTAAGTTGCTGGTCAGATTTTAGCTATATTTCGAAGTGTTATTTTTAAGATTTATCCATGTTGCTATGTGAACAGCTAATCTGTTGCTTCCAACTGCTGCATCATTGTGTGTTATATATGCATCCACTACATATAAATTATCCATTTTCCCAGGATTGGGTCTGCAGATTATCTTCAAAATATCAATCACCACATATAAACATCACTGCAGAGGACATCTTTGTTCACATCCTCACATGGGCCCATTTAGATATTCTCTTTATATACACACTGAGGAGCAGACTGACTTGGACATAGAGTATGCATCTACTGACATTACCTAGCTTCTTCTTGATCACTCTCCAGAAAAGGATGCAAATCTACATTTTCATCATCAATGCATGGAGTTTCCTCTATTCCCAATTACTCTTGAAATTGTCTGATTTTACTATTTTTCCAAAATCTTATTTTTATCTGAACTGGCATTTCAGTGTTTACTCATGAGTTGGAAGCTCTCTCAATATGCATGAATAACTTTGAGTTTTATTAGTCTCTAAATTGTTCATATCTTTCTCCTGTTTTTCTATTTGGATTTTTATTTAAATTCTTATCAGTTTTCAGGATAATTTTATATTGCAGTTCTGCACTAATTGTGTAGCCCCTAGCCACATATGGCTATTTAACTTAAATTTAAATCATTTAAAATTAAATAAAATTACAATTTTAATTCCTGAGTTTCACTAGTCTCATTGTAAGTGTTCATTAGCTGTACCTGCATCACTGCAGAAAAGTTTAAAATTAAAAATATTTTCCCCCTTTCTCTCATCTCCATAGGAACATTGTTCTTCGTATACTTTGTAGAAGATAAATTCTTAATTTAGATAAAACAAAAAGTAATCAATATTATATCAGATAACATGTGATTTTAAAGCATTAATTGTATAATTTTGCTACTAGGTTTTCATCTTTGATTCACCCTTACTCCCCCATGTGTATAGTGTCATTTAGGATATGGTTCTATTTTTCTTTACGTAGTGATGCATTTCCAAACAACATTTCCAAAATAATCCTTCATTTTCCCATTGATTAGTTCTACCTTTTATACCCTAAGTTAAGCTGCCTTTTATATACAGGCCAGTCTTTGAGCTCTGTATTCTCCTTCTTTTTTTTTAATTTGCCATTACCTCCAATTGTTTTTCTAGTAACAAAGCACTCTTTCTATTATTATGGATTTAAACTTCTTAAGTGGGGAAAGCTGACTCCCTTTTTTATTATCTCTTATTTTAAAAGTTAATTTATTTACTCCTAGATTATATTCTTCCATCTGTTTTATGTTGAGTATATCAGGTTCCTAAAACAAAATCCAACTGAAATTTAACTTGAATTAAATTAAATTATAGGTTTGCTTGTATAACAAATATGTCTTTATAGTATTCAATTATGTGCCATTCAAGAGCCTGTACATTTTTATACACTCAGCTAAAATTTTTTAGTAGTCTTTGTAACAGTTTTTAAACTTCCTTCATAATAATGCTATTATTTAACAAAACTAAACTAAACAAAACTTCTCTCTTTACAAAATACCTTGTATTATAGGACACTAGAAGCTCTAACCAGTTAAGAATTTTACATATGAAGAAAGTTATAACATTATACAAGGTATCCATGTAACAAAAACATTTGTACCTCCTTAATATTTTGAAATTTAAAAAAATTTTAAAAAAAGAATGCGATGAAAAAACAAGATCTGTTTATTGGATCTCTATTTTTACTACTTTTCCACAACAACAAACTAGTCACTTCTTTAATCATGTGTTACAAGATTTGGTTTGCCGGTACCTTAAGGTTGAGTTCTCTGTTTAGCACTCAGTGCAGAGATTCCTTGTTGATTTAGGACATATCTATACTCTTTTGAGATCGCCTAAGTAGATGGAGAGATTTACAGTTTTGAATAAATGGGGAATCTAATTAATAATGGCATATTGTAAAATTGATTTTGTGAGGGGCTGTATCTGAGATAATGTTTATCACAGCAATTTATAACCTCACCCCCCACCCCAAAGCACTATACAAACCACAATTTACTGAGCTGGAGATCCTTGGCAAGAGAAATGATGAGCCAGGATTGGAAGTAGATTCTACAAAGTTGAACTGTCAGGTTGTTATGCATCTGAGCACTGTCTTGTTTTGTTTTTACTTTTGTTTTACTTTTTCCTCAACTCGTTCTGCTTTTCTGTCATATGCAATGATCACAGCTGATTGGGTCAGATGTTTCACTACTGACTTCAGAGGGCGGAGGAGGGGCACGGGCAATATACATAGCCGTAATATTCGTACCCCCATAATATGCTGAAATTAAAAAAAAAGTAAAAAAAAAGAAAAAAAAAGAAAACCTTGACTGTACCAATCTCTAGCCGTGGAAGAAATGGAACATGCTTCTATGTTTCTTGCCTCTTTAAGTTGCATGGTTAGTTGACAATAAATGAATAAATAAATAAATAAATAAATAAGCAGGGAATCTCTACCATCCCTGGACAAAATCATTTTATATCCTCTGCTAACAATGTAACAGATCACAATATGAATTTTATTTTAGTGTATTTCATTTTAAAATGTTGGCTTTACCCAAACTCGTTCTTCTGCCTAAAGTTGGAAGTTTTCAAATATTTTGACAATCTTCCCCCTGAGATGTTGTGAAATGATTACATGTGGAAGAGAATGAAAGAGAATTAAAGTGGCAGAGGGTGTTGCTCACACCATGCAACACAACTTCTGTAAATACATTATCAGATTCACTTTACTATCCTGAGACCCCTCTCACATACCATCACAACTCTTCTTCTTTCATTTGGATCATTAGAAAACAAGATCCTTCTTAATTTAGGAAATTAATGCAATAAATTCATGACTCATCAATTAATAATGGACCGATAATCATTTCCAAAGAGTGAATTATGGCATAGAGTCTTTAGGCACAACATAGTCGTATGAAACAGAGAACTTAAAGTTATCTTAGCAGTTGTGTGATATATCTTGTACACTGGTGATAGAAAAAGGATTTCTTAACAAAGGGCACATAGGGCTTTGCATAAGTAGACTGAGAATAATCTCAGTCTATTAACCCCATCTGCTCTCCATAAGAAAGAAAAAACCACAGCATAGAATATCAGTGGGTTGTTGAAGCTCAGAAAACAGTGCCCCAGAATGAAAGCCTCAGAAGCAAATGTTTTTCTCTGATCTTCTGCCCACCTGTCTCTCATCTCATTTTGCCCTGAGGCTAACCATAGAAACTAGAAACTTCCCGAATGCAAGTCATAGAAAAACAGAACCACTTTTCCCCAAAGCCAGCAATAAAACAAAAGTAATACTCTAACTTTTTCTCCACCTTTCTGTGTAAAAACTGGCAATAAAGAAATTATCTGATCTACCTTGTTTGACTGCAGGTCATGAGACCCCCATTCCAGAGAGGGTCCTGTCTCATACCCAGAAGGAAGGAATGCTGCTCAGAGAGGTCAAGAAGAATCTAGACAGAAAGGCCTTGCTGGGTTTCCCTACTCAGTCTATTAGCATTAGTTCATACCCTTTTTGTCCACTATTTCTACATGGATGTCCATACTTTGTTGAACATAAGCATAAAACTGTATCTTTGGGTTTTCATTCTGAAGGCTCCTGGGTACACACGTTAAATAAATTTGTGTGCCTGTTCTATAATCAATCTTTCTTTTGTGATTTGATTTTTCAGGGAGCCTTCAGAAGGCCAAGGGGAACTCTCTCCTTCACCCCAACAAGGTTTTAATGTACCATTCAAGAAAATTTACCTGTATTCATAATAAATTGGTGAATCTTGGATATTTGTAAAGCAACTGAATTTTATTATTAAAATGTCAAACCTCTCATTGGAATATATTTTAATGTTTTGTTTTATTCTTCATGACTATGTTTAAGTATATAGAATGGTAATAATAATATCTTGGCAGATGTAATAATAAATATACCTTTGTCTTGTAGAAAACTTAAATTACACCATTATAAATTCACAGGATGCTTTGCAATGTGCTGTTAATATCATGTGTTGGTTGTGTGGAATGTACAGAGACTGTATATTTACTGAGGAGGATAAAAGTATAGGGAAGAAATAAATGAGACTTATTTGTTATATTTTTTGATTAAAAACACTGTCATGTCAGTGGCATAAAAAGCTGGAATATTTAAATTATAATTTTATCAGATCTTCTCTTTATTTACATGCTAGTGCCTAAATCAAACAGCCTTCTTTCACTAAAAATAAAGCCTAGTTCTATTACCCTCTTTTATTTTATATCTTTTTTTTTTTTGGAGGTGGTGCTAAAAACCTATAAACTAGGAGTTGATGATATAATTTTAATTTTGGGAAAGGACTAAACTTGATATCAAATCATAACACAAAAATTCTAAGTATATCCTCTGATAATCTTGGCAAAGAAAATTGAGAAACTTCTTAAAATAATTCACTATTCTAGGTGCCATTAAGAACATTCATGATTCATGGAAGGTAAAAATATTAACACTAACAGGAGTTTAGAAGTTGATTCCAACCCTCATGGATGATTTTGAGGGATACAAGGCTTCAGTGGAAGAAGTAGCTTCAAATGTGGTGGAAATTGCAAGAGAACTGGAATTAGAAGTGTAACCTGAAGATGTGACTGCATTGTTGCATCTAATGATAAAACTAGAACAGGCGAGGAGTTGCTTCTTATGGATGATCTAAGAAAGTGGTTTCCTGAGATGGAATCTAGTCCTGGTGAAGATGCTGTGAATATTATTGAAATGACAACAAAGGATATAGAATATTACATAAATAATTGATAAAGCAGTGGCACAGTTTGAGAGTATTAACTCCAGTTTTCAAAGTAGTTCTACTGTTGGTAAAATGCAACTAAACAACATATCATACTACAGAGAAATCTTTCATGAAAGAGTCAATCAATGCAGAAAACTTTATTATTATCTTATTTTAATAAATTACGATAGCCACGCCAACCTTCAGCAACCACCACCTTAATCAGTCAGCAGCCTTCAACATGGAGGCAAGATCCTTCACCAGCAAAAAGATTGCGATTCCCGAAGGCTCAGATGATTGTTAGTATCTTTTTAAGAATAAAGTATCTTTTAGTTAAAAAATTCTATATATACTCTTTTCAAAAATATTTTTATGTTATATAAAGTGTGGGGTATACTTAGTAAAGACAAGAAGTTACAAGTTATGTTGGATTTACTGTATCTGTTTAAGGTATTAGACATCTAATTCTAAAAGGTAATATTTTATAATAGACAATTATAATTTTATTATCATTTTGAATACAGTTTAATATTTTATTGCATATTATTGAGAAAATTAAATACTTTTAGCATATAGCTATTCAACATAAATGTGTAAGTGAAATAAAAAATATGCAGTTTTACTTATGAAGTCTTAGTTATAATTTTGTATTCTCCAAATTTTATTGCTTTCTGACGATTATCATTGCAACTGAGATGATTACTTAAAATTCAACTGTAAGAAAAGCTTATAAAAATTCATAAAAATACAGGTTATATTAAACTCAGTTTCAATATAAACTGTCTTGGAAAACTTGCTATTTTTCAAAATGTCAAAAATAATTAGTGGCAACTTTGTATTTTTCTAAACGGACAGGCAAAATGTCAAATGAGACCTTATTTCTGCAGAATTCTAATTTGTTATTACAGAAAACCATAAATATCAGTGATAAAATGTTATCACCTTAAGTTCTCAGATTTAATGAGTAGGTATTCATATGGTACCAGGAACCAGTGCGTTCACTTTGCTTATAGAGGTCTCTTAGATTTAATTAAGACGAATTTTAAAAGAACATAAAGTACTGAGGTTAAATGCAAACAGATGGAGTTTTATTCTATTCTGTTTAATAACAGAAAAATAATAACTTGTAAATGAAATTGCCATCAGTACATTCACTCAGAAAGGGAAAGAAGCATTATTAAATGACATATTGGGAATTTCAAGGGATGAGTATAATGACTCACTGAAATCTTCCTGAATGTACTAACCATGTCAGTAAGAAGGAAACAGGAAACACAGTAACAAACAGTTATTTTAAAATGTGTAGAATAGACAAATACACTTTTTCTTCATATAGCAAAAGCATGATCAAATTCCAATATACCAAATTAAGGATTTGAAATTTTCAAATACTTATGCTGTAGGAAGCAAAGATAGACATAAAGTAATTGGGGAGCAGGGGGCTTAAGCTGTGCAAAATTCACCATTCAGAGAAAAGATCACGGATTGATATTCCCCAAATTTGATTATACCCAGGGTCCACGTACTAGAAATCAATGTTTTCTTGGTTTCTGTAATTCTCTGGAGCAAAT
This sequence comes from Cheirogaleus medius, assembly GCA_008086735.1. Classification (NCBI taxonomy): domain Eukaryota; kingdom Metazoa; phylum Chordata; class Mammalia; order Primates; family Cheirogaleidae; genus Cheirogaleus; species Cheirogaleus medius. Next base: position 18,159,786 of record VBSM01003157.1, on the reverse strand, counting down.
CATTCTCTCCAGGCCTCACTGCTAATAAGAGGTTGGATCAGTGTTACATCCTCTCCTGAGTATAAAGACAGCAAGAAATTAGGAAGGATCTGACAGTCAAAACAGACAAGGAATGCAATTCCTACAGTGCAATGACTTGAGAGGCAGGAAGAGAAAACATACCTGTGGCTGTAAAACTAAAAGAACTATTGTGTTGGCCAATGCCCACAGGAAAGATAAAACTGGGAGTTTGCAGCTTTCTACAACCTTCCCAAGTACAATCTAGTCAAATTAGGATAAATCCACATAAGGCCTTACACATAAAATTTCTGCAAAGTATTTATAGAGCAGGGAATTACAAGAGTAATCGGATTCAACATGGTGAAAAACACAAAAAAATGAATACAAAAATAAATAAATATAAATCCACTTCAAAGCAGGATTAAGTTACATAGGGCTCTGTTTCATGTGATTGTTTTAGATAGAAAATGAGAGCATTTATTACTTAAGTTTCACCTATTTCATTTAAACAATAGTGATGAATAGCAGTTATTATACCTTTACTATCAGCCAGGCAAAATGTTATGCACTTTACTTGCATTATTTTTTTGAACCTTACAACAACCCTGTGACATAGATATTGGTATTCCCATTCAAAACTCAAGTTCTTGATTGTACATGCTGATTGATACTGATGTTGATGTTGACTACAATTTATTGGCACTTAGCTTTTAAATACACCCTTTTTTTCCTCCATAGATTCTCTTTGATCACAGATTTTCATTGATTCTCTTTGACTACTGCCTTATTATTTAATACAGCCCATCAAATGACAAGGAGAGACCTTGTCATTTGAATCTCTCCAGGTCTCCACTACATTATCATATCTTATCTTCTTTATTGGACTTCTTTGAATCTGAAATTCTTTTGTTTGTATCTGTTTAGTTATGAGAATGTAAGATCAATGAGATTATTTTACCCCCCAAAATAATAATTTATGATGCATAGTTGTACAATAATAAATATTTTGGGATAAACGCATGGGCTGTCATGGTTCAAATGTTAAGCTCATGGGTGCTACAAGTTAAATAACACTCTTTTCTAATGAATAAAATGGATAAATGAGTATGTAAACTAATAAATCCTCTTTAGGCTACTTCAGGATCTTGGTCCATTTATTTGTGGGAACTTATTTATATATCCTTTCAGGATGGTATTTGAATCAATTTTCTTTTTGTTATAAATGTAAGAACTTCTGACTCTCAGGAGAAAGTATCTGGAAGTTCTTCAAAGCAGTTGCTACACCATTTGGGAAAAATAACTGAAGTTAAGCAGGATATGAAGTGGAAACTTTGTAAGTTTTCTTTCAGTTCATTTCACCGGAATTCAATTCTTAATAGTCCCAGAGCCATTATATGTTTTAGAATTGCAGGCAAAGCATGCCTTTCTTTGGACACCCTCTTGAATGTGGTTGCAAACTTATATTTAGAGAAGTACAAGGAAGAAGCAATGTATTACATAAAGATTTTATTTATGCTTCTTCTCTAAATTAATGCTAGTCATGCATTTCTCTAAGTATTCTATTTATGGTATAGACATATAGTATGTATACATGCCCAAGGCATTGCATGAGATACTGAAGCCATGATGGAAATGATTGGCATCAAGCCTCATCTTTCATTGAGTTCACATTCCCATGGTCATGTCTAGGGGCAGTACTTAATGCCTCTTCCCACATTCTTATGGCATATCTTGCAAGAGAGAGAATTTGGTATAAGTATTGATTATTTTACATGACCTTTCTTGCGGTGATTATATTTAAAAATGATTGGCCTGGGGTATATATCCCAATGGAAAAAAAAAATCCTGGCAATTAGAATCCATCACCATAAAGTCATAATGAAAAAAGTTATTTATAATGGTAATTATTACCTTTATTAATATATATCATTTTAAAAGTTTCATTTTTTTCATTAGAAAAATTATATATATTCATGGTAGAAACTTTGGTGATTAAAGAAATTTTTGAATTCCTTTTTGAATATTGTTTTTGACAACAATAGAGAATAGCAATTGGGAATATTTTGTGTATATTTTCTTGTGAACAAATTATATCTAATAAGTACATGTTATGTGTGTATGGTTTTTAAAAATATATAAATATAATACAAATATATGCACAAAATAAAAATCAAAAATAAAGAAATAGTCAAAATCTCTCTAAAAATTTCTTATTCCCTCCTTGGGGTACAAACACACTTAACTGTGAATGCATAACTTTTTTATTTAATTTATAATTTCTTGTGTGTGTGGCTTTGTGTGTGTGTGTGTGTTTGAATAATTAAAATGCACCTTATAGAGCTTCAACTAACCATATAGTTAAGGACCTCAGTTGTTTTGCCCTGAAAACCACCTTCGAATTTTCCCTGATGTTGTGCTTTCTATGCCATAATTTCAGTGACTTACAAAGGTAGGATTGCTAAGACAGGCTCTTTATTAGGGGCTTGGAAAACCTCTGACATCCAGCTTTGGTTCCAAGACTCTCTGATTGTCTTTGTTGAACTTCATTAGATTACATAGCAATTTAGGACTCCTACACTGAATCTTCCCTACCTCTCTTCTTAACTAAGGATCACAGTTGCTCTGTGGTCTGATTTCTAAATTTTCTTTAGCTAGATGAATGATTAATTAAATTGTGCTATATCCATACAATAGAATACTATGCAAGCATTAAAAAGAAGAAGGCATATCAATATGGATTAGTGTATTAATATATTCAAAACATATTCCATGAAAAAATGACACAAAAATACATATTAAAAGCATACTTATATTTAAAAAGTATGTTTAGAATTTCTACTTTAAAAATGGCAAAGTCAATACATCCATGGACACGTTCCCTAATGAAAACAGTGAAAAATATAAACAAACCGAAGTCTCTGGAAATGATATATAGTGAAAGGAAGGACAGACAGTGAAAGGAAACAAAGTTCTATTCAAGAAAATCTATTGAAACGTGGTAAGAACAGAGAGAATCTGTGACATTTGAACCATGACTGGGTGCTGCAGACCCCCTCTCAGCACAGTGTGACAAAGATTTCATTCTAGGTTCCTGGTAGGTACGGTCAAGAACATAGGGCTCCCTCTCTCCTTAGCTCTCAATGGCTATTGTCTATTGCCAAAACAGTATTAAAAATTTATTCAAAAATTTCTTTAACCACCAAATTTTCTATCATGAACATATATAATTTTTCTTAAAATGGTATATATTAATAAGGGTAATAATTGCCAGTATAAATAGCTACAGCATCTGCACAGAAGAGACATCAGCATTTTTCAGCACACCACACACCTTCCAGTTACAGAGTATGCTCTAGGCCAATATACCCAAGAGTACAGGAGTTCTCTTCTGCTCAACTTCTACTGGTGGAGTGGAGGCTCTACCTCTGTTGTGATGCACTGAGAACACTGGGAACCCATTGCCATCATCTTGACACATTTGAAGTGTGAAGTTTCTATGCTGGGAGAGGCAAGCTAAGAAGACCAGAGTCTATAGATGCCATCTCGGCACCCAGCTCCAATGCAATGGTTTCTCTCAGAAAGAAGCAAGTAGGTCATTATCTCTGCCCCACTTCCAGAGCCTTGGCTCAGAAATTTGTGTGTGTGGGGAGATGGGTACTGTAAAACAGTGATCTCTGAAGCTCTTTCCAAAATAAATCACTTTGTTACAAACTATGGAGTAAGTTCAAGATTAAAAGTACTTTCAATAACAATGGGGATTTTGTAAAGAAATTAGAGGAGACTGGTAGTTTTATTGGAGATATATAGTAAGCCACAGGACAGCTAGTTTAATCTAAGAGAATCAGGGAAAGAGACAGCTCAGGAGAGCCTTCATGAGGCCAGAACAAACCTGAAATGCAAATCTCAAAAGCTGTCTCTGCAAAGAAGCCCATATTTATTAATAATTGGAACAGTCTGTGGACTAAATTGTGTCCGAGGGCACTATTGAAAAAAATATCAATGAGCTAGCAATCAGTGGAACTTATTTGTTGTGCCTTATCAGGGAAAGTGATAGTGAAAGAAAGTGCTGTTCACCAGAGTCTTCATACTGAGGAGAAATAGGCTTTATTAAATAATCTAGCCAGTCACTAAATACATAAACACCCAAATACCAATAACAAGCTCAGGGGTGAGGGAACCCAGAGTTACTAAAATATATTATCCGAAATTTCCAATTTTCAAGAAAAAGATATGAGAAATACAAAGAAACAGAATACTATGACCTATACCTAAGAGAAAAAATAGGCAAGGGAAATTGCTCGTGAGAATGACTAAATGTATAATTTATAATGGCAACTAAATATGTTTAAAGCAGTAAAAGAGACTCTTCTTAAGGAGTAAAATATATAATCACAATGTCACATGAAGTAAAAGCAACTATAATCAATACAGCATGGTAATGGCATAAAGACAGACATAGATTAATGGAATAGAATTGTGAATCCAAAAATATACCTCAAATTTTGGACAATTGGTTTTCAAAAAAGAGAGCCAATATATTTTAATAGAGAAAGAATAGTCTTTTCAACAAAATCGCTATATACAATTATTAACAGTTATCTGCCAAGAAAAGAAAGAGGTTGTACGCATATCTTCTACTATATACACAAATTAACACAAAATGAATCAGAGACTTAGATATGAGAGTGAGAAGTACATAATTTCTCAGAAGAAATCATAAGGGCAAAATGCCATGACTTTGTATATGGCCATGGTTTCTTATACAAGATACCAGAAAAAAAGAAACAAATTGTATTTATTCAAAATTTAAAACACTGTGCTTCATTGGATACTATTAAGAAAGTGAAGATGACCCACACAATGGGAGAATATATTTGCAAAGCATACATCTGATAAGAGAGTTGTATCTAGAGTATATGAAGAACATTCTTACAATTCAAGAAATTTCAGACAGGTGGTATCTTAAAAAAGCTTACTATCTATAGGAATTAACTAAGTAATATGAGCTACAAACATACACATAAGAAGGAAACAGAAAAAGAGTAAGACATAACATCTAGGTACTAGTAGACATAACACATACCAAAAAATGCAAATAAATTCCAAAATGTAAGTACGTACTAGGAAACTACCAAGGAGAAAAACCTGCAGAAAAATGTGTTTCTGACTAGAAAATAAAATGAAAAATATCTGAACTATTCAGAAGGTTTCCAGGGAACTTTTCAGTTTTGTTGAAGAGTTTGTGAATGGATCCATGGCAATGGACCCATGGAAAGCTAAAATAATGCAATTAGGTACAAAAATCTCCAAAGACTACTATAAGATATTTAAAATAAGAATATATCTTCATATACTATAAGGATTTACTGTGAATAAAAATTGCATTGTAAACATTAAATATTGATTGATCAAAAATGGTGTTATGAAAGGTGGATTAAAAGGGAAGATAATTTTTAAGTTTCCTACTAGGAAATCAATTGATTTCTGGTAAAATTTTTAAAAAATAAAAAAAGAAATTTTACTTTAGAATATAATACTAATGAACATAAACATAATTTCATATGTAATTTAGAGCTGAGAATGAGAGAAAATGTCATAAGCTTATTTTATAATAAGAATATATTATTAATATCACTACTACTAATTATTACCATACATTATGTTATTTATGGTAATAATTTTAATTGTATATGATATATAATTACATATGGAAATAGTAATAGTAATTATTACCACATATAATTTCATATATGATTAGTAATAGTAATAATATAAACTTTGTAATACTATTTGCCTTTTAAAACAGTATATATTATTTTTTAAATAAGAAAAAATTTGTCTTAAGGAAATAAGCATATATGTATGCAAAGATGTATTTATATGGAGATTTATAAGAACATATTCATATGAAAAAAATGTATTTAACTGAAGCATGGATTTAATAGTGAAAAGGAAACAAAGTAAATGCCCAACAGACGATCAGTAAAAAATAGTTGTATATATATGGGATATGCTAAAATTATTAGAATAACATTGTAGAATGATATTTAATGGCATGGAAAATGTTTATTAGATATTGTTAAGTCAGTATAAAACAGATTATAAAACAGTATGATTTAATAGGAGTTAACATTTGTTGATTTCTTTTTATGTGCGAGGCACTGTATTAAATGCTATACATGCATTTTTCTTATTTGCTCTCCATAATAGCCCCATGAAATGGGTAATGTTAATAAGGTTAAGTGTCTTTAAACAAGGCTATAAAGTATGTGCCACAATAGTTCTGTGCTTTTAAAAATAAATAAAATTGGGCCAGGCCTGGTGGCTCATGGCTGTAATCCCAGCACATAGGGGGACAGTGGCAGGAGGATCACTTGAGGCCAGGAGTTTGAGACCAACTTGTGCAACATAGTGAGACCTCCATCTGTACAAAAAATTTTTTTTAAAAAATCTGCCGAGTGTGGTGGTGCATGCCTGTCATCCGAGCTACTTAGGAGGTTGAGGTGGGAGGATCATTTGGGCCCAGGATTTCGATGCTGCAGTGAGCTGTGACTATGTCACTGCACTCCAGCCTGGACAAAAGAGCAATACACTGTCTCCAAAATACATGAATAAATAAATATAAAATTAAAATATATAAGTATGTGTTTATACACACAGACACTGGTGTAATTGGTTGCCTCTGATTGTAGAGTGATATTTATTTTATTATTCTTGCCTATTTGCATTTTTTGAACTGCAAAATATATATGTTTAACAAGAAAAAATAAAGTGAAAGATTACTTAGTTATTCAAATATGAAACATTTTTAAGCCCTTACTGTGTGCCGTGTACTGTGAGTTTAGAGATTTCTAAAATAATTAAGATACTGTTTATGCCTCTTTACAAATGCATTTTATTTTTTCAAAGTAGCACCTTAATTACCTACACTATCATATGTGGAGTTCTGAGACTATATATGACAGCTTCTAATTTTCAAATATCATAGTATATTTTCATCACAGTTGGATGCTAGTAAGTTTTTATTTAGTATAAAGAAATCAATAGGATACAAAATTTTTCATAAAACGACACATAAATAAACTTGCAGGTTTAACTTAAAAATCCTTCTGAGATATACAATTTCAATTTCAACTTTAATCTCTTTAATTAGTTGAAATATTAAAGGCATTTGAACTGTATTTAGGAATAAAAAAATACAAACCATATAACATACCTTGACTTGTTGAATGCAATGCCTTTGGAGTTTTTAGGCTGTTAATGTTTGCTATTTTAAGATTGTGGTTATCTTATTTGGTTGTCTTATTCATTCTGCAAATACTAATTCAGCACATACTAAATGCCTGATAGCTTTTTAGTGATGGGGTGGTATAGCTGTGAGCAAGAATGGTAAAGTGTCTGCCATAGTGAAACTTTTGTTCTGATGAAGGGAACAGGTCAAGAGACAGACAAAGATACAAAGGTAAGCACATTTCATTTATTTCCATCAGCAGTAATCACTAGTGTCTTAGTCAAACGTATCCTGCTAAATGTCTATTTTTTCTCTTGTATTTCATCACTTCCTTCCTTGCATTAAAATTCACCACAATCTAATTCTTGCCTTTATTATTCCATAATCAAACTTCCCATCTATAGGCTATCTTGTATGTTAATCTTTCCCACACACGACTGATAGTTGATATTGCTGCAGCAGTATTAACTGCAGAAACATACCAGGAAATAAATGTAGTGGAGGCAGACCAACATTTTTGTCATAAAACAGAAGAGAAAGGGAAGAGAACAGAAAAGAAAATATCAGAGTTCTCTCTAGCTAGTGAGAATATTTTACAAAATATTTTTATAGGTATATGTAAATGGATTGGGTTTAATGTAGTAATAAAATATATATCTTTTAGAAGATCATGGTTACAATATTTGAAAGCCATACTAAACTTCTAAATTATAATGCTCACCATATTAACAATATATCAATGAACTCGAAAGCATATTGTCTGACAAACTATTTTCTACCTAATTAAATATTAATCCTTGTCACTGGCTTGTAGTAGACTCCCTGTTTGCCTCTGACTTCAGATATATTTCCCTCCTCTGTCTCTCTCTCTCTTTCTCTCTCTCTCTCTCTCTCTCTCATATCTGTTTAATCAAACTATATGCTGCTTCATGCTCAATCTTTACTCAGAATACTCTTTCCCACATTTCCCTCTGTCAAAAGGTTCTCCATTTTGCATGGTATACTTCAAAGCCATTTTTTAAGAAACACAGTTTTTGTCTAAATTAAGAGCCCCTATTAGTCTTAATTACATAATTAATAACATTCTTCAAAATGTATTTTTAGAGGGAAGAGTTAAATTGTTGTATTCCTTACAGAGAGTTTCTTATAGTCTTTCCTCAAAAAATTAAATTCATTGAAATTGAGTAGAGATGCCAGATTTATTTGAATCAAGTAAAATAATCTTAGAAATACCAAAGACTTGCCAAAGTACAAGAATGAAAATATGTAGAGATTTTCACTTTATATAGTGGATCATAAGAGTTCCATGTTATTAATAGTTTTTGTGGGTCTGTGAATAGCACATAGTAGGTAGGTATTCAATCAATGACATTAAAAAGTCTAATACCCTGATCCCCTTGAAAATTTCTAGATTCTTAAATGGACAATGTTTTTGGAAATAAGAAACATGGCAGTGGGCTTTTCATTCTTAGGTTGTCGTGGGTTATAATGTATTTTTAGTATCCCAGTGTGTCAGAAAACTACCTGATGATCTTGGCTTCTCCTTTAACTGTCCATAATAAATTATTATTTTAAATTTTATGCTTACTGACTGCAATATAAATTTTGATAAACAGAAAAATCAACTCGAAAAGAATGATTCTAAACAGTGTTTACTACAATAGAGTTTCATTTAGTCTGATCTGTCTTTCACTCCACTCCCTATTGCCAAACATATTCTTTATTCATTTTAAAATTAATCATAATGGAAAACATGATTGAATTATAACTGGGGTTTTTATTGATTTTTCAGCACAGTATAATCTTTGTGCAGTTTCTTTATGAAGTGGGATTTTTGACTGTGGAGTACTAGAAACCAAACCCCATAAAATGATGTTACACTTCAATGATGGTAACATATCCCCATGAAGAAGCATAGAAAAACAATAGTGCTAAGCATATTAGACATGAATAATAGTTTGGTACATATTACCACACCAGACCAAATAATTAACATAAAATACCATGAAACTAGCTTTTAACAATTCATTTTAATGCCAAGAGATTAGGGGCTTGTTCTGTCGTACAATTCTCATACAGAAAAAGTCAGGCATGCTAAAATAGAGCAACTATATTTTGGTATCCTGGGCCAGAAATAATGGTAAATTAGAAGTTTCCTCCCCTTGTTAAATGCCCTCACATAGTTACATTACCAGCTGCGATGGGAGAAATAACTACATGAAAGTTTTTCAAGTATAGTGGAGAATTTTGATATTCTAAGTGCTTGAGCTAATTAAAAATGAAAAGCAATGCTCAGTGAGTTATAATGTAATTCTAACACAGTATAATGTGGGAAATATAGCAATGTAGAAAAGGATAAACATTATTAATTCACGCAAAAGTAGATTGTGCATGACCATATAATCAGTAAGCATGGAAACAACTCAGAATACCTAAACAAATATCATGGTTATCGATTACTCTACCTATGCTAAAATACCATGGATTCAAGTGACTCCTTAGATTTTCATAAGTTTTGGGGCATCTGTTTGTCTATTTCATTGGGAGAACAGTAGGACAAAGAATATTTTAGTGCCATTTTAGGAACAGCACATTTTGAGTCAAGTGTAATAAATAACACATGAGAATACCACTCACTCCCACTCTGATTCATAAACAAGTTATCAAGTTTAAAGTCAAATAGGAAGTGAGTAATGGATTGCAAGAGTAGGATAGGTGGTAAGCGAGATGAAAACTAAATGAAAAAAATTAAGCCTCACAAAATTTTGCACTTTAAACTTTCTCAATTTTCCTGTTCAGGGAAGAATGAAAGAAAATAAAATATTTTAAATAAGGGCAAGTATTTTACTAGGCAGATAATGCCCCCACTGAATATAACAATAGAAGTATCATGCCAAAATGAAAGTAGGTAAATGAAAGTTGAAAAATAAATTCTGCTTTTTAATAATAGTTAAAATTATTTTTGAGACTAAAATTAATAGATTATTATATATTCAATATGATCCTATGTATTTATTGAAAAATACTATAATGTAATGCACAGATATATTTAAGGTGGTTATGAATAATTTTTATTTCATTAGGACTATTTTCTTCATTTTCCAAATTTTTAAACAATAATTATGCATTCCTTTTAGAATATAAAGAAAGAAAATATAAACAAGGAATCTGCAAAAATTATCAGTAATCCCAATGGTTTTATTTACCCATTGTGTTTGATATCAATGTTGTGGAAAATTGGTTTTGTTTATTCTGTTTTATTTATTTTTTTATTTTTCTGGAATATCTGAAGTAATAAAGATATTTTTGGAATCTTCTTTATTTCTTCATGGCTCAATCAACTTGGAAACACATATGTTTACAAATCTTTCTGTACTTTGCGTGAAATGATGGTGTATAACAATTGAATTTTAGATTTAAAGGGTGAGCAAGAATTCATGTGTAAGTAATATTCAGATGTGAATTGAGTTGTGAAAAAATCTTCAGGTCTTGCTCATCAGCCCATACCTGTTGGATAATGGGAAAAAATAACTTTATTCTCCTCTAGTAACTTCAGTATAATTTAATCATCATCTTCTCTTTTGGGCATTCTGTTGTTGCCAGGATGAATCAGGTAAGTGAACTGGCGCCTTCTCCTCTTCTTTCACATCCACTCCCCACATTTCATCCAGCCAAACTTTACAGGTAAGGGGGCCCTGAGAGATCACATGGCCTCCTAGTGTCCTCTACTCCTTTCAGCCATATTTCTGTCCTCTGGTCACTTTTTGGCATTTAAGGACAAGTTCCCTGATGGTAGAATTTATGATCTAGTCTTGGCTTCCCTGGTAGACATTCCTGGCAGGCTAGTGGGAGAATCTCAAATTTAGGGCTTCTTTTTCATAATCTTGCTGCTCCACCAGGCTCAATTTGACATGATTACTTGCCTGAGTCCCAGGATGATAGAAAGATGACCCAAAATAACATCTTTTAGAGCCTTCTGTCCCCAGAATGTTTAAGCAGATGTGAAAACATTTAAAGATCACCTTAATTGATATGTTATTAAGAGCACATTAATATTTTCTAATACATTGCCCACATTTCACAGGTAGTGTTGACATTACTATTAAGCATAAATATAACATGAAATGCCTATGAGACCAAAATGAATAATGCTGTTGGGTTTGAAAAATGCAAACACAGCTAGTACTCTGCTTGATCTTGAAAGAATATGTATCTGGATTCTACTTTCACTTGGCTATATAAATACTTTCTACATCATAATCCCTACAAGAAACATTTCAATTTAACTCACTAAAAATGTTATTTGAAACATATGAGTACAAAGGAAAAGATGGCAAAGTCTTTTGAAGATATAATTTCAAAGGTACCTAGTGAGATTTTATTTCTTCTAGCTGTGATTATTGCTTTGCAAATTGTGATAACAGATCATGAGTTTTCTACTTTATATTCCTGAATTCACACTGACATCAGATTAAGTCAGTCGGTTACTTCCTGAATAGGCGCATAGCAACATTTTTACCAGGTGTACAAAATTTACTCTCTCATTGTCATTCTTTGGCTAGTCTCTTGATGTTCATTGCAACACACATGATTGCAACAGCTCTCCAGATTTTTTCTGACTCTAATTTAGCTATTCTTCATGACTCATTATCTAGTAGTCACCACGACAATAAGAGTTATTGAACATCCGCTTTGTGTAAAATCCTGTCCTATGCAGTGAATGGTAGAGGATTATTAGGGGAATAAAATACTTGCTCCCTGCTGTCAATGGCATTGCAGCCTAATGGGGTTTAAAAATCTCTGCTCTCTTAGTGTTTAGCCTGGTGTTGTATCAGTTTCTGTTTTAGTATCAAACACACCAGAAAATAACTATAATACTTTTTGCTGCAGAGCAGAATTTGCTTTAAGGAAGATCAATTTTGTCATCATTCTTGGTTATTGATGAATTCAAAAGACATTTTTAAGTTTTAATGGATAATGGGAACCATGTTATATAATAATAATTTTAATGTTTCTAAATAACATTTTTAAATATATATTAATTTAAATATACTTTATATAAAACTTTATATATTTGAAATGTATATATACTTTAAATGTATATTTACTTATATATGCTTTATAATACTTTATATATTTAAAGTATATCTTTTTAATTTTCACAGCAAGAATGATTGATGCTATAGTAGTCTTAAAATTGAGGAAATCCAAGCTCATGGTAGAACTATGTTAGTATGAAATGAAAATCATTTTGAATATATAGTAAGAATTTAGACCTAGTGCCTTTTATTTCTTTTTTTAAATTACTCCTTTATTAATGATCTTTTCATCTAATTAGGAGAATTAAAGTAAAAAGGTAGGGGACTGGTGAGCTACCAAATAGGGATATATCTCCCTTATTTTGAGATTTTTCATTTAGGGTATTATAGCTATCATACTTCTAAATACTATTAGTTTACCAGGCTAGAGGTTCCATAAATATATTCTTGCACCACATCAATGATGGACTCCATATATGACAGTGGTCCCATAAGATTATAATATTGTATTTTTTCTTGTATCTTTTCTATGTTTAGATATCTTTGGATACACACTACTTACCATTTTGTTACAGTTGCCTACAGTATTCAGTACACTAACATGCTATACAGGTTTGTTGCCTTATAGTAACAGGCTCTACAATACAGCCTAGGTGTGTAGTAGGCTATACCTATGGGTTTCTATAAGTACACTCTATAACATTTGCACAACAAAATAACCTCCTAATGACACATTTCTCAAAACATATCCTGTTGTTAAGTGATGGATTGCTGTATTTAAGTAATAAAAGATTAAAATGTGAATTTTAAAATATAATTCATTATTGTATAACAATAGTTTGAATACATTATAAGAATATAAAAATATAAATAAACTCCAAACTGTAGTGAATTGTTTTTTAGGCAATGGACAAAACAGAACTTCAAAAAACTTAGCAGAACATTTGTCTTAGGTGACATACTCAATTCATTCTGAGGTTAATAATAATAGTAATGATCTCAATGCATTACATAGATTCTAAGATGCTGAAAACCTCCAAAGTTTTTGTTTAGGATTACCTATCACCTGATATTTCTGATTTTTTTTATGTCTAGGATTTTCTGTACTTATACAACTTTTTGATATATATATATATATATGTATATATATATATGTGTGTGTGTACTTTCATTCAGACCGGGACTATAGTTACTTTCCCAGTAAGGGGATAAACATTAACTGTAGAAAATATTAAACATATTTTGACTTCTTTATTACTTCATGCATAGTTTAGACTTCAGAAACCACTTAGTCCAATCTACACTTTTTCTGATGAAGAAAATGAGATAGGAATGATTAAGGGATTATTGTTGTTGTTGTTAAGGTCTTATAGAAGGCAGAATTATGACTAGAAGTCAATGTCTTGTTTTCAAGACATGTGTTTTGAATGAGTTTCTCCTTTAAGAAAAGTAAATTGATAAACATTTGTAAAGAACATACCTAGTTAAAAGATGAATTAAATATCCTCAGTACTTGCAGTCTACATTGGTTAGAACACTGTCAGTATGTTTGTGTAATTTTAATCTCTATTTTTATATGACAAAACTTCAATCACTTGTGGGGAAAGAAAGAAACTGGAATCCTAAATCTAATCAGTTGTACTAAAAATATAGGGGGCCAAATTAGATAATTGCTATTGAAAACAATAGTTCCTCATAAAAATATAACATCAAAAAGATTCTGTTGATGAGTAAATATCCAATCCTTGAACAGAAAAATAGAAATTATCTTAGTTATTAAAATCTATTTCCATATATGGATTTACCTAGCATCTTGGTGCATGAAGAGAAGTAATATAAAACACTTACAAAATACATGAGCAATATATTTTATATTGTGAAGAACAAAAAGAAAAAATGGTTAAATCTAATTTTTTAACCATTCAATGTAGAGTGCAATAAAATAAAAATTATATTTTTAAAAAGTTAAATAAATGGTATAATATGTATTATTTCTGTTACTTATACAAAAATAATTATAAAACTTCAACAAATTATACATTTACATGAAGATTTATAATTCTCTTATTTAGGAAATAAACCATGTTAGTTTTTTTCAGAACTATAGTTTTTATTTAATGTAGACTTATAGACCTTATTCCATTGATAAAATTTGGTCTTACTTAATTATAACATAATATGACATATGTAGCTGTATACAGGCATGGATTATTTTTTAAAGCTTGAAGGACTTACAATTAGCTTAACAACATGCTGACAACAGACTCCAATTATTTAATGTCTCATCTTTATACCTTGAAAACTATCATTGCTCTGACAGTCTGCAGCTCTTGCTCACTAGCATTCAATCTTTACAAGATAAAGCGTGTCCAGGTTGAGTTATTCCTTGGTTTAACAATTTTTGAAGTATTTTAGAATGCCCTCTGATCATTATAGTTCATATCCTTGCAGAGATCAAAATCTATCCAAAGAACATTTTTACAGTTCCCTTCTTCCCATGGGGTAATTTCAAACGGCATGTCTTTAGGCTTGAAGTATCTTTTTCCCTTCACATTAAGAAATAATTTTTTTAGAAGCAAGAAAAATGAGTTCCCTTTCTACTAGCAGTCTTTTCTTCTCTAGCAAACTGACAGGTGATGACCGTTGTTTTTTCAGAAGTACTCTTGAAGATTGTATTTATTATTCATATATTTTTTTCAAGTATTGGATTGACATTTTAATTTATAGTCACTAAAATTGTGAGTAACAAGTTGCAAAGAAATATTTTCTTATGTTATCAGAAACTCAACCCTTTCTTTGTATTTTATAATTACTTTTCTGACATTTCCATATTTTCAAAGCCAAAAAAATACCCTTTAAAAATAGAACATCTTATATTATTTTACTATGAAAATGCAAAAAAGATATAGATTGCTTAACAAACAGAAAAACAAGGGGCATGTGTAACAAGTGTTTATTAGATGAACCTTAGAGAAAATTGAATCCTTCAAACTTTCATTAAAGTGCACCTAGTACATTGTTTTTTTTCTAAAATAATCTAGTCTGCTTTGTATTAGATTGGTACAAAAGTAATTGCTGTTTTGGACTGTGAATTTTAAATTATAACTAGGCTCAAACACATCTTTATTAATCATAATAGGAACCATTACAATCAACACATTTTTGCCAATGAGAAATAAATTTGTTTATTCCTGTAGCACAAAAATTCATGCTCCGGGATTCAACAAACTCTTGGAAAACATTTTCTGCATCCTGCTGGTTGTGGAAGTGTTCTCCCTACCAAAAGTTGTCGAGATGCTGGAAGAAGTGGTAGTTGGTTGGCGAGAGGTCTGATGAATATGGCGGATGAGGCAAAAGTTTGTAGTCCAATTTGTTCAATTTTTGAAGTGTTGGTTGTGTGACATGCGGTCGGGCATTGTCGTGGAGAAGAATTGGGCCCTTTCAGTTGGCCAAAGCTGACTACAGGTGTTGCAGTTTTCAGTGCATTTCATTGATTTGCTGAACATACTTCTCAGATGTTATGATTTTGCCAGGATTCAGAAAGCCATAATGGATCAGACCAGCAGCAGACAACCAAACAGTGACCATGACTTTTTTCTGGTGCAAGGTTGGCTTTGGGAAATGCTTTGGAGTTTCTTCTCAGTCCAACCACTGAGCCAGTCTTGCCTGTAGTCGTATAAAATCCACATCTCCTTGCACATCACAATCTGATTGAGAAATGAGTCTTTGTTGTTGTGTACAATAAGAGAAGACAACACTTCAAAAGGATGATTTTTTTTATTTTTGGTCATCTCATGAGACACCCACTTACCAAGTTTTTTCACCTTTCCAATTTGCTTCAA
Source organism: Cheirogaleus medius (assembly GCA_008086735.1). Lineage (NCBI taxonomy): Eukaryota > Metazoa > Chordata > Mammalia > Primates > Cheirogaleidae > Cheirogaleus > Cheirogaleus medius. Next base: position 18,143,674 of record VBSM01003157.1, on the reverse strand, counting down.
ATGCTGAATGACCGTAAAATGGTCTATATTAAGTTCTTCGGCAACTTTCTTGTGTAGTTGTAAGAGGATCAGTTTCGATGATTGCTCTCAATTGGTCGTTGTCAACTTCTGATGGCTGCCCAGTGTGCTGCCCATCTTCAAGGCTCTGGTCTCCTTTGCAAAACTTCTTGAACCACCACTGCACTGTATGTTTGTTAGCAGTTCCTGGGCCAAATATACTGTTGATGTTGCAAGTTGTCTCCGCCGCTTTAAGACCCATTTTGAACACGAATCAGAAAATTGCTCAAATTTGCTTTTTGTCTAACATGATTTCCATAGTCTAAAATAAATATAAAATAAACACCAAGTAATAATTCAGTAGCAAAAACATAAAACGAGAAATATGCATTAAAACAATGTATAACATAACCACATTTATTTAAGAATGTATTCCAATATCAAACAACGAATTTCAATATGCTTAAACCGCAATTACTCTTGCACCAACCCAATAATTATGTAATCTGGCTAGCTCATTGCCCATGTGTTCTGCTTATAGCTAGGAGTAAAATAGCGCCATGTCATTATTACCTGGGATAAAATTATTTTAAATATTATTTGATTAATTATTAGACTAAACCCAACTCTGTCATATTACTTAGAGAGCAGTTAGTACATTTATAATTGATCCATCAATACATTTAGTTCAAATTTGTATGTGTTAACTAAACTTGTAGATATATACTATATGACTTATTTCAAGATGTATTGTTCTATAATTAATTATAATTATTTCTATGTTAGTAAGCATGAGCCATATTTATACAGTTTATGTCACATTTTATCAGTTTGTATGTAAGTCTTCTTAGCAACACTAGATCAGAAACAAATCATTGATATGAGTATTTCCCAAGAGTCCAGAATGTGTTGGCTTTGGTTTCCGGTGGGAGAATGTATTCCCTTACATGTTCTTAATTCTAATCAGCACCTAGTTAAGAGTATCTTATGCCAGTTTGAAATGAAGATCATGATAGGCCAAATTTTTAGGTTGGTGGAAAAAAAAATACATAAAATTTGAAAATAATCAGCATGTTCCAATATCTCAGGCAATATTTTGATGATGGTTACATTAGTATGTTTAACTGAATTCAGAAATGAGAGTACATCTACCATCATTGCACTGATGCTCTTTGCTGAAAATTGTGCAGAGAAAGTAAATGCAAAAAATAGGTGACAGAAAAATAGCCAATGGTTTTTGAATATTCACAGTGTTCTTAATTCTTTGTTTGTGGTCATACAGTGATCTAAAGAAAGTAATTGAGAACAGATTGGGAGGTTGGGGGGACAGAAGAAACATCTCAGAGTCTGTGATTTTGCCATGTCATAGACAAGATTATCAGTGATATTTCCTAGTACTTTAATGTCAATAAGATTCTAAATGGCATACTGATAGAAAATGAAATTTTCATCCATTTAAAACATAAATTAAACATTATATTCTGTTTAAAAGAAAAAAATCAATTTCAGTCACCAAAAAAGGCAAGTTTAGTACCATTGAGAATCTTCTAATAGATCTTGGATTCAAGAATAAAGAATTCCTACTTAGATGTAAATTTTTCTTATCCAGAAGTTGGGATGGGTATAAAGAAAGAGTGAAAGTAGAGTCAACCACTCAGAAGACATGGATTTTGAAAAATTTGACAATTCTGATGAAGAAACTGACATAGAATAGAAAATAGTTTAAGCCTATCAGAGCATATTCTATCCTTAAAAATGCAAGTTGAATTTTACATATCATATTGAAACATTAATGGGATGGGGATGTTCTAGTAATTTGATAGCAAGAAATTTTACTTATTTAAAAGACATGTTCAAAACCTTTCAACAATCCCCACTTTACTCAGAGCAAAAGCCAAAGAAGATCCAAAGGCTGACAGAGCCATAGATAATTTGGTCCCTATCACCTCCAAGACTACATCTCCCTGTATTTGTCCCTTCAAGTCATTTGACTTCAAGTACACGTGGACTTCTTGTTCATTGAATACACCCAACACGATACTATGTAGACCTTTCATTCTGTTCATTCTTACTTCCTAGAATGCTCTCTCTGGAACAATTTCCCCAGTTCATACTCTATATCCTTCAAGTCTTTGCCCCAATCACTGAGGTTTTCTCTGACACAATCTATCTCCTTACCTTGACCTGAATCTTTATTTCTCCACAACATGTGCTATCTTAGAACATGCATTGCATATTTCTTATTAATTAGGTTTTTGGTTTTTTTACTGTCCTTGTCATAAACATTGTATCCTGTCTGAATTCTCTGACTAGAGTGTCTGCTGTATGAATGTAGAGCTTTGTGTTTTTTATTTTATTTTTTTAAGTGGTATAGCCCAAACACTTAAAACAGTGCCTGGGACATAGTGGACACTTAATAGATATTCACTGACTGAATGAATTATAACACAAATTATGTTTTTAAAAGAAAGCCCCACAAAGGGTTCAAATGAAGGTTTAGAAATCTTGTGATTCAAATGAAGCTATTTTGGATAACTAAGTATTCTGGCCTCCTCCTGGCTCTTGCACACCATCCAGAAGAAGGCAGTGAGTAGTGTGATCTTTCTACAGACTTTCAGGATGACCTACACTCCTGCTTCTCTTAGTTACTCAGTCCTCCAAGAGCAGTCACTGAAAGGCAAGCCTTAATAATCCCATTGACATGTCTTTGTTCTTGTCTTTCTGGCCCCATTTCACATCAGTTCCTGGCTCCTTGGTTCAACACTTCAGCCCAAGCTGGGCTTTTCAATGTTTTTTGTTTTTTCACAGAATTATGGCCCTCTCTCTCTCTCTCCTGGACAAAGTGTAATCCCTATTGCCTTCCTTCTCTGTATTTGATAAATGTCTGACAAACAAATAAACAAATGGATACACAAAGAAAATCTGATCTCCGGGTGCACGTCCATGCCCTCCTGGCTCTCTCCTCCATTTTCTTTTTGAGAAGTCAAGGGAAAAATATATTTCTGAGGCTCACTTATCCCCTAAGCTGGAAACATGAGTTGCAGAAGGGGCTGAGATGGAAAGCCCAAGCTTCTTGATGAAAGTGCACTTAATTGATGTTAAGCTGATTTAAGATGCCTATTATACAAGCACCTGCTTAATACTCAGTTTAACTCATGCATTAATTTTAGGATATTTTTGTAGATTTTTTTGTTATTTTCTACATAGATATTTTTGTTATCTGTGGTTAAAAACATTATTTCTTCTACTCAAATCAGTATGTTTACTTATTTTTCTTGCTTTAGCGTTCTGCCTAGGATGTCTACTATTTAAGGTAAATCTAAAATCCTTGATGTCATTTAAAAAATTCAGCCCAGCTTTTCAATTTCATTTTGTATTCTCTCTCTTAAACAAATGAGTTGTTCAGTCTCTCAATAGCTCCAGCCTCTTTTTTTCTCCTTCAAACTATCTTCTTAGTTGTTTTTTTCTCCCTGAAATTTTCCTTCACCCCTCTTTACTTTGTCACCTAGTTAACTACTACTCATCCTTAGGCATTAGCTTCTTCAGGATGGCAGTCCCTGAGTTTCTCACCCTAGGATAAGCTTTATCCTTATTGCCATCCAACTACCATGTTTATAGCACTTCTTATAATTGTGATTACATATGTTCAATATCCATTTACTCACTAGGCTAATTTCATGGAGGCAGGGAACACATCTATATTGTTTGCTCCTGCATTCCCAGCGCCTATCAGAGTGAAAAGATACAAAATAGATGCTTTTATATATTTCTTGAATAGTTGAATGAATAATACATCAATAAATAATAGATATATGAATGTATTACTGCATTAAATTTTGAGATATCAAAAATATAATATTTCTTGTCCTAAATGTATGAGTCTGTTAGGTTAATAGAAGTTCCGCTATAGCAGCATGAATAAACATCACATGGACAGCAGCAGAAGTTTGTCAACTACTATTTATTGATTACATTGTATGTAATAGGTATTTTAATAGGTGTTTTATGAACATTTTATTAATTGACAGGTATAGCATTCTGATTCTTAACTATTTCAACTCTTCTTGGTCTCAAATATAAAATGATACCCACATATTAAGAGTTTTGAGGTGATTATTTGAATTTCACAAATGAGATAAGTCCACCTCATAAGTGAGGTAAAATCATTTAAGTATGAATACACAGATTAGTACATCCATAGACATTCTGAGTTTGAGGCAATACAACTGTATTCAACAATTATTTACTGTTCATCTGATAGGTGCTAATAGTCATGGATATACAAGTAAATAAACATAGTACCTCTTTTCCCAGTTAGAGAGGTGTACTATTGAACATGTCAATGACTCTAAGGTAAATCAAACAATGATAACTAAAGAACAATGTGAGTGTAAAATGTTTGGAGGCTTGGGAGAGAGAAAATCAGTTCTGAAGTCTTTTAGAAGGAGATAAGATTTAGGGAGATCCTTAATTGACTATGAAAGAAAAATATCTGCCAAGCATAATGTAAAGTGAATAATTAAAATAACTATATTAGTAAGTTTTGTAGCCTCCTTTATCTTATGCTTTAATAATTAAATAATATAAAGATTCTCTTGTTTTGTGCTTCAAAGAGGTGAAAACTCACCCTTTGTGAATTTTTTCTTTCTGAGATTAGTATTCACTATATTCATACATCCAAATATTTCCTTTATATCTCCAGAAAATGCAAGAACATATTTCAATTGATTTTGAAATATTGTCATATATCTCCATCTTTATATTTAATATGCTTTAAATGTTACAGTTTCACCATTGGATGGCAATATTGCTTGTTATTTTCCCTTCAGTATTCTAATAAGGTTTAGCTAGTGAGGAAAAATTTTTGTTGCCAAAAAATTAAGATTCCTTATTCAATTTCATTTTTTTGGTTATTTTATTTAATACCCGTATATCACAATGAAAACACATGCAGATGTTCACCTTCCACAATGCTGATATGGTCTAAGCCAAGAGGGCAATAGTTTTGACATTCTTCTTTCTGGATGAAAAGTGAGGTTATCTGGCTTAACTGAGCCTGAGTATAGTGTTACTGTACTTTTATGGCCAAATTAACTGTGCCCAGTCTTCTCAGAGGCAAAAGTCTCCACTTCCATTGTTAAGGACCATATGAGAAAATGGTCAATGATCATTTGTTGTGATTCATTAGACTCTCAATTCCCTGAAAATCACTTTTGCTCAATAAATATTATTAAAATGGTTTGAGTTATTAGATATGAATTTCAAAGCAGAAAAGTTATAATGGGTTACACTTCAATGGCTGCAACTTATGTTCTCATTGATGAATCACCTATTTCCTGTTTCTCTTAGAAGTAGTCAAGCCCTAGATAAACATGCAAATGTTAAAGCATTTCCCAAAGAGAACAGTGATTTTCAGAGTATATTATAGTAGCCTATAATTCATATGGAAAAGGAGAATAAGAATTCTTATAAAATACTATATATCAAATGCTAATAAGATAATTTCCAAGCAATTCATTAATAATTTACAATGCGGGTGGGTTAAAGCAGAAAATTATGACCTTTCCCACAGTCCATGACAAAAACATATTCCAACAGTGCACTTCCATTTATGGATTATAATCCTTCATAATTATAACTCATTCATGAATTACAAATAATTGAGTTCCATTGTGACTCCCAAAGACAGATGACTTACAAACTGCATAGAGATGTTTGTCTGTGTAAGGATTATTTTACTCAAAATAATGTCTATTATTCATCTTAATTTAGTAATGTAGCCACACATGTTCAATATTTCTAATCTTTTTAAATAAATTGGGCAAATTTGTACAAATCATATCTTTTAAACTTAAACATTGAAATTGAGATCATTTCCTAAATCGATAAATCATCTAATCTCCTGACATGCTCATAGTTTATTTTACTTATTGTAGTGCTCTATAGAGTTAAGTAGTACATTTTAATAAGTATGGGACTAGCTTATTATTATTTTCTATTATGCTTTCTAAAATTTGTTTCATTATGTTAGGAATTCATGTTGGTCTCCATGTAGAAATTCCATTTCAGTACAGATCAGATAGCAGATTTGGTAACCTGAGAAATCTAGGATTTGTCTTTTATCATTGCATACTGAAGTCCACCTGCTATGACCATCATTGATATTATTAAGGGTGTGTCTGTTGAAAAGCCCTTATGGTATATTATATAAATATTCACCACCATCTCTACTATCTGGTAAAAAAAAAAACCTTACTATTTATTATATACACACAATTTTTAAAGAATCTAAATTTATGGTAGCACTAGCTATATTACTAGGAAATATCTCTATGGAATTAAGTTGCCATATTATTTTTACACACTTTGAAGCATTAACACCTATAGTACTTGATGAGTAATCTAAATACATATTCAGGACAACTGAGAATTCATATTGGTTCAATGGCCCCAGAGTCAGACAGTCTAGAGCATTCATGGTCCAGAGTTTGTCCTTAGATAGTAAAACAGCTTATTATAAGTTGAGCCCATTTTCCAAAAGATAGTTTTCATAAAATGAGAGATAATCATTTTCTGTAAATAGTGTTGTATTCGTTGTATTTTAGAAACACAGGCTTTGCCTTCAATATAAACACATAAGAGTTTTAAAGATTTGCATTTTTTAATATTGACAATTCAAGAGGAAACAGCCTGATTTCACCAGCAGCCCCGTTTTATCACCCAATTCTCCCTACTGAAACATATTCTTTTAACTCTCCCGCCTTTTGATTTATGAAGTTGAATTGTTTCTGAAATTGACTGGTAATGCACTACTTCCTCATGCCTTCATAAGAAAATTCCCACTATCTATTTTGATGAGTAGCACACTCATCTTTTACTAAAAATATTAGAAGCCTAAATATGACAACTCAGTTATTTTTAAGTACATAGTTTTGCCATTCTGCCAAAACCATAGGCAGATTTCTATAAAAACTGTGACTCATGCAATAAAGATTAAATTGAAGAATTATATATTTTATAAACCTCAGGTTATTCAGTACATGGCAAATAACTTTCTTGGGTAAATAAAATGAATACAGTGAACTTTGTAAGTAAAGTATTCATTTGTTTAAGAAATACTGGTTCTTCCAGATATTATTTGACAAATGGCATTGGAGTTACTTAATTACTTATTTTCATATCCAAGATCTGAAAATAACAATAGAAACAGCAAGAGAAGCCTACATTTATGAATGGCAAGAATAATTACACTTGTATGCAGAGATCAGCTTAGTCTTTTGAATTGAAACTGATCCTAAGGAAATAATTATTGGATACAATGGTCATGGTAAGACAGTATACAAAATTTCTACTTGCTCTCCATGAATTGCTTCCCTCTGTAAATTGTGTTGACCTGAAATGTTCTCAGGTGTTTTTCTGAGTTGGTGTGACCTTGCTGGCACTATACTTCCTGTGCCTCATTTCAATGAAAATGTACAAGTTGATTACCTAGGGTCCATTATAATGAAAGAGGATTTTGAGTGTTAGCTATTTATGGCTCAGGAAACTATCTGCAAACACAATTAAGCACTTCATTTAAAACTTTATATCAATTATTAAAAAACCAACATCATTGCTATGGTAACAACATACCCCACAGAATCAAACACTCCCAAATGACTTTGTTATCAACAATTTCTTGAATCATAAATAAATGAATAAAAAGAGATGACAAGGCTATTTGAAGTGTTTAAACTTTCAAAACTAAAATCTTTTTACCTTTTCGGTGATTAGATATAAATAAATAAACCAACTTAACAGCACTGACCAAATGTCTTCCTTTAGAAGCCATTCACATTTAGTTACTGAACTTTACCATAGAAATTTCAGGGGAAAGTAATTATAGAGGCAATTTCAATTTAAAGCCACACAGGGAAGTAATTAAGGGTAATAATAACCATAGCCTCTGAACAAAGATATAGAAAATAGATTCTGTATCTTATTTAAATGAAAGAGATTAAAAAGAAAATAGTAGTGAATGTGACTTTTAGGTAGAATAAGGAAAACCACAGTATTAATAAAGCATCTATTTCCAGATACATATCACTCACACAATTATGCATCAAAGATTGTGCTGTAGTGTTGTCTAGAGATATGTGTGAAATATGATATGGTTACACATAAATGAGTTATATATAGCATTTCATATATTATGCTAAATATTGGCTTTGGTCTGACAGCTCCAGTCCTCTGATCATCACATTTCAAGGACTTCTCTTTAGCTTTCAAGTTAAGTTTTCCAACCTTACGTGTTCAGACAGGAAGGAGAAGGAATGACAGAAAGAGAAGATAAGGGGAAAAAATAGTAATAATGACAGTGCAAGATAATAGTGTGGTTATTTGGATCAAAGGAGGCCACATATCAGAATGCTTAATATGCCATCTTAGTAAACAGAGTTTTGGGTTCAGATCCCAAATTCACAATTTACTGGAAATATGACTTAAGTCCTTTTTCATGTTTAATTTGGAATAATAATGCCAAATGGTTTTTTAATCTTTAATTTGGTATAATAAAACCAAATTTTATCTTTAATTAACTATAATAAAGTGGAGCTATGATATTTATAATACTATGCACAGTGCTCAGTATGTATTTGAAAAACTCTTAATGATGATGAGGATAATTATTATTTAAAATTCTTTAACAGCTGGGCAGGGTGGCTCATGCCTGTATTCTCATCACTTTGGGAGACCAAGGCAGGAGGATCACTTGAGGCCAGGAGTTCGAGGTCAGCCTGGATGACATAGCTAGACCTCATCTCTACAAAAACTAGAAAAATTAGCCAGGTATGGTAGCGCATGACTGTAGTCCTAGCTACTCAGGAGGCTGAGGCGGGAGGATCAATTGAGATGAAGAAGTTGAGGTTTCAGTGAGCCATGACGACACCACTGCACTCTAGCCTGGGCAATGGAGCAAGATCTTATCTCTAAATAAATAAACAATAAAATTCTTTAACAATCTTTTCTTAGCAAATCTTTTCCATTTCCATTGTTCATTTTTCCTTGTTTCTACTCATCATGGTCCAATAATTCTGCACTACTGAGATATCCATGTGACTACTATCTGTATTCTCTCTCTCTCTTTCTCTCATATCTCTCTATCTCTCTACCTATCTCTATCACTGTGTCTCTGTTGCTCATTACTCCTAAATTACGTTTCCTCTAGTTTCACTCATTGAAGTCTACAGATTCTTCAGCATGTTGTCTTTCATCTGTGCATATGTAATCATGTAAAGCTGTGAACATATAGGTTGACAATCAAGTATGTTTTCAGTCTCAGGTAGGTTGCAGCAAAGACAATAAGAAGAACTTCACAGGGCAGCTTTTAGCTAGGTCATGAGTGATATGTAGCATTTCAGGTTATACAAGGAGGACTGAGGGGAGGGGATAACCTTGTCTCTAAATGTTCAAAGGAATTTCATAAAAGAAGAGCCTTAGTCTATGTTATACCAGGGAACTAAGGCATCACCTTTTACATGTTGTAGATCTAGGACAGGGGACTGTCAAGTGACAGATTTCGGTTTAGTATAAAGAATATGCTATTGATTAAAGTGAGATAATACTGGAAAATGCTCTTTAGTTACCCTGAAGGCAGTTTATACTTGAACAAGTCAAGAGGAAGCTGGACATCCATTTGTCAAATAAACTTCTTTTCTGAAGATACATGAGATTGTGATAGATGATGTATTAATTTAATGTAGCTGTCATACAAATTACCACAAAAGGGAGGTGGGGCTTAATACAACATAAATTTATTCTCTCACCATTCTGGAGGCTAGAAGTCTGAAATCAAAGTGTCAACTATGCTGCACTCCCACTAGTGGGGAGTCTTCATTCCATGGTTCTCTCTTAGCTTTTGGTGGCTATTGGCAATTCCTGGCCTTCCTTGACTTGTAGTGGCATCATTGCAATCATTGCAATCCTAGCTTCCATTTTCACATCATCTTCTCTGTATGTCTGTCTCAAAGTTCTTGTAAAGATACATATAATCGTATTTAAGGTCCATCCAGACAAGCTAAATGAAGATCCTCCTCTCGAAAGCCTTAACTTAAGCACATCTTTTGCTATATAATATTTACAGGCTCCAGGGTTTAGACTATAAACACAGAATTTGGGGAGCTACCGTTGAGGCCAGTACAGATGGCTTCAAAGGGTCTATGTCTCAGATTCTATTACTCTGTGATTCAATAAATGATTTAAATTTTGGAAAAATATTAGAGGAAGTAAGGACTGAAGGAAGCTCCAAGCAAATGAGCTCTTTAGCAATTATAGGATAAATGTTCCCAGTGAATATTCCCAGTTAAAAAAGATAATGTAAAACAAGCATAGCTCAGGTACATCAGTAAATGGATACAGCCTGATTGCCCTGCCCACTTTATCTCTCAATTTTGGATTTTTTTAAATATAGATCTTTTAGTAATAAACTTTCGGCCTATAAAACAAAATGTAACGTCTAGCCTACAAATATATGTCATAGAGATGGGGCCTGACAAAAATCAATAATGGTCCTGCTTTTGAGAAGTAATGTGGAAATACATATGCATTTTTAAAATGCCCAGAGTATTGAAGTACATTATAGTTTGAATATATTAATAAAAATTAACACATGAGAAAAAAATATATATCCTCTTTATAAAGACTTGTGTGTAGACAAAGAGAAAGGGAAGTTGGTTTCATTAATTCTCCTTTCAATATTTGTAATACATACAGGATCTTTTTTTTTTAATATTCACACAGGTTGATAAGAAGCACTGAACCACATATCTTAGAACCTCATATAACAGCTTTTGTAGAATTTTAAAGATTCTAACAGCTATTTTTAAATGATTTGAATGTTTATGTAATTTAGTATTGTTTACCAAATGATCTCTCTGTGCTTTATACAGAATTTGAAGAAGACAGATAAAAGCAGTTTTATATGACTTAGCTCATTTTTAAAAACAACATTTGATCATTTATGATTGTATGATTATATCTTGTACTTTATTCCCTAATAGAGTAAATGTTCAATATGTTCTTCTTGGGTAATGCAGCAAACTGAATATATGAATTTTCAAATAAATATTTTTATTTGACATAAAACATTTTTGCATATAAATGTTGTTAATATGTAAATATGGTTTCCATGTAATAATTTCATGATAACTGAAAAGAAATCTTACTTGAAAAGTAATCAGTTATATGATAGTGACTACCAAAGGATGAGTTGGATATAATAGAATCTTTATTTTAAAGATGCATTTGAAGTTTGAAAACTCAGAATAAATACATAAAACAGTTTTTAAAGCAAAGTATTACATCTAGACTGTAACAATGTGTTTATATGTTTATTAACTTCATAGGCAATATTGGCATCTATTGATGTATTTGGCATTTCATGAGGCATTTTGTAAGTCACATAGTTCCTTTCATCTACTACAAAGTCCTGTATGGAGTAAAGAGATTGAGTAGTATCCTGAAAGTGATCATTTTGCTTTACAGATTGTGGTATCATTAATAAATTTGTCTTTAGCTCAAATTCATAATTTCTTTCTTTAGAGCATTTTAATACAATTTAAATCATACATTGATTAATATGGTAGGTTTGCAGGTGATGAAGGGATAAATAAAAGAAATTCTCAGATGTAAGAATACTTTTTCTCTTACCAAAAATTCTAATTCAGAAAAATAATGTCAAAGGATTTTAACATATGTGAAGTGCAAACGAGAAATGTTCATGTATAACTCTAATATGCTCTACCTTATTTATTAATTTCATACTAATCCATCATCTGTAGAGTTGGTAATACATTTTTTTCTGTCAGGGATAAAGATTTGCACTATCTATAATCTGCTGGAAACTTCTTATTTATAATTTGATCTTGAACATAATCTGTAAAGAAAACCGACTAGTTTATATAGGTTATCTCATTTTCTTGAACACTTACCCAAACATAAAACCTACATAGAATTAATCTATCCTACTGTTGAGAATCACAAAATAGAAAGAGTGCAGACTGGTGTCACTAAAAATTTATGGTCCACAATCTCAGCTAATTCTTCTATGATATTTTATATGAAATCTATATGTGCCAAGTTTTTCTGTGAATACAATGTTACAAAAAAGTAATAATTCCAATGTCATGAGCTTTGCCCTCGCCGTCACACAAAGAATCTCCTGAAGCGATTCTCCCCCAAGTATCTCATGGATCCTGCAAGCTCGTCTTACATATATTCATTAATAAATCCAATCCTACTGTCTACTACTCAAAGAGTATCTGCTGGATACCCAGATACCCGCCACAACTGAGAATTAGTAGCCTTGGCATACACAAAGTTCTTATAGTAGTAGGCAATTGATGAAGGATTTTCCTTTTTTTTTGTATTTGTTACATATTCTTTGGGAGATATCAATTCTGTGATATTTGTGCCCAAATCTCTTTCAAGTATTTTAAGAGAAACTGGTGTTTCAGTTTCTTCTTATATTTTCTTTTTTTTTGCCTAAGGTCTAACTATATGTTCCATAGAAGCTGAACAATAAAACAAAAAAGAATAATATTGTGAACCAAACTCTACCCAGATTTATTTATTGTTTGTTTTTTTTTCTCCTGGAATGTATTGAATTACTTTTAGTCAGGTGAGATAACCATGATTAACCTTTTTCCACCTATAGGATAACTTTTGTCTCAGAAGATTACATCCCCTATTAAAAAGAGGCTTCTAGCAGATTTTTACCACCTATTTCCTAGACATTCTCTGGCATGTCAGAAGTTGATTTACCTGTAAGCTGGTATCCTATTCTCTCTCGTCCTAGTCAGCATCACTATTACCTAAGGAAGCCATTTTAAACATTTCTTAAACCTACCCTACCTTTTCCCATGCAATAATGTAGGCTCCTTTACAGCTCAGAGAGATCAACCGTCATATGTACCCTCCCTCTTACTTAACCTGCCATCCTACCTCTACGTTTACATGCAGTCACACACAATCTTGCCTCACAATAGAAGAGGTATCTTTCATTCTGTCAAAAATAAATATCTTAAATTTTTCTTGGGACTTCAGTGATTTCTGATTTTGGGGAAGCCACAACCAGATTGCACCATGATCTCATATCTTCAAATATCCCCTTTCTGCTGGTTCATTTCAAATAGCATTTCATCATAAAGTCTTTTTTGTAAGATAATACATCTTTAAATGAAAACACTTCTTTTCCTATTGTCTCATCTCATTTCTCATTTTTACATCTAATCCTCTTGAAAGAATTATCTCCACATGATCTGTCCAAATTCACATTACTTGTTCAGTTTTCAGCTATAACAATTTAGCTTTATCATTACATTTTCTACAGCAATTACTCTAAAGAAAATTACCACAGATCACCTTTTTGTCAAATCCAATGGATAATTTTTTTAAAAAAAATTCCTCACCCTAAAAGTCTCTATAGCATCTACTGATAATGTCCTTCTCTCCAAAATTATTTTTCCTTGGTTTCCATGATACCATCCTTCCCATCTGGATTTCCTTCTTTGTGCTGTTGATTGCTCATTTTTCACATCTTCCACATGACAGGGAAGTGTAAGCTCTGTTTTGTTCATCTATGCATTCTGCTTTAATATTGTCAGCTATTCTCACATCAATTATTTTTAGAAATAGTGATAACTTGCAAATATCTCACCCAATATCTAGCTCTGATTCTTCCCCTTGAAATGCAGATTTGTTACTTTTAACTTTGTAACAAGCATTTTAATTAAAATGGAATATTTCCTAAACTGGGCATAGTCCAGACATTACTGAATATATACATATATATAAAAATATATATAATAAATGTTATAGTGGTATCTCAAATTTGAATCACATCATCACGTGCAAGCCAATACCTGGAAATTGTTCTTAATTTCTTCCTCTGCCTTAAATTTGTCCAATTTAATTTTTAGTCTTGTTGTCAGGGTGGCAGTCTTCCCTTGGTTCTTGGCATGCTCTTGGCCAAAGAATGACCAGACACACAAAAGTGTTAAGTCCAGACAATTATCTTGGAAAAATCACAAAGCAGGGCCAACAGGAGGGAGTAACCACAGGTAGGAAACAGTTTCATAGGAGCAGCTCTTTATTGTAAAATAAAACAGGTATGTCTCTGGGAGTACAGAGAGCCAGACCAACTGGCTCACTGACTCACTGACCAACTAATTCTCTCTCTGAATTCTAGGATTGTTTCCTTTTATTAGCCCAGTTACAGGGCAAGCTCTCGGGAGGTGTGGGATGTTATCAAATGATCAACAGGTGTCCTCTAAATTTCATCTGCACATAGGAGCTGCCTCTCCAAAAGCCCACCTGGGGACAGGGGGTGAACCACAATGCAGATTCAAGCTAATGGCATAATAATTACTCTTAGGTTACTCTAGATCACTTTCTAAACCCTGTCATGCCTGGGCTAGGGAATTCTCAGACTGATAAAGCATTTCCTCCTTCCCCAGGTGTAGCAGTTGCTCCAGATAGGATTAAGGGTAGGGCAATACAAAAATGGAGTACCCTCCCTGATACTTCTTCCCAGGTGGAGCAATTGCTCCAGATAGCACCAAAGCAGGGAAGCCTTGTTCCAAGAACAGCTGTCATAGCTAACATTGTCATATCTACATCATAAATACTTTTGAAATCTGCTTCCTTATTTCCTTCTATGCTGTGGATACCTTATTCAAGATCACTTTTATCCCCTGCTTATAATATTGTGAAAACCTCATAATTTGTTTGCCTGTTATCAGTCTGGTCTCACTCTAAATTATTCCTCACAGTGAAGCTTAAATTATCTTTCTATAATACAAGGCATATTTTTTCTGAAATTGTTTAGATGCATGAATTTAACAAGTTTGTTAACCTGTTTTCTTACCTTTAAAATTCATGTAATAGTTGTATCAATCTTACTGAGTTCCTGAGTGGGTTAATTGAAATAGTTGATACAAAGCAATTAGTACTCAATTTCTGGCAGGTGAAAATGACTAAAAAACCGTTAGAAGCTATCAAGATCATCATTATCAACATGTTGATCCAAATTTCCCCCGAAATCCTCAATGACTCTCTGTTGCTATCAGAAAAATAAAATAAAATAAAAAATCTAAAAGATCTCAACTCTTTAAAATAGCTTTCAATACTCTTCAGAATTTGGCACTCTGCATCTTCATTCAATTCCCCTGGCATGCTATTTATGCACTCTACACATTCCTGCTCATTCTTTCTGGCCTCTGGACCTTTGCATATGCTGTTCTTTATGACTAGAATGTCTCTCCATGCACTTTAGCCTTTAGAGCAATAAAATGGGAACTACCTGGAACTTAGGGAAGAATGTTCAGGTGCTACACAGCCAAAATTAATAAGAATCCATTACAGTATTCCTTGTAGAACTCTTTTTATTTATCTAGGTTTTCACATTGTTTTGGCATTTATATATCATCTTTATATTTTATATATATTTTTGTAATATTTTACATATAGATATTTCTCCTTTTTCATTCCTTCTGCATTTTTCTATCATCTCTCTTTTTCCTCATTGGTCAGTCTTGCCAGCAATTATTTTTTTTAACTAATCAGTCTTCTCATAGAACCAGCTTTTGGTTTAGTATACCTTTCATTGCTGTCTTTCCTCCATTCTACTAATTTTTATTTTTAGAGTTATTAATTTTTTTACTCTTCTTTATGAATTTTTCAATAATAAAGAACAGAAAAGTAACTTGTTCACTGTTTTATCTTCAGTTCTTAGAATTGCCCATGGCAAATATTAGGTTCTCAACCAATATTTGTTTAACTAATGCATGAAGGTATAAACTTAGATATCAACTTCTTTGTGAATATATTATTATTATTATTATTACGCATCAAAGATTGGGTTCTGTGTCCATCTTATATTTTGTGAGTGTGGTATGTGTACTAAAAGAATGCTGTGACTTACCTAACTACCCAGTAGACAATAAGAAACTGGAGGAAGGTACTATGTTTTCTTCAAGTTTTTTGCCCCAACACCTAACACAGTCCCTAGCATTTATTAGAAAATCTAATAAAAGGTTGCTCAGTAAAAGAAATTAATTTTTACAGACTTTGTAATGTAAAGTGGGTATAAAAATATATCACAATTGCTAGAGTCATCAAATTTCCTGATTATCATGATAGCATTTGGCAATCCTTCACATGCATATGACATTCTATCTCTGAATGATAAAAATTGTCCTCAAATATAATATGCATGTTCCTTCCTATTTGCCACTTTCAAAAAGTCGGAAGTCATAACCTATAAATAACTATTATTCACAATTTTGTCCAATTATATCTCTAAAGAGATATAGTATAGATAGCACATCAGGTGCTATGGTTCATTTGATAGAGTTTTAATATTAAAAAACTCTTCCTATCAGTAGTCAATGGTTTTTAGTGATTTTATATTTATCTTATCCACAACTTGGAAGATTTATTATGCTGTTATATCAGACTTGTTTTCTGAGACTCTCCGTCCACTTTTTAAAAATATGGCCTGTTATAACAGAGGCTGACTAAATAACAAAGGGAATTTTTAGTAAATTCCTTCATCTCTCCAAGTTTTGGATTTTTTACCTTTAAAATGGTTAATTCAATCAGTCAATCAATAAAATTAATACCTACCTGATAGGATTGACATGAGGATTAATGTAATGTAATTACTTACATTAATGTAAGTAATGAGATTTCCTACATTATCTTATTATGCTAAATAATTATAATGTAAGTAAAGTTCCTGATACATACCAGCAATTTCTCTGTTACTGTAGTGAGAAGTAATATTCAAAATCATACCCAGTGTTAAGTGCAAACACATCAATAATCTGTGAGGCTAACATAATGCGTTCCATTCCTTCCTGCTAGTTTTTCTAGGTATTGTTCATTAGTTAGTTAGATGGTCCTTTTTTTTACAGAAGCATGATACTGAGCCACTGTCTTGAGAAAGCAATCTAGCCTGATTTCCTTGCTGTCCAGTGAGGGTTTAGAGCCTCAGTCCTAAGAAGGGGCATTTCATTTACACTAGATCACTGACATTCTTCTCTTTCAGGGACCTGTGCTGGTAATTTCATGAATCTTTAAAACCCCTGATAAATATTATAGAATGTAATTTCCCTCATAAAATCCAGTAAAACATGAAGCCCTTAAGTGACCCCTTTGGATTCTTAATGATTTTATAAATGCTTCACTAAAATAATTTATAAGTCTAAGTGACTCTTTCAACACATCAGTGTAGCTAATTCAAATAGGTGCTTTAGCAAATTCCAAATTGCTACAAGTCATGGATCTTACTGCTCTATTCCACTTATAGCTAAATGCATCTCCTCAACTACATCACTAACCTCACTTCATAAATTTTGAAACCTGATGGTTTCACACTGACTTTCTCCAATCATTAATTATATTGACTACTTCCTGAATGCATGCCACCATTTACATTTCTTTACTGGGAAAATACATTATCAATCTTTTTAGGAGTTTCTCTTTTTTCCTGTTTTTTTTCTCTAAACATTTTTATTAAATAATAATAATAAAATAATAATTAATAATAATAATAAACATTTTTATTAAATAATATTTTTGATCTTATTATCAATGACAGTAAGTAATTCAAGGATATTGTATTTATTGGGCCTGGCAAACTGAAAGTTTATAGTTATTTTTGTAAAAGAAACAATATTCAGTTTTGCTTTTATAGATATCATGGTAAAGACAAACATTTAGAGTAAAGGAATACCTGGATTTTAATCCAGCTACCTTTGTTTTTTAAAGCACTGTGACTAGATATTTATGTAGCTTAACTTTGCTTGGCCATAAAATATGGATATCTTATGAGATGGCCAGAAGGATTAAAAAGGGTAAAATATATCAACACTTGTTATAGGAACGATGCTCAATAAATATTAGTTTTCTCATTTTCTCCTAATCACACAGTTTTATTTTGTACTCTCTTACATGATAGATGTGACATTTTAAAAATAGAGAACAAATGAGCAATGCATTTTTAAATCCATTCTATTATCTTTTCTATATAAAATAATAAATATTTTTTCTATTTTTTCCTCTTATGTTTAACATATTAGAATTATATTTTCTTCCCAATCTGATTTATTGCTGGAAACTCTTTTTATAAAAATGTTCTTATATTATTTCCTACTGATGTTGCCATTTATTTGATCACTATTTAATAACACAGCATGATTTCTATTTGTGGAAAATTTACCATTTGGCTTTGGATAGAGGTTAGTTTCTTTATGATTTTAATGTCTCTTGGAATTACTGGACTAGTTTATTGAAGAAAGTATTTTATTTCCAGTTTCTTTAGAGGTATGTTGTGCTAAGGACACAAGGGACATCATATATTTAGAATAAGAAGAAAGATGTAGACTTTGGCAGAGTCCATTTATTGTAATTAATTAGCCACAAGCAGATACTAAACATGCTATTTTAAATATCAAATGCTGAAACAAAGCAATTCATAATTGATTTACAATTAGCCACAACTTAAATATTTATGAAATTGCAAGGTTCTTGTCAGTATTTAAATTTCAGAGTAAGCAAATCTCACACGTGGCATTTCTGAAGATACAGGGTGTTAGCTCTTTTTAAATAACTTCTTTCTATTCTTAATACTCTTCCCTTTATGTTTTATGGATACTTATTCCATAAAATTTATAGAGAAGAGAGATGGATTTTCATGTTCCCTTCATTTCTTCTTCCTTAATTATTATTATTTTGCATTGTCATTTCTAGTTCTGTCTATACAGACATTATTTTTATATGGTCATTTCAATTTAAAATGCACATTTGCATTCTTTGTGGAATAAGTAATTAAATGTATTAATGATGTATGTAGGGTAGATGATATTATCTTTTTTCTTTGAGTAGAAAGACATTCGGATAAGTTATAGCTTTGGCCAATATCTCAGAAGTGAGATTGCAACCCTGATTTTCTTAGGTCAAATCCTTTGCTCCTTCAATAACACTGTGCTTTTTGAATTTCCATTTACTTTTCAGATTTTTCTAACATGATGATCAGCTCTCTTCCTTAAGGATTTTAGTTGTTTTACTAAGCCTTCTTTTGCTTTATTCATCATGGAAATGTAGTCTGAGAGACATTTTCAATGTTTTCCAGTTATGTGGAAAGCAAAACAAATTATTAAGGCCATATATCCCTTAGGCCATAGCCAATAAATAAGATAATGACAAGCCTTCTTGAAGATGCACTTATTTTTCTAAAGCTTTAATACTTTCTAAGCATTTTCTCAGTGTGGCTGCAGAAAGAATAAATCAAAAATCATTTCAGAAGAAAATTTAATTACTTTCTAGGATTAAAATTTTAATCATGAGTATTCAATTAGCTGTTAATATTAAGATTTACTCTTCAGATTGTTATGCAAATATCTCCTTTCTTATACACAGACTGAGACTAAAGATAAAGGAGGTTCACAGAAGAGATTTTTTTTAATCCGTCACCAAATCAGTGATAATTTATTTTGAGAAACATTTTGTATTTATGATATAGAAAGAGAAAATAGGTCCACTTTTGCCTGATCTATTGAAACAAATTTGGTTCATTTAGAATGTGACTACAGAAGACAATTTAGAGGACTCTCCTTATGCAAAATTGGAATGGATTTGGCATTTTAGAAAATAAAAGAAAATAAAGTTGTTTGATATTTCCCTCTTGTCTTTCTTTAATTCCCACTAATATAGAATTGTATTTACAGTTTCATATAATTTTAAAGTTGAAAGGACCTTGTATTTCATCTAATTTAGCTTTCTTAATTTTGCATATGAAACATCTGAAGCCAAAAGAGTTATCTGCGTTTGGGAGACCAGAATATGCCACCTCAAACCATGAAGGATTGTTGAGCTAAAGGCAATAAAGAAGCAGCAGATATAAGAAAGCTCTCTACCCTCCCTCTATTTGCCTAAAAGCAGAACATAGATTTACAAAGACAAAGGGTATGCTGTCTGTCCCTCCCCAGAGCTACTACCAGGAAAAACAAAGATTAAATACTGAAGACAACTTTAGACCATCACTTTCTGGAGATAGAACTCGGGGAATTTACGTTAACAAGCTTTACTAACTGGCCTTTATCTGCCATTTTTTGCCTTCTCACAAGTTGTAGCCCCTAGGGGCTGAAAATCATTTTCCCTTGTCACTTCTCTAAAAATGTACTCTCTTTGTTGAAGATGCTATGTAAGCTGGAACTTGAAGCCACCTCTTTGAGAACTACTCATTGCCTGGGTGTCTCTAGTGTATATGTAAAAGGTTAACAAAACTTTGTTTCTTTTTCAGTTGTTAATCTGTTCATTACAGAGGTTCTTTCCAACTAGGAACCTATGGGCATTGTTGAAAAAAAATTAGACTTCTCCTACACATGACTGTTGGTATTGGCCAAGGAAAAAGCTTTTCTACACTAAAACTATACTAATATGCTAGTCAGTGTCACCTATGGAAGAAAAGAGCACCGGGTCACAGATAAGGTGACTGAGTTTTACTTCCATATCTATGAAACTAGAATGTGATGTTGATCAAGTTAGTCCCTGTACTTTTGAATCTTCCTCTTTAAAATATCTAAAATGAGCTTATTAGAATACATGATCTCTATGATATCTTCTAACTCTAATGGGGGGGAATAAATGTAGTACCTGGAAAGAAAGAAAAAATATAAAATAAAATACAAAGATTGTAAATTGTGCTGTAATAAATATTGAAGTACAAGTATCTTTTTTGATAAAATGACTTTTTTTATTTTGGGTAAATACCCAGTAGTGGGATTCCTGGATCAAATGGTCACTCTATTTTTAGTTTTTTGAGGTATCTCCATACTACATTCCATAGAGCATTCCCACTTAGAATTGCAACTAGATAAGGTTGCCCATTGTTACCACTTTTATTCAACATAGTGCTGAAAGTCCTGGCCAGAGCAATCAGACAAGAGTAGGAAATCAGGGGTATCCAAATGGGGGCTGAAGAGGTCAAACTATTGCTCTTTGTTGACAATATGAGCTTAAGTGTAGAAAACCCCAAAGATTCTGCCAAGAAACTACTGGAATTGATAAATAAATTTAGCAAAGTCTCAGGTTACAAAACCAATGTACAAAAATCAG
The DNA here is from genome assembly GCA_008086735.1 of Cheirogaleus medius. NCBI lineage: Eukaryota > Metazoa > Chordata > Mammalia > Primates > Cheirogaleidae > Cheirogaleus > Cheirogaleus medius. Next base: position 18,122,521 of record VBSM01003157.1, on the reverse strand, counting down.
TAGCATCCATATACGCCAAAAACAATCAAGCTGAGAACAAAATCAAAGACTCAATAACTTTCACAATAGCAACAAAGAAAATAAAATATCTAGGAATATATTTAAGTAAGAAAGTGAAAGACTTCTACAGGGAGAACTACAAAACACTGAGGAAGGAAATAGCAGAGG
>VBSM01003157.1:18090422-18122253 GCA_008086735.1 Cheirogaleus medius | reverse complement strand
CTGGGCAGCAGCCGTACCCCAACTCTACCCGTGTCCGGGACAGCTTCCGACATGAAACTACAAGAATTCTGGAAGAAATTGGGAAGATTCTTATAGACAGTAGCCTAGGCAAAGAATTTATGAAAAAGACCACAAAAACAATCACAGCAACAACAAAAATAAATAAATGAGAACTGATAAAATTAAAAAGCTTCTGCACAGCCAAGGAAACAATCATTACAGTGAATAGACAACCTACAAAATGGGAGGAAACATTTGCATGCTATATATCTGATAAAGGGCTGATAACTAGAATCTATAAAGAACTCAAGCAAATTAGCGAGAAAAAATACACTTCCTTAAAGCAGAGTCTGAGGCTAGGGTTAAGTGATAATTGTTTGGAAGATACAATCCCAGGCCAGCAAGAGTAAGGGAGAAGGAAATGAAGAATGCAGGACGGAAAGTAATGCAAGGTAGCATGTTACTTTATTTGCCATTGCTTCATACCAAGTTGTGTTACAGATACATTCATTTGGTAAGGAGATAACAGGACATTTCCAGAGAAGCAGTTAAGAGGAAATGTCCCAGAACAGTATACAAGAGGAGAGAGTAAAGAAAGTTTTATTGTTCTGTCTACTGTTTCTTACTGGTCAGAGTACATCTTTGAAGAGTTAATTCCTTTTGCTTCAGAGTTACTTTCTTGGTACTTTTCTCCTTTGTCAGCTAGTCCAGAAGTCCCACCCATGCCCCAAAGTGTTGGGCTTCTTCCATATCTTGAAGAGATCAGAGATGACACAAAGATGTGACTGGTTGGCCTGCTGGACAGTAACAGACTGGGTTGAGCTCCCAGTCTTGGGCAAGTGACTACTCACCCAAGGTGGTAGAATTGAGAGCATAAATTTGGGGAGAAGTAACTACAGAGGCAGCTAGGTCAGAACAAGTTGTTAATGGTCTTGAATTTGGGTAGGCACAGAATATTTGTCCAAGAAATCTATATTAGCTCCTTTAATGTTTTACATATTTTTAGTTGTATCATATGTCTTTTTGGATACTGACTGGTACCTACATTTTGGATGGTATTTTTAATACCCATAGGCAGCAGCAGAACTGTACTAACCTGAAGACAGGGTATATTCTGATGTTTTTCCTTTTAAAGACCAAATTATTTGCTGAGAACTGACAGATATAAATATTCTGAATAATAAAGCACCACATTTAAAAACCTATCCATTGCATTTAAATTGAATCAGTCGGCCACTGTCATTATTTTCCCTTTACGACAGCAAAGTGTGTAGCATGCAAAGATTTAAAAATTTTTCCAGCTCATCAGATTAACAACAGTATTTAATTTATCACATTGTCTTGTAAAACGTCAAGTTGCGGTAACTGACTTTATAATATGAAAAATCTTACTGTATCACCAAGTGCTACATCAAAGCTTTAGTTATGTTTCTAAAATCATAATTTTAGTGAATAACTATATTTTTCATAGTTTATCCTTTTTGATTTATTTCCTCTGAAGTATAAAATGTATTAATTCTTTGGTATAATTTTACTGAGTATAGTTAATTCTTTGTTTTACCATTGAATGACGAGAGAAAGCAACTCTAAAATAGACACAGAGACATTTTATTCCAAAGATTTATAAAAAGAGAATTGTTCACAGTTTGCAAGTGGAAGATTTCTCACAAATTGCCTCAGGAAAACTATGATCAAACTCGTATCAAATAAGCTTGGATCATGAAGAATTCGGTGTTGCTTCTGAAAGACTTTATATCATGAAACACATTTTTACACACTTTACCGCATTAAGTAAATTTTATATGTACGATTTTTACACGTACACTAGATTTTAAGATTTCTTCCAATTATTACCTCCACAATATAATACACAAATACTTTGTTTCAAAATTATAACATGTAACAATATCCTAAAACTTGTACCTACATTTCTGTTTTAGTAAGAAACTCAGAATATATTGCAGAAAATGTAGTCTTGTGAAAATTAGAATTACATTCTTAGCTACCATGATGCTTATTAGATTAAGCAATGAAATGCATCTCATATAGAAGTGTGACTAAGAATTTATTATCTTTATATTACAACATACCATACAGTGTAGTGGTTTTATTCAGTTTTACATTTTAAATGTTTGCTAATACAGTACGTGTTACATGTAAAATTTAGAAAGTAAGAAAATTTAAATCTTTATTTAAATTATTTAATGTATTACTGTTTATGATTTACAAAAAATTTATTTGAAATTAATTGTTTAAAAATGTAGAATTTAGAAGTAGTATAATTGACTAATTTTTAAAATGCATATTTTACACTAATGATAAGATTGACTCTACAATTAACTATTGGAAATACCAAGCTGGCTGTTGAAAATTGGTTTAATATGGGCATAGATATTTGTACTCTTTCAGGAGTAAAGATTTCTTGACATAAATCAGCAAGCTTTGATTTTTTTTTTTTTGGCATGGTTTATAAATATATGTTAAATGCATGTAGGGGTAAGAACATTTTATTTCTTCACTTTTCTTTAACAAGTGCTTGTCTGCAATAGACACTGTGCTGCACATGGAGAAGTAAATGCATAAATGAGATTACAGTCCTTGCCTTTAAGGGATTTTCAGTCTTTCATGGCTGCATTATGCGTTCCTGAGAACCTTTGACTAATCTTAAGAATTCAGTGTATGGACACAGAATAAACAAATCATGTATGTTATAGAAACTACAATTTTAACTCATTAGTTCCTTTAACAAACTAAGCACCTAGTTGTTAAAAAGTATACATTTATCAGATATTTCTATAATTTAACATGCTATGGAATATTTGAACCAAAGGTAATTGCCAAGATTTATATCATATGATTGATATCCATATCAATACATTGTTATAATTAACACTTTTTAAATAGCCATTGTTTGAGTATAATATCCATATTTAACTAGAACCAAATGAATGATTTATTGATTTTTGTATATTTGCGTAAATTCTAATGATGTTATATATGTAAACCAAGTAAATATATGCTCATATACTTTGAACAAGGTCTAAAACATGGTATTTTATACTTCAGTTTGTCTTAATTTAAAATTTAGTGTGCTCTGTGTACTTTAATAGTAACATACATTCACTTATTTTTAGGCTTTAAAATAGAATGAAATGCTTCATCACTATATAATTTAATAGAAATGGCTTTTATGATCATTTGGTTTTCAATATGATCATTCCCGTGTCTACCTAGTTTAGTTTCAATAACCTGTCAAGACAACTGTGATTTTTTTCAATTGTTTTCTTTTATAAGCACCAACTCTACCTAAAAAATACTGTGTCTGGCTTAATTCTGTTTTACTAAAATAAAAGCATTTATAATAGCAAAGGAACTTTGGATAAGCTAATGTCTAGAGGGAATTATTTGCTAATGTGATTAGATGAATTTCTACCATGAGAACTGCAGGTGGATAACAATGAGGGCAAGAGATTAGGCTAGATTTCTGGATAATCTGACTAAGATTTGTGTAAGCAAACACTATAAAAGTTTAAAAGCATAATGGACCCTAGCTCAGGAGGTAAATTCTCTTAGGATTAAGGACAAAAGATGCCAAGGTAGAGTGAGAACTAAATCAAAAAGTGTCTGTGAATTTTATAACCAGTGAAGATGGCTTTTAAAAAGGGATGGGTATATACAAACATAATGAGTAAGATGTGCAACGTATGGGGGATGGTCATGCTTGAGGCTCTGCCTCGAGGGGGGAGGGGGGCATGGGCAATATACATAACTGTAATATTTGTACCCCCATAATATGCTGAATTAAAAATAATTAATTAATTTCAAAAAAAAAGAAGAAAAAAAAAAGAGAGAGACCTTTTTTTTTTTTTTGATCTGGAATAAAAGATTTCCAAACTCTCATACAAACCTAAAGATCTTTCTCTATATAACAGGCAGAGTAACAGAGTATGTTGACCCTGGATTCTGACTCCATTCTGCAATCAGTTTAGTTTAATTAACAAAATAGTTGGGGCTTTGCTTACTCAAATAACTGGAGTTTCTTCAATTCCTACTTTCCTTTTTTTTTTCTTGATATGCAGATAAAATTTTTCTTATCAGTACTGTTAGAAGGTCAGTACTTTGACTTAGGAATTCTGAGGATCCTAGGGGATGATTCAGTGCTGTGTGCCTTGCTGGTTTTCTCTACTGATCATCTTTGTCCTCCCCTGTAGAATCTCTTCTCAGCTCTGTCTGGGCCATTTCATTCTCTTGCATGTTGTTATTTGCATCATTAATTCCTGACATGGTGATTTATGTACATACTATATATTTGGAAATACAGCAGGGATTCTCAGAATTTTTAAAGATGATTTAATAGCTTATAGGAGAATATTATTTGTTTACTTCTTCCCAGTTCAACATTCAATAACAGCAGGTGCAATAAACAGCATTTCTAGATCATGACTGAGAAAAGTTTCTATAAAGTATAATGTGTTACTTCATTTCTAATTTTTTTCTTGCAAGATTTTCAACATGATAATTTTTAGGTCTGCCTTTTCTTTTGGATGTCTGTGACAAACATCTAGATAAATTGTACTTGTAATTATTTTGCATTTCTTTTCATACTATTTGAATAATGTTAAAGGGTTGAGGATAAGTCAAGAGTAAATGAATGGAAAAAGGGAAGATATTATGGATCTTAATAGATCATCTTGTTAAATATAGAAATTAGATCGGAATAGAAATTAAGATAAGGAAATTTTGTGTTTTCTCCTTTGCAAATTAATTATAGCCTTACTTACATGTCAGGAAATCATGCTTTCAACACTGTGATGGTATTTTAACCCATTTTGTTCTCTTACCGAATTATATATCATTATGTAAAATGTTAAATAGTGTCTGTCATGTATAAAAAATATGTTACACCAATGAAGCTCAAAGTTCATGTATACCCTATAAAAATAACACAAATAAATACTAGTTCAGCATCAACAATGATATATCAACATCAAGGACAGAGGAAATTTGTAATACACAAATGAGTTCTTAAAAATAATAATATATATATATTTTTTGAAATAGAGTCTTGCTCTGTCACCCAGGCTGTAGTGCAGTGGCATCATCATAGCTCACTGTAGTCTTAAATTCCTGGACTCAAGCAATCCTCTTGCCTCAGCCTCCTGAGAAACTGGGACTGCATGTATATGCTACCATGCCCACCTATTTTTTTTTTTTTAAATAGAGATGAGATCTCTCTACATTGCACAGGTTGGTCTCAAACTCCTGGCCTTAAACAATCCTCCCAAAACACTGGTATTAGAGAGGTGAGCCACCGCACCTGGCCCAAGAGTTCATGAAAGATGTCTTGGTCCCCGTCACCTGTCTATCATCTCCATTCCAATCTCTATTAAATTACTCCCAAGCCAAACCAAGGAAATTCTTTTACTTCTCTCCCCCAATACTTGTGGCTTAGCTCTTTGTCACACTGATCAACTTATCTCATTCTGCTTTCAATTTTATTGTTCCTCTTCCATCTTGTCTTGAGATGCAAGCTGCACACAACTACCCCCTGGAAGAGGAACAGTCGTAGAAGTTACTGAATCTGAATATTTCTACTCTTCATATGACTCTTAGTAACACGTAGTAATACTTTGCTCTTGTGCATATCCTCTCTGCATATTCTCTCCAGATTCTAGGGTTCCAGGTGGTTTTGTGTCCATAAAAAATGTCAATGCATAGACTACTGAACTTCACATAGCTGGTGGCATTTCTCTACATTTTGTCAACTGAAGAATGATGAGGTTAATAAATTTAGAAAGGAAAGGTTTATTTCTCATAAAGGGTTGCAGCCTGCAGGGTGGGAAGCAGAGCCTGGGGCAGAAACTGAGAGCAAGCACTTCCAAGGAGGGATAAAAGGAACAGGAATTTATGCTGATTGGGGTGGCCAAGTATACATATTTCATAAGCTATAAGAGGAGTCGTGAATATTTATGAAAGAAGAAACACGTGCATGTGCAATTGAGCTTCATAACCCTAACATTAACCCTAACCCTAATCCTTTGTACATGAATCTCATGTACAAAAAATGGCTGATCTGAGGGTGGAGTTTTTGGCCCTCTGATGTCAAAAGGCAAAGCAAAGGAAAGGAAAACCCTCACTGCACATCCTCTGAAGACTGGCCAGGACCACACTACCATCAGTGATCTCTTATGAGGAAGGCATGCTGGTCAGATTTGTGTAGAAACCACAAGAGGTAGGAGCGGCATTAGGCATTGGTTGAAATCAGCCATGGAACAAGTCTTTTCAAAGGGCTGGTTTCTGTTTAACCCTTTAGGGAAGAAGACTGATGGCAGTTAGCCAGGAGTGTGGCATAACAAGGTGTGTCTGTTCTCCCATCCAGTCATGGCTAAGAACTCAGTTTTAAAGTTTCTCTGAGGTCCCTTTGGCCGAGAGGCCGTCCATTCAGTCTGTTGATGGGGGCCTTAAGATTTTATTTTTATTACTTTGAAGTGTGTTTCTTTTTATTTTTAATTAATTCATTACATTAATTAATTAATTTTATTTTTATTTCCATACAAAGTAGTAAGCATGGTTCTCTCTCCTTTTATTCAGGCAATGGAACAATAAACCCCAAAATGTTTCCAGTGTTTTCTTTCTTTGTTTTCAACAACAATATGTTCTGAAAATGTAAATTGCAAGTGGCACAGCAGGAGCCAAGTCCAGAGAGCCTGGATTCTTAAGAATTAGGGTGTCTATATTAAAATTTATTTTAAATCTTCAATGTCATCATGTAATTTTTAGACTTTTTTCAATAACTGAAACCAGTAGAGGTATATTTGGTTCTCAGAGAAATGCATCCCATTACATTTTTTTACACTAGTCCCAAAATTATACTGATTTTTATCATTGTCTTTTAATTTTGTAGTATTATTCTAAAACCAACATAGTTCATTTTGTCTCAGTTGGCCAAAAATTAACACTTTATAACAAACTACTTCCAAACTCATTAGTGTAAAACATAAACATTTATTTCTTACTTGCATGTCTGTTGCTGAGGAACAGCTGATCTAAGTTGGGTTTTAGTTAATTTGGTCTATATTGGCTCCACATGTCTTTCATTCTTCTAAAATCACAGGCTACCATGAAATGTTCTTATCATGGTGATTGCAAAAGCTCAAGAAAGCAAACTGAAGTGCATTTTCACTTGAGGCCTTGGCCTATAACAGGCACACATGTCATGGCCAGAACAAGTTGCTTGGCCAAACCCAAATCGATAGACTAGAAAAATATAACTATACCTCACTTACAGCAAGACGGAGAGGGAGTGAATGATTGCTAAGCAACAATCCGAATTTTACAATGTCAAGTAAAATTGCATTCCTTTGGATTATAATTCTAACAATAGCAATTTAGCTTCAAAACATCACATTATAGCTCCCAAAATGTAAACCATATATTCAATTAGGAAGCTTCTGACTAAAAGTAATAGGCACTTTTCCCCCTCATACTGTTTTAAATAATAAAGAAAATTTTAGAAAACCCAGAGGTAGTGCTGATTTTAAAGTTGGTTATTTAGCATCCAGCATGTTGCTTAAAATCTCCTGATTGTTTTCAATTACATGGCTCTGTTATTTTTAGTGTTCTCTTTACCCTCAGGTTTATAGCAATACAGGTACCTTTGTTTCAGAATTCACAAGACATGACAGCAGAAGAGAAAGAAGAACACAAATTTTACATGGCTTCTATTAGCATTTAGCAAACTTTTCTGTAAAACCCCAGTAAACTGGCACTGGTATCTTCTAGACTGAAAATGGGTTACATAACCACTTCTGAACCACTCATTCACTTGTAATGGGAATGAAACTTATCTTTATGTCAACTAGTCCTACCTGTAGAGCTGACAGAGTTGGCAGTAAAGTTAATTTCCTCTGATGCATATGATTGTTATTTGAGGGGGTTGCGAGAGGGTGAGTGGAACACTGAATCTATATCAGAGATTTGTAAGGATGAAGGGAAAAATGATGTTGGGCATCACCCAACAGTATGCCCTGTATTTACATAATGCCCACTGTCCATTTTTCTTATATTCTTATCTACAGACATAATTGCATTAAAAAAAACATGATTTAAACAGACAACCAATTATTAACCCTCCTTAGAGCTCATGCCTAATCCCAAAGAAGAGACCTATTCACATACATTGTAACATTTATTTTTAAGAAAAAATTCTTTACCAATCTCTCTTACTGAAAATATCAACAACACATTACAGTTGACCAAAGATATCCATTTCCATGCCAAACTCACTAAAATGCTTTCTTAGATCACAGTTTCATCTTTTCCCTCCCTATATTTTCTCTTATTTTTAAAATATATATGATACTTTAATTATCTCACTTATCATAATTTCCTTGTCCCTTAATAATCTAGATTTTACTCAACAGAAGAAGCTTAAAAACTGAACCAGAAGATATAAAACCTATATCTTTCTAAGGAAGTAGAAAGGAAGAAAATATATAAATGATTTTAATGTAATATTTTTCCTTCTTTTACTCCTATCATACATATGTATATATAAATATAAATTCATTATTCTGAATGGTGAGCATAGTTTCTCACATCTTATGAGATTCAAGAATGAAATTGAATGTAATTTCATTTACTCTAACAGTAGATCATTATACACCTTCATGAATGCATACAATTCACCCATTTGCAACACATTTGTTAAAGAATATTTATATAAATACTAAAGCAATTCTAATCTTTTAAAAAAGTAGCCTATAAAACTTCCCACCATTTTGGACTTTTCACAGTTGCAAATGTACACAGTCATCATTATGTACACCGATATAACTCTGCCTCCACATTTTTAATTGCTTTCTTATGCTATTCAGTTAGAATTCTTTGTAGAATAACTGACTTACCTGCACTTTATTTTCTTAGCTTCAAGACATGATTGTAGTCATCATTTGAACGTCAGCCTATATAGAAAACAAGCATACTATGAAGTTAAATAGAAAGCAGAGTTACTTCATCAGAGAATTTTGAAGGTTAGAAGTTATGTACAAGTCTATTCAAATACAAAAGAACAACCATTCCAATGAATGTTTTCCTGACATTTCTTAAGGCCAGTTTATTACTTAGTATCTCTCTCCCTCTCTCTCTCATACACACACACACACACACACACGCGCCTTTTATAAAGTTATAATTGGACTCCCTAGAGTTAAGAAATTTCTTTCTTTAATTTTCACCTTTAATTTAGATTCGGTATCAATGGGTGACACACACTAACTTTGTCAAGTAAGTGTTAAATTTCTATGTCATACTGTCAGAATGACTGTGGCCAAGAAAGAAGAAATGTTAAAAAATTCTAAACTTCTTAAAAATTTTTTCTGAAGTATTTATTATATTTTCACAATTACAAAAAGAATTTTTTTACTAAAAAAATCAAAATAAACATTTAAAACTACTCATAATCTATTAATAACTGCCCAGAAATAACCATGTTAGAAAAATATGTATGTATACATTTATGCACATGTATATAAAAATATATACATATCTCTATAGTTTTTTATAACTATAAATAGATGCAAGTATAGATGCAGACATAATAAAATATAGTTCAGTTATATATAAATTTTCAAAATACACATTACCAATTAGCATAACAATGTGTGCAATATATTGTAAAATGCTTTTTTTCTTAAGCAATTATGAACTGTTTTCAATGCCATTAAAATTTTCTAAAGCTTGATTTTTTTTGTTAATCACTTGCTATCACAATTACAATTTAGAGGCACATTATACTTCATAAAATCTGTAGCTTAACCTATAACCTATAGTCTAGCCTATGCAAACAATAACCAAATCCTATCATTGGTCACACACACACATACACATATGTACATACATCCTATTCATAAAACCATATATACATATGTAATTAATTATGTAAAATAATTACTTGAATAGTAATAAAGCATTATGTGACTCTATTATTGTTTAAATAATTTCTTAAATGTTAATTGCTGGAAAGACATTTTAAAAATTTATGCAGGGTGTCACAGTTGAGTACCACAGACAGTACCAAGGCTTGCCCCACTATAGGGTAGCACTGTGCAATTGTCACTATTATTTTGAAGTGGCCATATTTTGAAAACCCATACATCTGACACATTCTGGCCAAAGAGAAATAATATATCTTGATGAAGTTTGCATTTTTTCTACCATTTTTTTCTAATGTGCTTGTATTTCATAAATTGCCTGTTTGTGTCCTTTGACTATGTAAATTTTGGGGGTTTTTATAGGTTATATATATTATGTATTAAAATCTGATACATTATCATATATTTATAATATTTCTATTTCAATTTTGTCCATGGTGCTTCTAACATGTCTAATCTGTCAAAGTTGTTAGTCTTTTCTTTATGGTTTCTTTCTTTAAAATTATCTTTTACTTAAAAGAGATCTCTCAAAACCAACATCAGGTAGTAACTGGTATTACCTTCTAATTCTTTAATTATTCTTTAAACTAATAATTGTTTAACTTATCTAGAAAATAGAGGTTTTTTGTGTGTGCATGTGCATATGCCTTTATTTATGTTGCTATAAAGGCTTAATTTTAATTTTGATTCAAATGTTTGACTCATTTTCCTAGTAACATTTTTCTCTCTGATTACAGGATCTCATTCTCTTGCTTTCTTTTGATAGGTCTGCATATTCTGAGGTAAGTAAATACCAATTTTTCCTTTGAAGCTTTATATTTTATATTCGCCAGATAGCCCAGTCCTTTCTAATTTTCTCATTTTTCAAAATACACTTACATTTCAACTGTTTATTATCCAGATTTACATTACATTTTATTTGAATTAAATTTAAACATTACTTTAGGTAAAAGTTAACAACCATGGTGTCTATCTATAAAAGTTAGCTTTTAAATGTCTCAGTGGCTCACTTCTTAAACATGAAATTATTTTTAAAAAAGAAAGAAAAAGAAAAAATTCACAAGAAGGGAAAAGTCACCTTTGCTTCTCACTCTATGTATTTTCCCTAGATTATATCGTTCAATCTCATGGTTATGAATGCAATTTATATGCTAAACTTCCAAAATGAATATTTCAAATTCAGACTCCCTATATTATCTTCATTAGCTAATAATTATTAAACACTATGTTTAATGTCCAAATACTGGAAAAAGTGCCTTATATGTCTTATGTGGATTATCTCATTTGCAAATCCATAAAGGTTGTATAATCTCTATTCATAGTTTACAGATGAGGTTCTCAATTTTTTCTCTACATTTTGATCAGAGGGTCTTTCTGGAACCAAAATATAACTAAATTATTCCACTGAAATTCTTTTTATTTCATTCTGAAGCTTTAAAATTAGTTGAATTAATTGCTACCACTTTTTTTTCAATCCCCTGGTAACTAGATTGAGAATTGTGCCCATGTAGAAATTCAATATGTTTTTACTTAGATGAAAATGAGATATTGATAAAACAAAACACTATTTTAAAAAATATTTGTATTGGCTGCCACATATCAAATGTGATATTTTTTTTTTGCATTATTCTGACAAAAAAAAATGATAGTACCTTTATATATAAAATTTAGAACATTCCAGCTGTAAAACACTAAATTCTAGTGATGAAATATAGAGAAAATGAGTGAGGTGATTGTATTGTTTGGGAAACTGAACTATAAATTTTAGTAATGGCTTCAGTGTACTAAAAGAACGTTCCTATTAGTAGAGTAATAAGCACTTTCAATCACAAATAATAGCAGGTAGGTTTCACCTAAATCTATGGGTATTATTTCTCCTGCTTGTTGAGAAAAACTAGAAGCTTATAATTTTAAATAATTATAAAAGTGTATCCAGAAGCTGCCCCATTCAGCTTAACATTATAATACTTAGGATGATTATACTTATCTTTAGGAATAATAAAAGTTTGGAATTGAACTGCCAAGTGGCATCTTTGGTAAATATTACTATTTCAAGTAAAAACATGTAATTTTGTAGAAAGCGCAACTTTAGTGAGAATATAAGTGGGAAGAAAAGAAGAAAACAAACATATAGGATTAGAAAGAACAAATTACTGAGAAATGTTCAAGATTGACTTTTTCCCCCACGTATAAGAGTTGATAGAATTAAACCTCAGCATTCTGGTTTTAAATGGGATATCACCTAAGAAAATGAGAGGAAGTGACAAGATTTTATATGTTACATTCTTTCTCATGTACCTGTATAATTTAATGGTTTAACATGATTTCAACTTGGCAGTGAGTTCTTTTAGAGACTGCTCTTTATGGACAAAAAAATTCACAAGTACAAATCTTAATTCTGAAGCTATATTATCCCTGAATTTTTAGAATACATTTTAGAATAGTAAATTTTAATGAAGACATCCTGTGGCCTTTAGAAAATTCTAGACAATTTAAGTTAGCATAAATTTAAAATATTAATAGATATATTTTTCTTTTCTACAGACTCTTCTGTTAATCATTATTTTAGATTTTTTACTGACCCCTTTGATTTTTCTTCTGGGTTGGTAATAACTTTTTGGAAAAACCTATGTTGTTATTTTGCATACACATATAAAAATCACATAGTGATTTTTTTAATGGAATGAAATAATTTCTGGGTTCTTGCAACTTGCTTTTATTTTTTTCCAATACATATTGCTTAAAAGGGTTTTAATAATAGACTGTTTAAAACAACTTAGAATGTTTGAAAACTACACCATATTTGGTTTAAGATAAGTGCCTTTATAGAGGACAATAAGTGCATGCATTAATTATACAAATAGTTAAATGAACAAATATTTTTCATGTTATCATATTAAAACCTCTTTTTCTCTTAGAAAACACAGATGATAGAAAATATAGCCTTGGGGAATTCTAAACCTGGTGTGTACAGGCTTCTATAAATTTTCCACAGGATACATTTCTATAATATTGATATGTACAGCGTTAAACTGGTAGGTAGATGTTTTTTTATGTAAGGGGCGAGGGGGGGAAATCTGTTGAATGAGAAAAAAAATGCCAGTAGATTCAAGCTCTCCACTTAAACAAATATGATTCATGGTATAAGTTGATATATGAGGTGGTGGTAAATTCTTATTTTCCTTGTTTAAAAGTCATTATGTAGATGTGGAAAATTCCTAAAAGTTCAATTCTTCAATATGAGAATAATCATAAATATACAAATGAACAGGTGAATATTTATTCTGGGGTTCATAATTATGTCTTCTTTGAAATAACATTTAGATATTTTTCACTGATTTCAAATGGAGATACAAATCATCACATAAAAAGTGAAGAATGGTGCTTAACAGCATTAAAAGAGAAGTTGCCTGGGTTCAATTATTTCTCTTATTTCAATTTATTTCACTTATTTCTTCTGCCTCTTATTAGCTTTATGAACTAATGCAACTTACTCAGTGTTTCAGTTTTCTCTCCTGAGAAGTGGGGATACATGGGATAAATACACTTAAGCATGTAAAAATGTACCTGGCACATAATGTTAATTGCCAAAACAAATATCATTTTTATAGACAAGTAAAAATCTTACTCAGTGGTTGGTGAATTTAGCTGATGTTTATTAGGCTTTCACAAAGAATGAATTGATTTTTTTTCTTTTATGTTTCTAGTGATTTAGAATTTACAAAGTATCTTTATTTTTGTTATATTACCTAATTGGAGGAGAAAGTCTAATTGAGTTAGTAGCTTGTTAGTAAAAGATTACCTGGAATGAAGGAAAATCAGACCAAAACTGCATGTAGAATTTGTATACTCTACATAGTCACATACACAGCATTTCTTCCTCTAACAATTCCTCATTTCTGATGCAAAAAAAGGCAGGAAAACAATAATACGTGGTGAAGAAAAAAGTTGGCAGTCATAAACGAGGACTTCTAATCAGTTTTCATTTTTAGGAGAAGAAATGGCTTTTTGAAAGTGTTGATTGGTATTTCACCAAAAAGTCTTAAGTGGTATAACAAGGAGAAATTTGTAGATACACAGGCCACTGCTCTCAAAAACAGGTACTAAACTTAACAGCATTCCATTTTGCAGAGAAGGAAAATAGGTCTCAAGAGATCTCAAGCAATATTCAAGGTCATTATTATCATTTAGTAAATAAGAAGATTGAGACAGAAATTTATGAATTATTATTGGAGAAAATAACGCACCACCAACCTCAATTTCGGAAGCTTAGAATTATACACATGCATGATACAAGTCCTTTTCTTTCATTTATTTCAGTGGATCTAATGCATATATCTTGCCACAGTTAAAATTTTGAATCTTTTCTAACAATAGTCTCGGAATTATTAATTAAAATATTTCAAGTTTTACAAATCATTTTATGTTTAACACAGTAAAGTTTCAAATAAATATACAAGTTATTCTAACTGAATGGAAATCATTTATAAAAGACTGCCATATTTCTATCTTTGAAAATAACACTTTTTAGTATTTCAGATATAATTTAGAACAACAGAAAAAAGATCTCTTCTGAATTCATGTTTTTAAAGAGAAAAGTATAATTCAGAGCTAGTAGGCTCTTGTTCTAAATTTAGAACCTGCAATTTTCTACTGTGTTCAAAAATTATTTAACTGCAGTTAATAATGTATTATTTACTCTAATATCAGGTCTAAAAATTGCAACCATTTGGAATATTATCTCCATTCTATCTTAAAACATCTTTTGAAGCCATGCCATCTACAGTATTTTTCTGTAGCTGTTAACAGCAATTTAGCCTGCAAAATGCTAAAACATCATTTGCTATGCTCTGCCACCTCTCAGCTCTTGTCAAAGGTTTACATGTGAGTAGATCCATTTACATAACAATCACTAAACTTACACCATTCAAGAGGACAGGTCTAAGGATTAAATCTAGATTTTGAATGTCTGATAGAGTTTCTTAAAATATCAGCGGAGAGGAAAGAAAAAAAGTTGTCTCTGCTTTTGCTTTTAAGAAATTTATATAATACTTTTCTGAAGATACATTAATGATTTTTGTTTAACAAAGTCCATTGGTAGGCAATATTGGGTATAAAATGTGTTCAGCTGGGATAGAGTTTGTATGTAAACAAATAGGAAGCTATACTTCCTTAGATAAGAAAGTAACTGAATATTGGAAGTGAGGGAGCTAGGAGAGGGAGAGGGGGCCTTGTTGGCAGCACCTCTACTCTATAGTACAGTGGATTATATGAAGAGATTCAAAAATAGACTTCCTAAATTTAAACCTAGCTGTACGATTTTCATGCCCTGTGATCTTAAGCATTTAATAAGCAGTTAATAAACAGAATATTTATTTATTAAATATATATATACACAAACAGCAAAAATTACATATTCCTTACTTTACTTTAAAAATATAATAATTTCCCAATTTTTTGAGATTTTTAATACATGAACATTTATAGCATATTTAGATCTTTCTATTATATTATTTCTATATTCACTATTTTCATGTAACAGGTTCTATTAACATATTTATTAAATGTACATCCAAATTTTCACATGAACATTTATTATTCTTTTATTAATATAAACATAAAATACATAACCACTAAAATCCATATATTAATAATTTGTACTCAAAGTGTCCATTTAGTGATTACTTTGTTAGTTGAATATATTTGTCTCTCTCCCTCTCCCCGTTTCTCTCTTTCTCCCCCTCCCAATCTCTTGCTCTCCAGTGATTTTACTTTTTTGTTCATGCTCTCACTAGCTCTCTTTTTAATAAAGGGAGTCACACCATTGGTGGTATTAAAAAAACATGGACCAGCAATCATAAATATCTGGATGCAAACCAATTCCTTCTTTTGGGGAAGTCAATCATTTAAAGACTTAGTTTAATTTTCTTATCTGTGACAAGGGGTCATAATATAATACCTATCTTATAAAACTGCATAAAGGATTTAGAGATTCTTGTCCAATCATATTCAAAAGACCACATAGATTCTTCATAAATTGCAAATTCCAAATCAAATGAGAAAAATATGTCATGTGTGCATACATGTCAAAAGTACTTGAGTTAGGGTGCTCAATTAAAGTCCTTAGATCACTTGTTTACTTAATATACAACTTAGACGTTGGACATTTATCATTATTTTAAATTAATCAACCAGGATTTCATAAGCCATATTCCTTGGATTAAAGACTTATAGTTTGTTTTAAACTCTTATAATTTGTTTTAAACTCTTAAAGTTTATCCAACCTATTTTTGAAATTAAACAAATATATACATATATATTTTTACTTTGTTAAAGTGATATTTTACTTCTATCTTTTGATTTTTTTCCACCTTTTCAATAAAAAGTGTCTGAATTGGGAAGAAAAACCATTGATAGCCAAAATATGTCAATGACATTCCTAATTGAGTCTTCTAATAGCATGTCAATTTACTATCAAAGTTTAGTTAGTGACATTTTCAACTCTTTGGATTGCATGGTCTTGTATTCTATAATCCTAGAAGTGAACTAATTCAAAGGTTTCCCCTTGTAATGCCTGGTTTGGATGGACTATCTTCCAGTTGAGAGCCTTTTGTCATAGTCAGTAGTTAGCTACATTTATTGTTTTATCTAGCAGACATGCTATAATTCACAGTAGGCAAGTTTATAATAAGTGTTTAAACCCTTATATCCTTTCTATGCCAAATGCTTTATTCTAATTTTGTTCTATGTTTACAAAAAAGGATCTACCCATAAAAGTAATTAATGGCAAATTTTTCACAAGGATATATATATATAAAACATATTAATCTATAAAAATTCTTAATAGAATTATTGTTAAATCTGTAAAAAAAATTGCTATCCTTAACATAATTCAAATTTTATATTCGTATGAAAGCATTAGCATTTACTGTTTTTCTTCCTGTGATTTTCTTTTGTGAAGGATAGTGGGGGATAAAATTGCAGAAAAGTCCCTCAAATCAAATTGTTTTTAATTCACATTTCCTGATTTCAGAGGAATATTATATTAAAATGTCAGAGGAAAAGATTAAATGTGTACTCTTGATTGATAAATATGTTTACCAGTCATCAAACATTGCAGAAAGCTTCAAAGGGATTAAATAATGTACTTTTTTTTTAATTCAGGTAAGTGGGATATTTTAAAATCTGGTAAATAAGCTATTTTTAGGTGTAAAATGGTTGAAGACTGGCCACATGCTAAAGCTTTCAAAAATTCGTTGAATATGAGCAACACCTGGTAAGACCATATTGTTATTCCACTCATGAAACACATTGGGAAATATATTTTATACACATCCTGTCTAAGAGGATGTACGTGTTGAAAACTCAGATATAATAAGCTTTCTCCCAAATTAATACATATCTGAATTACATTGGGCATATTCGAAGTTGATTTTAATCAAGTGTACAAAGAAATGTAAAAATTGGTGAGACGACCAAACCTAAACACAACCAAAATGTCCAGCAGACACCCCCTCAGCATAATGCTTTTAGGACTGCCTACTCTTTGCTTTGTTCTCCCTCACTTTCCCTCACACTTTCCATCTTTTTCTCCTGTTTCTTAGGCTTGAAGTTGTTGACATATTTTTCTAACCATGAATGGAAAATAAAACAGAGTAAGAAAGGAAGAGGGAGAAGGTGAGCAGAGGAGAAGAAAAAAAAAACAAAACTATTTTGTTTCCTAGACAGGCAGAAGAAAAGAGCAGTAGCCGCTACTGTGGTCTGGAAGCCTGCTTGCCTGCTGCCACTTAAGAAATGTAAACGCTGTCAATGGAGGTGTCCATATTTACGGCTCCTTCTCTCATATTTACTGCCGTCGGGTCACCATCAGTACAAGAAAAGAGTCATCAGTCAAGCAGTGGCCTCATTTCAGTGAAGCTGTTGAAGATTGCTGTGAGAAAGTAAAAATGTTCTCTTTCCTGGGAACTTGTTTCCCAAAGCATATTGTGAAATTGTGAAGAGAATCGCTAGTGGAGACGGGAGCACTTGAAATAACCTTCTCCTGAAAATATTTCTCTCGCTTCAAGTATTAATATATTGTGAGAGTCAGGAAGAAGGAAGGAACTACTCTCACTGGGATAGGAATGAAAAGTCCTTAAATTCTGTACTGTGTTACTTTGTGGAAGGGGGTGCTGCCCTCCTCTGGTTTCCGTGGAACTCTGGTGAGATTTAACCCACTCCACATCTGTGGCTGTTTGCTAACTTTGACTTAGTTACTTGTTTTACTGGTAGTTTAATTGTTGAAGTTGTTAGGTTTGCCTTTTTGAATCAGGAGGGGAAAATACTATACAGCTCTGAAGTTAGAAAAGAAAAAATCAACATTTAAGAACTAGACACGAGACGTCAGGGAGAACTTTGCCAATTTAATAAAGACTAAAGAAAAAAATAAAAATTTGAAACTCCTATTATGAAAAAAATAACACTACTGAATATGTATGTGTGTGTGTGTGTGTGTGTGTGTGTGTGTATACATAATGGCATGCATTGTTTTCCTAGTTATATTCTAGTTTCTTAAAGTACAGAACTCTTAAAGGCAAAGAGTTTTGTCCTTCCAGAAACTAACATACATACACAGGGCCTTTTCAATTCATATTTTCAACAGATAGATAAATGATTTATTAGTTTATACTCTATAAAACTCTATAAAAATACCTTACAATTAGTGGTGTCCAATGCAATTTTTGAATCATAAATAAACAATTAAATATCAAGTTTGATCTGAACTACAAGAGATACCGCTCATGTACACATTTAGGTAATCTCTGATCTCTTATTTCTGCTGTCTTTATTTCAGCTACCTCTGGGTCACCATTTTGTGCATAGGTTCTACAGTTTTATACAGGTGCAGTCTGACCACTTCATCTCATGATCAGACTATGAGCTCTTGCCTCCCAGTCGGGGGCTTTCCTGTAGATAATGAGGTTTGGAAACTGCAGGACCCAGCCTGACACCCATGTGCACAGCACCCAGAAAAACAATCCATGAGGTGAATCTTTGCCCAGTAAGACCCAAGAACCAGTGAATAAATTTTTCTCTTTTTAGGTCACTGGATGGGTTATCTTAACATGCAGTTTCTTGGTTGTTTAACATATAGACCCACATGATCAATTTATTACTATTAATAGCACTTAGCAGCAGCCTTTCTGATACCATCATCTTACTAACTCTTCCTCTCACCTTTCTTCTCACTCTTTCTCCCTGGGTTTTTATTCTTTAATACAATAATATCACATGTCTTTACTTGAATTTCTGCTTTCTGGGAAGATCAGGATAAGACTTGACTGTTATATTAATAATTTGACAACTTCAGTACTGAATTTGAAATTTCTTTTTCATGCGTATGTGTGTGTGTAGTGCTTTCAGTATAGTTTAATGCCTAATAAATAAACAGGAAAGCAGAGCCTTATCCTCTAAGTAAATTATATACATCATTTTTCAGATAATCTGAGTTACACAAATTATCACCATAAAATACTGAATTTAACTCTCAGTTATCCTTTGACAATAACAGGTATAGAAATATTATATGTCAATATTATATAATTATAGAAATATTATATGTCATTATAGAATATTGACATTGACCACAGCCTTCTTATTGTGTCTGATTTAAATGTGTTCACACACATACAGTCCGATAATAAAAAATAAATAAATATATTCAAAAATGTATTAATATAAAATTTACTGGATAACTTAACAGATTATATCTTTACCCAGGCACTTTTTCTCCATCCCTGACATTTACTTCCATGTGAAAGAAGCCCTGTAAGCGTAACACACATGTCTTCCCTCTGCCTCTTAATTCATAGGTTCTTTTAAAGGTAGAATGACTTCTATGGTAAGTTCGGTAGAAGAAACTGACCCAACACATTCTTTTCTTTGGCTTCAGAACAAGTGGCTCTGGAAACAAGTGCACCTCCAGGATCTCAGTCACCTCAATGTACATTGAGGGGTGAGTAAAGAAGGACTACCCCAATCCATATAGTCAGTGACTAAGTCTGGAAAATTCAGTGGTTCACTGTTAGGAAACACATGGTTCTAATAACTCTAAGCCATGTCCTCAAACCAAACCTTTCTCAGCAATGAAATGGTGTTTTGTACTTCATTCTTGTCTCAGCAGGGTGTGGCAAAAAATGGATAAATAGGTGACATGGACATTAATTATCTATGACTGATCATAAAAATTATGATTATAATAATGATTACTATATATTGTGTGGGTTCTACTTAGCAAGCAAAAATGCTTTAATTATTAAAATCTCCATTTTACAGGAAAAAAGAAAGCTCAAAAAGAATAATTAAAATTCCCAAACTCTCAAGGCCTGAAAATAATTCAGGTTCAAACTTGCTATCCTTCTACATAGAAGTGTATATAAAACATTGAATTTTAAGTTGATAAAGGCATTTTTCTAGAGAACCAAGTACTTATGGTCCATATACATTGCTTTTGCTAATATTATATATAAAGTTAGATAATTTAGATTAATCAATAGTTGGCATACCCATTAAATTGTCTCACTTCCATCTCAGGTATCCCAAACAATACTTTGAAAACTGTGACATTTTAGACACTTGGTGGTCTTCCAGGATTGTAATCACATGGTATATACAGCTAAGTTTTTAAGTAAATTTACCTGATGGATCTATTTTAAACTGTTTTACATTTTAGAGAATACTTATAAAATTAAATTATTTTTATGTTAAATATAATTAATGCAAAGTAGCTATTTTCCCCAGAAATAATTAGCCAATATAATTGTTTCTAGAGAGAATAATGGCCAAAAATTATTTTTTGTTATTGTTGAGGTCATGCATTCAAATCCCTAACAAGTCCTACCATTAAATATGACTTCCGATACACAAATGTGGCAATGCAATATAAGGAAATCACCAAAATGTATTTTTTATAATGGCATTAACAAGGAATATAATACTCTTAGTTGTAGTTTAGAAAATATTTTCCTTAATTTATAGTCCAAATATTTTAATGGATCATGCCAGAGCTATCTGACTTTTAGCCATAGTTTTATAATACAAAATTTGAAAGTCTTTAATGGTCTAGGTCACATGCCAAAATTATGTATTTTATGTTTTGGTTAATGATTTATTACAACCCATTAATTTAAAGGCCAATGCAAAGTTTTATGTAATACTTACTATTTTGTGGTAATTTAAAAGAATATGTAATAATTATTTTACAGCAATACATATTTTTGGGTAGCCTTCCTGTGTCAACCACTTAGCTATATGCTAAAATAACATTATTAACAAAGGGCTTGTTTCCAAAAGCTTATAGTCTAGTAGTAGAAGCAGGTAAGTAATGAAAACATTGCCATGCATTCATTACATTTTCATGTAAGTTCTTTGATGAAGAATTTTTAATATAAAAGTATTTAGGAAGGCACCTAACTCAGACCTGGTGGTAAATCCTGTTGGTGATTAGGGCTACTAGTAAGTTTTCTATGTTTTCTCCTTCTGGTCACTTTTCACAAATATTCTGGTTATCTTCCTTCTGTGCATATGGAGGTATTTTACTCCCTCACTCCAATCCCTACTCCTATGATTTTAGAGATAGCTATGCTACTGAGGAAGCTGAGGTGGGAAGATTGCTTGAGCCCAGGAGTTCAAGGCTTCAGTGAGCTTTGATCATAGCACTACACTCTAGCCTGGGTGACAGAGTGAGATCCTGTCTGAAAAAAAAGAAAAATAAATAATTGTATGACTTGTTCGAGCCATTGAAAGTAAGTAGCAATGATGTTTTGAAGACCTTGTGTCTAATTTACCTAAACAAATGTTTGCTGTTTTAAGCCATTAAGATTTTGGGATTACTGAAACATATCATAATTCTGACTGATACGGATGAGAATGATAACTAGAAGTTAGAAAGGTAAGAGTCAAAGTAGAGAAGAGTATAGATAAAGAGAGCAGATTATGCATAAGTCTACTGGTGAATAGAATAATGACACAGGTAAACTAAAGATTGACAATTGGAATCTAATGATATTTGGATGAAATCTGTTTGTGTCTGTGTGTCTGCGTGTACAGCAAGAGCTTGTGAGATGAGGGTGGAGATGTAAGAAAGAGTCTGATTGTGTATGTTAAAGAATTTGTCCCATGAGGAAATAAATGTTATTGAAAAACAATTTTAGGTTTGCGCATAAGGCAAGTAGACTTGTGTTTAAGAAAGTGATTAAAGTGTGGCAGGTGGCTTTGAAGCAGGCAAAATTATAGGCAAAAGTTACAACTTAGCAGATCATTATTATACAAAAGAAACAAATGTACAGTTGAACCACAGTGGTAGCTATGGAGGTGGAGACAACTGAGTGAAGTCATGCCATGTTTAGAATTAGAATCTATAGGAACTTCTTGACTGATTGTGCTGGAATGAAGAGCAATTTCCAGGATGAAGTAGGCAGCATGGAAAGATGAATAGGTTTTATGCAATGACAGTGGATCCCATTGTACAGAAGCTGAGTTTGAGGAGTCTCCAAGACACCTGGCTCCTCTTGTAGACCTCACCTCCTGGACCCTCTCATGGAGGAAGAAGAATGAGTCTCTGGGAGGAGATCTGACATGCTAGCAGATATTGGCTTGCTGTAGCACACCACCCAGGGATAAAGATTATAGAGGGAAAAATAGAAGAAGATGTGATCTTGGAATATATTAAATAGGAAGATATCCACATGGAGTATGTGAGAAGTAGTGACTAGAGAGACAGAAAAATATCAGGCATTTACAGAGTCAGGGAGGAGAAACAGAGTAATTTAAGAAGAAAAGAGTGTCCAGCAGTACTGAGAAGTCAAGTCAGCTAAGAATGAAGGAGTGACACCTAGAGTCCTCAATAGGAAAGTTGCTGGATAACTCAGAGATGTTTCAGTGGAACAGTAGAGGCAGAAGTCAGATTGCTTTGAGTTGAGGCATTAATGGGGTGAGATAAAGATATGGAAACCGTGAAGTTTGTTTTGACAGAGAAATGGGGCACATAGCAATGGAAACATTACAATTAAGCAATGCTTTTAAATTAAAAGAAATAACTTTAAGATATTTAAAGTTCATGAGAAAAAGCCAGAAGAAAGGGAGAAATGGATAATAAATAATAGCATATGTGTATAAGATAGTAGGAGTGAAGGAGCTCTGAATGCAAATGAAGCCAACATTTTCCATTGTGATAAAAACGAAGAGGAGAGAGAAGGGCTTTGTTTATGTTAGTATCTTAAATTTCACGTTATAAGAAAGCAGATCTTTCTCTCTCTCTTTCTTTCTTTCATTTTTGAAGACAAGGTCCCACTCTGTTGCCTGGGATAGAGTGCAGTGGTGTCATCAGAGGTCACTGCAACCTCAAACTCCTGGGCTCCAGCGATCCTCCTGCATCAGCCTCCCAAGTAGCTGATACTCCAGGTACCCGCCACGATGCCTGGCTAATTTTGTTTCTATTTTTAGTAGAGATTGGGTCTTGCTTTTGCTCAGGCTGGTCTCAAATTCCTGACCTCAAGCTAACCTCCTGCTTTGGCCTCCCAGAGCATTAGGATTACTGGCATGAGCCACGGAGCCAAACTACAGTTAGTTAGTTCTATGTGGTATTCTCTAAGGTCAGAAGTGAAGTCATCTTAAGTGCACAAGAGGAGAGAAGGTTTGAAGAAAGTAGAGAAAGAATGAAATATTTTCTGTGGGGAATCTGATGAAGGAATGTGCAGGAAAATGAGGACAGATGGCTGAGCAGAATTAGGGGTCTAATAAAAGTAGAGACCCAAATATTTAGTGGCACCAATCTATAAATATCCAGAGAGCCTGACTGCACTGAAGCATATTATAGTAAAAGCGGCATTTTGTATCCAGCAGACTCTTCATCTCACTTCCCAACCCAGAAAATACAGAACTTCCACTTGATAAATCTTCAGAGTTGCAGTGCCTTACTGGAGAAACATCTCCCATTTATGACCTCTTGTCCAGAGCTGGAAGATGCCACAGTTTTTGTTTCAGAGAATAAAATGGAAAGGCATGATTTGGAAGGGACTAGAGTATTGAAGGGTAGAGTTATGGAAGGGGTTAACAAAGAGGATTGAAGAGGAGGATATTGTGGGAAAAGAGAGATTAATAGACTGCCTTAGACAGAAATTTAAACCTTACGGATTTAATTATTTTACAATTTCACTTTTTCCTAGTGGATGAGTGTTTGGTTGCAGTCTATAGGTACTAGGGGACCTGAGACAGAGGCCTTCAACAGAAAACGTTTATTTTTTTATTCTTTTCCCAGTGTAATAACAAAAAAGTAAAAAATGCATGCCCATGTATCATTCATATATAAATCTAAGAAAATATTCCAAAATAACAACAGGGTTTATCTCTGATTAGTAGAATTATAGGAATATTTAATTTTCTTCCAAATGTTTTTTGAATTTTTAAATGTTTATAATCACAAATTATTAAATACTTTTCCTCTCTATTTTGATCATGCTTGTAATTCTTTCATTCTAGCTATTATTTGAGGCATATCATTATCTTAGTCTTGGTATCAACATTTCAAGTGCAGATTCCCTTAAAACTATCATCATTACACTTTTTAAAAATAATGAAAGTTAAGTTTATTAGATTACTTTTTTCTGATAGGAACCAGCCAATGCAGTGATTTAGTGAATTCCTGAAGACCATTAAATACAAGATAGTGGAGTTACTTGTGCTAAAAAAAAAAATGTAGTTTCAGTTCAACAAAAATCACTTGTATATCTTGTCTTTTCAAGACAGTTTATAGATTTGTATATTGGCAACTTAACTTTTTCTGGCAAACTACAAAAGATGTCCTTTGCCTATACATAAAAGTAATAAAAAATCCAAGAGAAACAACTGTAACCTGCACACAACACTCTTAACTGGTATATACCACTTTGATAATCCCCAATCTCCCTGCGTTCCTTTGTTTTTTTATTACAGGTCAGCTTTCACCATTAATGCTGTGAGACCTTACAGCTAAGCATCTAGATGCAGCAAAAAGTGAAGCATTTAGCCAGGTGTTTCTGATACATGGCAAAGTCACTGATTTAATTGAAATTATTCCTTCAGATGAGATCCTGTGCATTCAGGGTGAAATAACCCTAGACTAAAAGTATTCTTTCAAATTCCAAGAATTCAATGTTATAGTATTTTCACAAGTGCTTCTAGAATTAAAGTCAATGTTTTTGAGTTAAATTTTATCTCATTGACCATAGGTGTTCATGTTACATCATGCCATTCCATCTTTTACCATAAATACAACAAATCAAAGAGAAAACAGAAATGACTTTTAAAGTATATTTTATATTTCAATGTTTTTGAATAATATCATTTAAAGCTTCCTATGGTAATTTGATTTCAGGAACGTTCATTTTAAGAGCCAAAGGGAAGCTTAGTAATGCGTTTAGCTAGAACTAACAATCATAATTAGCTTAAGTTATGCAATGCCCTCAATAAATAAGTGACAGTTTTGAGCTAAAGCATATTTTTTTCTACCATTTTACTAAATATTTGTAGAAAAATTATTTGAATCATTTGCAAGTCATATAAGGCATTAGTGATTATGGCCCAAGGTATTAACTGGAAGTTATTTAAGTAATTTTCAAAGCCTGTTCCAGAGTAGACCAGGCATTGATCACCTGTTATGTCTTCTATAAACATGGAAGCAATTAAGTGAAAATATCCAGGTTTACATAGAAGACATTATCATTGGCAATTATAGCAGTAGAGAATAACTAATGATTTAAGTTTTGTTGAAAAATAAAAACCTTATACCATATTACAATGGCCCCTTTTAAAACTATAAAACAAAGTAAATGACAAATAAAGGAGATTTGTAGCAATAATCATGTGACTAGAAAGAAAACATTTGTAGTACAACAGTAAATAATACACAGTTTCCTTTAGGAATAGTAAAATAAAAAAAACTCATGAATAAGATTAATTTTAAAATTAGTGGACTTGGCCTGGTGCGGTGGCTCACGCCTGTAATCCTAGCACTCTGGGAGGCCGAGACGGGAGGATTGCTCAAGGTCAGGAGTTCGAAACCAGCCTGAGCAAGAGCGAGACCCCATCTCTACTAAAAATAGAAAGAAATTAATTGGCCAACTAAAAATGTATAGAGAAAAAATTTAGCCAGGCATGGTGGCACATGCCTGTAGTCCCAGCTATTCGGGAGGCTGAGGCAGAAGATTGCTTGAGCCCAAGAGTTTGAGGTTGCTGTGATCTAGGCTGACACCATGGCACTCTAGCCAGGGCAACAGAGTGAGACTCTGTCTCAAAAATAAATAAATAAATAAATAAATTAGTGGACTTAAGAAGGTTGTGATTGCATTATGTTTCAGTCTTTTGATCTTGAGTGAGAGCACCATAGTAAAACAATGGCTAATATACTATTTAAAAGAACCAAATGTTGGGGGTACAAAATGATGTGCATATCACATAGTTGAAGAACTTTAAATTATTTAAAATTAAATCCATTCATAAAGTTAATACACCATTTTAAAACAGATCTTGAATTCCTTTTTAATGGCAGATCAAAGGAAAAGTACCTAATTTGAACTTATTTTGTTTGGTTATAATTTAAGAGTAAAGTTGTAGCTGTGTTCAACTATGGAAACATTAAGTTTAAAATCTGTGCATGCATCCATTGAGTTACAAAAAATACAGGCTAAATTGGAAGTTAAGTTTTATGTCAGCAGGGTACTGGCTGGTCCAAGAAATGTTTCTGCAATCACTGCAGAGGGAAACTATCTGAATGGTACTAACTAGAGCTTTAAATGCTCACATCATTTTGAGCTGCTGATTCATTATTGTATTCAGAAAACTGAACCAAGTGTTTCACACATATCTCTTTGTGTCTTTTAACTTCAGATATCATTGGAAAGAATGAGAAAATTCATCTTTTTTATTGTTCTACACTTGACTGAAATATATTTTTTTATGGTTTAAGGGCTCAGGAAAAAGATCATACATGAGGAAAGAGAAACTTTCTAAGGAATTGGAGAAAAATTCTTCTCATTAAATGGCCATTTCATGCAAACAAAATAACTTTCAAAAAGATCTATTCTCTGTGAAATGCAGGTGGTTCTTTATTCGTATGATTGAAGGCTATAAAGTCCTGAAGTCTTTTTCCTTCTCTCTTTGCAAAAACCTGTGAAGACACTTGAGTAAAGTGAGAGACACTAGACTATAATGATAATGGTTAAACATAAGCAAAAGTTTGGCAATTTTTTTTCTTTGTGCCATGACAATGGAGCTTGTCTAGGAATACAACTTGTTCTACATTTTGAAATGGATGAACATATTTGGCAAGAAAGTAAGTAGATGGTAAGTTTATTCACACTCTATTACGTTTGAGATGGTAACTCAAAGACTGAATTATCCAGAAAAATGGTTAATTGACACCTAGTTTTAGCAGGGAAATTCTCTCTTTAATTTTTGATTCATTCACTTTTTCCAAAATTATTCAACTATCCTTACATTCACTGAATATTCCTGAGTGTGTGCTATTTTAACTACTGTGAAAGACGCTGGAAATACAGTGGTAAATTATGAGGTTTTTCTACTTATCTTCATGGAGATTAATGTCTGGTTGCAGAGTACACTAAAAGCATAAATCCAAGTGTGCTGGCTATTATAAATTATGAAAAATACAAGACAATCTGAGAGTATGTGACATAAGCCATCACCTTATTTCTTCTACCATCTACCCAGAAAATATACCTCCCAGAAAGAAACAGGAGCCATAAACAATTTGCATCAAGAGATATAATCCCCATATATACATTGATGTGGGAAGGAGAGAAGATAAGAAAAAGTACAAAAAAATACATCTGGCACTTAATGGTATTAAAAAATACTACAAGATATTTAAAAGGAAATAACAAAATTAAAATCTGCAGGGGGTGCCTTGTGTTTACAGTGAAAATTCTTTATATATTATTTTTTGGTGTGTTTATTTTTTTATATTTATATGTTTATATTTAAAAAAATATTTTTCTTAGATAAAAAAACTAATGGGACAGAATTGGCATCACAAAACGTAAATGTACTAATGAAGATGACCAACTTGAGAATACAGCACAGTTGTAGAAAATGTGAAAAATAATGAGAAGACCAAAAAAAAGAATGTATAGAGGTAAGATTACACAGATTCAACATATGGAAGTTATTTATTCCTGAAACCAGAAAAAAGTGGCACAGAAGCAAGAGTAAAATCTATACAAGAAACTGTCCTAAATTGAATAACTTAAAGACTTTCAAATTACATTTTGAAAATATTAATGACCAATGTCTGGATTTTAAAAAATGAAACTTAGCAGAGAAAAAAAGGAAGAGAAAATATGAAAACAACAGCAAAAACAACAAATAGAGAAAATAATGGCAGACAATCCTGGAATAATGTCAAGGTTGTCATTTAAGAATGTGGTAGCCAGTTGTAGCACACTTTTTAAACTTAACCAAAAGTAATTCTCAGATTTTCAAATTTTGAGAAAATATGTTACCTGGACATTTTAGAAACACACACAAATGCATCAAAATCTTTGACAAATTAATATAAAAGTTTTACAATTGGAAAAGTCATTCTAAAATGGGATAGTCAATGAACAATTAAGCCAACTAAATAAGGTAAAAACAGGTAAACAAATGTGTTTACATTGTCATTAGGATTTCTTTTTTTATTTCAAAATATTAAGGGGGTACAAGTGTTTGTGTTACATGGATGAAATGAATAATGCCAACATAAGGGCTTATAGTGATGCTAAATAATTGCTATATTTTTATAAAAAAATACATGCACTTTAAAGAGATGATTGATTATTCTTTAAAATTGGAAAATAAAAGGAAAATGTCAGAATTAACAAATAAATGAATAAAAAGTAATTTTCTGATGTCTTCCACAAAAAAAGTCAAAAGATATTCTTTTGATATTTGTAATTAAGAAAATATATCTCTACAAATAACTTATAAAATGGATATTTAGCTAAAGTTTAGTTGGATTAAAACCAGAATACAATCTATTCCAAATCATTTCAGAACACTCTTACAACAAAACAGTTCACAACAGATGGACCAAATATAATAGATAGGAAAATGATATGGTCTAAATTCTGTTTATAGAAAGCTAATTTTTGAGAATGTATCAAAAAACAAAATTGGGTAACTATGAGAATTAAACAAAAATGAAATGACATTGAATAGTTTAAAGCCAGAGATATATTGTGGAGATCTGCAACCAATTTAAAAAAGACAGCAATATTACTATTAGGCAAAAATAATGGTAAGAAGAAAAACACAATCTATGGTGAATATAAAACAAATTTTAACTTTTGTGCACCAAATTAAAAGATATTTAATTAGAAATAATTGTTAGATATTATTCTACTAAGTGAAGTATCTCAAGAATGGAAAAACAAGCACCACATGTACTCACCAGCAAATTGGTATTAACGGATCAACACCTAAGTGGACAAATAGGAATAGCATTTATCGGGTGTTGGGCAGGTGGGAGGGGGGAGGAGGGGATGGGTATATACAAACATAATGAGTGAGATGTGCAACGTTTGGGCGATGGTCACGCTTGAAGCTCTGACTCCAAGGGGGAGGGAGGGCATGGGCAATATATGTAACCTTAACATTTGTACCCCCATAATATGCTGAAATTAAAAAAAAGACAAATTGACAGATTTCTTATCTTATTGGCACATTTTAGCACACTATCATTATTAGCTCATCCTAACAATATTATATAAATTTTAAAACATAGAGGATTTGGTGAATCAGATCAATGTAATGGAAAAAACTCATATGGGAAACCTTAGCTCTTATTCACATTTTTACATATCCGTTTATATCTTCAATGGACTATTCATGTAATTTTTCTTGATATATTTAACTAGAATGATACTCTAAATAAATTAAAAATATAAAAACTTTGTAAGTTAATAACTGAAAGCACTGTTCAAAATAAACTTCCCATTCAGCATAGCAGATTTTTGGCATTACTCAAAACATAGTATTTCTTAATATTACATAAAAACAGCAAATAATGACATTTTAAGGAAAGAATTGAATAATATAGATTAAAACATATAAGCAGTGGCCAAATCATCACCTTTAAAGTTTTTGTTATCAGTGTTGACAAAGGTTAAACTAGATATTCAAAATAGGGTTTAGAAAGAGAGCTATAAACATAATAAAAACGGTTTTAAATGATGGAAATAGAAAAGAGTGCCATTAATTCATCTATGATTTTCTTTCTAAGCCAAAAATTGATAAAAATAGATTTCTGGAAAATATAATCAAGGATAAAAAAGTAAAATGTTTCTAATTCACACCCATTCTCAGCATTTTTTATTTTAAATTTTTTATTTTTTATTATTATGGGTACATAATATTTGTGTATCTTTATAGGATACATGCGATGTTTTGGTGCAGGTATACAATGTGAATTAATCAAATCAGAGTAATTGGGGTATCCATCACCCCAGGTATTTATCATTTCTTTGTCTTAGGAACATTCCAATTCCACTGTTTTAGTTATTTTAAAGCATACCCTAACTTATTGTTGATTATAGTCACTTTGTTGTGCTATCAAATATTGTTCATTCTAACTATCTAACTATATTTTTGTATCCATTAACCATCCCCACCTTACCCCTTCCTCCTGGCTACCCTTCCCAGCCTCTGGTAACCATAGTTCTACTTTCTATCTCTATGAGCTCAATTGTTTTTAATATTTAGCTCTCACATATGAGTGAGAACATGCAATATTTGTCTTTCTGTGCTTGGCTTATTTCACTTAACATAATGTTCTCCAGTTCCAGTCATGTTGTTGCAAATGGCAGGATTTTATTCCTTTTTGTGGCTATTTAATATTCTATTTTGTATGTGTACCACAATTTCTTTATCCATTCATCTATTGATAGATACTTAGGTTCATTCCATATCTTGGCTATTGTGAATGGTGCTGCAATAAACATAGGAGTGCAGATATCTTTTTTATATACTAAATTCCCTTCATTTGGGTATATACCTAGCAGTGAGATTCCTGGGTTATATGGTAGTTCTATTTTTAGTTACTTGAGGAACCTTCCTAATGTTCTCCATAATTGTTGCACTAATTTACATTCCCACCAACAGTGTACAAGGATTCCCCTTTCTCTACATTCTCGCCAACAATCATTATTGCCTGTCTTTTTGATAAAAGCCATTTTAACTGGGTTGAGATGATATCTCATTGTGGTTTTGATTTGCACTTCTCTGATGGCTAATGATGCTGAGCATTTTTTCATATACCTTTTGGCCATTTGTATGTCTATTTTTGAGAAATGTCTATTCAGATACTTCCATTAGCAGCATTTTTAGTGATAACAAAACATCGGATATAAGAGGAGAATTGTTGAGGAAAAAATTACCATCTCAGTTGTCATTTAATAGAAAAAATTAGATAATGTGAACACAGATAATGCATTTTTACAAAGAGAATAAGTTGAACCCTGAATTCTGACAAGCAGTGATATTACTGAAAAGAGTAGAAAATGTATTCTTTTTGGTGGATGTTAGTTTTACAGTTCTGTTCAACATTTGGATATCCTCCATCTATATACATTTGAATTGACAAAAGATTTCAGAATCCTTTGCAAATTTGGTTTATTTCATTATTAAATTATACAATGGCATTTAAAATAGGCTTAAAAAATGAAATAAAACACAATATTCTCTCTTGAAATGTAGCTTTTCCAGAACTAAAATTATTGTTATAGCAATAATTTCCATTTCCCTATTAAGATCTTCAAAATTCTGTTTTTAATCATCTTTTTGACCATGTTCTTTCTAGACCATTATATCCACATGCATTATTTTAA
>VBSM01003157.1:18052890-18090322 GCA_008086735.1 Cheirogaleus medius | reverse complement strand
CTTCATTCCAGATTCCAAATTCCTACTTCTAATTTATTCTCCAAACTGTTTCCACTACTATTTCCTTCCTTTAAATTCTACATCCAAGCCTTATGGCATTTTAGATGTGTTCCTTCAATATTTCCCTTGTTTGCCTTTATATACAGTTTTTATCAGTTGCTTTCTTGACTCTTACCAACTACTTTTTGTCCTGACACCATGTTCTGTTTCATCTCCGTGATGTTGTGCTTACTGTTCTTTCCTGAATTGTCCTCCTCATTCTTGGTATGTTATCCCTGTATGCATTCTTCAAGGCTGTGTAAGCATTCTCCATAAAGCTCTCTTTGATTTCTTATAAGCAGAGTAAGGTCTTATACATGATGTATTTTATAAACCCATGTTCCTTGATTACATGCTTGTGCTGCTGTGTTGATTATATATAAATTTACTTCTGTATGTTTCACAATCAGAAAAATTGATTGTGTGAGTATATATATGTATATATGTATAATTTTAAATAGAATATCAGGTGCTAGAAAAAGTTTAAGTGGGCAAAGAGTGAGATATTTGTATTAAAGCCCTGCGAGGAATAAAGACAGCTACAGTTAAGATGACCTTACAGTTAGACCTACACTATGCAATGGGTATTTGGAACCAGGAGCTAATAAGTGCTTTAACCTAAACTCATTATGCACAAAGCCACGATTCTATTCAAATCCACTCTTTCTTTCTCCAGATCTATACTTCCTGCATAGTATTTCCCACCATACAACAGCTGTAAAAAGCAGACAGCTCTCATTCTTTTACCACACACATTTCTTTTCTCTTTGTCGAAATGTTATCTGAAGAACAAACTCCCCAATGAAGTTGGAATCAGAGTGTTTTAAGATTTTATTGAAAGTCAATTCCAAAACAATTAAAATTGGCCTGATTTTTAAAACAAAACTGAAAATCACAAGTATTTGCACTTCTTTTCTATTGAAATGCCTTTAGTAATAACTCTGTCATCACTTTGTTTAGTGAGATTTTGAAATTTTAACTATCTGAAAACTTTGTGTTATGTTTTGGGTTAAATTTGTTTGCTGATTTGTTTTTATAATTTTAAGAATATATATTAAAATCTCAGTCTAAAATATTCACCATAACATAAATATAGTTGCACTCCTTGGTCTCTAAGTATTCAATCTGAGGAGGAGTTATTAGGGATAAAAGGAGAGGAAATATATCAGACCTAGCAAAATTTCATCAGTGTCTAACAAAATCTGGAAAACTTGAGGCAATTTCCCTTCTTATCAACAAATGATGCTGGTCCAATCACATGCAAAGTCTATGTTAGAGGTTCTCAAACTTTTGCATGAATGATAATCACCAGGAGAGCTGGTTAAACA
Organism: Cheirogaleus medius; assembly: GCA_008086735.1. Classification (NCBI taxonomy): domain Eukaryota; kingdom Metazoa; phylum Chordata; class Mammalia; order Primates; family Cheirogaleidae; genus Cheirogaleus; species Cheirogaleus medius. Next base: position 18,088,955 of record VBSM01003157.1, on the reverse strand, counting down.
GAGTGCAGGGCTCCACCCCAACGGTTTCCAATTCAGTAGGTCTGGGTGGTGCCCAAGAACTTGCATTTTAACAAATTCCCAGGCAATATTCATACCGCTGATCTCCTTTGAAAGGCCCTGTCCTTGGGAACCACTAAACTGCGCTATGACCTACTTTTGTCTCTGACTCTTCTCCCGGTTCTTCACCTGACTCTTACTCATTTTTTCACATGTCACCTCTTCCAAGAAATCATCCTTGATCCCTTACCTTCTCCAGCTTGTATTAGTTGACTCCTTTAAGTGTTCTCCTTCTATTCTGTACCTGCATGTATATTTTAGCAGTTTTGTTTGTTTGTTTCTCCTCTATTCTATAAGTATCTTTAGAGCATTTAGGGTTTTGTTTTGGTTTTGGTTTTGGTATTCTCATTCTAACATCTAGTATGGTAGCATACTGAATTGTATTTTTAGTACCCTTTGTATAACATGGACCCACTGATATTTTAATAAAAGTTTATAAATAAAGTTTCAAATATTGGCTATTTGCATTATTTAGACAAAACATTTATCTTCATATCTGACCAATATGTTTGATGGTTTGTTGTTGCATGGATTTAAACCATGCTACCAAGATCATATAATTATTGTTTTATTTGTTTGTGTATGTGATTCCAAAACATTGCTTAGAAATAAGATTAATTCAAAATATTTGGTGAAGGGGAAAATATCACTATTTCTATTTGTTAGAATATGGAAGGAATGATAATAACTGTTGTTATTGTTGTTATTATTATTAGAAAGATTAAAAAACAGAAACATATTATTTAACAAAATGTTAAGAAGGGAGATGAAATATGGCCCAAGTAAACTGGCAGCAAATACTGCTATCTCTTCTCAAATATTTCTTCATTTGCTTCATGGTGTATGTGTCTTCTAAGTTATTTTATTCAATGTATACCAGCCTGAAAAATAGCTACAGTTAACTTGGGTATATACATATTGGTTCAGTCACATCTGGATCCCAATTCTGTCACCCACTAATAAGCTGTTCCCTGTTGTGAAGCAAAAATGTAAAGTGTAAAACACACCAGAAATGTGTTCTGCTATAACAGCAAATCTGAAATAAACAGAATGTTTTCTAAAAGAGAAATATTGTAGGAGTATAAGGGAGCATTTCGTATATGATTTTAATACAAAAAAAATATTTTCCTGGTAAAACCTTATGTGGTTTATCAAATACATAGGAGACAACAGAGGAAACCTGTGAAGAAAACTACATACACATTTTGGGGCTCTGGTTTAATCAAAAATTGCTTGAGCTTTGACACAAGATTTTTAATCAAAATGTTACTTTTTGAGATGATTATGAATCTATGGGAAAATATGTTTTAGGATATGCTGTGTTTTTTATGTAACAAGAGCATAGAGTAAAACTTTCAGGTTCATCCATTAATCATTGAACTGTCAAAGAAAAATTGTAGTGGACACTTGTAAAAACAGCAAAGAAGACTTTATTCAACACTATTAAAATATGGGTCAAGACTGTTTCAGTGGAGGAGAAAAATTGGACTCGACTCCACTAAAACAAAAGGCAGGAGGATTTTTACACTCCAGGGTTAGCTCTTAGAAAGTATTAGAGGACAACAGTAAGAGGGTAAGTCAGTGGGATGAGACCATCAGTATCTGCTAATTGGTGCTTGTCTAAATTGGGCTTCTGCCTTCCCATAGACTGGGAGATGGGGGCCCTCATTCTTTTAATGATTATATTTCAAAGGGATGGCTTCTAGGTCTTTGAGAAAGACATTTCTGGGTGTAGATTATTTATATATCAAAGGGACAGAGAAAGAATTTTTGATTGAAAGTATTCTAAAAAATATACTCTAGAAGAGGGAGGTCAGGAGCTTATAGTCATATAGAAACCTATCAACCTGAGGGTAAAATTAAGGTCTTCTTGGTCAGTGTATATAATGCATACTTTGAGCCACATAAATTATTACTATAATACTAAAAACATTGAAGATATCTTGAATAAACTTTATGCTTTCTTTAGGAGTCAAAATTTAGAATATGCAATATTTTAGGAATTCCCCTTTTGCTATCCTATACAAGTGTAAAAATGCCAACAAGTAAATATTTATGTTAGGAAGATGCTGGGTTATATTATTCCCTAATTGGAGAAAAATAATGCAGAAGATCATTCTTCTTTTACTTTTTAAAAATATCATAAATTTTTTATTATAATACATACTATGAACATTGAATTCTAAACAGTCTGGAAATCTAATTCATATTATATAGGCTTTTGCAAATAGTACAACTATAAAAACTGGTCAATTCAAACAATAACAGTGGTGATGATTTACATTTTCAATCTTTTCTAAAGTAAGTATTAACACAATATTTAGTACCATCAATTGAGCACTTTTATAACTTTGCTTTTTTTCTGTATTTCCTTCAAATCAGCAACATGTTGATATGAACAGTTAAAAGAAAAAACTTTCGACAGTAGTTACCTTCACAACACCCCTGCTGGGCAGGGGAGGATGTGGGGAGGATAGACGCTCTGATGTTCCCCATAACGGGAGCTGTGCACCCCTTTGCCACTGGGGGAGTTGATCAGAGAAGGCATCCACTGCCCTCAGTGTTTGCCCATGCCACCTGAGAAGTGCTGCAGCAGCAGTCGCAGTCAGACCTGCTCGGGGAGAGAGCCCCAACCTCCTAGTACCACTCCCAGAGTCCCACACTCCTCCCAGTACCCCAACCATGGTCCTGCATGCTGCCACAGGCCTACTTGCCATGAGCTGCCCTCTGCTGTATGCCATTACTGGCCCTGGACCTGGGTGGAGTGAATGCCCACAGCTCTGATACTCATAGCTACTGTCTAGATAGCCTTGCCCATCCACACTGCCACCACCACAGGAGATTTGGGCAGAGCAATCCCCACACCACCAACCTCCATGGAGAAGGGACTCACTCAGCTCCTTGCCAGAGCTTTCCACAGCAGACTGTGGGAACCAACCCACCACTCCACACAAATATTCCCAAGCACTGGATTGAACTGATACAACCACAGGGGAACAGGAGGACCCAGAAAAACAGCTGCATTACAGGCTCTTAGTGTTTCCCCCTTTCTCCTGTCAGGTCAATTTTCTGAAGTAGGACACAAATGTGCCACCCAGAGATCTCTCCTTCTTGTCACTAAGTAGGAGAGTTCCCAGCAAAGGAGAGTGGGTATGCCACATACTTAGTTGTCCTGACCTGAGAGAAGAGGTTTCAGATGAGAAGGAACCAGCATAAGAACTCAGACAACATGAAAAAACAAGGTAGTTTGATACCCCCAAGGGATCACAATAGGTCTCTAGCAATAGACTTCAACTAAAAGGAAATTTTCAAAATGTCATGTGTAATTCAGATTATGGATAGTAAATAAAATGAATGGGATTGATGATGAAGTTGAAAACCAACACAAAGAAGCCAAAACAAAAATGTATCAGGGAACGAATGAAAAATTCTCTAAAAAGATAGACAACATAAGAAAAGATTTAACAGAACTTAATGAAGTGAAAGAGTCATTTAGGGAATTGTAAAGTATAACAGAAAGCTTTAACAGGCTACACCAAGCAGAAGAAAGAATTTCATATCTTGAAGCAAGGCTTTGGAATTAACCCAGTCAACCAAAAATGCATAAAAAAAATGAAGAAGAATGAACAATCACTCAGAGAAATATGGGACTATATAAAATGAGCCATTATAGGAATCATAGGTATACCTGAGAGAGAAGAATAAAAATTAAAATGCATAGACAACATATTAGAGGAAATAATTGAGGAAAACTTCACTGGTATCATCAGAGATCCAGATATCCAGAAAGAAGATGATCATCAAACTTTGGGAAGATTCATAGCAAATAGGACATCCCCAAGACACATAGTAATCAACCAGCCCAAAGTCAAAATGAAGGAGAAAATCCTACAAGCTACAATATGAAAGCAATGACTAATTTACAAAGGAAAACCCATCAGACTAACAGAAGACTTCTCAGCAGAGACATTCATAGTCAAAAGGGATTGGGGCCCTATTTTTAGTCTCTTCTTAAACACAACACCTGGCACTCAAGAACTTTGTATACTGCAAAACTAAGTTTTACAAATGAAGAAGAAAAAAATCTTCCCCAGACAAGCAAGCATTAAGGGAATTTGTCACTACTAGACCTGTCTTACGAGAAATGCTCAAAAGCACACTATGTATGGAACAGAATGATAGATACCCAGCAGTGTAAAAACTCCTGAAAGTTAAAGCTCACATCTCTTATAAAACAACAGCACAAGGGAGAAAACAAAAACAACAAGGTATCAGTCAACATGATGAACAGAACAGTATCCCATATATCAATACTAACACTAAATGTGAATGGTCCTAATGCTCCTCTTAAAATATACAGACTGGCTGAATTGATAAAAAACACAACCCAAATATTTTCTATTTCCAAGAAAGCCATCTAATCTGCAATAACTCTCATGAACTCAAGGTAAAGGGATGGAAAAATACATCCCACACAAATGAAAAACAAAAGCCAGCTGTTGTAGCTATTCTCATATCAGATAAAATAGACTTTAAAACAACAACAACAACAAAAAAAGACAAAGACAATCATTACATAATGATAAAGGGAACATCAGCAAGAGAATATAACAGTCCTAAATGTGTATACACCTAACACAGGACCTCCCATATTCATAAAAACAAATTCTACTAGATCCAAGCAAAGAAATAAATATTAATAATAGTATAATAATTGCTGGGGACTTCAACACTCCTCTGACAGAATTGGATAGACCATTAAAGCAGACAATCGACACTGGACTTAAAAGGTACTCTAGAACAAATGGGTATACCAGACATTTACAGAACATCCTCCCCCAAAACTATAGAATATACATTCTTTTCATCCTAAGATTCACTGGAACAAAAAAAAGAGCCCAAATAACTGAAGCAATCTTAAGCAAAAAGAACAAATCAGGAGACATCACATTACGTGACTTCAAAATATACTACAGGACTATAGTAAATGAAACAGCATGGTACTATTATAAAAGTAGAAATATAGACCAATTAAACAGAATAAAGAACCCAGAAATGAAACCATATAGCTATGCCAACTGATTTTTGACAAAGCAAACAAAAATATACACTGGTAAAAGGGTGCCCCATTCAATAAACAATGCTGGGAAAATTGGATAGCCATATGCAGAATAATGAAACAGGATTTTTGTCTTGTCATTATATACAAAAATTAATTCAAGATGGATTACAGACTTAAATATAAGGCATGAAACCATAAACATTCTAAAAGAAAATGTGGGAAAAACTCTTCTAGACATCAGCCTAGGTAAGGAATTTATGACTAAGAGCCCAGAGCAAATACAGCAACAGCAAAAATAAATAGGACTTAATTAAGTTAAAAGAATCTGCACAGCAAACAAATAATCAACAGAGTAAATAGACAACCTACAGAATGGGAGAAGATATTTGCAATCTATACTACCAACAAAGGACTAATATCCAGAATCTATAAAGAACTCAAACAAATTAGCCGGAAAAATATATTGAAAAGTAGTCAAAAGACAGGAACAGAAAATTTTCAAAAGAAGATAGACAAATGACCAATAAACATCTGAAAAAAATGCTCAACATCACTAACCATCAGGGTAATGCAAATTAAAACCACCATGAGATACCACTTACCTCTTTCAGAAGGCCATAGTTAAAAAGTCGAAACACAGTAGAAATGGGCATGGATGCAGTGAAAAATGAACACTTATGCACTGTTGGCGGGACTGCAAACTCTATGGAAGACACTATGGAGATTCCTCAAAGAGCTAAAAGTAGATTTATGATTCAATCTAACAATCCCAGTATTGATTATCTATCTGAAGGAAAAGAAGTTATTTTATAAAAATGACATCTGCACTGAAATGTTTATCACAGTACAATTTGCAATTGCAAAGATCTGGAATCAACCTAAGTGCCCATCAATTGATGACTGGATAAAGAAAACTGGTATATATGTATACACTGTGAAGTACTACTCAGCCATAAAAAGGAAAGAAATAACATTTATACCAACTTGGATGCAATGGAAGACCATTATCTGAAGTGAAGTGTCTGAGAAATAGAAAAACAAACACCACGTGTTCTTGCTAATAAGTGGGAGGTAAATGACGGGTAAACACAGGCATCAAGGATGTTGGAAACCAAGAATGGGGGAGGCTTGGAGAGAGTGAGGGATAAAATCTCACCTACCATGTACAATGAACACTATTCTGGAGACAGGCACACTAAAAGCCCTGACTTCAGCATTATACAATTCACCCATGTCACAAAGACACTTGTATCCCCTTAACAGTTTGAAATAAAAAAATTACCCTTTCTATCAAAGTTTAGCATTTTAATTTCTGCTGGTAAGATCATATAATTATAATTTTTAAATGATATGTGGGGATTTAAATTATTTTGTTTGTCTATTGTGAAATCATTAAGACTTAAAAAGACAAAAAACAGAAGGATGTGCAGAAACCTAGATTAAATGTACATAGCTGAATATATTTGGTGGAAACCCTCAAACCTCTCTTGACCTTTATTCTGCATTAGGTTATACCCAAAACCAAATCAAAATCAAAACAAACAAACAAAAAGACAAATCAAGCAAAAGACTAAAAAACTATAGAGAATTTATTTAAATTATTCTATCTCTAAGGAGAAAAGAAGAAAAAAAAATCAACTTTCCAGGTTGATTGCTATTTTTTCTGGAGGGCCTTGAGCTATATTGTCTATCAGAATAAAATTAGTCTGATCTTTGAAAATGGTCCAAATCATCTGGCTGTAGCATTTCCAAGGTTCTTCCGAATAAGATGGAATTGAAGAAGATATCAAAGGTCATTGGAGTAAATGACAATAATAGCTTTATGGTAATATTGATAATGAGGCATATAATGAACTGGACTTCATTTTGGGGCTCCTCAACGACCAAAAAGAGAATTGCAAATGAAGTGAAAATTTAGAGAAGATTAGTTAGAGGTAAAGAGAAAAGTCTATTTTAAAAAGGTAAAATTTCAAGTTGGTGGCAATTAAGTGTAATGAGATTCTACTGTTAAGTGAAAAATCCATTAAACGACTGAAATAATTTAAATAATGAGAAATTCTATGAGATGAGACAGCAAAGCCAATATATCGAGAAGAGTGTTCTATCCTGACCTCAGTCCCTGAAAACCACAATGAATCTATTTCACCACAATCCATTTTGATCAATTGCACCAATGTTGTAAGTCAAACATTTTATTCAACTTCACTGAACTTATTGTTAATATTTTGGTGAATTATTAGGGTATAAACTAACAGATACTTTTATTATTTTAACACATTCCCATGACTAATGTCTTGAACTTATATAGTTTGTTTTCTCAAGCTTACTTTATACATTTTTATTTCTATATCTAATCATGCAAGTTGATCTATCTATTATCTATCATTCATGTATCTATCTGATAGTTCATTATATATGTCAGCTTGACTGGGCTAAGGGGTGCCCAGATAGCTGATAAAACATTATTTCTGGTGTGACTGTCAGAATGTGTCTGGAAAAAATTAGCATTTGAATTGGTAAACTGTGTAAAGTAGATTTCCCTTACCAAGGTGGGTGGGCATCATACAATACACTGTGGGACCAATAGAACAACAAGGTGAAGGAAAGGCAAATTTGCTTTCTCTTCTTGAGCTGGGAAACCCATCTGGTCCCGTCGTCAAACATTGGAGCTCCTGGTTTTAGGGCCTTCAGGCTCTGGGATTTACATTGACATCACCTCCCATTTTGCCTCCCTACCCTGATTATCAGGCCATTAGAATCAGATAGAAACTGAATTGTATTACCACTGGTTACTAATTCTCCAGATTGCAGGCAGCAGATGGAAGAATTTCTCAGCCTTCATAATTGCATGAGCTAATTCCCATATTATATATATATGTGTGTATATACACATATTCCTACACATAAACACACACATATACCACATATATATAATACGCACACACACACATACCACATATATATAATATGCACACACACATATATTTATATATATATTATATATATAAATATTCTTTTGGATCTGTTTCTCTGGAGAAGGCTGGTTAATTATATTTTTTTGTTCCTAGAAAAATATCTTTTACCACAAAAGCCTGTTTGAGAAAGCTACTTTTCCACTGACATTGTTGTGATTAGAGATTTAGTTTCACCATTTACCATTTGCGGATGTAGAACTCAAACAAGCCTATCATCCTTTCTGAATCTCAGCTTTCTCACTGGTGAAATGGGTATAGCAATGCCATTTTCACAGGGTTGTTCTGAGGAGTGAGTGAGTGTATTCAGATTATGCCAATTTAGGGCAATGGGCATTGGGAGGTGAACCATTTAAGGAAGCTCATTGATGTTTATCAATAAAATATATAACCAGAAGTGACTTTCAAAAGCATCTAGCCCTTTCCATCATCTACAAGTAAGAAAACTAAAGATCACAAGGTATAATGATTTATCAAGGTTAGACAGCTTGGCAGAAATCATGGCAATATTAGAATCTAGTATTCTTAATTTCTAAATTAGTGTTTAGAATGCGCATCTTTAATTACTCTACTAAATAAATAGCATTAACTGTGATGAAAATAAATTACACTACCATGTGTCCGAGCAAGATACTTTTGTCTCCACTCTTGACGTCTCAATATTTTTATTAACAGTCACAGGTAAACTTCCAGGTCTATGAGTATTTTATATTTCATTTTTATATTTTGAAAACTCAGAAAAATTTTGAAACTAATTTCAAGAAAGTCATGAGATCATTTTCAGATCATATTTTATCACAGGTATTTTCTTCAGGAAAAAAACAGTTGAATAAAAATACATATTTCCCTGCATTCAGGGAAGTACAAAAATAATTTGTAATACTTAAAATCTAGAGAGAAAATACATAGATTAATCAGTTTAAATATCCTGGAAATGTTCAATGCACACACACACTATAATTTTTTAATCAATATTTGAAGATAATAAACTTAACAGGTGGCACTTGAGAAAATACCCATTGTAAGATAGATGCTAGGGTAAGTACTGCAGCTTTGTAGATTTTTCTCTCATCAGCCATCCTTGCTCTTTTCTGACTGGATAATCCAAGAAGAATTCATAAATTTGAGCAGAATTTTTGAGTCATGAGTATGAAATATTTAATGTTATAATTCTTTTTAATTTTATAAGAAAAATTGAAACATAGGGTGCTTTGTAATCTGGTAGGTTTCAAACATGTGCCGCTGGGAGATAGTTATCTTCTGCCATTGAAATAATTGTCCTGTCCTCTCCAAATACCCAGGTACTTATATATAATTATTATACATAAAAATTCTAAAAATCTACTTATTTGATATACATTTTCATAAAATCCCTCAATAGTCCTTTACCTATATATATAACAATTAAATACCAATTACCTCATTTTAATAAATTGATTTATGTATTGTATTTTGCAGTGTTTACTAATAAATAGGTAATATTTAATTACCTCTTAATAATTAACATTCTGTTAAACTAATGATTAATACAGGAAAGTGAAAGTAATTATTTCACTTAAAATTTAATAACTATTAATATATTATTTTCCTTTTTATGGCTGAGATTTTGTTTTGTTTTCATGTTTTTAACTACGCAGTCTCATAAGCTCTCCAGGTGAAATAGCTAGAGCCATTACAATTAAAGATAATCTCAAAGGTCATCATCAATTAAGGAAACAGTTCTTGTGGTTAGCAATTCTGAATAAAAAGACAATAAGCGATTATATTCTTAACTGAAACTGGTGACTGACTCCTTGAATGCCTTACTATAATAGAATATCATTTTTTGTATGGATTTCTCCTGGGCCTTAGTTATTGAAAGTGTCAGCAGTAATTTGTTAGAACACACTCTCTCCTGTATTAATCTCGTGGTCTGAATTTGGATGTCTTGTTTTTAATAGCACTTTTTTAGAGTAGTTGAAATAAGCTCCATTTTACAGATTAATCAGTGTTGAGGAAACAAAATGTCCTCATATAAATTACAAAGCCAGCTTAAATTTTTCTCAGTCAGTTCACATTACTAGAAAACGGCATAAATGATCAAAAGTGAATGATTTAATTCATTATTTTGTACAATATTTTTAAATTGCAAAATAAAATCTATAATTACTAATACCTGCATATTTTAGTGTCCTCCTTAGTCACGAGAAAATGTACCATTCACATACATCTACTGTATATAACTTTAACCTTTGTTTGACAAGAGATTATACTGTTCAAGAGGCTGTCAAAAGTGAAACACCACATAACACTGACTTTCAATGAACACATATTTCTGATGTACTGAATAAATCTTGCTCAATTTCCCTAAAACATTAATCTCTTTACACTTCAAGTGGCCTTCCCTAATTACGTTTTCACTAGCTTTGGATTTATAACATAAGCTGGTCTGTTGGGTCAAAGGGAGGATATTAGAAAATCAGTTGAGAACACACAAAAGGCAAATTGAATGGGGGTCTTTCAGAACTTACATATGTAAATATTTTCTATACATAGTAATGGGGGAAGAAAGATGTATGCAATCTGAAATCTTAATGAATATATCTCCCATCGCGCTTAATTACTTAAAGGCATTTGTGTAAATTACCAAATGAAAGTAAGGATCTATTTCCGTGATGGACCAGCAGGGGGCAGTAGGTATCATTGAAAGAATGATTCAAGAAACTTGAACAGACCATCTTTTCCAATGGGTTTCCTCACAAACTCTTCTAAAAACAGATCATTCTTCTGTCTCTTTGTCAGTGCTTTTATACACCTGGTTTGGAAATGAGACCACATAAAAAGCAAACTATTATTCTCAATTTCCTCAGAGAATACTTGTTGAGTGTATTTATTTTCAGTGGTAGAAATTTAATCCATGTAAATAAAAATCCTTTATTAGGAGATCAATAGTAACATATTTGGAGATAAGTGCGCCCCTTATCTTGATTTGAAGAGCTTAGAATTTGATATGGGTGTAAATCTCAACCAGTTCCCCAGCCAGGAAAGATATTTAGCCATGAATTTTAATTTTTCTATGAATTTGAGTTGAAAATATTTAGAAAATAGACTACTAGAAAGCCAACATTTTCTAAAATAAATTGCTAAAACATTGAAAGGAGTATGATATCTTCTACTTTAAAAAATGATTCAGTGAGGGTTTCTGCTCTGGTTTGCTTTTGTTTTGCTTTTCGTTCTGAAGACCATTTAAAATACAGCCCTAGGCCGGGCGCGGTGGCTCACGCCTGTAATCCTAGCACTCTGGGAGGCCGAGGCGGGTGGATAGCTCAAGGTCAGGAGTTCGAAACCAGCCTGACCAAGAGCGAGACCCCGTCTCTAAAAAAAAAAATAAATAAAATACAGCCCTATGAAAATCTCCTTACCACAGTAGTTATTATGTGATAATAATAGCTGATTATATGATAGAGCTGCACAATAATAATTTGCAATCTGTCTTGTGTGAAATCTTGCATGGAGGCAGATAAACTCTGGCTGCTGAGATGTGCTCTATATCATTGCATTGGATATAATAGCACAGATTGTATAACAGTATGTAATAAAAACTCTGTTTCCTCTAAGATTAGAAATTCGATTACTGTAAATTATCATTCTGCCAAATATTTTTAAAGATTTTTAAAAATAAGTATAACTGGAACTTTAGACATTAATTTAAATGATCCACACAATTATAGAAAATCTATTAGTAAGGAAAGAAACATACTTTGCTTTACCTCTTATTAATTTACAAGCTTGAAGACTTGAATAAATATGTTCAGTTCCACCCATTATCCTATTGCCTTTTCTTCTGTGATGAATATGGAAAAGATGACAAGAGGAGTTTGCGAATGAGACAGGCCATGACACTCACATGCTGAATAACATTGTCATGAATCTTATCTCCCAATGAAACTAGAATATTGAAATTGTTCTGCATAATGACCCCATATAAAATTAAGGTCTTTTCTTTGACTGTTGTGATAAAGAAGTTTCCAAGTGTATTCATACCATCTATCTATGGTATGACTCAGACACATACGATGTAGTGCGCTGTCATCAAAATTTGTTACTTGCTCCTATTGGCACAAATCTCCCTAGATTCATTCAATCATAAAATTATCTTTATGTCCATGATTTATAAAAAAAGAATTAGTTTGTGTGTGTGTGTGTGTGTGTGTGTATGTGCGTGTACATTTTGTTCATGTGAAGTATGTTTGAAACTTGACTGCAGCTGGATATGCAATGTAAAATGTGCGAAATTAGTTTGGCGAGTTTTAATGAGTTTCAAGGCTGGGTAACAGTATGTAGAATGTTTATAGAATAGCAAAAACATCTTGTGAGTGATTGAATTAGTTTAGGATGAACCATGTGAAAAGGGTCTGCTTGCCTATAATTTTAGCAAAAATGGGATAACTGAGTAAGATGCCAAGATGAAACAGATTGCCCCAGGCAAGACGAGGTATGCATAGAAGGTCATAGGCAGCAGCATACCTTCTCAAAGTGGATACTTTCAATTAAAAAAAAAACAGGAAAAAGTTAAGTTATAAGAAAATTGAATATTGATTAATAGCTTACATTTCTGATTGAAATATCTTTATCAATTCAGAATTTTGTGGTGGTATCACATTTCTTAGTTGGAGGATAGATCAACAATTCACTGTAGCTAACAGAGATATTTAATCAATAATAATATTAGGCAAATCAAAACCACAATGAGATATCACTTAACTCCAGTGAGAATGGCTTTTATCAAAAAGTCCCAAAACAATAAATGTTGGCATGGATGTGGAGAGATAGGAACACTCATACACTGCTGTTGGGACTGCAAACTAGTAGAACCTCTGTGGAAAATAATATGGAGATACTTCAGAGAGCTGAAAGTAGAACTACCATTTGATCCAGCAATCCCATTACTGGGCATCTACCCAAAGGAAAAAAAAAAGATGTTCTGTAAAAAAGATATCTGTATTTGAATGTTTATAACACAACAGTTATAAAGATGTGGAAACAACCCAAGTGCCCATCAATACATGAGTGGATTAACAAAATGAGATATATGTATACCATGGAGTACTACTCAGCCACAAAACACAATGGTGAACTAGCACCTCTTGTATTATCCTGGGTAGAGCTGGAGCTAAACAATTGTACCCCTGTAATATGCTGAAATAAAAAACCTGACAAAATATTAATAATGATAATAATAAACTGAAATTTCTTGAGCTGAATTGTATGCCGGGAACATTCCAAAGTCCTTTTATATGTTGTCTTATTATAACCTCGTGACAAATCCAAGAGGCTGATAATAATTTTTTATAATTTTTATTTCAAAACGTTAGGCAGTATACGTGTTCTTGTTATGTGGATGTATGGCATAATGCTGAAGTCAGGGTTTTTAGTGTGGCTGCTGAAAAATTTTATGATCATTTTATAGAAGTGACTATTGAGGCATGATTTAAATGCCAAATTTTCTGACAGCTGGTAAGTTGTGGAGCTGGAATTTGAACTTAAGAAATCTGAATTTCAGAATCTGAATTTAGTATTTTAAATTCCCTTCATATCTATGTTATTTATTTAGAACTTTGAAATAGTTGGCAAAAGTACGTTATGATTTCCTGTTGCTATCTAGTATCTCGGCTATTAACAGGTCACTAAAAAGTTTTGGTTTTATGTTACAAATGGTCAAAAATCAAAATCAACTAACACTGAAATTGTCTATTGTTTTTCAACAATTAACATATACAATCTATAGGGCCTTTCCAACAATTTTGTGGAGATTTTCAATATGTTCATTCTGATGAAGTTGAATGAAATTATTTATGAGATTGTATTTCACTAACCAACAAAATATAGAGGACTATATGAGAGCTGAAAAGGTTTTGGTTGTGTTTAGCCGTGAGGAAGAGGATAAAAATAGTTTAGGTGAAAAACTTTATACCAAAGTAAAAAATATTGTATACCACAATTTTTCTATTGTCTCTAAATTGTTGTTATAATACACTTGTATATTTCTCTGATTCTCTTCTTTTTCACTTTGTACATTATAATAATATTATTTATACATTTTCCTTTTATGCCATAATATTCTTATCTGCTTGTGATCAAGGTCCTGATTCATATCATCTATTGGTCAATGAATTCATGGAATATAGTAAAAGTGAACAACATATACTGAACAATCACTATGTGCTAGAGACTAATTATTTTATGTTTATTATTTTATTTAATTTTCACAACAGCATGAAGTCCTTATGTGTTTAATAACTAGCTTAAGTTCACATGATACTAAGTGCTGAGGTTGGAATCCCTTCTGCTAACTCCAGCCCTTAGAGTGGGACAATGCATTGTTGTAAGAACCTGGCAAAGACTTATAATTCATTAAATAATCATTATTCATATATACAAATCTACTATAAATATAAATTAAAATGTATTGGTAATTTATTTCACCTTGGTTAATAAATATATTCTTGCATATTAATAAAATATTTGTAAAGTTTATATTTGCATTGCATTCTCTTTAAATTATATATAAATCTTTAACACTTTTGCTATTAACATATATAAAAAATTAAATTAAATTCTAGAGCTTGCATTTTAAACATCTCCTTCCCTATCGTGTACCAACAGTTGCCTGTTTCAATGGAAAAATATATTACAATGTCACATAACACTGCATAAAATTAAACCTTACCATAACATTCTGAAGATTATACTAGATATGCAAATTTGTGTATGATGGGACAAAAATCAAGACTGGGTTTGGTGATCAAAGGGAACTTTAAATCTCTATAAGGAGAATAATAAATAATTCAAAACATAAAATTTAAGCAGTGGTTTATAGATAATTTAGTATAAGTTATATCTTCTTAGAAATATATGTGTTTTACAACCCATTTGATTGCCCTCTATTGCTCTAGCCTTGTTTAACTGTTGAATATTCAATATTCTTATCAGATGGCATTGCATTCCTGCAGAAAACGGCCAGAAAGAGCTCATGTCTTACTTAATTTTTAGTAAGTTTGCATCTATATTATATCAAAGATGTATCTGTAAAGTTGTAATTCTTATCATTAAGTAGGTTAAGTAACTGCTATATATTAATATATGTAAAATTACAAGTTAGGTAATCAACAACCACCTAGTATTTGTGAAAACTAAACTCTATAACCAAAACTATGCTAAAACACTATATGGATGATCAAAATACAAGATTGTGTCTTATCTGCAATGAACTGAAGAAAAGAAGTGAAGACCAATTAAGATATAAAGAATGAGACACTGATCTTAAGGGTAATAGAATAAAGAGAATGAAGAGCTCTCTGTGGGCTGAAACTCAATGGAAAGGGTCAGGAGTGAATATTCAGAGAAAAGAAAGAAACTGAAAAGCACGAGACCTCCTTTCACTGACAGGAATCCAGACAAAAGGAATCTGCACAAATTTGTAGTTCTTGAGGTGACTCATAAGATTAGACACTGGGAGATGACCCGAGCAAGCCCTGAAAAAATCACTGGGGATCAGAAAAGGGAAGAGAGACAAATTTGGAAGGAAAAAAAATGCCTAAGAAGTCAAGAGCTGAATTCTCTGTGTAGATACAGAAGGTGAGAGTTATGAAAAAGCGCCATGGGTTTCAGACTGAGTTTTAAAGTTTTAACGTATAGAAATAGAAAATAAGACATATGTATAAGTCAAAATTACATTTGGGAAGGAAAGACTGATTTTTGTAACAATTTGGATCTGAAGTACAATAAAAGTACAAGTACTTTTTTATAAGCATAGCAAACTTTGCAAAAGGGAAAACACATATGTATTATTTATTTTTCGGGAAGGGTTACAATCATAATTAGTAGTTAAATGAAAGCTACTTAAATGTTACTTATTTTCCAGTGCACTTAAAATAATAACATCCTTCATTTGTATAGGGTTATATAAATTTTTATTTAAAACTTTATGGTGTGTTTTCATATTCAGCATAATTTAATAACAACTTTGGGATATGGGATAGTATTAGTTATTATGTTCTCTTATTATATTTTTTGGATTTTTTTATTTTTAAAATTTTATTTATTTTTTAAATTTCAGAATATTATGGGGGGTACACATGCTTTGGGCACATAAATTACCTTTGCACCATTCAAGTCAGAGCTATAAGCATGCCCATCCCCCAGACACCGCCTCGTTAGGTGTGAATTTACCCATCCACTCCGCCCCTCTCCCACATGCCCAATCCCTGATGAATGTTACTTCCATATGTGCACATAGTGTTGATTGTTTAGTACCAATTTAATGGTGAGTACATGTGATGCTTGTTTTTCCATTCTTGTGATACCTCACTTAGAAAAATGGTCTCCAGTTCCATCCAGGTTAATACAAGAAGTATTAGCTTACCATTTTTTTTTTATGCTGAGTAGAACTCCATGTTATACATATACCATGTTGTATTAATCCACTCAAGTATTGATGGGCACTTGGGTTGTTTTCACATCTTTGCAATTGTGAATTGTGCTGCTATAAACATTTGAGTGCAGATATCTTTTTAATAGAACATCATTTTTTTCTTTGGGTAAATATCCAGTAGTGGGATTGCTGGATCAAATGGTAGTTCAATCTTTATGGAAAGTAGTATAGAGATGCCTCAAAGAACTAAAAGTAGAACTATCTCTTATTAAATTTTTTAGGGAAGAAAATTAGTACTGATATGGTAAAAATTTTTGACCAGAATAACAAGACTTACAAGTGTCAGATAAAATTCAGAAATTTTGAATTCGAGTCATATGTTCTTTAGTCAGTATATCCTGTTTGCTCTCTATTTATTGGATGAATCTGTTTGCACATATTAAATATATTATAAATAATACAGACATATAATAGTCTGCTACATGTATATATTGCATCATGAATTAATTACTTTTTAAATAGTTTTATTGTTTTAAAATAAATATGCATTAAACAAAAATGTCTGCCATGAAGATAGCGAACGTATTCACCACTTACGAAATTGTCTTCATACTCTTTTATGATTCTTGCCTTCCATACTTTCAAGGTCCGTCTTCCTCATTTCCAGGCAGCCACTCATCTGCCTGTATCATTACAAATGAGTTGAACTTTCTAGACTTTTATATTAATGGAATAATGTAGTATATGATTTTTCTGGCTTTTTTCATCAGCATAATTATTTTGAGCGACATTCATGTTATAGCATGTATCAACAGTTTACTCTGAAGAGCCCTGCGTTTTATGGCTATGCCACAGTTTGTTTATCCATTTATCAATAGATGTTATGGACTAAATATTCAAGTCTTTTCACAAATTTATATGTCAAAGCCTTATCCCAAGTATGGCTGTATTTGGAGACTAGGATTCTAAGGAAGTAACCCAGATTAAGCAAAATCATAAAGGCGAGGCTCTAATCCGACAGGATTGGTGTCCCTACAAGAGACAAGAGAGAGTGCTTTCTCCTTCTCTCCTCAAGAGTACTGGAAAAGACTATGTGAGTGTGCATGGAGAAGTCAATTGCCTGCAAGTCAGGAAAAGCCCTTACCAGGAATCAAATTGGGGGACACTTTCATCTCAGACTTTGTAGCCTCCATAACTATTAGAAATAAATTTCTATTATTTAAACCATCCAGTCTGTGATATTTTATTACAGCAGCCTGAGTAGACTAATACAATGGATGTTTGGATTATTTACAGATATTGCTATTAAAGCTGTTACAAAGCTCCATGTGCAAAAGGGTTAGCATATTTAGCAAATAAAAATATAAGACTATTAAATTTAAGTTATTTCTAATTGCTTATACATAGGTTCACTGAGGTAAAGGAATAACATTACACTTATACTAAAAATTATTCCTTGCTTATCTGAAACAAATTATAATTGTTTTAATTGTATACTTCTTCCTTTAATTTTATTTCTCTAAAGGTCTTGCTCTCCTTAAACATTCATTTTTTGCATAATTTGCATATAAAATCCCTTGCAGCTGTAGTCTTATGTTTCATTTATATTTTCAGTGGTTGCATCCATTTTATTTTGTTCTTTTGTCCATTGGACATTTATTAATGAGAAAACACATTAAACATTAGCATTATGAGCAGTTATACTAAACTTCCTGGCATAAAATTAACAAGTCTGACAATTGTTTTTCAAATTTGATTTGTTGAAGCACATAATATTAATCATGAAATTATCTGTGTTTCTTTTCTCAGGATTTCTCAGGATTGATCAAACATCCCTTGATCAATGACTTTTTAAAATGTTGTCCAATAAAGGACATTGCCATCCATTTGATGATTTCATTTATTTCCCTATTGGCAGAGTATTTGGTAACATCCATGTCAATTAATCAAAATTTTAAAGGGATGAAATCCATTTCAAAAGTAGTAGTGGTGAATGCCATAATAATTATTTGCCTTAAATTGGAATTTCTTATCCTGTTTATAAGTAATATTTTCCCTTTTAAGGACAGCCTTGACATTTGATGAGACTTAAAAATAATTTTTTTGTGTAACACATTCAACAATTTCCCTTAAATAATGGAGCATTTCAATAATTCACTTTGGTTTTGTTTTAGTTTGCATACTCCTACTGCTAAAGAGGTATTGAAAACTATGCACAAGAAAGTAATAGGTTTTACTCAATAGATTATTTTAAAAGTCAACAAGTGTTTGGGGGCCATTTGAAATTAAAGCATGATGAAGTACTTCAAATACACTGAGGATTCCATTTGTTAAAAAGAGCTGATAGGTTTTTAAATGCAAGAGAATTCAAGAATACAGAATGCCAACAAAATCACAAATATTCTTAATTGCTCAGTTCAAACAGTATAAATGAAGTAAGAATAATATTTCATGACAATTACTTCAATGCCAATAAAGAGGATATCACATGCTATTGAATTGACATTATACAGAAGATGGGCAGGATACTCAATATTTTCAAGAGAATCATCCATGCCTTGTTTCAACTTTGAGTAAACATTGTATCTTTACACAAACATCCACCAAAATTTGTATTTATATTATCTTGACCATAAACGGTATGATTTTTCTCATTAGCTCTAAAGTTAATAACAGAGTCACTGAAAAAGTTTGCTACTGTTTATAAAGTCTTATCTGCAAGAGATTTTACTTGCTATAGGCTTATAAGCAAGACTTTTCCATGAGCAAATATTACAAAATCAGAGGGAATTTTTTTCTGCATTGTGATTACTTGCACTCATGATTATGCCATAAATAGAAAGAATAATAATTGTTCATTATTGCAGTTTATTTCATCCTAGTACTTGAAAATTTGCTTGCTTTTTTGATTCAGAAGTACTTCTGGTAGAAATAAGTTCAAACAATTATTTAAGCTAAGACTGATAACGATATATGGTTTAGAAGACCATGACATATTTTCATGTTATTATTTTATCTTCTTCATCTTTATTTCTCTTAATCAAAAATGTTATTTAAATCACCTTTTGGTACTAGTCATATATATCTTATGCTTAGCTGTTAATATGTGCTCATTTATATCTGACTTTCCATAGTTTCTGAGATGTACCAAGAACTTCAAATGAATTTTTTTCTTCCCCTATAAATGTCTACTGTTCAGAAAACTCATCAAGAAATTTACACCTGTGTTTTGGTATTTTGACATTCAAACTTACAGAAATAAAAATGTAAAAAATAGCAAGCATTGCCAGAATTGAAAAAAAAATTGTGTCAGATGATCTCAAGGACACATGACCACATCATAATTCATAATTCATAACTGATCATAAACCAGGTTGACCCACTGAGGTGTTTACAAACCTGCGAACTACAGATAAATTGAAGTCATTTTGCCATTTAAGTGATTTAATCACCAATTGCCATGGTAAAATAATAATTTTGCTGAATTTATATAATTTTTCAGAAAAAGAAAAGCCTGAGTGCAGGATATTTAGGGTATCCTGACAAGGTCAATGCAGAAGACAAGCCAAAATCATCCAATACAAGACATGCTTGTATATACAAAACGCTTGGCAACCTTATGTATAAGTCTTTTTGTGGATATAGGCTTTCACTTTTATTGAGTAAATGCCTTAGCACAGAAAGGCTAAATCATATATTAAATATGTCCTTAACGTTCATGAAACTCTCAAATTGGTTTCCAAATTGGTTTTACCACAATCACTTTATAAGAGGTCCTATTCCTGCATATCTCCCCAAAACTCTATATAATAAGTCTTTTAAGTTTTAGCAATTCTTAAAGTGTGTATAGTCTTCATTGTCATTTTAATTTGCAGTCTTATAATAATTAATGATTGCCATCTTTTCTTGTGCTTAGCTTATTTGTCATTCTTATGTCTGTATTTCTATCTGTCATCTACCATGTATTACCTATCTCTGGTTAAATGTTCAAATTATTTGTCCATTTTTATTGGATTATTTCTTTTCTTAAAATTAGTGTTTTAGAGTTCTATATTCTGGATAGAAGTTCTATACCCAATATATGATGTGCAAATATTTTTCCTTAGTCAATGGCTTGTCTTTCCATGCTCTTAAGATCAGAAGTTTTTAATTTTGCTGTTATTCTGTATACCTAACAGTCTTTTATTGAATGACAGATATTGTAAAATTTTTGTTGTTGAGTGTTGGATACTTTTGTATTCCTGTAAATATTCTTAACTTTATTGTGGAATGTAGTTAAGTTACTGAACATAGTTTAAATCTTTCCAGATTTAAGATTTTTTAGATGAAACTAGAGCAGTGATCAATGTAAGGGCAGCATTTCTTAAAGTTCTTTTTTCATTTTCTTCTAAGAAGCATTTTTAGAATTTTTTTCTAATCCCTCTTCTCCCATGAAATTTAAATGCCACATTTATAGGGTACATTTGTATACTCTGGTTCATTAGAGGTATATAAAATAGTGTGACACCTAAGATTTCCTTGCCTTCAAAGAACCAATATTTACTCCCTTACAGGTGATATTGTCCCTATTGACAATACATGATCTAAAGCTAATTATTCTCCACTACTGACATACAAATCCTTCTCTGTTACTCTACCCAAGGGATTGTGAATCATGAGATTTTCCATTTATCTGTTGGGAACAGTCATTCTTCCCAGCTCTGTTCCCAGACAGTACTGCCTCCAAACCTTTTGTGTTGTTCTTTGCTTGGCTTTGGGTAGTTAGCTCTCACTCACGCACTGATCTGAATATTTATTGGTGAGGCCTCTGAATATCTCTGGAGTCCTCTCTCTATGTAGCATTCTCCATTCTTCTACTTTGCCCTGTGAACTCTAGCTTCTTTGCATTTCCAGAATTTTTAGATTTATCTCCTTAAGTAATCTGTTGTTTTTTGTTTAGATTTCCCCTTCCTGTCTATTTTCCTGGTACTTCCCTCAAGGCAGTGATTTGGCAGAATTATAGGGCTCACCTCACTTGTGTCTTTGCTCTTAGGGAGCAGTGCCCTTTATTGCCTGATGCCAGTGTCATGAAACCACAGATTAACATGTTTTACATGTTTTTTTGTTTGCTTCATGTGAAAGCACAAATCTGGTCTCCCTTACCACATCCCAGGTTGAACCAGAAATATTCCTTTATGAAGTCTTAAAATGGTAATCCAAGAAAAAGTTTGTTGAAAAGACAAAGTTGTGTATCTTGATAATTTGAACTAGAAAATGGGAGAGAAAGATCATGGCTAAGACTGCCGCTGAAGAAGCAGTCACTAATCTGCTCATTTTTGTTGGTTGCACAGCTTTCTTGTTTCTCTCTGTTCTCAGATATGATTATATAATGAACTTGTTTCAACCCACTGTATTTATAAAGTAACTTTGCCTGGTATTGATGTTCTGTGAAATAATTTATGTTCAGCAGAAGAACATCACAGCTTAGGTTTTTGTTATGTGTTAATGAGGTCAACTTTTATCAGCCGTTCCAGACTATATTTTTTATCTTTCTAATTATCAAGTGTATCTTCAATGTTTTAAATGCATTTTTATTAAAATAATATATGCATATAGTTTAAAAAGTCAAGCTGTCTGTAAGACTTAATGAAAATCAAGCTCTTCTATCCCAATTCCTTCACTTCCTGAATTTTACACTACAAAGGAAATACTGTTAAGAACATTAGCTGTTTAATTAGACATTAATAGCCATATCTATTTAATTTATACATCAGTGGCCTTGTATCTCCACAGTGACCCTTCTCTTATTCTCTAGATGGAGACAGATTATAACTTTATATCATATCCTTAGTCAGTATTATAGTATTAAACTCTGTGATCCTTTTCTTGTCCATCTTGTTGCTTTATAGACTTGGTCTTCTTTTGTCATCTACATATTGAAGGGCCATGTAAGCTCTGAGTTCTAAAATAGATCATTTTAAATCATGGGCTCAGTAATCAATATAATGTATGAGTATGAAAGATGCACATCCAAATAGAATCATGAGTAAATAATATTAACAGGCAATTCGTATAAGAGATACATTAAAGATTAAAACAATTTAAAAAAGTGAAAAGCTGTTTAACTAAACTAGTAATCAGATAAGTAAAAAAATAAGACGAGGAAAAGTTCCTTTAGTTTTCTTCATCAGATTAACAGAATTTAAAACGTTTGATATAGGCAAGTATTAAAGGCTGTGAGGGAATAAATATTCTCGTGTTCTGATGACTAATTTCTATGCCTGACTGTGGCCAATACAATTATAAATGGTATCACACAATTCAGTAATTTCAATTCATTTCTTGATGATGGCTTTTAAAAATCCAAAAGCACAGAGGCTAATGGAAAATTGTTAATCCCAATACTGTTTGAAATAATTATATATTAAAAATAATCTAAATGTGCGCCAATAGGGAAAGACTAAAGAAAAGACCATAAGAAGCTGCCAAACTGTCTTCCAACTTATTCTGTATTTGAATCTTTTAAAAACTCAATTTTTGGCTGAGCACAGTGGCTCACGCCTATAATCCCAGCACTTTGGGCCACTGAGGTGGGAGGATTGCTTACACCAGGAGTTTGAGACTAGCCTGGGCAACATAGCAAGACCCTGTCTCTAAAAAAACAATAAAAAATTTAGGCAGATGTGGTGGTGTCTGTAGTCCTAGCTCCTCAGGAGGCTGAGGCAGCAGGATTGCTTGAGCTCAGGAGTTTGAGGCTGCAGTGAGCTATGATCATGCCACTATACTCCAGCCTGGGTGACAGTGAGATTACATCTCTAAAAAATTAAATTAAATTACATTGAATTAAAAATTTTAATAAACCTCTCAATTTCTCAAACAAAAATGAGATACCACATAACACTTATTATAATGGCTTTATTTCTTTTTTAAATGACAACATGAAATCTGGCAAGGAAATGGAGAAATAGGAACTCTCATTCACTTCTGATGGTTTTACTAAATGGTACAGCCACTTTGAAAGACATTTGGGCAGTATCTTTTTTTTTAAAAAAAAAAAAACTAAACATACTCTTACCATAGAATCCAACAGTTATGCTCTTTGGTAGTTACTTCAATGAGTTCAAAATTTATATTAACAAAAACACCTGCACATGATGTTTTCATTAATAGCAATTTTATCCATAGTTGCCCAAACTTGGAATTAAGCAAGTTGTTCTTCCATAGATGAATGTACAAGGAAACTGTGGTACATCCATTCAATGGAATATTATTCAACAACAAAAAGAAATGAGCTATTAAGCTCTGAAAACTATTACAGAACATTTTCCTACTTGCTCAGGCAGTTACTCTTCCATGTTTATACTTGGCCTCTTCTGCAAGAAGAATCTCTTAAAAACAAGGGCACAGAGAAATTTGATTTGTGGCCAAATTTGATGAAAAAGATAAGGTTCTAAGGAATGGTGGCATGAAGTCAGAGACCCTCTCTCTTCTTTGTAGAATTAAGATAACTTTGACTTTATAGCTTCTGAGCTAAAATAACTTTTGTAAACATTAAGCTCATTTAGATTTTTTTAAAAGTATTTCAGCAGGATCTGCTGCAGGAGTTTTTTGTTGTTTTATTTGTTTGCTTATTTTTAAATTAACCATTTCAAGCTTTGAACACTTAAGGCTTTAGAGGGAGAACCCAATTTTCAATTATGTTGGCTTTTTATAAAGCTTGAGTTATATAAGATTTAAATAAAAGTTTGCTACTAAAAAATAAAATAGAGAGAGAAACCTTAAAAGCATATTATTAAGTGAAGGAAGCCAATCTGAAAATGTTACATACTGTGTGATTCTAACTATATGGCAGTCTGGAAAAGGCAAAACTATGAAGATAGTGAAAATATCAGTGTTTGCCAGAGGTTATAGGAGAAGGGAGAGAGAGAGAGATGAACAGATGGAGCACAATGGCTTTTTAGGGATGTGA
Organism: Cheirogaleus medius; assembly: GCA_008086735.1. Taxonomy (NCBI): domain Eukaryota; kingdom Metazoa; phylum Chordata; class Mammalia; order Primates; family Cheirogaleidae; genus Cheirogaleus; species Cheirogaleus medius. The sequence goes on along the minus strand of VBSM01003157.1, from coordinate 18,064,503 downwards.
AAATATTCTGTATGATATTACAATGGTAGATGACTATCATTTTACATGTATCAAAACCCATAGAATTTACAATACAAAGAGTGAGCCCTAGTATAAACTGCAAACTTTACTTAATAATAATGCATCAATATTGGTTCAGCAATTTTAACAAATGTACCACATTAACACAAGATGTTAAAAACAGGAGAAATCAAAATGGGAAGTGAGGGAGTACATTAAAACTCTGTATGTTCTGCACAATTTTTCTGCAAACCTAAAACTGCTTAAAAAAAAAGTCTATTAAAAAAATTCTAGAGACTTTCCAGGGACCTTCCAATCTTATTCTGCTTTGTTATCACAAGAATTTCTCTCTATGAAATGTGTTTCAATATAAATCAATATTCCTACCACTAGGTGCTACTCTATCAAGTACCTAATCCAACCCCAAACAGTGAAGGATAGTATCCTTTTTCTGAAATTCAATCAAGGATATTTATGTATAATTACTATGACTACCTGCAATACATTTTAGATCTTTTTTGCAGATAAGGAGACTAGAGCACAAGACACTTTCCTTCTTAGTCCAGGACTGTTTTCACACTAACAAATGCCTTTTGTTCTTGAGGTGCTCACTGAGAAGGCAGGAAACACCTATCTGTTCCCATAACTTCCACCATAAATGAGTGGGCTTTTATGCCAGATCTTGATTAGGAAATAATATTTCTTAAGGAGAGATAGAAAATTTAAGAATTCAAAGTGTTGAATGATAAGCTATAACATCCTTGACAGAAACTCCTATAAGATTATCTCCAAGGAGCCCTCCAAACTGAATTCTGGCCCATATTTGGTAACCTGCCTGTGTCAAAGAAAAAGAAGATAAAACAAATACCTCCTTTGCATCAGAGAGTCCTCCTATAAGATGCCAGAACATTCATCTTATCTTCTGCTTTTGTAAACAAAACTAGGTGTGTTTCTAAATCCACTTCATAAATATGTTTCTTAAGTTCTGCACTTTATTTTATTATTTTTTTTAGTTTTCATTTAAAGAGGTTCACTGGAGAGCTCTGTACTTTAGCCAGGCCTTTTTCCATGTATTATACAGAATGCAATATGCAGTGATGACATAAAGCCAGACAAAGAAGTATTGGACAGGTAATAGGAAAGAATAAGGAACAAAAGGATGAAAGGGTCAAGAAGACAGTGTTCTTATGAATTAAATGAAGACAAGCATAATCAGTGAAAAGATGATTTAGACTAAACAATGTGGTGATTGCACAATATTGTGAACAAATTAAATGTCACGAATTGTTTCCTTTAATTTGTTTTATATTATGTGGATTTTCAACTCAATAGATTATTTTTAAAAGACCTCTCAGTTTCTACTTTCAACTTAAGCAATGCTGTTTTATATTAATTCCTTCTATTACATTAGACCCATGATAAAAATGAGAGATACGGTATATGGTTTTTACAAATCTCCAAATACACTGATAACACCAAAAGATGACTTTTAACCAGGACAAGCATCACAGTTGAAACTACTGTTTAAGCTGACCAGTATTCAGGACTCACCTTTGAATATTACGATTCCGTTGGTTGTGATTCTGGCTTTGGCACCTATATTTGTGAAAAGTTGTTTACATGTCTCAACATACGTTCCTTGCATTGAAACTCTGCACTAAAGGACAAAACTATCTCCATTATGTTAAGCACAATTTAATTGAAAAATTTTAGTGACAACTTCAAACTCAATATATTAACACGAGATTGAAGTAAAATAGAGGGACACATTTGCTTGCAAAATAAACTCCACACTATATTATATTTGCACAGTAGTGTTGCATGATTGATCATGAACTCACTTGACACAAAACGAAAATGGAGATGCTGACTGATACAGTCCAATACATATTCTACATGCATGATGGTACAACAATGGACAGTACTGCAAGGGGAAGCCGGTTAACAGAAGAAAACCTCCTCCTGGGTCACCAGCATCAAGTTTTACAGAAAAGGGAACGTGAAGTGATGGAGAAGAGAAGGAAGACAGCTGTAGCTAGAATGTGAAGGATCAGCTGAAGAGGAAAATTTGAGGCTCTAGGTTCAATCTTTAAAAAAAAAATTTACCACCACCAGGCCACCTAAATATAAGAGGAGAGGAAATCGACTCTTACTCTTGATGGGGGATGTCAAGTTTCTGAAAGAGCATGTAGAATGAAAAATACTGTTGAGGACAGTTTTAGAAAATACAATCTACCTCTACTTTTTTTTCCTTCTGCTCAGCTGTCAGCTGTATGTTTATTTTTTTCCTTTCTAAATTTTCTGACACATAATAATCGTACATGTTTATGAAGTACTTAGTGATGTTGCCATACTTGTATAGTGATTAGATTAGGGTGATTAGCATATCCATTATCTCCAACATTTATCTTTTCTTTGGGTTGAGAACATTCAGTATCCGCCTTCTAGCTATTTGAAACTATGTAATATATCATTGTTAACTATAGTCCTATTACAGTGCTGCAGAACCTAGAACTTTTTCCTTTTATGTACTTGTAATTCTGTATCTTTTAACCATCCTCCCTTCTCCCTACCCTTCTCAGACTCTAGTATCCTATGTTCTACTTTTTACCTCTATGAGATCAACTTTTTTTAAACTTCCAGGTATGAGTGAGAACATGTGATGTTTAACTTTCTATTTCTGGCTTATTGCACTTAACAATATGTCCTCCCGTTCCATCCTGCTGCCACAAATGACAGAATTTCATTCTTTTTTTAAGACTCAGTAGGTAGTATTCCTTTGTATGTATATACCATATTTTCTTTATCCATTCATCTGTTGTTGGACACCCAGGTTGATTCCTATCTTGGCCATTGTGAATAGTATTGCAATAAACGTTGGGGTGCTGGTATCTCATCAACATACTGATTTCCTTTTCTTTGAATAAATGTCCAATAGAGGGATTGCTGGATTGTATGATAGTTCTATTTTAGGTTTTTGAGAAGAGATTTTACTGTTCTCCATAGTGGCTATACCAGTTTACATTCACACCAACAGTGTATAAGAACTCCCTTTTCTTTGCATCCCCCTTCAACATTTGTTTTTGTGCGTGTGTGTCTTTTTTATAATAGCCATCCCAACTGGAGTGAGATAATACCTCACTGTGGTTTTGATTTGCATTTCCCTGATGAGTAGTGATGTTGAACATTTTATCATATATTTGTTGGCCATTTGTATTTCTTCTTTTGAGAAACATCTGTTCAGGTCATTTTCACAGTTTTTATTGGATTGTTTGCTTTTTGCTGTAGAGATGTTTGAGTTCCTTCTGTATTCTGGATATTAATCCCCTGTCAGATAAATGATTTGCAAATATTTTCTCAACCCCCTCCTTCCCACAAAACTTGCACCTTCACATGTATATAGATATAACTATTAAGGGCTCTTAAAAATTTTAGATATATTTTAGATCAAAATTGTCATATATTATATTTTTACTTGATTAGTGATTCTGCTCAATTATTTAAGAAGTATTTTAACTGTATCAATTTAAGAAAAATAATTCTGTTTATTCACTTTTACTTTTCAGAACTTATTATTAGATTCAAAAAAATCTTAAGATAGCCATCATTTTTCAGATTGTTAAACATAAACAACATAACACACATGCAAAGTTTTTGTCTCTGTAAAGTTGATTATATTTATAACAAGTAGTGTGATTTCCAAATCTGTCAGTATTTTTGAGTAGTTATTACTAAAATCCAATACAACATACTTCAATTACTATTGGATATATTGTAGTTCCATCATAAATCAATATAATTCTTCTGAGAGGAGGAAACAGGAGAACAAGGCCATTTTGTATTTATTTTTATGGAATATTTGGTAATCACTATAATACTTTTCTTTAGATGAAAGTTTTTGTTTGGTTGGTTGGGTTTTTTGTTTTGTTTTGTTTATTTTTACAAAATAATTGTGTTTTTATTTATTGCCATGAATCCTGGGAAAGGATTATATCTAGCTGGACAATATTTCATGAAACAATTACCAAGATGAATATTGGCGTGGTCAAATAAGATAGAAGATTTATTGAATCAAAATCATCCTCTGAGTTTTTGTTTTTTTGTTTAAATCTTATTTTTATTTCACTGTGTCTTGACATCAATCATGGATGATATCAGTAATCAACGAAACTATACATTGTATATTATTTGATATTATTATAGTCTCATATACATCTTATACATCTTACTAAAATGTTTTCTGTAGTATAAGACCAATATTTAGATAGTCTTTACAAAATAATATTTTATTACACATTTTTCTGAATTTTTATAATAGTATTATAGGGATTACTTTTGCATCATATATGAGGTTATGGGAAACAACTAGATGATGGCTTTAGGATATATGAAAGGATAGAGCTTACAACATGTTCTTAGGAATTTTTCCTAGTATAGTCTAGCTAAGACCCTGAATGAAACAGTGTTTATGTTCTCCATCTGACTCATACATATGAGTTTTTTCTTAGTTTGATACCATTAATGGATTTGGTTTTATAATGAGTTAGTGAAGTGAGCAATACTTAATTTGCACTGCTGCTTAGTAAACTAGATTTTTTTTCAATTTCATAAATGGTCTATATTTTAAGACAATTATAATCTAGAAAAATAATCCAGAAATTTAATTTTCTAATTCACTAGATTTTAATACCTCTTTTTCAAGCTATTAAGCAAAAGTGCCTCTATAGATTTTTATTTAATTATTCTTCATGGTCATTTGAAAGCCATATTTATAACTAACTTTCATGTGTTTATGTGTATACATATATTTCAGCATATGGTTATGATCTGACATATTAAAAACCAGTTTTATGTAAGTTTCTTATTTTCCAACAAGACTATGGTACCCTTAGTGTTTATTGCTCTTTAAAAAAAAAAAGTCCAACAGTTTTCTTTTAATGGAAGCTCATGATATTTGCCTCATCCTTATAAAGCATAGATTTAAACAGAGTCATGCTTTTAGAAATTTCTACTCATTGCCCAAAGAGGTGTTGCTCATAGTTGTCATCTGGGCTTCCAGATCAGATAATCTGAATCTAGGGACCACTTTCACAAAAAACACCTTTCAGAAATTAAACAGTAAGCTCTAAATTTTAGTTTTCAGGTTGCTAACTCTGTGGCCTTGAGCAGGCCAGATAACCTACCTAAGTTTCCGTTTCTTCATCTGTAAACCTGGTATAATAAAATATACTGCAGAGATATGATATATTAATAGAAATAAAATAAAAATATGATTGCACAGGGGCCAATAGATATCAAACATAAGTAAACAGTTAAATTGCTTTTATCATTTTGTTAAATTATTTCTTGATAGAGATGAAGAAAATTACATCTTCAAAATAAGATTTGGCTCCACCTAAAATCAAGGAAATTTAAATACCAATTTAATACCTATTTTGAGCGAAACAGGGATTGAAGGCAATTGAATATATTCTGGATTTGGCAGGACATTTTCACCTAGCAATACCAGGTTAAAAGGCAAATTGTGTTTTAGTTAATAATAAAAAGGGAGCGGAATAATGTGTGGGGTGAATAATGCATTCTCAGAACATTCAAATAAGTCTTAGAATTGGATATTGGATGAACAACATTTTTAACTACATAATTGAGTTAATTTGCGGATTGTCATTTGTAAACAGGTAGTATATTTGTTTGGTTAACCATAATCAGGGTGGACTCAAAGGAATTACTCTTCAGATGTAAAATCTAGACTATTAAATACAATGTTAAATTTGAAGTTTACCATTTTTGTGATTGCTCTCTTAATTCCAAACTATACTTGCTCTTTATAGATATTTGAGAGCATTTTTTAATGGATTTTTATTCCTAGGCAAATCAAACAATGATCTCTAAAGATAAATTTCCAAATGCTTGATGTCTTCATCTTTCTGAGCATTTCCAGCTTGAAATGCAAGTGTGCCTTGTAACACTGGAAAATTAATGAAAGGTTTTGTAGTCTTTAGAAATCAGAATGTAAATTTGTCTCAAGCCTGATCTATTTACTTATATTCTTAGAAATTCAATGTATCAACAGATGGATATTATCTAGCCAGCATTTTGTGGTGCTCTAACATGCAGTATATATAACAAATTGACAGCCAGGCTATTTTATGTTTAAGAGTTTTAATTGCTGTGTACTTCAAACATTTCTTACATTGTGCCATCTGGCACATAGAAACTTTAATGAATTTTTAAACTTAATGGGATATGCTCTGCATTAGGAATGTCTGAAAATTAGTTGCTAAACACTGGTAAGTGACAGATTTATCACTACAAACCTCACAAAATTACAATGCATTACTTTGTGCCACTAAGGCAAAAATACATTGTTAAGTGGTAGTAAAAGTTGTTCAAACAATCATCTGAATGGAAATAATTGATAAATACAGTAGATTTCTTTGCTATTTAAAGAAATAGTATCTGCAATATCATGACTTATCTTATTTTTTCTTTGAGTATGGTTTTATAGAAGTATTCTTGATATTAAGTGGAATATTTTACTTGAATTATAAATAAATTTTGGAAGTGATGAGAAAAAGTCTAATGCTTTTTATTTTTATTTTATTTAATTTTTTTCAGCATATTATGGGGGTATAAATGTTAAGGTTACCCTTACCCTCCCTCCCCCCTCGAGTCAGAGCTTCAAGCGTGTCCATCCCCCAGTTGGTGCGCATCCAATCATTATGTATGCATATACCCATCCCCTCCCCCCCACCTGCCTGACAGCTGATAAATGTTATTCCTATATGTCCACTTAGGTGTTGATCAGTTAATACCAATTTGCTGGTGAGTACATGTGGTGCTTATTTTTCCATTCTTGTTTTTAAGTGTTCTTATTTTATTAAGAAGTTTCTGTCTCTGTCATTCAAAGATTATCTCTTGTTATTAGACTTCCATTTCGACTGTAACTGTTTTTTAAGTACATTAAATATGACAATAATATAAAATGACTAGGCACCAGAACATCTATTTCAAGAGTATAATACACTGTTTTCTTCTCCTCTAATAATCTTAGTCTCTATGTTTTGGTTTTTCTAAATCTATGAATGCACTAAGGAATAGATTCATATAGTTCTGTCAAAAAGCAAAATGCAAAGAATCACTGAAGAACACAAGCAGTAAATAAAAATCCATTAAATAGTATACAAAACAGAGGAAACGGTTGAGCAATCTATTGGGTAAATTTGGGAAAATTTCCATAAAAAAGAATATACATGTAAAAATGACAGAACATATTATCATAGGTTTTAAAATCATAAATGACCATTTATAATGTATTAAAATATGATAAAACCAACCTCAAATAACTAGTGCAAAATTTTTTAAATTTTCATTGGGATTATCATAATGATCATCTAAATCATATAAATTCTCTATGAAAACACTTTATGTAGGAAATTACTAAAATGGCCATGATTATACTAACTTAATGTGCAAGATTTTGTTGGTTAGACATGTTTATAAGATATGATGTTTTAGCTTTCAGCTTTGTCATGTAAATATGTACATTATAAGTATAGATGTTCACTGCTTAAACTATTGCTTTGCTATTGTAATTTTAAAACTTGGAGGAGCTCAAATAACTCATATTCGGCTTATGTAATTCCTCTAAATGTTTGATGAGAATCAAAACAGTGCCTATAAAAATAATTTCTAAATCACTTGCCTATGAATTATCACCTTTTCCTTCAAACAGCATCCCTCCTGGTGTTAGAAATGGTTGTGGAGGTCAAGGGGACCATGCCCTAAGCAGGTGGCAGGGAGAGAAAATGCCATGGCAGATGCCCAATACTTGCCAAGTTTCTTATTCTTAGTACCTCCTAACAATGCAGCATGTCTCCAATCCGGGATAAAAAGTTTTGGGAGAGTGGGCAAAATGATCTCATCAGAAGGAACTTAGGAAAGATCAGGATGCCCAGAAAGGAATAAAAGACCCTTGGAGATGTGAGGGGTTAAAGAAGATGGAAGTGTGAAAAAAAGGAGACAATTAAACAAAAGCACTCCTTATCCTTGCCTTTCATATAGCCACATTTTATTTGAAGTAATGGTGTTCTACTGATGTCTTGTCAACCCTTTCCTGCCTCCCCGGGCTATCTGCAATTGTGTGCTCTCTGCTTTACCTAACCTCAACTGCTTCAAGTCACTTCTAAGATTGCCAGCAGCAGAGCAAGTACACAGGTTATCTTCTTTCCCTCTGCTCCCAGTGTGCTTATAATTTTAGTCAGTATGAAATAGTTACGTATGTAATTGTTTTCTAACTGTTTCACGAGCTATTAGACGGATTTCCTCAATAAGATCCCTCCTCCCATGAGAGAAGACATCCTGTTATTTTTTATTGTTTACAATGCTTAACTCTCAGTACACTCTCAGCAAATATTGGGATATTGATAACACCTCCATTGACAATCCCTATTTTTCTATTTTTTTTCTGTAAAATTTGGTAGTTTCTAGTTAGAGAGCTGTTTTAAGATGGGAAAAGATGATCTACCTTACCTCAAACTGAAAGATGATACCAATCTATTAAACATATATGGAAATCATAGACAAAGATGAAAATATTTTTAAAAATGAACAATGAACTAATTCCCTTGTAAGTATAATCAATGTGTATATGAGGGATGGAGTTTCAAAAATAAAATTAGGGCCTGAATATTCTTAACAAAGTAATAAATCTTGGTTTAGCTCTTCCCCTCTTCACTTCCGGAGTTCTGCAACTGGAAAGGGTAAATGGAAGTCCTCCCAAGGGCAATCTCTCTAGATAACACACATTTGTGGCTCGTTTGGTAGCTTGCAATCGTGTCTCCCACTGGTGTTTAGGGGACTCCTCTCCATCCTACCTGTATTGTATTGCATTTCTGGGCCACACATCTGTATGCCTGAACTTCCAAGATGCTTGCAGTGCTTTGTGATATATTGTCTTCTCTGTTGCTCTCTTATAGACAATGTTCTCCAGGAAGCTGGCACAGAGGAACAGGGCCAGAGGATAACCTGAGCGGTTATCTAACCCTTCTCCTCTAACCACTATTTATGTGATAATATTATATTTCTTGAGAACCTCCCTATCCTTCCTTAGTTGTTTTTCTTCTCTAATCATTGTACAAACTGAGAGTTTAAGGAGATGGCTCATGGATCACAGTCCCGTGGAAGTTAAGGTGCATGCAACAGCTCCCATGCATTTTTACCTTTCCCTTGCTATTGTCCCCTGAAATCATCTTGCAAATTTACCCTTGGCGGATTGCCTTGCTAATCTTCCAAAATGATCAACAAGTGCAAATTTGCAATATTGGCTTTGAAGCCCCTACATAATAAAGATGAAAATACATGCCTTCCTAAACTCCCTTTTGCATGACTGTATTCTCTTTTCCCTACATGCCAATTTAAAGAGTTGTTGTATGGTGACACTGCCTGCCAGTGAGGACACTGGGACTGTGCAGCATGGGAGTGAATTCTGTCAAGAGTTGTTGCTAAAGCTGTGCAGATATCACTGTACTAAATGTGGGGAGCTCAGTTCCTTTACAGTTCTGTAACTGCATATTTTAAAATTTCCCACTGCCCAAGGGTGCTACAATTGTCATTGAAATACACACACACACACACACACACACGCAAAGGTATATATATTTTCAATGAAGCTTCTGATGAAATCACCATTAAAACACCACAAAGTCTATTTACCTAGCTTTACCATCTTGACTAATGTCATATTTACCTAAGCAAAAGACTGGCTGGTTCAATTCAAAGATCTGAGTAGGCCTTATCAAAACACTTGCATTTTTTTTTCTTTTCGTAATTAAAAATATATACTGAAGAAATATGGAGGGATTGTAGGAATAAATCTACATGGGATTTTTGGATTTTGTAAGGGTCAACTTGTCAGAATTTGTGTTAATGAAGCTTAAACAAAGCCTCCTAAGAGATGAATGCTAATGGTAATTCTAGAACAGGGTAGCCCAGCACAAAAGCAAAATACGAAGAATCTATCAAGAATGAAAGCAGTAAACAAAAATTCACCCAATAGTATAAAAAGAGAGGAAACAATTGAGCTATCTGTTGGGTAAATTGAGGAAAATTTAATTTAAAAAGAGCATGCATGTGAAAATGATAGAACATATTATCATAGGTAGGTTTTAGAATTCCAGCCCAGGATTCTGAGATGCCCAACAGAGTGGTTAAAACTGGAGGCCCCAGAGCTTGTCTCTCAGGGCAAGAGTCTCACAATTGTGGCCACACCCTGTGTGGATGGGAATTAAAGTGTGCAAGGTAAAGCCCTGCCTTCTAATGCTATAGTGTGCAGTTTTTAGGAAAAAATAAAACCATGACAACAAAAACCTTTATTTTTCAGAAACTAAGCATAGCCAGATGTGTAGTTTCAATTATTTTGGTGGAATCCACTATCATGATAAATTATAGTATAGTAAATACATAAACCAGTAACATAGTCATTTATGATCATTATCAAGTCTTATGTACTGTACCTAATTGTATCTGCTATACAGTACTTTTATATGACTGACAGAGCAGTGGGTTTGTTTATACCAGCATCACTGCAAAGTGATGAAACATGAGTAATGTATTTGCCCTAAGATGTTACAACAGCTATGACATCACTAGGCAATGGGAATTTTTTACCTCTATTATAATCTTATGGGACCATTGTCATATAAGCAGTCTGTCATTGATTGAAATATCATTATGAGGTGCATGACCATATCTCATTGGGTGCATCAAGGAAAAGGAACTGGAGGGAAGAAGGGATGAATGTACAGACACCTGGTGGAGGTAATGGCAGCAGGCTGACCTAGTGTGTAAATAATGGCAAATTGGGAAACAAAATATTTTTGAGAGATATTTAGGAGAAAAAAATCAACAGAATTTAGTAACTAATTCTATTTGGAGCTAAAGGAAAAATATTTTAATTTGAGATGGTGGATATGCAGGCAAGTATTAAGGTTAGGATGAGAATTTGGGCATGTCCAAGGGTATGTGGAACACAGAAGTGAAGAAAGAATTTAGGCAGTTGAATGGATGGGTCTGAAGTGCACAAGATGGTGCTGGGCTAGAAATTAAGATTTGGGAGTCATTAGAATATAGATGATTAAACCACAGGAATAGATGAGATTACCTATGGTAAGATCTAAAAGGGGGAAAAAAGCATTGAAAAACAAAAGTCCGAATTCAAATATTTGGTATAAGATTGTGGAATTTAGTATCTCCCTCACCTGACTAACCTTTAGACAGACTTCTTCCTGACTTCTTGACCTTCCTTTTCTTAGAGCATTTACTTTAGAAAACTTCTAATTAGTAAATTATTTTTCTGTCCCTTTGAAATTTAAATCTTTTAAAAAGCATCTTGCCGTTTTAACAATCCAGGGTTATCTTATTCAAAGAGCTGGGATCCATACCTTTGAAATGTAACCATCAGAGAGGATAGTGCATCCAGCTCCCAGTTTCCATGGGAGGGTAGAAAATGAATTTTAGAAAGCACTTTGGGTATCCATCACCTCAGGCATTTGTCATTTCTCTGTGTTAGGAAAATTCCATTTCCACTCTTTTAGTTGTTTTATTTTTTTTTTT
>VBSM01003157.1:18033613-18052790 GCA_008086735.1 Cheirogaleus medius | reverse complement strand
CTCTGCTTTGATCTTCGTTATTTCTTTTCTTCTACTAGGATTGGAAATTGTTTTTAAAGTACACCTTAACTTATTGTTCATTATAGTTGCTTAGTTATGCTATTAAATATTGTTCATTCTATCTAACTATCTAGCTAGGTTTTTGTAACAATCCCCACTACCCCTGCTACCCCTCCCAGCCTCTGGTAACCATCGTTCACATGTACCCTATAAATATATGCAGCAATTATGTACCCATAATAATTAAAAATTTAATAACAAATTTTAAAAAAAGAAGGCACTTTGCTGCAAATTGTAAAATACTTCTGGTCATAGAGATATGAGATAATTTACTTTCCCTTTGGGTAAAGCCACTTAGCAAACACAGATGGCCTGCGATTTTGCCTTCAACCCAGCTCTTAAAAACACTACCACCATTTGTTTCGTAGGAGGTGAGTTTGGACTGAGTTCTGGCCTCTCTCCCACATTGCAATAGCCTTGAATAAAGCCTTTCTTGCCTTTTTAATGTTGTCCAGTACAATATTTTTTTTTACTTTGTGAGAGCAAAGCTATAAAAACTGACTGAAAATAATCAGTGCTATAGGTAGGGAGAAAACCTGGATATTACAGCATCTCGGAAGCCAGGGAAAAATAATGATGCAAGAAAGAAGGAATATCCATCAGTGTTAAAAAAATTGCTGAAATGCCAGATGAGGTAAGACCTAAAAAAAAATTGTGTTGGATTAAATATTATCTAAGGCATAAATGAATATATTGAAATCAAAGTGTGTATAACATGTGAGTACCAGTTGGGAGTGAGTTAAGGAATAACTGGGAAGTAAAGAAATAGAGACCAGAAGGATAGGCAAGAATAAGACCCATAGTCTCCTAATCTGACATCTCTGTTAAGCCATTATAAATTTGTACAGTTAAGAAAACCCAATGAAGAGATTAATATCTACTATATACCATTTTTATAACATATTATCTTAAAAATCCTTATAAGAGATTCCACAACAACATTGTTGACTTCATTTGTAAAGTCTAAGAACTTGTAATGTTGTTACTGAGAAGCTTTCTTTTAATAATTTTTCAGGTTTATAAAATATGCTAGTTCTATGTAAATTTGAAAGGTATAAGAAATCTTCACACAAGTATTTGAATTGAAAGCAATCAAAAGCATACCATGATTTTGTTCAGGTCACTTACTTTATTTCCTTAAAGATGAATCAAAAACTTCTCAGTATAACATTTTGGAAGCTGGTTTACTGAGATAACTTGTATCCATATGTCCTCACTCTGCCATTTCATGCCATGGTTCTGCTCAAAATCTCAGATGGAGATTGAATTTCACTGCTTATTATTAGTATTTCAGAATCAATTTCTATGACCTGACTTTGACCAGAATTATTTTTAAAAGGTATTATCCATTCTTATTGGAACGCTATATGGGAAGCTGTAAATACCTAATAAGTGAATAGGCATTAAAACTGTCATTTCTGGAACTGTGAACATCTCCATATTGACATAGCATTAATCAGTGCATTGTAGAATTACAAGGAGCCACAGGTAAAAGAGCTCACTTCTATGCACATGGGCATCATAACTCTGGATTGTGCTTTTCTAATAGAAGCACAGTGAGGTTTTTTTCTCTTATACATATCATTTTTTTAAAAAGGATAATAGTTTCATATGCTTGCAAGGGAACCAAAGCTTCCAGAACTCCAGTCTTATTAGAAACTGCTGGAATTGCTGAGAACCTTTCAGTTGGGTAGACGAGATGGCCAAATCAATCCAGGTATACTGGGAGTTAACACTTTGTGAAATTGTATTGAGTCACCCTGTCCTTTCCTCCCCTCATGAGTTGATGATCTTTCTGGAAACATAGTGATTCCATGCAGCTTCTGCAGAGACCTCTATATGACAGATTACTTGTCAACCATCTAAGTTTCCCTGAGAAGCTGCAGCCAGAAAAGTATTGTAACACTTTTTGTTTCCTTTTTTTCTATCTTTACTTCACTCCTGGGACTATGCTTCTTGGTATTAGCTGGAAAACTTGCCTCAGTCACTGTTTTCTACATTCCACCACCACTTTTCTTATAATTTTCCTTATTAAGCTACTGTTACGCAAACTTTTCACAGCTTCAATTTCTCTTCTAAAGGGTGGCATCCTCTTAGTTGGCCCCTATTGCTGCATCCAGGACCACAGTAGTCCCCCTTTATGTGTGGGGGATACATTTCAAGAACCCCAGTGAATTCTTGAAACCACAGATAGTGCCAGACCTTATATATACTATGCATGAATTTCTTTTTCTTTCCTCACCATTTCATGGATAGAAGATGTGTTCTTACCATAGACCTCAGCAACCTCAGCATACCATTTTTTTCTTTCCTTATTAAGTCAAGAACTTTCACCTTTTCAGTTAAAAGAAATGTTTTAAGCCTTCTCTTTGGCATATATGAGTCACTAGCATCATCACTCTTGAGTTTTGGGGCCACTATTAAGTAAAATAATAGTGACTTGAACACAAGCACCGTGATACCACTACAGTCAATCTGATTTGGGAGAGCATCTAAGTTACTAAAGGGTGGGGAGCACCTACAGCATGGAGATGCTGGACAAAGGGATGGTTCATGTTCCGAGTGGGACAGGGCAAGGTCATGTACGATTTCATCATGCTACTCAGAACAGTAAACAAAAACTTATGATTTGTTTGTGTCTAGAATTTTTCATTTAATATTTGCAGACCCTGTTGGACCTCAAGTAACTGAAACCAAGAAAGCAAAATCATGGATAAGGGGGTTCTACTATAATAGTATTTCAATAGCTCAGACCATTTTGATCAATTAATTATTTCATTGTGTTTTTATTCCAGTGTCATATTTACCAAACTCTGTAATTTCCAGTTATTAACTACTGATAATTTTTCACTGCTCTAAATTTTTCTGATAATTTTTCATGTGCTCCAAAACAACACGTGATTTCCCCTTATGCCACAATTACAGTATTTCTTCCACTTTACTTAGCCACACTAATTTACCTTGCCGACCAAAAGTCTTCCATGGTGCAACTGACATGGCCTATGATTTTGAGTGAATTTAGCACAGTTTCACAGAATGTTTTCTATCTCTCAAAACAAATTTTAGAAAAATTTTCTTTTCCTCCAAATGAACCTAAAGCATGATCAGGAATCCTGATAATTGCATTCAGAAACAGATTATATGTTGTACAACCTCACTCAGCCACAGTCCTTTTATTCCAGAATTGGGTCTCAGATATACTGGCAGAAGCTCAACTGGCAGTTTAACGCACCGTCCAACTTTGACATAGATGGAGAGTTCAAAGTTTGTCAGGCTGAGTGACAAAGGTAGAAGATGCCAAAGGAGTTTGCTACTAAAAACAAAAAAAAACAAAAAAACAAAAAACAGAGATTTCCTCCCACCAAAAAAAAACCCTAAACACCCCTCTTTAACAGTTTACATAAGTATTTTCACTCATCTCCATCTTAAAAAGTAAGAGCCCACTTTCATATTTTAAACCACTTACATTTTTAAAATTTCAATTTAGGATTCATATCAGGAAATTTACATATGTATTTTAATTGTCTTTTATTATAATTTTAATATAGTACCTTTTTCAACATTATTATATTTTTAGGACTCTTTCAAAAGACTCCACTTGTTCTTAGTGTCTGTGAATTTTGCTTCCTTTTTTGATGTACAAACCACCCATCCTTGTCCACCAGCAGAGCTCTCTTTAGGCTGGCCTATTTGTCCTCATTAATAATTTCAAGTAAAATCTGAGTGCATTGTAGTTTTCTTCCAAAAACATATTTCAGCTACAATATGTTTATTATATTTTTTGCCAGCTTCAGAATGCAAAATATCAGGCTACTTTCCATGTGCCAATAAAGTCCCCAGATAAGTGGAAGAAAGAAGAAAGATAAAAGGGAGGGTTTAGTCCTTTTTGATAACAAAATGGGAGTTTTTCTTATTTTTTTAATGGACCATGAACTAAAGTTGGTAATTAAATTGACTCCTTCTGTAAATTTTATATTTTACTTCACTTAAATTTATAGTTTTTCATTTTTTAAAAGAAATTTTGACCTTTTGACCCAACAGGCCCAGAATTGGGTCCAAATTATGCAGTTCCAGGAAGTACCTATCACTGAGCATCACTATAGCAACAATCATCTGGAAAGTAAAATATTACCCAAATACTGGAACACTGTCAAAACACAGAATACCAATACTTTCTCAAGATACAGTGATTTAAAATAAAGACAAATACAATTTTTCAAAGTTTAGTTTAACCTTTTCTGCTAGTCTTTTTAAATTGGGCTACACTAACTTTATTTTTTACCTTTTATTATTTTAATAGTGCAATTTATTTTTTATTTTGTATTAAATACACTTTTAAGTTCTTAACTGGAAGATCACAAATGCCCCTCTGTATTCTTGTTATTGTGGTATTGCTCTATTTCAATTCCTCAAACTAATAGATTCAATAACATTCATTTGAATTAATACCCAGAATGACCAAAGTCAGATACAAAAGAGCAAATGTGGAAATTATAAGTTAAAAATATAGTATATTTTAGCTTCTGTAAATCTACATAATCTTCCAATATTTTTCAATACAAATGCTTTCTTGATTGCTAGATAGACAGATGACAGATAGGTGATAGATAGATGATAGATAGATATAGATATGCATGATAGATGCTAGGTAAATAACAGAAACGAAACAACAAAATCCATTGCAGATGGATTTACTCTATCTGCAATATATATCTTCCACATTACTTGCTGTTCAGCAGTAGAGATAATTATAGTTAATGGGAAAATAGCTTTTCTTTCCCTTGTTCTCAGCAGCAAATGAACAGTAAAGTCATCTTGTATAATTTTTTGGCTATCTGTTTCCCTCTTACTCCACTTCTTCCATGGCACAGCCACCCTAGGGAATACATTTGGTTATATCTTTTTAGTGTATCAGTGAATGAACTTAGAACTGTAACTTGGATTCTAATGCTCTATCAATCAAAACCACTGTTGCTTTTCAAATAAAATTATCCTTTTTTATTCTTATTCTTGATTTTAAAACTCATCGAAGAAATTGGATATAATATTAATATATCCCATCAAGTTTAAGTGCTCTCTTTAAGTCCACTTGAATGCAAATATCAGGTTACAGCTCCCTACTTATAATAGTGTATACAAACACTGGCATCTTGTCCACTTCCCTTGGTAGACATCCAACTTTTATCGATGAGGCTTTGGAGCCTCTTGTTAAAAATTTAGCTGGAATGGCACGAGAAGTGACTGCACACATCTGCAATGCGTGCCCCTAAAATTACACCTCATGGAGACATAGGGAGACACTGTTTATTCCTGCAAAACTGGAGGAACACCTGCAAACATAGATGGGGCTGGAGGTCAAGAGCACACAGAGCGCCTGGTGGAGGGAGCATTTTTAATCGTCCCTCTCCTGGAAAAGAAACAATACCAAATTCCTCTTTCAATGGAACTAACTTGTTACTAGCCAATTCTTGCCAAGTTTCTGTTGTGGGATTTTCTATCCACTCCAAGTCTGGCTATTTATTTATCCTATTGAAAAACACTCCTTTCCTGCATCATGTCTTCTCATGAACTACTAGCATTAGTGCATTTCTGTGTCATGAGTAAAAACAGTCAGGGGACATCTGTGTTAAATTTAATTTTGCCCAAGAGGAACAGTCTGTATACATATTTTTTTCTGTACTTCTATTTTACCCTAATATGTCTATTACACTTCTAGGGAAAACAAATGTTTCAATCTTGTGGGAATAGAACATAAGACATTATATACAATTGAAATTTATGGTAAATTGTCATTAAATGGATGTTTCAAATAAAATAACCTGCTATACCTTTTTTAGAGCCTTATTCTTCTCTAAGTTACACAGGAGAACTGCAAGAATCATTTATTTTTTTCTAAAGGGAATAGAATTTATACAATGTTAAAACATAAAATATTGTAAAAGTTTGCAGAGATGTAGGAGGTATTCTGCAAATATCAGACTAGGAAAAACACATTGACTATAACCAGGAGAATTTTAAGATTATAGAGCATTTGTATTTGTGGGCATATAGTCATGAACAATAGTTCGTAGAAGAAAAATCACATTCATAACAAAATGATTTATTGCTCAGCTTGGGGCAAAATATCCAGTTGGTAGTTTTTTGTTTTTTTTTTCTTTTTTTCCCCATATTCACTTAAAACTTTAGAAAATTTAAAAACAATAACAAAAAAAACTTCCATGCTGTAATTCAAGCTAACGTTATACACATACACATATACACACACACACGTATAATTTATATGTACAGGTATTTCCAAAGTGGAAGGAGATTTTGGGTGCAGCTGAGCACCCTAGTGACTGTGTGGGTGCAGCTGAGCGCCCTGGTGACTGTGTACCAACGGGAGGTGTGAAAGGTGCAGTGTGAGCATACAGGAAACCGCACCCGCAGACTGTCTTTCATCTTTGCAGCTTACAGCAGCTTACACAAGGACTTTGCTCTCTATTTGGGGAAGGGGGACTACTTCAGTACTTGGGGCTTAGGGAGGGCTGGGGGAGCATATAAGCCCAAGGTTGCCTAACCTCGGGGCCGCCTTACATCTCCGGGTCTGCCATCACCCAGACTCCAGAGTGTGGATCCACAATAAAGCTGTGCATTTTGACCCAGAGCTGTGTGTGTGTGCCGATTCTTCTTGCCCTGGGGTAGGCAACGCAAGTTGGCCCTACCACAAAGCACTCCTCCTCTGCTAATGCTATTATGGTCCCAAGTGTCTTTGATGATATTCCAGTGTCTACATTGGCCTAAGAGTTCAAGGTTAACTTTATCTTGTATTTGTGTTGCAGCTAGATGGTGCTAGCCATCTCCCATTAATAATTTGATAGACAAGCAAAAGCCAGCTCAGTGTTTTGCCATAACTATGAAAGCCTTTGAAAGAATTTAATTTATATTTATGCAGTGTTTTTTTTTTAAGTAGGTCATTAGGTCATTTTAGTTTTCTAGGACAAAGCAAAACTCCAAGTGAAAAATATCCACTTGAGCAATTTTTCTTTTCCTTCTCCCCTTTCTCTTTCATTTCATACTCTGCCTGCCCTCTGAGGGACACTGTAGCAATGGAAATGCAAAATCTCTCTTTGGTATCTTCAATTTTTTATTAGCATGACAAGAAAAAGCCAGTTAGGCTAAACAAATCTCCTGCTTCCTTCCTCTTTGTATCTCTTTTGTCTCATTGAGTGAAAGCTACAGCTATGGGATAGAAATAATTAATATTTGTCATTTGGATTTGAGTTTGGCTAATTTTACCAGGTGAAAATATGAAAGCAAAGAAAAAATAAAAACTCTCTCTGGTTGTTTCTGGCCATTGTTGTGATATAAATATCTTATTTGTGGAGTAATATTTAAAAGTTAGGGTAATATAAGGGTAATATAATGCCATTTTATGAACATCTAATGTTTGTTGGGCATCCTTTTTAGTGTTGCAAAATATGTGGCCTCTCTCAAACTACTAGAAAAAATTCAGGTAAGAACACTCACCATTTTTTTTTTCAGATAGGGTTTTATTTTTCTCCTTAAGCAAGACTAAAAAGTCAAGTGAAACTGTAAGAGATTACTTGTGATGGGAGCTGATACCTGTACATTCACACATGAACACACATATATTATAAACACAATCATATAGAGAAAAACACAGAAAGGGTATCTGACAGAAAAACATGAGCCATATGTTTGCACATCCCTTCTCTATACTACTCATCTTACATACACCAGAACCATATTTTATACAAATTGTCTATGATTATACTAGGATATTTTAACCATCATCTCTACCTTTCCCCCAATAAACAACTGTCATCAAAGTAAATGTTGACTAATTTTTCCTTAGATTTCTATAGTAATGTATATATAAAGTAAGTTTTGGTAAATGTGAACATGAACTGTTTAAGTTTTTATGATTTTTTCTTCCACCAATAAAATGCTTCTTGCTTACTAAACCAATTTAGAATATATCCATTCTAAACTGAAGAAAACTACAGAAGTCTTTGATCTACCCATGATAATGTAAGACAGAGTGAATTTCCTAACAATAAATAGCCAATAAAGGAAGCCATTTCCTTAGAAAACAGTCTTATGCAAAAACATGTGCGTATCATTGAAAAGGCTTGCAAGTTTTTCACATGAAATTGATGACACATGCCCATACAGTAAAACAAAAAACATGTTAAAACTTAAAAACTACATAGAAGTCATCTGTCCATAATTATATTAGCAATATTAGTAACACTTTAATATAATTGATATAATTATTACATATTTTTTATATAATTTCTACTTTTGTTCTGCATAAATGAACCATTATTGTAAAGTGCTACCTAATTGAGTTCTTATATATATTTATGATAAATTTATTTAAAATGATAAATTTATGAAAAATTTATTTTTAAATTATGAAACTAGATATTTTCATACTCAGTATTATTATTTTGTGCATTTAATTAACCACACATATAGCACATACTTTGAATATGTCATTTCTTTAAATCAGTTAATTTATATTATAAAATAAATATGAGCAAAATGCATAGTGAATGTATCACAGTTCTCTGTTAGTTGTAGGATGAGTATGTTGAAAATGAACAGGCACTTGGTAAGAACAAACCTTCCCAAGCCCCTTCTCCCTCAATACCTCCCACTGTGGAAGCCAGAGATCTGGACTCTTCCCAGTTCCTGTGTTTGCTAGGATGATGGTGACACTGAGTTCAGAAGGATGAGGTCTCACAGAAAGCTTGCTGGCATGCTGCTTTCCTGATGAAAGGACCAGACAACACTAACATCTTTTCACCCTCTTTTCTGCTTCAAAAGAGTATGGGATCTGAAACTAAGGTAGCCTTCGTGTAACCATAAAGTACAAAAATAAGTTTAAAATGCCAACACACTAAGATAACAGGAGCAGAAATGAAGGGAGAGCATAGGTCCTTGATAGGCCTCTGGTCTAGCTGAGTTTAAAGTAATCATTTCTCACTAAGACTTGTAGTTACAGGAAAAAAAAACTAGTTTTTTATAATTAATGTACTGTTACTTGAGTGTGCTGTTAGTTGAAGATGTAAATATTCCCAATTAAAGCACATTTTATTTATATTTGTTAGGTTTTAAGTCGAAGTGGTTACGTATAGCTGTGTTACATTTGTCTGTGAGTGACAAGGAACCCAAAATAACACTGATTTCCTGCGCTCCCCAACTCCTGCGCTGCAGCCTGGTACCAAGCTGTGGCCTGTTAGGACCCGGGCCATGCATGGCTGCCTGAGCTCCACCTCTATCCTTACCACTGTCCATGGAAAAATTGTCTTCCATGAAACTAGGAACCAGTGCAACTGCAAAGCAGGAGGTGAGCCTCAGGTAAGCCAGCAAAGCTTCATCTATATTTACAGCCACCCTCCAGCTCCCTATCGCTGGCATCACCGCCTGAACTCCACCTCACCCCCGCCATCTGTGGAAAAATTGGGGGCCACTGGAAGTTCAAAAGTTTACTTCTCCTTTGTGCAAAATATGACTGATACACTATGCTACACTGGCACAGATCCATGTCTTTTTTATATTGATGTGTGTGTCGCCTATACTCCAAGAGCATTTTATATTCTAAGGAGGATGCTTCAGCCCCATATAATATATCTGCCTTTCGACCAGAAAGGAGAAAAATAGAGTAAGCAAAAGCAAAATATAATATTCCATTATAGATACTACATTTCTTTATCCACTCATCTGTTGATGGACACTTGGGCTGTTTCCATATCTTGGCTATTGTGAACAATGCTGCAACGAACATAAGAGTGCAGGTATCTTTTATTAAGCCTTACAAAAGAAGGAAATTCTGCCATTTGTGACAACTTGATTGAACCTCGAGGTCACTATTTAAGTGAATTAAAGTCAATAATAGAAGGAAAAATACCACATGCTGCAATTATATGAGGTATCTATAATAGTTAAACTCATAGAAGCATATAATAGAATGGTGGGTAGAAGCAGAGGGAGCAAGGAAAATGAAGAGCTGCTGTTCAATGGGAATAAAGTTCCAATTTTGCTGGAGGAATGTGTTCTGGAGATCTGCTTTACTAAATAGTGCCACAGTGCCTATAGTTAATAACACATTATTATGCAATTAACAATTTGCTGAGTACATATCTCATGTTAAGCATTTTTATCACAAACACACACATACACACACCAAATATAAAGAGATAAAAGGAAACTTTGTGGGGTGTTGGATATGTCTATTAGCTTGATTGTGGTGATGGCATCACAAGTGTTTGCATATGTACAGACATCAAACTGTCCACATTAAATATGTGCAATTCTCTGTATACCACTTATATCTCGTTAAACTTGAAAAAAAAAGGAGAGAAAAGAACACACTCTACCTTACTCTTAAGGGTGTAGAAATCCATCTATTTATATCCCATTCACTGGAACTTAGTTACATAATCACAACTAACTAAAAGGGAAACTGAGAAATGTGTCCAGTTGTAAATTTTATTACCAAAAAGAAGAGGAGACTTAATATTGTGGGTCAGCTAACAGTCACTCCTGTCTGCCTCCTTGGCCTCCTAAATATCCATGTTTACTATTTTTCCTACACACACAAAAAATTTCACATTCAAGAGTGAATGCCCCAAAATCTTCTTGAACTTTGGCAGCAGTTCAAAGCTCTCAGTATCTCTCACTATGCGTTGCACAGTTTTCTCCAACAGATATATATAAACAATGATGCAATACAGGCAGGAAACTGTAATAAAAACATACAGCAGTTGCAAGACCATAGCAAAAATAAAACACCATTAGGCAGGGATAAGGAACGCTCCCTCCTCTGGCAGAAGTATAAATTCCTTGATGAGCTGCCAGCCCCTGATTATGGGGGCTATGTGACGAACCCCCATTTAGGTTGTTCTTTCAGTACCTTCTGTGTCCTCTGAGAGGTTCTTCATTATTCTCCACAGCCACATCTGCGATACTCATCAGAAAATATATCCTTCTTGGGAACTGAGTAGAAATTTAGAAGCCCACCTCCTGTTGGCACAGATTTGTGAGTCCTGAGATTGCTCTTGAGTAGAAAATTTACTGACTTTTGCAGTCCAGTCTGTCTCACATTTTCTATAGCAATATAATCTATTCAATAATGTTATAAACTTATTTGTTTCTAGTAATTTCCTATTCACATTCCCATAAGAGAAGATCTTGTTTAAATCTAGGTTTTAATTCTAAAATCTCTGGTCTTTTATATATAGGACTTTATCCTTAAAGCTCTCCATCAGTACCGCTTACCATGATCTATCTGAAACAATGCCATAGGATATCCCAACTCTGCCTTTAGGTTTGCAACCTTTGTAGGGCAGGGCGTCAGTATTTCTGTTGTTACATTTGCCGTTGTGAAGCCACTTCCTAATTGGTATCATTTTGGATACAAAAGGAGTTAGCTTTTTCAACTGGGACTGTCTATCTAGATGTCTATTTAGATTCCTGTCCAAGGCAGAGAGTGCTTCCTATAACACACAAAAATCCCCTTTCTGCGCTACATGTAGCTTGGGTACCTCTGGCCTACATTGAACTCTCCATTCACTTTGTTGAAAGTAGTAGCATTTTCTGAAATTTTCCTCCCTTTTCTCCTGCATCAGTAAGTGGTCTGGTTTCCATGTTACAACAGGTAACACTTGGCTAAAAGCTTTTTTATGACATAGCAAGGATAACTAGCAACTCTGTCTTCATAATCTGAGTCTTTGCTATCGTACCTCTCAGCTTTTCCACTAAGCCTACATTTATAGATGCTAAAATGAGAAGAGTCCTAAACCTTTGTTACTCTTAAATTCAACAAAAAGTACAGTGCTTTAAGCAATTTAGAAGTTTATTTCTACTTATTCAATAGCCTGGAGGTCGAGATGGCAGGATTGGTATGGGAGCACTGTCCCACTAAGTTCTTACTAACACCTCCATCTCTAGTGTGGCCTGTATCACCATATGGTTCAAGAGGGCAACATTTGCATGCCAGGGAGCTAGATGAAGGAAATTAGGTAGAAGAGGGGCAAAGTGTGCACAAAAGTTGTCTCCCATAGAAGGTATCCTAGACACTGCCATAACAAACTTCTGCTTTATATCTCACTGATCAGAATTTTGTCACAGGGCCATTTTAATCTGCAAGGGAGTCTGGAAATATAATCTTTATTCTAGATAGTATTAAACCCCCATCAAATTTTAGGAAAAAGGGAAGAATAGATATTAAGGGCAAATAACCATTTTCATCATACTGTTCTACCACTGTTTTTCTTTTTAAAAAACTCATTGTGGTTTTTCATATTCAAGAGTGATGTTTTGGACATGAGTAGATGGGGATGGTCATCAACTACTCAATTCCTAGTCAAAGCAACAGTATCAGAGGGACACGGGCTTTCTTAGAATTGGCAATGTGGTGATGTGAAGTATCATTTCTATGTTCCTTACAATTTTCTGAAAATATACAAAGAGAAACAAATTTATTAGTCCCACCGAGCCAGTGTTTTTCTTTACTCAAGTGGAAACTATCCTTACCACTCACCAGTTAACAGTAAAATTCTAGTTAACATTAAAATGCAGGCAAGTAGCTATATACTAGGTTTTTATCCTAATCACTTCCATCTTCCTATTTTCTGATATTTGGGAATATATAGTCTTACTCTGGCTCTTTCATAAAAATTCTTATTAATCCTCTTTATCTTTTGGGATTTGGGTGAAAATGGATGATTCATTTTTTCAATCACTCTGATAATTTTTAGTCAAATATTCTAATCAACAAAATATTTTTAATCCGGCATTAATCTAGTTCCTCAATATAAAGTTAGGCAAATTCTAATAAGTGTTAAGTCCTCAGGTTTGGGCCTTTAAGTTTTATACTCTTAAGCTGCAGCAAGGACAGGCAATTACAAAGGCTCCAGGAGAAATCCCAAGTGTTTTTCAAAAGTGTTTGCATTTGGCTCAATCAAAAAGGAGCAGCACTAGATTAGGAAAAAAAAAATCAATTTTTTGCTACATAAAGGTAGCATCCCTTTATGACAAAAGATTTGCTTGTGTTATTATCATGCCATTGTAAAAGAAATTTTAATAACATTCACCATGCATTATCAGGTTTTTATCTTAAGAGAATTTAAGCTATTGATGTATATTCAATGGATATCAAAAGAATCTTTCATGGAGTGGTTGCTAAGAAACAGATTTCAAGATCAGAAAATTTTACCCACATTGATTATATTGTCAGAGCAAATGAATATTTAGATTAATGAAAAGAGGAAAAATAGATGTGTTTATTTTCAATATTAAAATATTTTAAATATGTATTTGTTTAAATATATATAGATAAATGTGTGTGTGTGTATTTGTCCATAGGTATATGAAAATGCATAAGTATCTACTCTCAAGTAGAAATTTAGGGAGAATTAAGTGCATTACTAATTGATAAATACCATTTTATAGTAAAACATATAATGCACCGTTAAACGTAAATGCTAATTTTAAATTAAAAATGTCACTTATACATACAAATGAATTAAAGCAACATTCTTTTAATTAATGTTATTTTCTCTATTTTTCCCATTCTGTGCACCAGAAATTGATTATGATATTAAGGAAAGAACAGTAGATAACAATTTGAATAGACTTTTTTAAAGGTGGAAACATAGAATACTCGTCCTTAGAAATACTCGGGGGAAAATAATTTTTTGGCCAAGTTATTTTGGGATATTACCTTATTTTAGAGATCTACTGTGCATGTCAGCAATTTAGAGGACCCAGCGATTTTCAAAATTTCTTTACAGGCAGTCTTTTTTACACAGCACTAATTATATTTCTCTGAATAAATTCTGCCAAATGAACTTGGGGAACTGCTGATCTAAAACAATATCTGATATGGTCATTTTTACCCAGTATATTATAAAGACCAAATGCTTAGTTAACAAGAACTCAGTTCATGTTCTCAAAAGAGAACTATGCCATGAATGACTGACTTAAAAGAACTTTAATTTTACCCTTACAAAATAACCAATCAGAGAACTTAGCCAAGAAAAGCATAGAGAATAATTTCTGATTGACTATCTTGACGCTTTGCACTTATTTCACAGATATTTCTCACATCCTTGTGTCTTCCACACTGTTCTTGCTCCACACTAAACTGAATGACAGGAGCACACCTCTCTGAGGGAATTAGTTGAGGGTGAAGACTTGGAAAAATTACTGACTGGAAGAATTGAAAGGACTGGATAAGCAGTGGATAGAGAATAGAATAATCTGTAGATAGCTTTGTTTAGGGTGTTTGCTTTTTGTGTACATATCTTCCTGAGATGGCTGCAGAGGTAGGCAATGCCATTTACAATCACCATGCCTGACTCGACAGCCATTTCCCTTGCTGTATATACAATGTGAGTCTTCTAGAGAATTGTTTTAGTTTAATTCTTTGGTTTGCAAGAACCATCTTCTCCACTAACTCAAGTAATGGGCTGCCCATTGTTAGGTCACATATTTTAAGGATCCCTAGAAACTTAGAACAAGACAGAATCTAGAAGAGGTTAAAAAAAAAAACTATAATTGAATGAGACAAGTAAGATTGGAAGTAGTGAGTTCACAGGAAGAGCATAAATCACAGCAGACAAGGGCACATGATTTTCATTTTAGGTGTCTACCTTTTGTATGACTCAACTACATCATCAGATCTATTTTTTTCAACTCATCATTTTCTACTAGGCTTTAGGGTACAGGTCATCAGCCAGCCTATGATTTGCTGCTTTTACATCAGCTCTTCGTTCCTTGTCCAGTTGACTATGGCTAGAAAGAGGGCTGCAATGTGTGGCTATAGATGGGTTGGGCTATGTTTATTAGAAAGTTATGCGAGTGGTCAACCACTCATGGTTGTCATCACTTTCAAACAAAACTGAAGCACAAAATGCACATTAGCTCTTTTGGAGCCTGTCCAGATTTAGCTTATTCCTTAAGACAGTCTATCTGTAGAAGTCACCATGTTTTCTTTGTGAATATGTCATTGTAAAACAAAAACCCAGAAATGTAAATTTGAACTTTAACTGATTTTCTAGGGAGACGAGTTGTAATCACTTTCTCTAATTGAGTGTCTTTCGGGAAAGAAAAAGGACAAGTTAGAAAGTGATTTTGGTTGCACAAAATAAGTTGATTGTCAGGTCCCATAGTACTGGTTATTCTGCATTAGACCAACTCCTTTTGTCCTTTCCTCTGCTCTATGCCCTACAGGCTGAACTCCTTGGATCTGCATCACCAGGGGTCTCTTTCCCCTGATTTCTGTTTGGGTTCAGCCATTGGGAGGTACCAGCAAGAGATATGAGAGTAGGAGGAAAGAGAAATTGGGCTATTTCTTTTCTGTGTCCTTGTCTCAGACACTTTGATTCTTGAGTTGCTATCTCAGTCCACAACCTAGAGGATTCCCAGTAGCCCTTTTCACCCTTTGAGCCTCCAACTCTTACTTTCTTGACACCTTATGCCTAGTAGTGATAGACGCTTACTGAAGTCTCTAACCCTGCTTTCCTCAGAACTCCTTGTGTTGAGTTGCATTATGTTTCCTGCCAGAACTCTGACTGATACAACTGTAAAATCTCGTAAAGCATTAGATTATACCCTTGGTTATATGAAATTAAGAACAACATTTATTATTTCTGTCTTAAAGATTTAGAAAGTGAGATTCATATAAATATAATAACTTGCATATTTCACATCAAAAGTAATTAGCAGAGCCACATTTTAACCAATTTATGTTTTGAGATCCCAAACTCTTTCTTAAAATAAAGACAATATGCAACCTTTCTTCACTTCTTAATATGTTATTATAAATTCTGGAGATGATGAATCCTCATTTAAAATAAAATCTAAACCATCAAATTTAGCTTTTAAGGCATCACAAGAACTAGCCCTTTCCTAACTCTTAAAATTCTAGTCCTTTCTAAACTTTGTTCTCTGAGCTTTGGCTGTAATGGCCTCTCACCTTTTCAAGTACTCTAAATATGTCCAAAGCCATTATCTTCACCTGAAGTTTCTGATGTTTGGGATATTTGTACGTAGATATTGCAAGTCCGTCCCCTTTTATCACTCAAGACCCTTCTTTAATGTCATGTCCTCAGAGGGGCTTTCTTGGAATACCCCAACAAAAGAAGTCCCTCTCCATTTATCCATCATGTGGTATTCAAAGGGAAGTCCACCATCTGGTGCAAGTCCAAGAACAGTATGTATTTAGTCAACAACAAGATGAGTACAGAAAGTAAATATGCAGTCTGTAAGTTTTATAGTTGATATTGCTTTAACATTTTTGTTGCATTGTCTAAAAATGTTGGTCTGTAATGGATTGGGGGAAAATTGAATTTACACAGAGTTTAAGTACTAATGTACCATATTACCTACCTTATGTTCATATGAGCCTTTGATAATATCTAATATTTATTAATTTTATTTTTCTAAGTAGAATTTAAACTCCTCGAAGTCATAGATTTTGGGCATCTTTTTCATATAAATATCCCAACAACCTAGAACAGTGTTTCAGCGTTCTAAAGTGCTGAAAACAAATATGAAAACAGACCACGTAATTCATAAATTCTTTATTTTTTATCCAATTTTTTGTCAGGTAGAAACCATTACGATAAGCCATATAAATTGCTCCATCATTGGATGCATTGATATTTACAATTTTTATATCCTTTTGCTGAATTGATGTCTTTTCCATTATATAATGACATTCCATTCTTTGTCTTTTTTATGTATTTTTTTTTTAGTTGAAGTCTATTTTGTCTAATGTTAGTATAGCTACTTCTGCTGCTTTTGGTTTGCATAAGAGGGAATTATCTTTTTCCAACTATTCACTTTCAGTTGATTTGTGTCTGTATAGGTGAAGTGAGTTTCTTATAGGCAATGTATAGTTAGGTCTTGTGTAATTATTATTATGATGATGATTGACTCAGGAAGTCTATATCTTTTAATGGGGGAATTTAGACCATTTACATTAAAGGTTGTTATTGATAGATTTACTCCTGTCATTTTGTTGTTTTTCTAATTGTTTTGTATATCCTTTGTTTCTTTTTAAATCTCTTTTTATTTATCTTTGTGGTTTGGTGGTTTTCTACAGTGATCAAATTAGATTCTTTTCTCTTTCCCATTTGTGTATCTGTTCTACCAGTGAGTCTTATACTTTTATGTGTTTTCTTTATGGTATATATCGTCTTTTTTCTTCCAGATGTACGACTCCCTTAAGAATTTCTTGTAGGGCCAGTCTGGGGGGGAATGATGAATTCCCTTCAGTTTTTGCTTAACTGGGAAAGATTTTATTTCTCCTTCATTTCTTAAGGATAGCTTTGCTGGATATGATATTCTTATCTGACAGGTTTTTTTCTTCTTTTTCTTTCAGCACATTGAATATATCATCCCATTCTCTCCTTGGCCGGTAGATTTTCCACTTGAAAATCTACTGTAAGTTTGATGGGTATTCCCTTACGTGTCACTTGACACTTCTGTCTTGCTGTTTTTGTAGTTCTTTCTTTAATCTTTGAAATTCTGACTATAATGTGCCTTGAAGAGGAAATTTTTTAATTGAATTTATTTGTAGATCTTTCAGCTTCCTTTATCTGGATGTCTATATCTTTCCCAAGACTTCGGAATTTTTTAACTATAATTTTATTAAATATGTTTTCTATGCCTTTTCCCCTCTCTTCTCCTTCTGTGGCTCACAAATGCAAATATTTGTTCACTTAATGGTATCCCATATGTCACATAGGCTTTTTTCATTTTTTCTTCTTTTCTTTTGTCTGAATGAGTTATTTCAAAAGACCTTTTTTCAAGTTCAGAAATTTTTTCTTCTGCTTGATCTAGTCTATTGTTGAAACTCTTGGTAGTATTTTTTGTTTCATTCATTGAGTACTTTAGTTCCAAGATTTCTATTTGGTTCTTCTTTTTTTTTTTTTTTTACAACTAATGTATTTAATGATTTAAAAAGCCTGCATATTTAACTTTTTTATCTTATTTTTAATTGACTGGTAAAAATTGTATATATTTATCTTGTACAACATGTTGTTTTGGAATATGTATACATTATAAAGTGGCTAAATTGGCTAATTAACATAAGAATTACATCACATATGTATTAGTTTTGTGATAAAACACTTAAATCGATTATCTTAGCAATTTTCTAGATTACAATACATTATTATTAACTATAGTCACCATGTTGTACAATATTTTGAATTTATTTTTCCTATCTGAACTTTTGTATTCTTTAACCAACATTTTCTCAATCTATTCTCTCCAATAGACCCTGGTACCCACCATTCTACTTTCTACTTCTGTGAGTTCAACATTTTATACTCTGCATTTAAGTGAAATCTTTTGCAGTATGTGTCTTTCTGTGACTGGCTTCTTTCTTTCCTTTATTTTTAATTTCAGCATATTATGGGGGTTCAAATTTTAAGATTGCCTATAATGCCCTTGACCTCTCTCCCCCCACAAGTCTGAACTTCAAGCGTGACCATCCCCCAGACGGTGCACATCTCACTCATTATGTATGTATATACCCATCCCCTCCTCCACCCTCCCACCTGCCCAATACCCAATAAATGTAATTCTTATGTGTCCACTTAGGTGCTGATCAGTTAATACCAATTTGCTGGTGAGTATATGTGGTGCTTGTTTTTCCATTCTTTGGATACTTCACTTAGTAGTATGAGTTCTAGCTCTATCCAGGAAAATACAAGATGTGCTATATCATCATTGTTTCTTAGAGCCGAATAGTACTCCATGGTACACATATACTACATTTTATTAATCCACTCATGTATTGATGGGTACTTAGGTTGTTTCCACAGTTTTGCAATTGTGAATTGTGCAGCTATAAACATTCTAGTGCAGGTGTCTTTTTTGTAGACTGTCCTTTGTTCTTTTGGGTATATGCCCAGTAGTGGGATTGCTGGATAAAATAGTAGATCTATTTGTATCACTTTAAAGTATCTCCATATTGCTTTCCACAGAAGTTGAACTAGTTTGCAGTCCCACCAGCAGTGTAGGAGTATTTCTATCACTCCGCATCCAAGCCAACATTTATTGTTTTGGGACTTTTTGATAAAGGCCATTC
>VBSM01003157.1:17978732-18033513 GCA_008086735.1 Cheirogaleus medius | reverse complement strand
GGCTATCCAGTTTTGCCAGCACCATTTATTGAAAAAGGATTCTTTTCCCCAGTGAATGTTGTTGTCTACTTTGTTGAAGGTTAGATGGCTATATGAGGGTGGTTTTATATCAGTGTTCTCAGTTCTGTTACACTGGTCAATATTCCTATTTTTGTGCCAATACCAAACTTATTTAATTACTACAGCTATGTAGTATAGTTTGAAATCTGGCATACTGATACCTTCCATTTTGTTTTTATTGCTCAGAATTGCTTTTGATGTATGGGGTCTTCTCTGGTTCCAAATGAAGCGTAAAATTTTTTTTTCTATATCTGTGAAAAATGATGTTGGTATTTTAATAGGCATTACATTGAATCTGTAGATCAGTTTGGGTAGTATAGACATTTTAACAATGTTGAGTCTGCTGACCCACGAGCATGGTATGGATTTCCATCTGTTTACGTCCTCTGCTAGTTCCTTCCTCAGCATTTCATAGTTCTCCCTTTTTATATCTGTTTCATTTCTCATTCAGATCATGCATGATTTTCCTGATTTCTTGGTATTTTCTATCTGTGTTCTCTTGTATCTTTCTGAGTTTCCTTAAGATCATTATTTTGAATTCCTTTTCAGGTATTTCATATATTTCCTTTTCTTTTGTATCTGTTACTGGAGAATTCAAGTGTCATATTTACATGTTTTTTTTCATATTTCTTGTGTCCTTACATTGATATTTGCACATCTGGTATAACTTCTTCCAATTTTATGAAGTAGGCTTCATAGGGAAAGACTCTTTCTGTAGATGTATCTATAATGTCAATTGGATAGGGTATTTTGGCTTTGGTTCTGGGTGGGCACAGTGGAGTAGTGTC
The DNA here is from genome assembly GCA_008086735.1 of Cheirogaleus medius. Taxonomy (NCBI): domain Eukaryota; kingdom Metazoa; phylum Chordata; class Mammalia; order Primates; family Cheirogaleidae; genus Cheirogaleus; species Cheirogaleus medius. The sequence goes on along the minus strand of VBSM01003157.1, from coordinate 18,032,665 downwards.
CACATGATTTTTTTGGCTGTAATCAATATCAGCAGTGTCTGTGAGTTCCTTACTGGCTTAGACTGCTATTGTTTGTGGAGTCTGTGGTGTGACTTTGCTGGGGATGGGGATGGGGATGGTGAATGGGCCAGTCCTTGAGCCCCTGAACAGCAAGTGTGGGCACCAGTGGTGCCAGCAGCGGGTCCCAGATAGGCCAGTCCTCTGGCCCCTAGGAAATGTGTGCTCATACTCTTCATTTTATTGAAAATGTGTTTTCTTTCATGACCATTTTTTTTTACTATAAAGTTCATTGTCCTGTGATTCCCCTGACTCTTCATGCATCTGTTTTCTTAAAAAATAATCATCCAATTAACAACATTTTAATGTTCATTAGCAGCTGTTGGACTTTTTAATGCTGTTATACATTATCTCCATTATTTTAAATATTAATAATTCTATATATTGAGTATCTATTTAAGTTTGGCTCTTGAGTTTATAGGACCATTTTTAAACAATCTTAATGTTTATTAAGGTCACAAACAACTTAATGATAAAATATAGTAGGGAAATTGTCTTCAGTTTAAACCTAAAGTAATGGGTCAAGTAAGAGTATAACCTCTCAAAATTGACATTTAAAAATCAGCCTTTGAGATGTAATTTACATGAAAAATTTTTAACAATTTTACATGTACATTTAAATGAATTTTAACAAAGCATACAGGAAATAATAGCCACCACAATCATGTTATAAAAATTTAATCAAAAATTATTTCATATTCCTTGTTGGTAAAGTCCTCCCTCAATACTCAGCCCCTGAAAATTACTAATTTGTCTTTGGCAAATGTAGTCTATGTAGTCTCACTTCTGGCTTCTAATTTCACCACATTTTTTTGAAATACATTCATATTGCTGAGTGTATCAGCAATTGTTTTATATTTCTGAGTAGGAATATAAATATCATTGCAGAATTATTCAACAATCTCTTCACACATTTATCAATCGATGGACATTTGGGTGGTTTCCAGTTCTTTACTATTATAAATAAAGGTACTGTGAAGATTTGAATGAAATATTTTCTATGCTGGTATCTTTTAATTTCCCTTGAGTAGATATGCCTGATGGTATGGTAATTATATATCTAATTTTATAAGAAACTTTCCATTTAATAAAATTGGTTGTATCTATTTATCTGAAGTGTTTGGTTCTAAATCGTAAAAGTTGCCAGGCTGGTGAGACTGGTGTTTTTATTGTGGCAAGATTTTTAACAACCAAATCAATTTCTTAATGGCAATTGAGAATTTCTGTCTTTTTTTGAAGCAGTTTGCTTCCAAACAATTTTTTATACAAAATTTTAAACATTTTAGCATCAGTTTCTTCATAATACTGTTTTATTAATTTTAATCTCTGTTGTAGCTAGACAAATATTTCCCTTTCAACCTTTGTCTTCTTTTCTCTCAATCAATTTTGACCAAAGTGTGTGAATATATTTTTCAAAGAGCTAACTTCTTGTTCTGTTATTCCTCTCTATTCTAGCTTTTAAGGTTTTACATGCTTGATGTTATATTTATAATTCAATTATTTTTACTTCTTTATGGTTTTATTATTTGTTTACTTTCTAAATTGTTATATTAGAAGCTTATCTCCTTATTTATCCATTCTTCTGGTTTTCTCATAAACACATGTAAGTTTAATATATTTCCCTCTAAGTATTGCTTAAGCTGTATATCATTTTTCATGTATAGCACTATTTTTAGTTTCCTTTATTTGTGCATATTTATTATTTTCTTTGAATTATGAATTTTTTATAAATGCATTTTCTAATTTTTACTAATTTTTTGAATTACTATTTTTTTAATTTTTATTTTTTGATTTAATATTTTGATTATTTGACTCTAAATTATATTAATAACATAGTCTATATTATGCTGTATTTTTTTGAAATGTGTTGAAATTTATTTGCAACCTAATATATTATCAAATTATCGGCTATAGGTTTTTATATATCCATGAGTTTGTTATTGCTTTGAGTTAGTTAACTATGTTGATAAATTTTTTGAACACTTGACACTTTTGTTTCCTTTATCTATTAATTATTAGAATCAAAATGTTAAATTTTCCTGCAGTCCTTATGGGTTTACAAAGTTTTTCTTATACTTACATTCAGTTTTGTTTTATATTTATAGAGACACACTATTTTAATTGAGGTGTACAAATCTAATCTCCTTGGCATATTGTATGATTTATTATACATCATTTTCTTAAAGTCTATTTATTTCTAGGTTTAATATAGGTACACAAAATTTCTTAGTCTTCTCTTAATAAATTTCTTTAGTTTATTTTGTTTACTTTTATCATTTCTCTCTATCTTGCAAACATCAGGTTCTGGATTTTTAAAAGCTTACTTTTGTTATTTTGGGTATTTCAGATTTTACATATTTATTCATAGTTTTTGTTAATCTTCGGATTTAAGATGTTCATTATATGTTTTTCAGGATGTTTATTAATTTTCCAAAAGATTTTTTTCAGGATATTTATTACTTATGTTTCCCCAAATGGTGCTTTCAATCCATTTTTACACTGTAGCAAGAGTGTATTAAAATAAAAAAATCTGAACATATCAACTGCTGATACCTTTAAATGGCTTCTCCTTGACTTTTTTGGTCCTTACCATATAATATGGGGCTCTGAAATAGGGGCTTTTTTCTCCAGCTTCAACTTTGGCCAATTATACTTTCCATTTCAAACAAGTTGTATATTTTTGTATCTTGAACATTGTTATTTTCTCTTTGAACTTTGGGCTTTCATGCATTGTCTTTCCCTCTCCACAGAATTTGTCACTTCTGCAAGAAAGACCATTCCAGGTCATCATATGTGCATTAGGTGCCTTTCTTACTACTTTGCTGAAACTGGCATAAAAAGTTACCACAGACTGGGTGGCTTATAAAAATAAAATTATTTTCTCAAAGTTTTGGAAGCTAGAACTCCGAGACAAGGTGTTTGAAGTTTTGTGTTTTTCTAAGATGTCTCTCCTTGGCTTGTAGATGGTCCTCTTCTGCCTCTGCCTTCACATGCTCTTCCTTCTGTACTCATCTATGTCCAAATTTCCTCTTCTTATAAGCAAACTACTCGTATTGGATTAGGTTCCATCCTAATGACCTCATTTTAATTAATTACCTCTTTCAAGACCTTATCTCCACATACAGTTACATTCAGAGGTACTAGAGATTAGAACTTCTACAAATGTACTTTGGGGGGACAAAATTCAGCCCACACAACCTGGCACTTTTCCTAATTTAGCACATTTTAATAGGATTATAACTTTCATTTATTTCAATCCTCCATTGCACTATGTCATTTGAGGGCAAATTTTGACCATCCTTATCTTACTTACTATTGTATCTCTAGAACTTAAACCAATATCCAGCATATACTAATGAATAAATGGGTCTTATATTATTTCAAAATGGGTCAATATTTGCTCAGGTTTGTGCTGAAATTTATCTTTCCCTTATATTACAAAAAGTCTGCTAAGAATATATAAAATTGCTTTAAAGTACAAATGTTCTCTGGTACTTTATATATTTTTGATTTTTATTTGCAAAGTATGAATGTTCCAAGGATAAATATCTCCACTTTATCAGTTATAGACAGGTATGCCTTGTTTCATAGTTCCTTTCTTTATTGTGCTTGACAAATATTACTTTATTTTTTTATAAAAGCAGCAGCAGGGTTTGAGAGGACTGACTTTAATTTTGAAACAAGTTCTATTGCAGTTAAAATGCTATCAAACAACATCACATGATACCGAGAAACCTTTGTGAAAGGAAGAGTCAATCAATGTGGCAAACATTATTGTTGTTTTATTTTAAGAACTTGCCACAGCCATTCCCACCTTTAGCAACCACCACCTAGATCAATCAGCAGCCATCAACATTGAGGCAAGAATTTTCACCAGCAAAAAGATTACGATCCACTGAAGGCGCAGATGATTGTTAGCACCTTTTAGCAATAAAGCATTTTCAAATTAACATATGAACATTGCAGACATGATGCTATTTTATAGACCTAATAGACTACAGTATAGCGTAAGCATAGCTCTTACATGCACTGAAAAGCCATAACATTTGTGTGGCTTGCTTCATTCTGATTTTTGTTTAATTGTAGTGGTCTGGAACTGAATCAACACTGTCTCCAAGATATGCTTATAATTCTATATAGAGTGTATGTATGTGACTGTGTGTGTGGCTTCAAGTCTTCCAAGAAGCAGATATCAAGAAGAACAAGATGCGTTGGACAATTCTTGGAGCAAATGCTTGTGAAGGACAAAGAACAGAAAGCAAAGGTGTGTGAGAAGAGCCTTCAGACAACTCAATGTAAGACTCCTTCAGAAGCAGAAAGGAGAGGAATCAGGGCTGCATGGAAAAAGCCTCTGAGCAGAGTGCAATTCTCAGAAAATCTCAGCCAGACCAATGGGGAACCTCAAAGCAAAGACTGCCCATCGGCAGAGCCCTCCCATTTGTCAGGAATAGGCCAGCTCCAATTTCCATGCTTGCTTAGCTGTTGACTGGGAGCAGCTCAGCATATATATGGGCATTGTGTGGACTCTGCAGTGCATCCTGAAGGTGCAGCAGCTGGAGAATATCTGGTCACTACACTCCTCCCAGGGGTGTTTCCCTTCACGAGAGATCTGAGTGTCATATTCCCATGACTACCACAGATACTTGGGGGTTTTATGCCCCTCTGGCCTTTAGTCAAGCCAGGCTGGCTGATTATTCCAGGTGTAAACCATCAGCAAGGTAATTGACCCTTGGGGCCACCAGGGGAATTTTAGACTATAACCAGGACATTGTAATACCTACTGCCCTTTACTTGGCCATGAGTAAAAATCCAATCCTCAGAGATGAAGAAAGAGCATCACCGGTAAATCAGCTGTTAATCAATTCTACCTATACTCTTCTCTCCTCATATTTCATGAGAGTCATCCTCTGCCCAACACCTTAACCTATAGAGTACTTGATATTCTGTGGGCATATGGTGTGCTCTGTCTTAGTGGACATTTCCTTGCCACTTGCCTAATCATTTCTAGCTCCTGGAGACCCTTCATTATTGATATTTTCAAGTGTACATGTATCCTCCACTGGGCCATGACTTGCAAAACAATATACAATGTAACTTATTTAGATTTTCTTCAAATATGGGAGTTAATTTTTCATTTGAAAAACAGAAATAACCACGAATTTTTTGTTATTTTAGGCATCAATATAAGCAATTTCACTTCAGAATCATGATCTATTATTTGGCACTGTAAGATATAAACTAAACACATATTTTAGTCTCTAGTTTTTAAGTTCCCACATTCTATCTTCTGAAAGAATCTAGTAAATATATTTAATCAGAATATTCCAATGTCTGATCCTCAGCATTTAATCTACTGAAATTGGAGCTAATGCTACTGAAGTCTATTTTAACTGTCAATTGCAGCTTCACAAAGTTTAATGAGTTGGAGAGATGCAAAAGCAAAAGTGGCAATTGGTAACAATTTTCTGAACAAGAGGAGGAAAGTTCTTCTGCAACTCAAGTGTTGTGCATATAATTATTGTCTTTAGAATGGCTTGAATGTGCTTTTTGTGATTTAAGTTCAAGACAAGTACACAATCTTTTTCTAGATTAATGCAAGTAGTTTGGCAGATATAGTAAGAGGACTGTCAGTGTTCCATTTGAACTGTTGCTGTCTCTTTTGCACTTAATTAATAATCACTGCATCTTGATTTGTTAATACCTGAGTAGCCAAGTATAGCACACATGGTACCGTGGATGATTTTATTTCTTATTCAAGACTAAAAAACATCTAAAGAATTTATTGTATTTAAATGTTTGAAAAAATGTTGGATGATATAAAATCAGCAGCACCTGGTCTTTAGGTAAAAAAATACAACTGAAAAATGTAATATCCAAACTATGTTTCTTTGTAAATTTAAAAATATGTGCAATCAAAAATTAGTCTCATGGAGAATTTAAAGTAGTACAGTTAGAGAAGGTAGAGTATATGGACTATAAGTTTAAGCTCTTGATTTTATTTGCAATTTTTTAATACTTAAAGTGCTCTTGAAATCACTATTATATCTTGATGTCATCTTGAGATGGCACCTTAAAGAAAATGGTTTATCCTGTCCTTTTTCCTAGTCTTTGTGTTGCTTTGGGAAAATTACTCTCTAATAAATGGTATGCTTCATGATACAAAAAAAAAATGCATCTCTTTACTTATTGCTCTATTTCTAAATATTAATAGTGCTTGGCACATGGTAAGTCCTTAATAATTATTCATTTAATAGATTCAGTGAGGAATTATTGCAACAAATAAACCTATATTAGTTTAGCCTAACTGATCCTTACTAGGGTTTTATAGTTCAGTGTTTCTCTGCAATAAAGTGGTGACTAGATATGGACTGGAAGAGGCCAGAACAGCTGCAAATTTGAAAGCATCTCCCTCCACCTCTCTCTCTCTCTCTTTTAGTCTTGGAGATTCTAGTCTAGTCTCCCCTTGTGGACTATTTTGGGCTTCCTCACAACAATGGTGGCTTCAGGGAAGTAGGGGTAATAATTACAAGTTGACTGAAGACTTTAGGAAAGAATATTAAAGCAAATATCACCATTTATAACCAATCCTCAGAAGTCACATAGTTTCAGTTACATCATAAATGAACCAGTTTCCTTTTCATAAAAAGTAACAAAATCCAGCCCAATTTCCAGGGGAGGCAACAGAGGCCTCAGCACTCATTGTGAGAAATTTTAAAGATTTTTTTACACATGTTTAAAACTACCACAGAAAATTAAGATGATGTATATAAAAATATCTTGAGCATAATCAGTATTTACTATTCATTTGACAATATATAACTAATTGAATTAAATGAGCAATGTGAATTTCTAATAGAACATGAGAGCATATAAATGACTATCCAATCAAAATAATAAAATTAACACAATGGTCTATCTGTTGCAAAGTTAAAATGTAAACTCTATATAGTATTTTTGTCTGAAATGAGTGTAGCAAGTTTCCTATAATTATTAGCTTAAGTGGATGATTAGATATTTTTATTTCAAGTTCAGAATTTAGTAGAAATTTCAAATATGTATCACATGAATCAGATGATAATTAAAAATGAAAATTCTCAAAGAACAAAATGTACCAGGCTATTGTTTTATATCTGGGAGGTCTCTGATTTTCCTGGTCTTTACATAATATTTTTCTTTTCTTGATCATATTATTTATCGGAATGGAGAGCTACCAGTACATCTCAATTCTGATAATGGCATTCTGAGCAAAACGAATTACTGGCAAGCTAACCTTGACTTCAGTAATTTCAATCTCAATAAAAATGTACGCTGAAGAGTTAATTCTAAGGTTAAAGTAATGAAACCGAATCCACTAAAATTACCATATAGTATCTTTGTTTCTAAGTGACTAAACTTTGTTTTTCAAATGTATAAGAATTATGTGCAGAAATTCTTCTCATCCAAGCCAATTTCTTCTAGCAATTTTTTTTGTTGTTGTTTAAATTTCTAGCCAGTAATCATGCTGGGATTAAAAGACAAACAAATAAAAGGAAAATAAAATAAAACCTTCTAAAGCTGTCCGTATCCTAAAACTGTCTTGTCTTTAAACCTTGTGACACAAGCCTTCCTTCTAGGGCAGCTTTGAAAATGTATACAGTACCAAAAAGTCACTTGCTGTTAAGATTGACATATTCTATCACCCAAACCATCACAAGGAGGAAACAATCATCTCTGAAGTCAACCCCCTAGGGCTGCTTGTTATATGAGTTGCCGGTACACTAGAAATAATGCATATAGAAGAAGTGGGACTGCATTTTTTTCTTATGAAAAGAGAAAGAAATGGCATGAAAGTAATTTGATATTAAATCAAGATGACAATGTTGTATTAATTCCTCTTGTTGAACCTGTTCACGCACTGAGAAGTAGGAGACTACATCAAAGATGCCCTTGCAAACCGAAAAAAAGAATAGCAACAGACAATGCTAATCTGTGATATACCATTTATCTATTTATAGTAACAGTAACATAAGGAGAGGTGGTTGGCATCTTAGTTTTCATGTGAAAGATTTTGAATGATGTTGAGAGGGATAAAAAGGGACAAAGGTTGTATTTTCTTATGTCTGAAATCCTGTGGGAGTACTCCTTACTTCCAATAGCTTGATTCTAATTCCATTAAATACTTAACATTTATTTTTTTCTAAAGACCACCTAGAGACACTCTAGTGGAGGCATTTAATCTATATACATATATATATATAGACATTATTAAAATGATTATTGAATTAAGTAGTTCAATGAAATCTGATTATTTAGTATTGTACGGGCAGAACAGATTTTTGTATAACAGGGCTGGTATTCAACATATTGTTTTGTTATTATGGAGAATATCTTAGTCTCCCTTTAAAGATATGACAAGGTTGAAATTAGTAGTTATATATTTAAGAACAGGAAAATTGAATTTTATGGAGCATCCAAGAAAAGTAGGTAATTCCTAGCCACACTTTTATATGTTAATTGTTTCAAGAAATTTAGGGGAAAAATATATCTAGATCTGGAATCAGATGGTGTCCAGTGCTTTGTTCAGCTGGAAGGAAAATTTAACTTCAGTCCTAGTGTAAACCATTTACTCTATATCTGGGACTGGAAAATGAAAAAAAAATAGGATCTCAACTAAATCGCCTTATGAACATCTAATGTAACGATCCCCCCCACCTACCTTTCTCCTCCATACCTCATGGTTAAAGTGCTAATATTATTTTCTAGTAGATAAATGGACAATTATCAGAGTTACTATCTATAAATGTTTTAAACAGCTTATACAAAATATGATTGGATAAGTTATTTTTAATTAAACCTGTAATTTATGGGTTCATGGGGCATGGCTGGCTGGAACATGGAACTTAGTCAAGTAAGCTGCATAGTTCATGGATTATGTAACAGGAATTTTCTAAAACCTAAAGAGCTCCTTCCATGTGAGCAATCCCTCTGGATGCATTGTTCAAGGAGAGACACACCTCTTAACCTAAACTCAAAATAGTTCTGAATCCAGGAGAAAAGGGACATTTTTGAGAACTGCATTGACAGTCTCAGATTTCTCTTAAGAAAAGAATGTTTCTCCTGATCCAAGGATTGCTTGTATCTTTTGAATTATTAGCAAAGTTTAGTATTGGGTAAGATCTATGACTCCTGTGAGTCTGATGTACAAACAAACCATTTTTCAATATTACATAAAGGGATAAACATTTTATAACCTCACTGAAAACCTGTTCAGTATGATGACTTTTGACCTAAGCTTCATCTCCCACACATCACATCAACTTTAGCACACAAAGGCAGGAAAAGAATCTGTACACATTGGTTTACAGAATAAACCATGAAATCAAACTTTAATGTAAAATACAAGTCCTATTTCTAAATATTAATGTAAAATTATAATAGCTGATATTCTGATTTATAATATTAACTTCTGTTGAGATATTATTTTATAAAACTTTAAGTGACTCAATTAAGATTCTCTGCTTTTTTATCATCTTGTGATATTTACATGCTTTAATGAAACAATTATTAAAATTTGGAACAGACTATTTTAACCAAAGGGAGAGAAATAGGTCAACATAAGAAGCAGCAATAGATATAGCACCTCTAGCATAAAACATTACTATCATTAGATCATTATTAAAAAGCATATTTGTATTTTTGCCTTTTGGGCTTATTTCTTTGGATAAAAGCACTTAATAAAGATAAAAGAAATTATTCAAAGGAAGCTTTAGGCAATCCATAAAAATATAGGTTACAATTACTTTTTTTCTATTTAGATTATATTCCATTATTATATCTCATTTTCCCAAAATTTTATAAGCCTTGACACAGAATCATTATAGTAGGTAAATTAAAACAAAACAAAAACAATTCTTCCCAGTTAAAATTTAAATGAAAAAAATATTTTGTTCCTTTTTTTTGGCATTATAATCTATTTATTGAATCACTAATACTAAATGTAGGCTCTGGTGATAAAATTATAAACTAAATAATACATACAGTATCTTCATTCAAAGGTGTTATGGTCCAGTAAAAGAGACCTAATAAAAATAAAAAAACTTATAAATGAAAAAAAATTAAAATATATAATTGCTAATTATATGCTATAAAAGAAAAATAAAGCTCTATGAAAAAGACTAAAATAGATATTCTATCTACTTTAATCTTTTTAGGGAAAATCTTCTGAATGGTGAAATTTAAATTAGGATTCAAAATATGAATAGAAGGTACATTATTTTTATTCAATAATTGAGTTGCTTTCTCTGTATATGGAGATTAATAAGGTAGTAGCTAAGAAAATTAAAAAATATACCCAAAGGATTTGGATAAGATGTATTTGTGGAAAGCCTGAAATAGATGTCCACACATTGCATAGTTTTCATAGGTTGAGAAATTTCAAGAAATATTAGACTGAAAGTTTGTCAAAGGCAGGGCCTATATCTTATTAATATTGTCCCTCTGGTATTAGCTTAGTGCTGACTCTTAATATGGAGCCATGGAGGACATTTCTAACAATAGAACTAATCAGCAAGTCTCATTACTATTGCACTGTAATAAAATTTGTGCCTATTATTGTATTTCAATATAGCTGATATTTTTCTGCTTTGTATGAATATAATCATTCAAATAGCATAAGCTACTTCATTATATAAGAAAGTTAAGCATATTTTAAAATCATATTAACCCTTTGAATGTGCTATCTTAATAATCTAGTCTTCAGAGCAGTCATCCACACTCCAGCAGCAATCAAAATTATTTGTTTATGAAGGACTGTATTGCTTAATAGAAAATTATTTAAATAAAAGCTTGCTGTCCCGTGAAAAGCAGAATGCCAGTTTTGAGATGACATAGGCTTACCCCTCACTTAAGAATCACTTCTAGTAATAAAAATTTGACTTCAATGTATACATTTGAATTTTGGTGATATAAACCAAATTTTGCACCTCTTAACAAAAGCTTGCACAATAAAAAATAATGATAAAAATAATTACCTGGTCTGTTGTATACATTTGATTGTGACATACTGAGAAAAAAAAACTTTTAATGGTGTAAGAGAAAATGCATTTGTATAGGCAATAGGTTTCTTAGGCCACACTGAGATGACTGCCATAATGTCTTTTCTGGCCTGTCCCCTCAGTCAGCTGGCCTTCTGGGGAGGCCCGAGTCAGCACACTCATGTAACCAAGGTGTTATCTCCTACGTGAACCCATGTGATCATGCTTTCCCATGGCATGTTGCCACTATTGTTCAGAGCCATGTATAAGCACTCACCATGTTCTCGACTTTTTTTTTCACCACTGCTCTATCTCGACAACCCCACCACAAAAATAAAGAGCACATCTCACCTGCCGGCTGCCACTCGCCTTTTCTTCCAATTTCTGAAGCCTGCACGGGAGCACTCGCTAGTCACAGAGTTTCCTCCTCACAAATGAAAAAAAAGTCTAAGACTTTATTTGTGATGCTCAGCTAATTCATTTCAATTACTAAATATATGTACATACACGCACACACAGAACACTTTTCTGAGGAATTAAATGAAAAGTTAAGGAGTGGAGAGAGGGGGCGGAGCAAGATGGCGGAATAGAAATCTCAGATGATCACATCTCCACAGGAATATCGAATTCAGCGCGAATCCACCCAAACAACTTCAGAAGAACCAAAAAAGTCGGGGGAGAGATCATACTACCTAGTCGTAACGTTATATGAAGGAAAGAGGCACTGAAGAGGGCAGAAAAGACGATCTTGCGTTGCCTACGCCACCCCTCCCCCACCCTCGGCAGTGCCCCGCCAGCATGCCAAGTGGAGGAGAATCTTCCTACCCGAAAGGAGAGTGAAGTGATTGTGGGACTTTGCACTGAAACTGGAGGCACCGTGGGACAGGGGAACACAGCACGGGACAGGATTCTGCTGGTGCTCATGAAGGCATCATTTAGACCAACCAGGACAGAGAGAAATCCTTCACCTCAGAAAACTGAGCTGACAAAAAGCAACCTGGGGCCGGGACTAAATGTGTTAGCAGTGAGGCCAAAAAGGCTGCAGTCTTTGGGCAATTTCTGTCTCTGTGCCTGCTCGGAGCTAGTGGACTTGGGGTGCACCTGACCCAGCAAGACTCCAGAGGCAGCGCCAAGTCAGTGCCTGTGTCACTCCTCTCCCAACCACAGTCAGTGCAGCTCAGGGAGTCTTCCTCCGCCTGGGGAAAGGAAAGGGAAGAACTCAGAGGACTTTTTTGCAACTTGGGTACCAGCTCAGCCACAGTAAAATAAAGTACCCAGCAGAGTCCTGAAGCCCCTGAGTCCAGGTCTTAGTTTCTGAAAGGCATTCCTGGATCCACCCTGGGCCAGAAAGAAACGTGCTGCCCTGAAGGGAAGGACAGTCTTGGCAGGATTCACCACCTGCTAGATAAAGAACCCTGGGGCTTTGAATAAACAGAAGAGGTAGCCAGGCAACGGTCACCTTGAGCTTTGGATAAGACTGGGCTGGCTTCAGATGTGACCTAAAGATAATAACTGCTCCATTCCAGCCAACATCACAGAGAATGGCAGCCCTTAACTCCATCCCCACATAGTGGGAAGCCTAGATTTCCACATTCACCTGATTATAAGGAAGGACCTCAAACCACCTGCTGATGTCAAAGAAGGCACGCTCATCCCTTTGTTGCAGTATAAAGCCCCTCATCTTGGTGTCGGTGAAGACCAGGTGAGAAGCCTGCACTTCTATGCACACTCAAAGGTAAACTGGCACCTCTTTCCTTCTCTACTGGGTTGGGTCAGTAGAGGCCTAGTGGGAAGCTAGGGTTGTATCAGAGCAGGCCGTCTGGAGAGTGGGACCCCCTTACCAGCCAGCAGGGATGCAAACTGCCTCCTCATCTGGGTCAGTGGAGACCCCCAAAAAAGCCTGGACTTCCATATCCACCTGGCAGTAATGTCAACGAACTTGTTATGAGTTGTAGATAGCTTAAAAGTAAAGAGAAAAGGCTACCTTATATATCCAGAAAATAACACGTTAAGAAAACCACAATGTTCCAAATAAATACCATAATCATTCCTCATCAGTTTATTCAGTCCTACGACATTTGTTCTGATCTCCCATAATCTTGGGTTAACAGTCTCAACAACCTGTTTCTAGACTCAAGTTCTGAATGTTCTGACTCAGCCCACTTGCATGACCTAAAAGTTATTGAAATGATTTCAGAGGCTTGTGGCCAAAATCATCAGCATAGTCCTTTTCTGTGGGGCTCTGAGACATTCTGTCAATCGAAATGAAACTATGCTGGTCTGTAGCTGATTGCAAGAGCTTTTAGGAAAGCATCAGAGCAAAATAAAAAACTATCTGTACATCGTAAAACACTCACAATGTTAAAGATTATATGTCAGTGATGTGCTATTTCATACAAATTTGATGTTTTTTTTTTGTAGCCAGAGAGAGAACCTTCTTTCCAAAAACACAAAGGGAGCAAAACATAAATTGTAGTAGTTACTGTTCCTCCAGACCTCTGTTTTGAATGGCACTTCTCTTCCTTATGCACACGTGTACTGACAACCAACAGACAATGGTGGCAGCAAATCCCAGAATCTTTTAAAGCTTGAATTTATGGGAATAGCTTATTTTCAATTTGACAGAAGTTGGAGGAAAAACTGTAGCACATGGTTATACATAGCAATGAATAAAAAGCCAGGGGTCATTTGAAAGCTTTCCTTCCATATTGCAGAGACAATAAAACTGTCCCTCTCCTCACTATACAAAAAAGAAACAATCAAAATGCCTACTGAGTCTTAAAGCCAATGACCGTATATTTTCTTCTGACTCTAGCACACAGTGGTCTGTCAGCTCACTTTATTGGTCATAATATGTAAAGAGCTTGCACAATGCTGTACACTTTTCAACAGTGATAAGGAAATAGTGATTTCTATTGAAACTCTGAAATCTTTTTTAGCATATCACAACTTGAAATATTGTTTGCCTGATATATGTGTGTGTACATATATATATCAATATACACATATATGTGTATATTTTTATTTACTTAATTTTTGTGTGTGAATTGTATTTTCAGTAAATTAGAGAATGTCTCATAAGACTTTATAGTTATATTCAGACATTAGAAGATAAATCATAATGTATAGTATTTCAATAGAGTATTTCCAGGTTTGAAATAATTAATTTTAAATGAGTCTTAGAAATAAAAGCAATATAGTATTCTGTGGTATGCCTGAGAAATGTATTGATAAATATCAATGACAATTATGAATTGGTAGCGGGGGGAAGTAAATCAAATAAAGCATTTAAAGATATAATTTGACAATCTCTATGGAAAGTATTATGGAGACACCTCAAAGAGCTAAAAGTAGAACTACCATTTGATCCAGCAATGTCACTAATGGGTATTTATCCAAAGGTAAAAAAGACATTCCATAAGAAAAGACACTTTTACTCAAACGTTTATAGCAGCACAACTCACAATTGCAAAGATGTAGAAATAACCCAAGTGCCCATCAATATATGAGCGAATTAATAAAATGTGGTATATGTGTACCATGAAGTACTACTCAGCCGTAAAAATGGTGAACTAATACCTCTTATATTAATCTGGATGGAACCGGAGACCATTCTTCTAAGTGAAGTATCACAAGAATGAAAAAACAAGCACCACATATACCCACTATGAAATTGGAATTAATTGATCAACACTTATGTGCACATATGAAAATAACATTCATCAGAAATCAAGCAGGTGGAGGAGGAGGGGGGATAGGTAAATTCACATCAAATGGGTACAATGTACACTATTTTAGGGGATGGGCACACTTTGACTCAAATGGTACAAAAGCAATTTATGTAACGAAAATGTTCATACCTCCATAATATTCTGAAATTTAAAAAAGACACTATACTTTATAATTCTATTTATATAAAATGTCCAGTTAGGCAAATCTATAGAGGCAGAATGCAGATTAGTGGTTGCTTAGGGCTAAGAGTGAGGGTTAGAGGAAAGTGGGAAGTAACTACTAATGGCTTTCTTTTTGGGATAATAAAAATCTCCTAAAATTTATTGTGGTGATAATCGCACCACTGTGATTATGCTAAAAGCCATGGCGCTGTACACTTTAAATGGTGAATTATATGTACTGTGAATTATATCTCAATAAAACTCAATATGTTAATAAATATATTGTTAAAAATATATATATATATATATAATTTGAAAGGACAACACCCACGATACATGAGAGAGGTTACTTTAGCAATCACCTAGGTGGTAGAAATATTCTGACCTCAAACTCAGAGTTTTGTATGGAAAGTTTGACTCATCAACCTGAGTGAATGAGGGCTCTAGCAATGCTTTTCTATGTTGTCCCATGAACTGCCATCTATAGTGTGAGGCAATTGGACATGAATTATGTACGACTCATAGTGTCTGAGACTAATTCAGTCTGGTCCAATTAAATTTCTAAACTTAGGGCTGTGCAGCTAGAACACAGTTTGCCACCCACTCATCTAAGGGAGAGTATTATAAAATCTCCTTTAACCAGCTGATAGCACTGAATATTTAAGATAAATTTAGAGGAAATTAAAGGCAATTATTTTTAGTAGAGAATGAAAATTTTAAAAATTATTTAGGCATATTAAAAGCTGTACATATTTAATGTATACAACTCTATGAGTTTTAGGATAAGTATATACCTGTGTAAACATCACCACCAACTTCATAGACAGATCAATCAACTCCCAAAGTATTCTCCTACCTCCCTTATTATTATTAATTTTGTGTATGTGTGGGGTAAGAACACTTAACATACGTTCTACCCTCTTACCAAACTTTAAGTATACATTGTTAGCTATAGACACTATGCTGTATGTTGATCTGCAGAACTTACTTATCTTGCATGACTGAATATACACTGTGAACATCACCTACCTCCGTATTACCCACCCTATTCACTCCCGACTGCAGCTTTTGGCAATCACCATTCTACTCCCTGCTTCCATGAGTTCAACTTTCTTAGATTCCACATATAAGTAAGATTATACAGTTTTTGTCTTTCTGTGTTTGGTTTATCTTTATTTAGCATAAGGTCCTCCAGGTCCATCCATATTGTCACAAATGATAGAATTTCTGTCATTTTTAGAGCCAAATTATATTTGAATATATGTATGTATGACATTGTCTTTATCTATTTATCCTTGATAGACATTTAGGTTGATTCCATATCACAGTTATTGTGAAGAATGCTGCAATGAACATGGGAGTACAGGTATTTCTTCAAAATTTCTTCAAAATCCTTTGGATAAATACCCAGAAATGGAATTGCTGTGCCATATGGTAGTTACATTTTTAATATTTTGAGGAATTTCCTTAGTGTTTATTATATTGTCTGTACCAGTTTCTATTCCTCCCAATAGTGTACCAGGGTTACTTTTTCTCCATATTCTATTTAATAATCTCTTATTTTCTAAATAATATCTATCCTAATGTGTGAAATAATACATATCTCATGATTTTGATTTGCATTTCCCTAATGTCTAATGATGATGATGTTGAACACTTTTTCATATACATGTTGACCATTTGGATTTCTTTTTTAGAGAAATGCCTATTTAGGTCCTTTGCCCATTTTTTAATTGAGTTATTTGGGTTTGTTTGTTTGCTACTGAGTTGTAAGAGTTCCTTTTATTTTTGGATATTAAATCCTTATTAGGTGTATGGTTTACAAATATTTTCTCCCTTTCCTTAAATAGTGTTTTCACTGTTGATTGTTTCCTCTGCTGTGCAGAGCAGATTTTTAGTTTGATATAATTGCAGGAGTGTCTTTTTGCTTTTGTTGCCTGTGTGTTTTAAGGTCATATCCAAAACTTCATTGCCCAGACCTATGTCAGGCATTTTTTTCCTTATTTTTCTTTTAGGAGTTTTACAGTTTCAGGTCTTATTTTTAAGTCTTCAATCCATTTTGTGTTGATATTTTTATATGATGTGAAATCGGTGTGTAATTTCATTCTTCTGCATGTAGATATCCAGTTGTCCTGATGCCATTTATGGAACAGACTGTCTTTTATCCTATTTTGTATTCTCAGTGCCTTTGTTGAAGATTAGTTGACCAAATATACGTGGGTTTATTTCTGGGCTCTTTATTCTGTTCCACTGATCTATGTGTCTGGTTTTATGCCAATACCATGCTGTTTTGATTACTGTAGCTTTGTAGCATATGTTGAAGTCAGATAGTATGATACAACCAGCTTTGTTCTTTTTACTGGATTGTTTTGGCTATTCAGATTCTTCTGTAGTTCCTTATGAGTTTTAGGATTGTTTTTCTATTTCTGTGGAAAAAATGTCATTAGAATTTTGATAGGGATTGCATTGAATCTATAGATCACATGGGTAGTATAGACATTTAAACAATATTAATTCTTCCTACCTGTGAACTCAGGATATCTTGCCATTTATATTCATGTCTTCTTCAATTTCTCTCACCAGGGTCTATATTTTTCAGTGTACAGATCTTTCATTTCCTTAGTTATATTTTTCCTAAGTATTTAATTCTTTTTGATGTAATTGTAAATCAGATATTTTTAAATTTCATTTTTAAGATTGAATATGTTTTAATATTCCTAACAATTTGTTTGAATGGTCCAATAAACCCTTTCAGGCAGTTAAATAGTCCTTTACATTCATAATAATGTAATATATTCAAATTTGAGATATTTCCAAAATTTGCTTTGTTCCAGGTCACTGTGGGTGACATGGATTTACCTAATATTTTAAAGGGAAGATTTTAGCAAGTAGAGTGTTACTTGGTTTGTAAATGTGAAATAAATGGATATAGTCTGTCCAAGGGGCAAAATTAGCAATAAGATATGAGGAAACTACAAAAAACAAAATAATTCTTATGAATTGAGTGACATATTTTACTTTAGTGGCCTGAAGCACTAAATTAGTTTGGAAAGGCAAACAATTTATTTCTTATGTACATGTCTATTGAGGATTTACCTGGGGATGTAGGCTGATTGAAAAGCATCTATATAAAATTTTGGAGGCAAAAAGAAAAGAAAAATGACAAAACATATCCTAGATTTTAAGGCTCTGCTTCCAGTGAGCACAAACCATTTCTACACACATTTCACTAAATAAAGCAAATTCCATGACAGGCAGAAGACTAATCAACTGGTGAGGACAAAATCTGAGTACATGTTTGCATCATTTTCTCTTTCTCTTATGTAAATTTTTCTTTAAAATGTGGCCATGCTTTCCCCACAGATATAAACTTCATATTGATATGGATGGAATATATTATACGTGCAAATTTTCATAAAAACCTTTTGAATAATTGTTTGAAAAAAGATACTTAAATATTGCTACCAAAGATCAAAGAAGTTATCTACCAAATACACTTCAGATGAAGTAATGGGATTATTCTTTTCTTTTCTTTCTTAAGATGGATAACAAGAATATGTAAACATTATCTTTCTTCTGCCAGTTTTAAGCAGATGACTTTCTGCTGGCAAGCCCTATTTCTGCCCCACTCAGGTGTCCACTTCTGGTCAGACATGAAAAAGCTGAAGTGTCACAAGCACAGGGATAAAAACAGCATGATAATATTAAATGTTATAAATAAATAAACCTTAAAAATAAATAAATAGATACACACATTTTTTGAGAGAGAGAGAGAATATAGGGACAGTGGAAAATCCTCTGGTTTCTAAGAATCTGACATACTAAAATTTACATCTCATTATTTATTTTGAAATGAATCAAATAATAACATTTAATGTATAGAAAGGATTTACCTTTGATTCTAGCATTTGGAATCCCAGAGAACCTTTAAGTCTCTAATTATCATAGCTTTTTCTTCAGCTTAGTTTAGGACTATAAATACTGAGGAAGAATAATTATTTTGCATGTGACAGACCAATGAACTCTTGGCCAGGTAGAGGACTCTCTGGAGTCAGAATCTTTAAGAAAACTGCACAATAATGGTACCACACTGGCAGGTAGCAGTGCAGCAGAGAGGTATGACAAGCATACAAATGTTTTCTCTTGTCCTTTCTGAAGGGAAAATGGTTAAACATTTGTTTTCATTTATCCTTACAATTAAATATTTGTATTAGCATATGACAGGGTGTGCACTTTTTTCCCCAATTTGTCATGATTTTGGTGTGTAGTCCTCTCAAAAGGCCAAGACCTTTCCTCTGAGCATTTGTTTAATCATTTTTACTCTTTGGATTGTTAAGTCTATAAGTAAATATCCTCTTTGTCTCTTTTCTTTTCTTTTATAATTTTTGAATTCTAGCATTGTTGTTGTTTCCTTTGTGATATTTCCTGACTTGGTATCCAGGTCACTATTTTGGATCTCAACAATAACTGTCCTCTCCCTTATTTCATGTATCAAAATTTTTAAAACTTTTTTGAGCTCCAGAAATGCATACACACACACACACACACGTTGTGCTTGGATCTTTTATTACTAATTATTATTATTTTTTTAATTTAGATGTTTAACTTTCTTTCCTAGAAGCAGTGTTATTTCACTGGATGTAACAATCTGTCTTGTATCAGGAAAATACACCCACTATATGTGTTTTTGGGGAAAGGTAGAATATAGAAATGGAGGTTTGATTGAATATTAGAAAAGCTGGATGAATGAAGGTCAGGGAAGATGACAGAGAAGAGCAGAAAATCTGTAGCTAGAAGGTTATGGAAGCAAACACTGAGGAACTCAGCCTGAAGTGCCTAAGCAGTTGGGTCTTAAAAGCGCATCAGGAAACTGCAGTCATTCTCAACAGTGCTGAGAGAGTTTCCATGATGCCTCTACTTCTGTAGCAGTGAAGTACTTACGAAGAAGTTGCAGTTAATGTCACGGTTGCAACCTTTGCTGGAATATAATAAACCTCTTTCCATCCTGCCTTCATAATCTCAGTCAACTTCCTCTCATGAGGAAAACTCTAACTCAAAACTGAACAAGGAAGAGGAATCTGAAAAATAGAGCTCCAAGCTTCCTTTCTGAAATTCAGAAGAGGTTTCAGAAGGAATGATGGTGGCAGTAAATTGACCAGAGACAATCTTTCACACTGGGCACGTGTTCTAATGGTTCTACTTGTTCCTTTTCAGTCTCAGGTTGCTGGAGTCCTTTAAGTAGGATGCTATTTTGCTCAGTTTGCTGATTTGAGACTCTAATCTCTTAACTTCTACATTCTTAATGATAGAAATTATGCAATTCCTGAAAGACAAAGAATACTCTATACCTTTGGAAACATGTTGCAAGGTGAGGTTTTTTTCCTCAATAGAGTTTGCATTCACTTAGCTTCTAGATTAGTAACCAATCTGACATTTTCGTAGTCAGCAATTAAATCAGTCTCCACCCTCTTGGCCAGATCTACACAAACTGAATGTGCTCACTCCAAAATCAGTACCAAGGTCCTTTTCCCTATGTTCCAGTGCAACACTCCTATATACTTGTCAGTTCATGAAGAAGTAAGCTGTACTCAGTCCTCTCTCTAGGCCCAAACAACGTACAGCCTAAGTCCCACCCAGTCACCTGATGTTACTCAGAACTGCTTGGCACAGGGACAGTTTACATTTGGAAGTTGGAGGGAGAATCAACAGTATTCAGATTGCTGTTTTCCAAGATTAACTCCTGAAATATGATTTTTGTTTCCTGGTGAATTATTTTGAAAGGAAATAATATGAATGAAAAACTTTTACAAAACTCTTAGACATAGGATACATACATGGAAACTATTAATTCTTAAACACTGTGCTATGTATTTGCTAGTTACATAATAGGAGTTTTTTTATACTTTACCTAGCATTCTTACTAAATGATGGGACCAATTGCTAATTATTTATAGAAAATATGTGAATGGAAGAAGATGTACTTTATTAGAAATTAGAATGTTAAATAGAAGATAAAATACATTTTGAATAAAATAATGGTCATATACATTTTATTGTAGGTTTTAAGAAATTAGATAAAATCAAAACATAAGACTTTATACTATGTTCTTTATTCTACTTTAATTTAAACCCTAACATACATAATATTAATAGAATTATCTTGGCTCAATATTTATTAAATGACTACCATAATTAAGTAAATTATAAATCAAATAATGTGGTAATAATAAAAAACATCATGGAAATAATATTAAAATTCTTTCCTAAATTTTCACTCATGAATCAAGGGTTAAGGAACAGATTTCAAAATAATTGTACTTATATTGCTCTTACATTGTAAATTACTAGTATGTACAATAAGGTTTTAAAATGATGGCTGATGAAATGTTTGAACTATTAAAAGCATGCAAATCTTATCTGCCTCCCACCAGTGAAATTTAATGACAACTTGTCTGTTGAATTAGCTTGTTCAGTGAACAAATTTGAAATGCAACAATTATGCAAAAGCAATATAGTACATACAGTGACATTTTCATAAACAAGTACCTACTGTGACAAAATTTTTCTATTATTATTTTTGATGTTTCAGAGTCAATCAGCCTGGAACACGATTTTGTAAGGTTAAGTTTTGCATGACTTCTCTTCTCATAATTGTACCAACTTGACTCTGAAATAGTCATATGGGAACTTCTTATGCCTTGGAGCTTGTTCTTAATTGTAACTCACATCTTCAAACATACAAGACAATGTCTTCCCATACTTGTAGTAAATTACTGTAGACATGGCATTCTCTAGGCCACAGGAGATAATAGAATGTGCTAAGTACAACTATAACTATATGGTTTGAATGATGGGGCATACTTTCTAGCTCTCTAAAGAGCTAGAAACTCTAACAGCTGGGTGACCTTAAAAACATTAGGTAACATCTTTCAGTATCAATTTTTTTTCTGCATCAAAATCTAATTGGTTAAGAGGAATTGGTGAGGGGGGAATTGCTAGAAAACAAAACAAAACAAAACACTGATTTGGGTAATGTGAGGAGAGAAACTCACTCCCTGAACATCTTTGCTTAAATAGATTTAAAGCATAGGAAAATTACTTTGTGGCTTTGTCATCTGTTTTTTTGTTTGTTTGTTTGATTGTTTTGTTTTTTTATGTGATCTACAAGGCTCAGATTAAATCATCACTTAAAATACTTATTTTTTAACAATCCTAAATTGAATGCACATTATAAATTAGATAGGCATGAAAAGGATATAGATCACATTTGATTAGAAAATGTGCACAAAATCTGGGTTGTTGGAGAGTTTCTTACTATCAGCTATGAGAAATTAATGCTGTAAGGCTGATTAGAGCAGCTGAGTGTCACAAATCTCCTATTAGAAGTAATTCTTCTTTCATGACTACTAATACTTAGCTGTGATATTACCAAAGAGACTATTCTCCAATAAAGAAGATGACATCCCAGGGATGATGGTTTTTCAGTCACAAAATAACTGCCCAGTGCCTTCTCTCTGGCAATCCATTTCATAAGCTTTCTCCCCAGATCCAAGAGTCTTTTCCCTGTTTTATTTTATATGTATCAGCAGAGATTTGTGGTAGAAGGACACCGATTATCCTCAGCCTTGAGGAACAAGAGTTGAGTCAACAAGAGCCTGTGTGTTAAGAATTTCTAACAATATATCATAAGAAAGTTTTTAAAATTCAAAGAACAATTAAAATTTTATTTGTGATAAAAAGTATAAAAATACAAAACCATTCTGTTTTAAGTATATCTTTTTTTTATTTCAGCATATTATGGGGGTGCAAATTTTAAGGTTGCATATAATGCCCTTGCGACCCCCTACCCCCACAAGTCTGAGCTTCAAGCCTGACCATCTCCCAGACGGTGCACATCTCACTCGTTATGTATGTATATACCCATCCCCTCCTCCCCCCTCCCACCTGCCCAATACCCAATAAATGTAATTCCTATGTGTCCACTTAGGTGCTGATCAGTTAATACCAATTTACTGGTGAATATATGTGGTGCTTGTTTTTCCATTCCTGGGATACTTCACATAGTAGTATGGGTTCCAGCTCTGTCCAGGAAAATACAAAATGTGCTATATCACCATTATTTATTAGAGCTGAATAGTACTCCATGGTATGCATATACCACATTTTATTAATCCACTCATGTATTGATGGACACTTGGGTTGTTTCCACAGCTTTGCAATTGTGAATTGTGCTGCTATAAACATTCAAGTGCAGGTGTCTTTTTTGTAGATTGTCCTTTGTTCTTTTGGGTAGATGCCCAGTAGTGGGATTGCTGGATCAAATGGTAGATCTACTTATATCACTTTACAGCTTTTTTGAGGTGTAATTCACATACCTTGAAACTCCCCCTTTATAAGCATACAATTCAGACATTTGGAGAGTATTCACAGAGTTGTACAACCATTACCATAATCTAACTATAAAACATTTTTATCATCCAAAAAGGAATCCTATACCCATTTTCAGTCACCTCCTCTGTCTGTCTTTCCCTAGGCCCTGAAAACTAGTAAGCTACTTTCTTTTTTTTTTTTTCCATCTTGTAATGGGGGTACAAATATTGTTTGTGTTACATACATTGCCCCTCCCCCCCTCCCCCCCACATGCCAGCGCTTCAAGTGAGTCCAATCCCCCGGTGGTGCGGATGGCACACATTATGTAACTCTACACCACCTCCCCCCTCCCGCCTGCCCTCCATCCAACATAAGATTTTTTTTTTTTTTTATATACATGTTGGATATCTTGTATAGCTTTGCCTCTCCCTAAGAAGGGTTAGAGGTTTGCCCTTCCCCCCCACAATGCTCGCCACATCCGGCCACACCACCCTGAACGCGCCCGATCTCGTCTGATCTCGGAAGCTAAGCAGGGTTGGGCCTGGTTAGTACTTGGATGGGAGAAAGTAAGCTACTTTCTTTATGGATTTACCTATAATAGAAATTTCATATAAATGGAATCATACAATGGGTGAACCTTTCTATTTGGCATTCTTCACATAGCATATTTTCAAGGTTGATCCATGCTACAGCATATATAAGTACTTAATTTCTCTTTTAGGATTGAATAATATTCAATCTTATGAATATACCACATTTTATCTATTTATCCATCAGTTGATGGACATTTGAGTTGTTCCACATTTGGCTTTTATAGAAAAATGATACTGCAAGCATGTATTCATCAATCTTTTAGGAAATGTTTATAAATGTCGTGTAAACATGTTCATATTTTATGATTTTTATAAATCCTCAGTTATAATGTAAGGGGATACTTACCAAGTTGATGTAAATAATAATTATACTTTTAGGAATGCCATTATATAAGCACTTGGTAACTGGTTATCAAATAACAAACAGTATTAGGCTAGTGATGAAATTATCGCTTGTTTTTCAATCTCCTCTTGAACTCTCTGAAGCCACTTTTTTTTTAGTGTTTGTAGTTTTGTCTTTTCCAGAATATCATATGATTGGAATCATTCAGTGTGTGGACTTTTATAACTGTCTTCTTTCATTTTAGCAATAAATATTTAAGATTCATCCAGGTTTTCTTGTAGCTTGATAATCCATTTTTAGATTATTCATTGATATTACATTTTATAGATATGACCACAGTTTATTCATTCACATATTAAGGAGATCTTAGTTACTGCTAGTTTTAGCAATTATGAATAAAGCTGCCATAAGCATTCATGTGCAGGATTTTATGTAGACATAAATTGTCAAATCAATTGTGTAAATATCTTGGAGCTCAATTACTGGGATTGTATGGAAACACTATGTGTAGTTTTGTGAGAAACTGCCAAAGTGTCCTCCAAACTGTACCATTTCACATTCCTACAAGCAATAGATGAGAGGTTCTGTTGGACCTGCACTTGGTATTGTCACTATCCACGGGCATTTTTTAGTTTTGTATTGTATTTTTATTTTTTGTTTTAGCCATTCTAATAAGTGCATAGTGGTATCTCTTTGTTTTAATTTGCATTTTACTAATGACAGATAATGTTGAACATTTTTCGTATGCATTTTTTTGCATCTGTATATCTTCTTTGGTGATGTGTCTGTTCAGACATTTTAATTGTGTTAATTGTTTACTTTTTAATTGGGTTGTTTGTTTTCTTATTCTTGGGTTGTAAGAACTCTTTGTGTATTTTAATACAATCATTTAACACTGTAGTCCCCAACCCCCTGTGAGGGACCAGGCTGCAGAGTTCTGCTGTCCCCACCCCTGTCCATGGAAAAATTGTCTTCTATGAAACTGAGAAAGGGGGCTGCCCTTGGCAAGAGGTGAATGGCAGGCAAGTGAGCGAAGTTTCTTCTGTATGTACAGCCACTCCCCATCATTGCTCGCATCACCTCTTGAGCTGCTATGGAAAAATTGTCTTCTACGAAACGGTCCCTGGTGTCAAAAAGGTTGGGGACTGCTGATTTAACAGAAATGTCCTCTGTGCATTTTTTTAAGTCTGTGGCTTGAGTTTTTATTCTCTTAATAGTGATTTTTTCAGAGATTTTTCAAATTTTAATAAAATTTAAAACATTTTTAATTTTTTTTAAATTATCTTTCTTTCTTTCGTGGATTAAGGTTTTAGTGTTTTATCAACCAACTAATCATCAAACTAAGGTCACATATGTTTTTTCCTGCGTTTTCTTTGAGAAGTTTTATAGTTTTATGTTTTGCATATATGTCTATGATTCATTTTGAGTTAATTTTTTGTAAAATTGTGTAAGGTCTAATGTAATTTTTTTTGCATAAAATTGTTCAATTTTCCAGCAATTTTGGTTGAAAAGTCCTTTAAATTGTCTTTGCTCTTTTCTCAGTGATCTGTTGACTACATGCTGTGTGCGTCTATTTCTGGGCTTTCTATCCTGTTCCATTGATCTAGTCTATTCTTTTGCCAATAACACATTATCTTGATCATGGTACATTTACAGTAATCTTGAAGACAAATATTGTTAGTCCTACAACTTTCTTTTGCTTCAGTATTATGCTGACTATTCTATTTTGTCTTTCCATATAAATTATAGACTTCAGCATTATATTAAATACAATTCATCCATGTAACAAAAACACTTGTACTCCCTTAATGTTTTGAAATTTTAAAAAAACACTGGTTAGTTAATATCTATAAAATAAACTGCCAGGATTTTGTTAGGATTACACTGAATCTATAGATCAAGTTAGGAAGAATTGACATCTTAATATATTAGGTCTTCCAACCCATGAACACAGAGTCTGTCTCCATTTATTTAGATCCTGGTTTCTTTCATGAGTTTTGTAGTTTTCCACATATAGATCCTCTACACATTTTCTTAGATTTATACCTAAGCATTTTATTTTTTTTTGGGAGGGGGTACTAATATAAATGGTATTTAAAAAAATAGAATTCCATTTATTTATTATTGTTATATAGGAAAGCAATTTACTTTTATATATTAACTTATATCTTGGAACCTTGCTATAGGGCTGTGTTACACCCATTTAAGTTCCAAAAGATTATTTTATTTTGTTATTCTTTTAAGCTTTTCTACATAGACAGTCATTACAACTTTGAATGAATACTTTTATTTTTCTCTTCCCAATATGTACAAATTGTATTTCCTTTTGTTGTCTTACAATGCTAGGTAAGATTTTCAGTACTATGTTGAATAGAAGTAGTGAAAATGATATACTTGCCTTATTCTTTATCTTAACAAAAAAAAATCCTGTTTTCCACCATTAAGTATGATGTTAGCTATAAGTTTTTTGTAGATGTACTTTTACAAGTTGAGGAAGTTCCCCATTATACCCAGCATACTGGGATTTTTTTTTTTTTATCATGAATGGGGGTCAGATTTTGTCAAATGCTTTTTCTATATGAATTGATATGATATGATTTTTCTTCTTTAACCTGTTAATGCAGTGAATCGTATTGGTTGATTTTTCTTTTAATGTCAAAACAACCTTACATAGCTGGAAAAAATCTCAGTTGGTATGAAGTTTATTTCCTTTTTTACATTCTTGGATTTGATTTGTTAATATTTTGTTGAGAATCTTGCATTTAGGTTCATGAAAGATATTGGTCTGTATATTTTCCCTTCTTGCAACATTTTTAATCTGATTATGATATTAGGGTAATTTTTACCTTGTAGCATTGGTTAAGACATATGTCTTCTGCTTCTTTTTTTCAAAAGAGATTGTGGAGTATTAATGTAATTTCTTCCTAAAATGTTAGAATTTACCAGTGCAAACATCTGGACCTGGTGCTTACTGTTCTCAAAGGTTATTAATTATTGATTCAATTAATTTAATAGATATAAACCTATTTGCATTCTGTTTTTTTCCTTTGCTGCTTTGTATTTTTAAGGAATTGTTTTATTTCATACAAGTTTTCATTTTGTGGGCACAGACTTATTCATAATATTTCTTTATTGTCTTTTGAATATCTATGGAATCAGTAGGGATGGCCTCCCTTTTATTTCAGTAATTAGTATCTTACATAATTTTTTTATGTTTCAACTACTTAGAGTTTTATCATTTTATTAATAAAGAACCAACTTTTGGTCTTATTGATATTTCTCTATTAATAATTATCAGTTTCAGTTTAATTGATTTCTGCACTATTTTTTATTAAGTGTTTTCATCTGCTTGCTTTAGGCTTAAATTGAACTTATGTCTCTAGTTTTCTAATACTGAAACTTAGATTAATGATTAATAATTAATTTTTCATTTTTAATAAATGCATTTAATGCTATAAATTGCCTTCTAATAACAATTTACACTGCATCTCATAAATTCTAATAAATTATATTTTTATTTTTAATTAGTTCAAAATATTGTTTCATTCTTTTGGGAATGTTACCTTTCACCCATGAGCTATTTATAAGTTTGTGGTTTTAATGTCTAAATATTTTCCAGTTATATGTCTGTTTTTTGATCTCTACTTTAGTTTTATTATATGCATCATACTTTAATGCAATGTCTATTCTTTTAAATTCCTCTGGTGTGTTTTATGGCCAAAAGAAACTTTTTTTTGTCTTTCTGTTGTTTGATTGTAATATGCCTAAATTTTATTTTTTTGCTTTCTTTTTTCATATTTATCCTGTTTGCTCTTCTCTGAGCTTTTTGGAACTGTGGTTTGTCTGTCAATAACTGTGGAAAACTCCAAGCCATTATTAGTTCATATATTTCTTTTGTGCTATTCGTTCTTTATTATCCTTCTTGTGTTATAATTATGCATGTGACACTTTTCCCATGGTTCTTACACATTCTGTTAGGGTTTTCTTCTTTTCCATTTTTTTTTGTGAGACAAAGTCTTGCTCGGTTGCCCAGGCTAGAGTGCCCTGGCATCAACCTAGCTCACAGCAACCTCAAACTCCTGGGCTCAAGGGATCCTCCTGCCTCAGCCTCTCAAGTACCTGAGACTACAGGCATGAGCCACCATGCTCACCTAATTGTTTTCTATTTTTGGTTGCCCATCGAATTTTTTCTATTTTTAGTAGAGACACGAGGAATGGAGGAGGGTGTGGTCTCACTCTAGCTCAGGCTGGCCTCCAACTCCTGACCTGAAGCAATCCTCCTGCCTCAGACTCCCGGAGTGCTAGGATTATAGATGTGACCATGATGCCCAGCCATTTTCCATTCTTTTTTATCTCTACATTTCACTTTAAGAAGTTTCTATTGACATGTCTTTAAATCCAGTGGTTTTCTCTTTGGCTATGCCCAGTGCATTGATGAGCCTATCAAAGGCATTTGCAACCTCTGTTATTACATTTTTGAACTCTAGTCTTTCTTTTGATTCTTTGTTAGAATATATCTCTGCTTACATTAGTTGTTTGCTCTTGTGTGTTTTCTACTTTTTGATTAGATCCCTTAAGTTACCTATTTGATAACCGCAATCCATAGCTTATTTGATTCTTTTTGTGATGCTTGCTTTGTATCTTCAGCCTTTTTCTTTTTCTTGTTTAAGAATCCTTTGTAATTTTTGTTGAAAGCCTGGCATGATGTTTCAGGTATTAAGAATTGAGGTAAATTTTCATTATTGTGTGATTTTTTTTTTTGTTACAGTGGCTAGGGCATGTATTATATTTAATATTTGCTAACATTAAGTGTCATGGCTATAAATTATTTAATGTCCTTGTTTATACCTTTTTGCTGTCTTAGTGTTTCTATAAGTACTCTTTGGATAGAGTTTTACATCATACAGCTCTTCTCCTACAATTCTCATTATTTACTGGAACCTTGTTGGTGTGGTGGTAAGGTGTGTGTACTCAGGGGACAAGATGAGAAGCTCTATATAGCCTTATAATTAAATTTCAGTTTTGGATGATTGTGTGTCCCTGAGCTGTGACCTTCACTAGTCGTGTGTGTGTGTGGGTGGGTGTTTTAACATCCTACCCCTTAAAAGAGACAGAAAGGTAGATATTTAGTGATGAAGAAATGTGTTTCCTCCAACTGGGATAATACTTGGATAAAGTATTTTCCCCCTGAACAGCAAGCCTGTGTAACAGAGAAAGTTCTAGGCATATTTTATAATGATTACTATTTCTTATTCTCTGTCAGAGAGCCACAAGAGTATCTTTCTTGGCTCTTCATGGTAAGAAGCTACTGGGGTTCCTGGAAGTAAAACCTTCCAAAGCATGGGAACCTCCCTATGACACGTGTCCAGGAGTTCCTCACTCTCAGGCTAGTCCACACTCAGCCTCCAGCATTTCCTCAAAATTGCTTTTAAGTGTTCATCCAAGTTTGTGGCTCCAGGAGTTTCTTGGTCCAGGTTAGCCAATCTTAACGGTGACTGGATTCTCTTCTCTCTTTAGATTTTAAATTAGATAAATGTATATACTTGGTAACGCTTATACAAATGCAATTAAGAGAATTCTCTAGCTCAAGTTAAGATTGCATTAAAGCAGCTAAAATAAATGAAAGTGATATAAACCAATGTTGGCAAGATTTAATGGTGACATGAATTTGGTTTACTCTATGTCTAGAAAGCAATAGAGTACCATGTAACAAAAGCTAAAATGGTTCACATTTTTTCCAGGTGGATTTTACTGTATGTATGTATTAGAAATAAATCAGAAAGTATTTTATTAAAAATATATTTAAAAATTCAAAGATATTATTTTTTATTATATCCTAAGATTAAACAATAGTACAGAAACATCTATGCATCCTGTGATAAATAATTATATTTCATAAATATTAAAGTCCACATGAAAAAATATCAATTGTATTATTTATTCACACTGTTCAATGTATAGTGAATCATAGCAACCTCAAATGGTGTCCACACTGTCTCATGGTCAGGTGGTTTCAAAGTGTCTTGAATTATTATTCTACACAGAAATTAAAATAGTATGATGATATTTGGAATCTGAATAGTGATAATTCTATTTTCTTATGATCAGTCCTGAAAATAAACTTCAGCTCCTGTATCAGTTACCTCAGAAAACAATCTGATGCAGTGGTCACCTTGCCATGATACTTGGTGAGGGTCACTTATGTATACAGCACTTGCAATTTAACAAATCAACTTAAGTCCATGTTGTGAATTAAGGTGTTATGTATGTTGTAAAGGTGATATTTTAACAGGTTTCATTATGCCTTATTTCTAAAACACTTCCTACAAAGTAATAACAAAGTACTAAAGCAGCAAAGAAAGAATTTCTTCTGATAAATCAAAATAGACAAGAACTGGGCTTCTGGAACAGATGCCTCCTGTCTCCTTCCCCTATGCCCTTGAGCAGAGGGGTTCATTGTTCTGCTAATCTTCATCCAAAGAGGAACAGGGCTCATTGATTCACAGCTAGTGTGGATAAAATAATATTTCTGGCTTTTTGATCATGTGCCATATGCTATCCTATGATAAGACAGCAAACTCAGGACAGGCAACACAATAACTTGATATAAAAGAGGAAGACATGTAATGGTCAGATAGCATGTCCCTCTTAAGCTGAATTCTTTAACGCTTGTCAACATAGTTATGAGAAAATTGACATGTTCATTTATACCACATTAACATCTGTTGGCACAGTCCTCAGGAAAGTAAAAATCAGTGTGAGAAACTAGGTGATCGTATGTGACAACACAGCAAATATTTGTCAGTTTTAGTCATCATCTTTTGAAGCTGTATTCATTTTGTTGTATTGAAGTAAAGCATCAAATTACACTCAAGGGATTATGTATTTTTGTAGAAACTACATTTCCAATTGAGATAAAAATTATTTGTGACTTGAATTGTCAAATAAGATGACTAAAGTTAGAAACCCAAAGGACATTCATCCAAATGACCAGAAGCCCGAGGGATTCATTTTAATTGGACCATTCTCATTTCCGTAGACATCCTGGTGGTATACGGTGTCACGTTGTCCCTGCCCTTCTGCTGTTAGGTATTCTACTCTTAGAGCTGAAGCGAGGGGACTGACATCTTATGTTTTAGGGTCTATTCTGTCACAGAGATGATCCACTTGTTTCTATTCTTAGGACTAGTCTAAATAAAATTCCCTTTAATTGACCAAGTTTGAGGTAACAATGTCAATGGGATGGAAGTCATTTGGAATGATGATACAGAGCCATTTGATTCCAGTTGTTGGTTTGGGTTTCCAAATCTTTGCAGCACCGGCAGTCTTCACCAAGGAAAGCAGATAAACACACGTGTGTGTTCACCCACACAACTTGGAGTAAACAGACCTAGACTGAGCTGAGCATGTTATTTTCACAGATTATTGAGCAATGTTCTTTTGTCTTATTTTGCTCAACATATTTTTGCTGACCCAATAGAATTAATTGTGTGAAATTGGTGATCATTTATTTAAAGACATTTCTAGACATTGACTTGTAACTTCTTAAATTCACTTTTATGAAGACAACTGGGGAGCTATTTGACAGGCAACAGGAAGAGTGCTTGGCATGCTGCGTACTGGAAGAATGACTCAAATAAAAATTAAATGTGGCTTCTACAAGGAGTTACTGAGATGAAGATTTCATACTCCAAGAGAATTGAGTGAAAATATTTTTACTGTTTTTGGAGGTGGAGTAATTAAATTAAGCACTCTTTTCAGCCAGTGAATAACTAGCTTTTAACAAATATCTTCAAGTCACCAAGCTCTGATGAATTGCATCAGCATGCAGGGAAACAATTTTTGGTTTCAGAAGCCAATGTCCTAACCCTACATGAAAGTACTTATTTTGAATTTGGTATATTAGGGAACAAAATAGTTGCATCTACACACAGTAAATCACTGACTTTAGATTACAGATGCATTGAACATCCTTCTTAATGAATATTTTAAAAAATGAGAGAAAACTTGCCCTTATTATTTTATTTTCTAAGCATGTAGTTAGTTTTCCCTGAGCTCCAGAGTTCTTGCCTGAGTTATATAGGTAAGCATAAAAAAAAGAAAAACAGTTATTCATAATATCTCGAGTAGTAACCAACTCAGCTGAAATAATACACACTAGAAAGTTATGAACTGATTGAAACATCAAATAAAAATACCTTTATTGAGTCAGTGCCCCCTCCACCTCTCTCTCTCTCTTTCTCTCTCCCCCCTAACTGTCTTGATCTCTCTCTTCAAATATATGTGTATATATGTACACACACACATATATATATACATACAATCATCATAACAACCTTTAAAAGTAAATATTACTATTATTATTTTATACATAAGAAAAACAAAGCTTAGCAGAGCTAAATAACATGACCAACGTCAAGAAAATAGTACTTTACTGATACATAGAGAAACAACAATTTGAACCTAGTTTGTCCAACTGCAGAGCATTGCCTTAATATCAGTGTACTATTTGTAAAGTACCTTCTTCTCTTCTTAAGGAGGAATGATGTTCACATTTTACAAATAATTGAGGGTCACTAATAAAGATGTTTGAGGGCCACTGACAGTATACCACTGTCTTAGCTGAGAATCATTTTTGTGGCACTCTCCTACTTCTGTTGTCTAGATTTTTAAAAATTACTTATTATATGTATTTATCCATTATTATGGCATATGGCAACTATTATGCAACTATAACTCATGATCTTTGAGCATTTTTAAATAATGGGAGACATTTTTATGTAGATAAATTATTGTATCTTAAATTGAAGAAGAAAATTATAAGACAACTAAATTGTCCCCATATTTATGGATATATGTATGTCAAAATATATTTATATTTTTCAATAGCATATAACACATAGAAGTGTAACATATTGAATTAATAGGCCCTACTTTCCCAAGAGGATGTGTTTCTTTGCATTGACAAATATAATATATAAAAATCCTCTGTGTCCATCCTGTGTTTTGTATAGTGCAATGGGCTGATTGTGTACCTCTGAAATTCATATGTTGAAACACCACCCCAAATGGGTTGGTATTAGGAGGTAGGGCCTTTGGGGGGTAATTAGGATTATATGAGATCATAAGGGGGAGCTTTCATGAATAGTATTAGTGCTCTAATAAAAGCCCCAAGAGAGCTTGCTTTTCTTTGCTCTCTATCATGTGAGGATGCAATGAGAAATGGTCAGTCTGCACACAAGAGAGGACTCTCACCAGAACCCATCTGTGCTGGCACTGGATCTTAGATTTCCAGTCTCCCTCACTGTGAGAAATAGCTTTCTGTTGTTTATAAGCCCCCCAGTGTATGGTTAATTTGTTAGAGTATCCCAAAATGACTAAGACATAGTGTCTGGATTCATACTAAATAAGTGCAGTTCTCATGTGTGCATTGGTTGAAGGACCTAAGACTTCTTTTTGGCTTCTCCTTTTTTATATTCCATAGTAGTGAAGATAGTTAAATTTCTTTTCCTGATTTCTAACATACACATTATTAATAATGATATTAAAAGTAATAATGATTAGAATAATAGCAACAGCCATAGCTTAGATTTATTGAGAGTTCACTAAAGCAAGTATTTATTGAGTACTGTATATATTATCTCATTTATATCTCCTAATAACCCTTCAAAAAGCATATTATTATTGTGACTATTTTACAGTTGAGAAGCTCAAGTTAGAATTGCCCAGAATCACACAGCTGATACCTAATGGAACTGTATGTTGACTCAAATGCCATTCTATTCATTATTTTTCTTATAGATTCATTTATTAAGGATTGTGTTTCCCAATTAACGGTTCCAAGATCATGTTTCATGAAGCTCATATTTTTAAAATGTATTACAGCTTCGGTTTTGATGATCTTCTTTAGTGTAAAAATAAAATATTTAACATTGTCTCATAGCAGAGAGAGGGACACATAATACAAAGACTACTTACATATTTGTTGTAAGGAGTCATCAGCAATGGTCTTCATGAATCCATCACCCAGTTAATCTGTTATTCAGTTGAATTCACCTTACAATAATGATAATTTTTATAATTATGTTATATTAAATTAAATTCTATAACTTTCATGTATTGCTTAATTTATACCACTATAACCACTAGTAGAATAAAAGAAAAATGAAATACATAAAAATTAAAAATAAATATTTTACAATTTAACAAATAAAACTGCATACCAAAGATCAGCAAATATATTTTTATTATTTGTATAAAGCTAGTTTGGGTTCCCTCAGAAGCAAACTATGGTATGAAGATTCAGTACGTAGTTTATTTTGGGGATTATACCAGAAACAATATCACCGAAATAGGCATATGTGACTCATTACTGGTAGATCAGACATTGAGTATTTCTAAACTCTAGATCTCACTTATAGTGTGATGTCAATTTCCACTGGAGATTGGGTTAAAATGAAATATATTGAGCTGAAATTAGGCCTCTTTTCATCTCTACTACCTCAGATTCTTCATATCTCGACTGTCTCTTTATTTCTTCCTGACATTCATTGCCTCATCTTAGTATTTCAGAGTTTTTTTTTTTGAACTCTGTTTAGCAACTCAATAATGGAGCTAAAGATAGAAAGAAGACAATACGTCCAAAAAAAAAAAAAAAAAAAAAAAAAAGAAAGAAAGAAAGCAATGAAATAAATATCTTAAGAAAAAAGAGATGGGAACTACGAAATTGATTCCTATTAGCAGGAACAGTATCTAACAAATTAGACATTTTGATTTCTTTCATGTCCTTGGAATAAATAGTTCTTTTTGTGTAATAGGAGCTGCAACCTGAGAAGTAAAGGGAAGATAAGAAGCAATAATACCCTTTCAAGAAGCTTGTGTTACCTAGAAGAGAAATGAGGTCAAAGGAGATGTTTCTAGAAATAATTTATTCAAGCATGTATTGCATTTTATAAAATTTAAAAAAATTCTTGTTTGTTACAGAATTTTGAAAATCCAGCTGGCTTTTGATCAACATGAGGAAAGATTTTTTCAAGTATTTAAAAACTAAATGGGATAATTTATTACAAAGTGAATTCTCTAATGATTTTTCAAACAGAAGATATTAATAGTTTCCTGCATCAAATTTATTTCCAATTATCAGGTGATATCCTACTACATTGTTTGCTTGGAGTTATTTAGCTATTTATAAAGTAAGCTGGATCTCTGCTCAAAGACTCTTACTTTGTGCTTTTGCATTCCAGATAAGATTTTCTTAATTATTTATGTTCTTTCTATACAGTAGGTGAGAGTAATACCTCATTTTTTACTGTCCATATAAAAAATTAAGGATGTACTCTAGGAATTACTATTGAGCAATGTTTTAAAGAAACAACAGGTAAAATAGTGGAATTTGTATAAAGAAGAAAATAAATCAAGTGTATAAAAGGAAACACGGAGACCTTTTTCATGATTTCTTCAATTTTCACATGAAAATAAAAAGTGCATATATCATAAGCTTCTATCAGTACTTCACTTAAATTCCATATCTGTTACAAAGCAGGAAAAAAAATTGTACTAAGAGTTCAGTCCCAAATTCTGTAGTATGCTGGGATAGTATTTTGTTCCTCAAACAGGCTCCGGTAAACTTTGAAAAAGTTGAAAATAATTTCGCACAAGGGGACATCTGTTTGTTAAAAATAAAATGCTAAAAACTCTATTGTCCTTTCTTCATTTATGCCATACTGACACAGTTTATCCATTTTTATATAATTAGTAAGAGGTGGGATGAGCAAATAACTCAACAGAGGTTTTTATTCCCAGTTTAAGGTCACATCGACAAGTTGTTTGAAGGATATTGATGGCAATTTCCTGACCCCAAAGCCTAAAATGAATACAACTAGAAGAGTGATTGTGATAGTTTTTTTTATGTGTCAACTTGAGTGGGACATGGGTGTCCAGATGGGTGATTTTGGGGTGTGTCTGTGAAGGTATTTATTTCCTAATGAGGTCAGAATTTGAATAGGTTGGCTGAATAAAGCAGATTGCCCTCTCCAATGTGGGTGAACATAATCTGGCCCACTAAAAGCCTGAAAAGAATAAAGAGAGGGAAATTTTCTCTTTCTGCCTGACTGTTGCACTAGGGCATTAATCTTCTCCTGCCCTCTGCTATGACAACATCAGCCCTCTACTTTTCGTAACTATTCCACTGACTTTCCTAGGTCTCCAGCTTGCAGATGGCAGTGGCTGGGACTTCTCAGTCTCCATAATTGTGGGAGCCAATTCTTTATAAAAATCATCTCTCTCTTTAGCTCTCTCTCTCTATCCATATATATGTATACAAGTGTGTGTATATGTATATGTATATGTATATATACACACACACACACAAACAGACACACATACATATACACAATATGTACCCACCCATGTCTCTCTGTACCTGGCTTATTTCACTTAACATAACATCCTTCAGGTTTATTTATATAGTCTCAAATGACACAATTCCCTTTTCTGAAGCTGAATATTATTTCATTATATATATGTACCACATTTTCTTTATACATTGATCCATCGAAAACACGTAGGCAGATTCCATATTTTGGTTATTTTGGTTAATGCTGGAATGTACAAGGGAGTGCAGATATCTCTTTGAAATACTGATTTCATTTCCTTTGGATATATATTTGGAAGTGATATTCCTGGATTATATGGTGATTTTTTTTTTTACAAAAATACTTAAAACAATCCTAAAGTTCACATGAAACCACAAGAAAACCCAAATAACCAAAGCAATCTTGAGACAAAGGAACAAAACTGGAGGCATTACGCTACCTGGTTTTATTTATTTATTTTTAATTTTTTTATTTCAGCATATTTCAGGGGTACAAATGTTTAGGTTACGTATGTTGCCTTTAGTAACCAAAACAGCATGGAACTAACATAAAAACAGACACACAGCCCAAATCAAATAATAGACAA
This sequence comes from Cheirogaleus medius, assembly GCA_008086735.1. Classification (NCBI taxonomy): domain Eukaryota; kingdom Metazoa; phylum Chordata; class Mammalia; order Primates; family Cheirogaleidae; genus Cheirogaleus; species Cheirogaleus medius. The sequence goes on along the minus strand of VBSM01003157.1, from coordinate 17,995,437 downwards.
ATGGAACAGAATAGATTGTCCAAAAATAAGTCCGTGCATTTATAGCCAACTGATTTTCAACAAAGATACCAAGAACACACAATGGAAGAAGGACAGTCACTTCAATAAATGTTGTTGGGAAAACTGAATAACCACATGCAGAAGAATGAAATTAGAGCCTTGTCTCAACCATATACTAAAGAAAAACCTCAAAATAGATTAAAGACTTAAACATAAGACTTGAAACTATAAAACTCCTAGAAGAAAACATAGAGGACAAGCTTCCTAACATTTCTCTAGACAATGATATTTTGGATATGACTCCAAAGCACAGACAACGAAAGCAAAATTAGAAAAATGGGATCTTATCAAACTAAAAACCTATGCACAACAAAGGAAACAATCAATAGAGTGAAGAGACAACTTATGAATAAGAGAAAACAATTAGAATAATAGAAAATAATTATCTATCTGATAAAGGAGTTAGCATTCAACATATATAAGTAACTCAAGCAACTCAGTAGCAACAAAACAACCTGATTTAAAAAAAAAAAAATTGGCAAAGGGCCTGAATAGACATTTCTCCAAAGAAGAAATACAAATGGCCAAAAGGTATATAAAAAAATGTTCAACATCACCAACCATCAAGAAAATGCAAATCAAAACTACAATGAGATACCACCCCTCACCTGTTAGGATAGCTATTTATTAAAAAGGTAAAAGATATGTGTTGGCAAAAATGTAGAGAAAAGAGAATCCTTGTATACCCTTGGTGAGAATGTGATCTTTTTTGTTTGTTTTTTGTTGTTTTTGTTTTTGTTTTTTTGGTCCAATGGGCACTGTATTAGTGGTCCTCATTGTCCCTGCCTGCTGAGGGGTGACCTTGACCCAGCCAGAGTGTCTCTGGCAATGTGATACAAAATCACAGAACCAGAGCAGGATGCAGAGGTGTGTGCACAGCTGGCAATAACCTGTTGCAGTGAGCACTGGCCCCTTTCTCCCTGCTCCCCACAGCTCACCTCTAGAAGCATCCTGGAGGGGCTCCGGGCTAGGAAAGGACTGAATCCATATAGGGGGAGCCATTATGGAAAACAGCAGTGAGATTCCTCAAAAAAAATTTTGTTTTTCTAATGTCGGACAAATACATCTCATCTTTTTTTTTCTTCTTCTTCTTCTTTTTTTTTATTTCAGCATATTATGGGGGTACAAATATTATGGTTACGTACACTGCCCATGCTCCCCCTCCCCCCTTGAGGCAGAGTCTCAGGCATGACCATCCCCCAAACGTTGCACATCTCACTCATTAAGTTTGTGTATACCCATCCCCTCCTCCCCCCTCCCACCTGCCTGACACCCCATAAATGTTTTTCCTATATGTCCACTTAGGTGTTGATCCGTTAATACCAATTTGCTGGTCAGTACATCTCATCTTTATATGAGTTTTACCACAAATGTGTGAACTTTTTGTTGGTCTCAGAGCATCATTAACATGGACGTTAAAATGAGATGAGCCATGTAACACCCCAGAAACAGTGCCTGGCACAGAATGACCAAGATGGTGAGGGGAGGAGGAGGAAGAGATGATGGATGCAAATCTACTACTGAACGCATGTTTAGAAAAGTAGTGTCCACCACTTTGCCTTTCACTGGTTTTAATTTCACTTATTAAATTATGTAATGTTAAATACAATTAAACATTCAGCAGCCATTTATGACACTTTGAGAAGCTTTTTATATGTTGTCTTTCCTTCTCTTCCACCTTTTATTCTACACACATTTAATAATTCTACTGTAGCATTTCTCTATTCATAGAGTGTTTACATGTTTTTCTTATGTATGTTTAAAAGGTAGTTTTGAATTTTGTATTCTGAAAGATTGTTTGAAATACCTAGTTTTATTTTTCACCTGTGTTCACATTTGGCTTTATTACTTTTTTTTAATGACTGTGGAAATTACTTTAAAAATGCTGTTTAGTATGTGTGTGTACATGTCTGTATAAACATATGCAAATATATAAAGTTTGTCATAAAAGTTACTTCCCTTTTATTTGTTTGTTTATTTTAAACACTCGTGCATATTATATTTTATTATTTGAAGTAATGAGTCCATTTTGCAATAAAAATCTCAAAATTATTGAGGTATGCATTATTATACTTTAAAACATTGTAGACTTTCATGTCTTGTAATTTTCTCCTCTCCCCTGGTATTTTACGCTAAGGCAATTTAATTATTGGCTGCTTTATTGATTCTCTTATACTTTCCCTTTTTTTCCTTTATAGAAAGCTATATTTTGCAAGCCTTTTAGAGTTCAAGATATGACTAGTCTTTATTCTAGCAGATGTTAGTTTCTTTTCTTCTCTTTTACTCTATGTTCTCATGGCTGTTCAGAAGATAAAAATAACTATGTGAGGTTACACAAGATCAGGAAAATGGGCTCCACATGTACTCGCCATCAAATTGGTACTGACTGATTAACACTATGGTGCTCAGATGGTGGTAGGGTTCACCAGGGATTCGGGGGTTGGGGGGATAGACCCGCATCTTAGGGATGTGGTGAGCATTATGGAGGGGAAGGGCATACCTCTAACCCTTCCTAGGGAGAGGTAAAGATATAAAATGTAACCAAAATGTCAAAGAAAACCAAAACAACATTTATCAGGTGTTGGGCAGGTGGGAGGAGGAAGGAGGGGCTGGGCATATACATACATAATGAGTGTGATGTGTACCACCTGGGGGATGGACACGCTTGAAGCTCTGACTCGAGGGGGGAGAGAAGGCAAGGGCGATATATGTAACCTTAACAACATTTGTACCCCCATAATATGTTGAAATAAAAAAAGTAACTATGGTAGAGTTGCTGTATATGGGTGTATTTGAATACTTTATCTGGGAGGCCAACCAGAATAGCTCTAATGGAGAGGCAAGTTAGTGAAAATTAGTGCTCTTGGCACTTTCCATATATCATTAAAATGACATCATTATCCCCACTAAAAAAACGTGGGAATATGAAGATCCTTCTGAGGTTAAATAGTTTTTCCTGTAGCAAACAGTGAGTAAGAGAGAGGGTGGGGTTTCTAACCTGTGTCTGTCTCATTATGAAGATTTTCCCTTCTGCTCAAACCACCCATCACAGCATTCTCTCCTTCTAATATTATGTTTGCATATTACATTGATTTTCTAACTTTCCTAAATATTCAATGTCCTTGTTATAGGAGACACTGTTATGCATGTAACTTTTGTAACTTTTAATTAATGTTTATTAGCTGTCTTCCGTGTAAATGAATTTCTTAATTGTGTCCATAGTACTGATGACAACATAGGGATCATCCTTAAATTAAAATATTTTAACTCCTACTTTTCTTTGTGACTATGTCACTCCACACTTCTTTTATTTTTGAATTATTATTTCTTCAGAATATATTTAAATCAGTATATTCTTATTTTAATGTCATCATTTCATTTCTAAGTAAAATGGAAAAAAAAGTCAGACTTTTCCTGCTTTGGAATTAGCTCACTTTCTGCATAGTCTTGGATTCTTTTCCACTCTTTCTCTAGGATAAATTTTGCTGTTCTGAAAGTTCACGAAACCTCCCCTGCCAGGATTTGATTGACTGTGAATATGGCCCTTGGGCTCATCCCACTAAATCTCCAGCACAGTGACTCCTTCATCAGAAGCCCACAGTGACTTGTTTCCCCTTACACGGGCTCCACTCATTGTCATTTTTACAAGTTTTTTTTTCTTCGTTTTGTTCCTTCCATCCTTCATCTTTCCTGCCTTCTTGTGTATTGTATGATACAAAGAAAGTGGCAGAAAATATGATTTTTCTCTTGTTTTCTTCCTGCTCCTCATCTTTTATATTTCCCTCTTTCCAGTCCCCATCAAACTTTCCAAGTGTCCTGGTCTTCTTTGTTTACAGTGAACATTTTCAACTTATTGAATTCATGGGATCAACAGTGAGCAATATTTTCGGAGTAATTTCAAAAAAGTCACGCAAGAACACATTATGTCCTTGTTGTTTAGATTTCTACTCTTAATATACTTTTTGTTTTATTAAGTGAGCCAGGCCAAAGACACATGAATAACGGCAGCAGTTGGTAAGATAGTGTGTACCATAGTATTTAGTATAACTTTCTGTGACAGGCCATGGTGTTGAGAACATTTCTCTAGTGAATTAGGCACACCACGCCCTCAATGCAGACATGTTCTTATTCATTTTCATGTACAATGTTCCTAGCTTAGTGTCAAACCTACAGAAATATTTGTTGAGTGAATGATGCATGAGTGGATAAAAAGAACAAAATCAAATATGAGATTATGTTTCCTACATGAAACAACTATAAAGCTGTAAACTAATGTTTGCCATATTATTCACATTACATTTTTGGGGGTAGGGAGCTTCTATTCTGCCTTGGGGTAAATTAAGATTATTTTACTACAATTAATTGAATTTATGTCATGATTTTTATTTTTGATAATTTTAATCCTGTGCATCTAGTTATATATAGAGTGTCATATCAGAAATTTATTAAACTCTTTAAGTAAACACAAACTACCACATCAGTATTTATTTCAGATAATCTTCTGGTTATTATTATAATGATTCTATTTTTACACATACATTCTTCTATGAGGGTATGACTAATGAAAATTCACCAATATTAGAATATTATAATAGATTACAAATATTGTTAAGTTGGGACTGACAAGAAAAGTAGAAAATAAAGATAAAAGTTGAGAATTTGTTCTTAAGGCACTGTGTTATGGAAGAGGAAAGTAGCAAAAGAACAATAGAAATAAAAATATTTTTGTTTTAAAAGTTTATTTTGGCTATTACAATTTGTAAAATACATAAAGCTGTAGAAGATGACTACTTGTCATTTAAACTAGTCCTCTTCCTACCCACACACACAGAGGCATACAAATCTTTTACTTCTAGTTTAGTTTTAACCCTGATGCCTATAGAATTCACATTTGGAAACTGGTGGATAAACAGGTTTCATGTTCTAGCATCCCAGATTACTTTGATCAAATTTAATCCTAATCAGTAGTTATATCTTTTCTGCATTTTCTGTCATCAAACTGCTTAACTTAACATGGATTTTTCCTTTAGTTAATTAAAATTTATAAATTATACATACATCTTAATAAATTAAAAATATACTCATATAAATTATCAAGTTAATCTGAGTTCCTTCTCATTATTTGTGAGTTATTAAAAAGGAGCAAAAATAAAACAACAAAAACTAATATTTTCTTATTAGATAGGATATTTTGTGTTGAAAGCAATGGCTCCTGAACATACGTTAAGTAAGGGGGATTCATTTTAATGATGGATAAAATAACAAAATATGGGACATAATTTGAAGAGCACAGCTTCAGTGAAAGCCGAGTCAGTTTTCCCTGTAAATTTATTTAATATTACAAGAGAGCTTCTCTGGCTCCAGAGGGAGGCTACCTTACTGCCTCAGGCATGTCTTGCTTCCTCCTTTCCTGCTCTGCTTTTATCAGCTGTTTTCTATTTCTATTGTGAGGCTTCTCTGCCATTGACTCACTCTCCTTCAAACTCCCAAGAGACAATGTGGTTGATTGTATTATTATTCTAAATATTCACTGTCACTACTTGCCATGTCCCTTCTATGGGCCTCTCTGTGGAAAAATTGCACATGCTTGCTCTCTTCACCAAATCTATGCCATGTCATTTGCTTGGCCATTATAATGTGATTAGAAGTGTTGGGTGTCACATCCAAGCAGATGCTGCTTTAAGTCAGGATATTTGTTCACTATGTCTCTTTCCCTTCTATCAAAAGATTGGCGATGTTCGAATATAGGCTACTCTATGGATCTATTTCTTGAACCACAGACTCATCATGGAGCAAATTTGCAGTCCACAAAAATTGATATGTACCATAAGCAAGAAATTCTTTATTGTTATTTTATTTCACTGATATTTGGAGGTTATTTGCTATCATAAAATAATATAGTCTATTCTGATGAAGAATATTCATGATTCTCATGAATCATGAGATTAGTTGCCTAGTCACTAACATAGAGATTTATCTCGGATGGAGCTACCATACCAAACTATGGATTGATGGGCAGCTTATATATTGACTACCTTTTAGTCACACAGCTATCCCTATGTAGTCAGCTATGGCCAGCAGAGAAAGTTCAGGTAGCAACATACATGATTATCTTGTCATAAACAATACCTCAGAGTGCACTATGAATATGACATACATTCTTAAAAAAAAAAAAGATAATTTAAGTGGGAAGCCAACTTGTCTGTTCAATATAGATCAAGTAATGCATATAATATTTTGGAAATAGTTATATATATTCTAGTGAAGAAGAAATTCAGATATTAAGATACAGAACACAGTCATAAAAATATTTTTAAATTTAAAAAATAAATCTCTTCATAATTCCAACTATGTCCATGTGCTAAATGTCATTGTGACATAATTTTAAGATTCATGAAATGAATTTTAAACTGTAGATATTATATTTATAATGAACTCCTTTTTACTTTTCTTTGTGTGGTAAAATGTCATTGGAATCAGGTTCAATGTGACCTTTATTTAAAGTTGCAACAATTATGATACACTAAAATATCCAAAGATGTAGTGCCAGATAAAACTGTAGCAAAATAAAATTACTAAGTCACTCCTTGAAAACATGCAGACACTTATATAAGTTTTCATTCATTCAGGCATTCATTCTTTCTTTCATTCAATCAGTGAATATTTATTGTTTATTATATGCCAATAACTATGCTGACTATTCGAAAAACATCAGTAAAAAGCACACAGATCTGTTTGCAGGTCTTTCTCTTGGCATGATTATCACCATACTAAGCATAAACTTCAGCAGCCTATTAACACTGTATGTGCATTCCCCACATTCTAATTCAAAATTTAAGACAATCAAAAGAAAACAAAACTAGCATTTTAGACTAATTAAGGGTATACCTCAACAAAAAATAGATTATAAAATATCCATAAAGTATGGCATAATATTAACGTAAAAATGATAGCATATATTTACTTTCAGGTCCATGAGGAATACATTGAATGATAGATCCCATGAAAATGGCTGCATTTAATACAAAGGGTCAGATGGTATTAGCACCTTTATTTCATACATCCTAAAGAGTACTAGTCACTATGTTAATTATATCAAACAGTATTTTAAAAAATTGGACTTCATTCCACTGGAAATGGAGAAATAGAGATGGGTTTTTCACAGAAATTGAGATACTTTTTTCACTAGAAAGATTAACAGTAGAGTGCCGAATGCGTTATAAATGAAAGATGGTAGCAATAGGAACAATATAAATAAAATAATTGAAGATCTTTAAAAAGGTAAAAGAGGAGATTGGACAAAATCAAAAGTATTAACTATAATGATAAAGACCAAATACAGTAAAGTAAAGCAATAGAGAGTCTGGAAAGATAGATTCTTGTCAGAAAAGACAAACTTAAGGTTTTTGATTTTGAATATGGAACAGTTTCAAGAAATGAGGAGTTTAACAGGTAGCTATATATGAATCAGAATCAAACTAAGACTTGACTTAGTTGGGTAAAATTAATTATGCTTATCCTAGGCTTATTTGTTTTTCATAAGATTTTTCCCCTGGTAATAGAACCAGATTGCTAAATACTTGAACCTAAAGGGAAAAAAGTTCAACATGTTGTTAAAATAAGTCATATGAGGATATCAGAAGTGCTCCTATTATGATAAAACTGACAATGTATCAAATTTTACATCAAACATTACTTATCTACATTTGGCAAGCATATGTATACTCTGTTATATTGTTTTCTCTTTTGAACACAACTCTTTCTTGTTCTAAAAGAGCAACTCAGCATAACTTTTCTGCCAACATAATACAATTGGATTTTGATGGGTACTTGAGTAGAACACAAAATAACTTGGGGGGAAAACAATCTTGTCTAAGAAAATTTGAGGTCAATTTATCTGTAAAGGTAAGATTAAAAATCCATTGTACCAAAAGGGTGATGGAACCAGTGCTATTTCATTAGTTCACATTTTATTTTTTCTCCTGCTTGGTTGAATATTGAGAATATATTGAACAATAATTACAAAGTGTTCAGTCATTTTTATTAAGAAAATGTGAGTATTTTGTCTAGAAAATTCCCTTTAGTATAACACAATGTAAAATAATAATTCATTAAATGATATTTTTAAAAAGCATGTCGTTTAAAAATGCAGCGTAAGATAAGACCGGATCTCGGTCTTATCTTAAATAGCTAAGAGGGGAATGAATTGAAGTGGTTGCGTAAAACTCTAAACAGAATGATATGATTTTATTTAAGTCAATTTAAAACATAAAAATAAAACTTCAGATTGTGTTATTTCATATTTCATATATCTAGTTGCTTTAGAAGGCCTACGTTTAGCTAATGTGTCCATACCTAGATATCCTGTTTAAAAACTTTAAAATGATTCTCTGGTTATATATAAGATTTGGACAGAAATATTGATTGAAAGAAATACTACAGCTATTCTTTACTTTATATCTTAATTATGTCAATATTCTGGAATACAGTTATTAGTCCCTTTTAATTGTAAAGATTCTATAACTTAGGAGAGGCAAAGTTTAGATATTCAAGGTCTGCCACATGCAACACAAAGCTCAGGATTATGGCTGTCTTCCACTCTGGGCAAGTACTTTCTGCTTGCCCCTGCCTGAGTTCTACTGCCTACATGTCACACATCACCTCATGTATACTCTTTTTTTTTTTTTTTTTAGACAGAGTCTCTCTCTGTTGCCCAAGCTACAGTGCAATGGCATCAGCCTAGCTCACAGCAACATCAAACTCCTAGGCTCAAGCGATCCTCCTGCCTCAGCCTTCCAAGTAGCTGGAACTATAGGTATGCAGCACCACACCCTGCTGATTTTTTCTGTTTTTAGTTGCCCAGCTAACTTTTTGCTATTTTTACTAGAGACAGGGTCTCACTCTTGCTCAGGCTGGTCTCAAACTTCTGACCACAAGAGATCCTCCCGCCTAAGCCTCCCTGAGTGCTAGGATTACAGGCGTGAACCACCGTGCTCGGCCACTTTATACTCTTTTTCAAGCTGCCCATTCTGCCCTGCAATGCTGTACAGCCTTTGATGTTTTTCCATTGCAATTTTTAAGTATTCATCAGTTAACTTTTGCTTCCAATTTTAGGGTGCAAAGGCATGTTTTAGGGAATAGAGAATTTCATTACTGTGCATTTTAAGATGATTTGGAAAACAGACTGTGCTAAACAACTTTTGGTTCCCAGTTCTAGCCTGTCAATAAACGGAAGGCTATGTACTACCAAAGTCCCTTTTAATGACAATTCTATAGGCTATCTCAGACGATATTAAATCAGTACTTTTAATCTTATATTAACTATTTCACACTTTATTAAATAAAACCTCACCAAATAATCTATTTTGCTGTGGAGACTTTTAGAAACATGCCATAAAATGAACTTTTGATGGCTGTGCCTAAAATAGTAAAAATGTCTAAAAGATGCATACTTTTGCATTGAAGAGTGGACTTCTTTAACAATTAAGATGAAATAATTAGGGAGAACAGATGTCTGACATAATAGAAGTCTGAATTATAAGGCTTGTAAAACCCTGTTCAATTACTTTGAAATACATATAGTAACCTGAGTCAACGACTAATTAAATGAATCCAGATTGATTATATTGGGAGAAAAGGATCATTTACAATTTGGATAGTCAGAGTTTCATGGCTGAAAACAGTGGTTAAATATGCATTTTTTTCTTTTCTTTTCTTTTTCACTATTAATGAACAGTGCATTTTGAAAGCTGATGTTACTCAAATAATTTATCTGTGAATTAAGCTAAACAGAGTAAATTTTCATTGGAGTCTAATATATCTATTTTAAGACACTGAGGTATTAATATTGGAAGGACATTTTATTTTTAAAATGACTCAAAGGAAATGATACATTTAGGGATGATGTATTCATTTGTTTCCCTTCAGCTATGAGTCACAAATAGCCTTTTTAAAATAGGCTTAGAGAAAAATGGAAACATTATCTCATATAGATAGCGCTGTGATCCCCAACCCCTGGGCCACAGATTGTGGCCTGTTAGGAACCAGGCTACACAGCAGGAGGTAAGTGGCAGGCTGCAAGCAAAGCTTCATCTGCATTTACAGCTGCTCCCCATCCCTTGCATCATGGCCTGAACTCTGCCTTCTGTCAGATCAGTGGTGGCATTAGATTATCATAAGAGCTTGAACCCTACTGTAAAGTGCACATGTGAGGAATCAAGATTGTGCACTTCTCATGGGAATCTAATGCCTGATGATCTGAGGTAGAGCTGAGGAGGTGATGCTAGCACTGTGGACCAGCTGCAAATATAGATTATCATTAGCAAAGAGGTTTGACTTCACAGAGACCATAATACATCAACTACTTACAGACTCATATCAAAACCCTATCAGTGAGTGGCAAGTGACAATTAAGCTGCATCTGGTGGCAGGCTTTATAGTGGCAAGTGAGTTGATGTACTTTAATGGTATAGCTGCATATGGTGGCAGGCTTTAAGTCAGAATCCGACACTTATTTTAGTCCATGCATGGCCCACTCAATACTTCATTTGCCACTTCCATTCAAGCCTCTTTCCCTCACTGTGCACTTGTCTCAATCACAGCTTTGGTAAGCCCACAATCTACCCTTAGCAAAAATGAGTAAAAAACAAACTTCACTGGAGAGCTTCTTTGAAAAGAGTGAAAGATTCAAAAATGATACAGCAGAAGACTCTAAGACTGCCAACAAAATGAAAGTAGTATTTAAAAGAAAATACCAAGAGTCATACTTAAATTGCAGGTTCCTTGCAACAGGTGATTCACATTCTCCAAGTGCACTTTTTGTAATATATGGCAACCAACTATCCAACGAAGCCATGAAAGCTTCAAAACTGCTTCACCACAAGGAGACTAAACATCCTGCATTAAAAGACAAGCCTTTGGAGGTTTTCAAAAGAAAAAAATGTAAACCCAAAGAACAGAAGCAATTCTTGAAGACCAGCACTTCATCAAATGTGTCTGCACTGAGAGCAACATTCTTAATGCCTAACCATATTGCTAAAGCTAAGAAGCCCTTTACTACTGGTGAAGAGTTGATCCTCCCTGCTGCTAAGGACATTTGCTATGAACTTTTAGGAGAGGCTGCAGTTCAAAAGGTGGCACATATTCCTATTTCAGCTAGCTGTTCCTTTTTCATCTAGCCATAACTAGATGAATTAATGAAATATCAGAGAATATTGAGGCCAAATTTTTAGAGAGGATTAATGAGTCACTATGGTATGCAATCCAGGTTGATGAGTCTACTGATGTTGACAACAAACAATGCTTGTTTTTGTGTGATATATTTTGCAGGAGGATGTGCATGAGGATATGTTATATATGCACTTTTGTTGCCAGACAACATCACAGTTTCAGAACTATTCAAGCCTTTGAATGATTACATATCAGGAAAACTGAATTGGTTATTTTGTATTGGTATATGTATGGATGGAGCAGCTGCCATGACTGCACAGCTTTTTGGTTTCACTGGTCAAGAAGGTTGCTTCTGAATGTGAGTCTACACATTGTGTCATCCACAGAGAAATGCTGGATAGCCAAAAAATATCACCTAAACTAAACAGTGTTTTGCAGGATGTGATAAAATTATCAACTGTGTAAAAGTATGTGCCCTTAACTCGTGTCTATTTGTGCTGCTGTGAGGAGATGGACGCAGAGCACACACATCTTATACACAGAAGTGAGATGGCTTTCTAAAGGTAGATCACTGTTCAGAATTTTTGAGTTATGAGAGCTGCTTCAGAGATTTCTTTTAGAAAAACTGTCACCATTGGCAGCACATTTCAGTGACATAGAATGGGTCACAAAACTTGCTTACTTGTGTGACATATTCAACCTGCTCAGCAAACTCAATCTGTCACTTCAGGGGAGAACTGTGTTCAAGTTGGCAAATAAAGTGGATGAATTCAAAACCAAACTGGAATTATGTGGGCAATGAGTGAACACTGGGATTTTTGACGTGTTTCAAACATTAACAGAGATATTGAAAGAGATTGAGTCAGGGCCTTCTTTCTCCCAGCTGGAGCATGATCACCTGTCTCAGCTTTCAAAAGAGTTTGAGCATTACTCTCTAACCACAAAAGACCCCTAAACTGGGAAGGAAAGGATTTACAACCTATTTGTGAATAAACCAAGTGAATCGACTTTGTCCATGCTAGAAGAGGATCAACTGCTTGAGATTGCAAATGATGGTGGCCTTAAAAGTATGTTTCAGACAACTTCAAATCTCCATGTTCTGGATTAAAGTCAGGGCAGAATAGCCTGAGATTGTCACAAAAGCACTGAAAAGACTGCTTCCATTTCCAACATTCTATCTTTGTGAAGCAGGGGTTTCTACAGTGACAGCAACCAAAACGAAATGATAGAGTAGACTGGACATAAGCAACACATTTCGAGTGTCACTGTCTCCCATCACCCCCAGATGGGACCATCTAGTTGCAGGAAAACAAGCTCAGGGCTCCCACTGACTCTGCATTGTGGTGAGTTGTATAATTATTTCATTATATATTACAATGTAATAATAATAGAAATAAAACGCACAATAAATGTAATGTGCTTGAATCGTCTGGAAACCACCCTTCCCCCACTCAACAACTGTCTTTCATGAAACCAGTCCCTGGTGCCAAAAAGGATGGGGACCGCTGATGATAACAGGATATTCAAAAGAACGGCAGGTACCAGCTATAGTAAATCTCAGTTCCAGCTCTGTTTCTCAGATTCTCTGTTTCACCTTATTTATCATGCCAGCCTTGACTCAGTCTTACTCTCTTCATGTTTTCAAGATGGCTATGAGCAGAACTCAGGGCAATTGGCTCTCTTTTTCATATCTAGTGAGAAATAAAGCAGGTTTCTCTAATAGCCATGATATGAAAGTTATTTATCCCGTTCCATCAGGTCAATATAGGACATGTGCCTACTTTTTACTACTATCATTTAGCTTAGGAATATTTTCTTCTAGTTTCTACTTAGCCTGTTTCTATATCAATTATATGCAAGCACGATTGCTTAGACCTGTCAGGATATACTGCTGGACAGGAGGATGAAGTTAGCTTACTCTAATTCACAGAGTCTCTTCAGGGAATGAGTACCCAACTGAATAAACTTGGGATTCTTTTACAAAAAGAAGTAACTAAATATCAGGTAAGCAACCAATCATATCTTGCTACCGAAGGGATTATGTTTATTTACATGAAAGCAAACACTGAATAAATTGAATCAGGTGGAAAAAAACAGATTTTCTAAGTTTCTGACATTTGCAGATTTAATAATTATGTATTGTCAGAAATATTTAAGTGTTTTACGTATTCAAGAAATATATTTTTACTACTTAATATGTGTTGGACATTCATAGATATTGGCAATGTAATCATCAATAACTTCTTTGCACATAAAGTCAGGCAGTAGAAAATGTACACAGTAAAGTAAAAGAGCAGATGCTACACCAATCCATAACTCAGATCTTTGGTAAACTCACTGCATGGAGTGTATGCATATTACTTCATGACCTTCTTTCACCTGGCCATCATGGGTCTAAATCTGGGTGAACTCAACCTGGATATGACCACCAACTTACAGTATTTTCTGACATCGTGGTCTGACATAGACTAAGAGATCTAATTTAGGTCATTGCTCCCCAAAATTGAATTTGACACTGAGTCTCCATGTGCTTAAATAGTTTTTATTAAAGTATCCAATCATGTTGACCAATAGAGCAAAAGAAGCCTGTGTACAATTGGAGAGAACAGAATAAGAAGAAGAAGGAGGAGGAGGAAAAGAAGAAAAAGATATGTAAAAAGAGCCACATATAAGACTGAGAACTAATTCTGGTATTTGTCCTCTTAGCTATAGTTTTTCCTAAGCCCCAGCTTCATTACCATCCTTATTTTCCCACAAAGCACAATAATATCTTTTTAATAAATAATATTGTTTGATAAAACTATCTTGAGTTCTATGTTCTATTTCTATAACCTGTATTATTTATTATTTATTAATTCCCAAATAATACAGGTCACATGTGCAAATAACTATTGTTATATTTTTGATATACTTCATACTTTTCACACAGATGACAAGATATTATGTGTGAACACTTATTTAAGTTGCCACTTGGAGGCAATCAGTGACCCAGTCGGATATTCCCCATTTAGAAGTGTTCGTCTATTAATGAACCCCAAAGACCACACCTAGGGAGATGACAAATCTTTCAGCCCTATGTTTTTGCTAAAATCCAAAGAAAAATAAAAGTAAATTTCAAAATGCTTGTTATTCTAATTCTTGCAATAAAAAATGTGCACATATATTTAAATATGGAGTATATTTTTCCAAGTTCTCATTCCCTTTGTGGTAGTTATTAACACAGCTAAGGGAATATTTATTGCTATTTGCCTCTATCCACATGGTGAGATTTCACTTCCTGGCTCCTTTCATGAAGATGGTTAATATTGATGAATTCTGGCTAAGGAGTTATGAGCAAAAGTAACATGCATATTTCTCGGCCTAGTATCCCCCCAACTTTGGCATGCACACCAACAACACTTGGGATGTCAGCTGACCGTCAACATGTATCCCAGAGAGAAGATAATGAACTGAGCTGACAGCTAAGGTCAATATTCAGTAACTGAATTTTTCATTTGGTTGTGAAAATTTAAGGAATGTTTTCATTAATTGGTAAGTCACAAAATTCTACCACATTTTTCCATAGTTTGAAAAGACAAGTAGAGCTCTCATCTCCAAATGACTGCTTAAAACATAGATGTACATATTATTTTACCCCTATATAATGCTTTAAAAATCACTTTACTGCCCAAATATCTGTGTTTTTAAAAACCTTCACCTGTGATGGATGTGTACAACTGATTTTTGTTTAAGTATATTTAACATTTGAGAAGATTTCCATCTGTGAAAGTAACAGTGCAATGAAAAAATCAGTCTTCTGAGTTTCATGTAGCAAAGGGGAAAATATACTCAGCTGTAGGAAGTTTCAGCAAGGCCAAATAAACCAAATAAAGTTCATTTTTCATCTGGGCTTACTAGTCAATATTTTAAGCTGTCTTTTGGATGGAAAAGAGGGAAAGAAATTCACACTATTGTACAGTAGTTATATTGTTATATACTATTTGTATGGATACACTAAAGATTTCCCATTTGAGGGGATTTGAGGTATTATTAAATATAAGGGAATTAGAATGAATTAAATTTACAGTAACTACATACCTAGTGACTTTTCAAATGTAGTACAAAATAATTTAAATATTGAGATAAACAAAAAGAAGCTTATCATTGGTTTTTACTAGTTCCTTGTTGAAAACACACATAAGATCATATTTACTCATTTTTCAAACATTATAAATATTTTTTCCTATCTTTTGTGTTTTGTGAAGTTAAAACCATCCTACTATGACCTTTTTAGTATTCTGTAATTTGATTTGCTTGCCATGCCCACCTTTCCCTGTTTACCACTCCAGGAACCTGTGATTGGAACAGACAACCAGTCAAAATGGAAAATAATGAAAAGGTCAAAGTAGTAATATTTCCTGTGCAACTTTTCCAGGACAAAAAGGAATATTTACATTTTGATATGTGCTGTAGATGACAAAGTGCCAAAAGAAATAAAAGTGAGCAAGATTGTATTCAGCTTATGATAACAAATATAGTAGGCTAAGAGACCTAAGAAAGTATTATAATTAGTAGTAATCCCTGTTTAGTATTTCAGATGTTTCAAAAAAATAAAAAGCCTTCTTGTCAATATGCCAAAAGTAACTTTAAATCTTGAGAGGAAAAAAAAGATAAAACAACTAACTTAATTTTATAATTTTCTAACTGACAATGTATGAAATAATGCATGTTTTTAAGATTTACTAGGGTAAAATTAGCTTCTTTTCTCCAATTCAATTGAAAAAACTAAATATATAAGACAGAACTAGGCAGTCCATTATGCATATGTTTTAGAGTACAGTTAATATATTTATAACTAGATGAAGTTTTATGACAAGGATTTACAACATTTTGTATTTTTGCTTGATAAGTAAGAGTAAAAAGCTTTCTATGAACATTTTTTAAAAATATATTTAATTTACATCAGTGCATTTTATATTCTTTCAAACCCTAGAAGCTCAGCATAGGCTCTCAGAGTCTAGCATTTTATGGAGGAAGGACATTTATCTTCTTATATAGTAAGTGTTTTTTTTTAGTGTCTAATACTATGAGGTCTCAGCACTCTTTGACAATTTTGTGAAGATGTGGTAGCAACCAAGACGACTGAGATATTGTTAACACTTAAGACAGTTAAGGGAGAGGCAGTTATTAGCAAACATATAAAAAAAATGCTCATCATCTCTAATCATCAGAGAAATGCAAATCAAAACCACAATGAGATACCACCTAACCCCAGTGAGAATGGCCTATATCAAGAAATCCCAAAACAACAAATGCTGGCGAGGATGTGGAGAGACAGGAACTCTCTTACACTGCTGGTGGGACTGCAAATTAGTGCAACCTTTGTGGGAAAGAATTTGGAGATACCGCAAGCAACTAGAAATAGAAATACCTTTTGACCCAACAATAGCATTGTTGGGCATCTACCCCAAAGAGAATAAGTCATTCTATTATAAAG
>VBSM01003157.1:17933091-17978632 GCA_008086735.1 Cheirogaleus medius | reverse complement strand
TATTTGTACCCCCATTATATGATGAAATAAAAGGAAAAAAATAAAAAAATAAAAAATAAAAATAAATAAATAAATAAATAAAAAAGAAATAGGTTGGGCTTGCATAGATTGTTTTCAATATTATCTCTAGATTTAAAAAAAATGATAGTCATTGTTAAAAAGGGATTCCCGTAAAAGAACATTATCAGGAAGGAAATATTATCAGGATATTTTATTACCTGAGACACATGGGTAGAATTAAATGAAAGTCAGACTCCTGTAGTCCATACCAAAAGGGTAAAATTAAATGCAGACAGTAATGTTTCTACTATGGAAACAAAACTAGGAGACAATTGAGTTGTATTAGGAATGCTGCCACACAAATAAATAATTTTTAGAAAGTGATATATTCATTGCTATCACATCTTCAAGGAGGCAATTGTCTTTATTTAATATAAGGCTACCATGCGAAAGCCAAAAAGGAAATACATAGATAATGCAACAAAGCCAAAATTGCTATAGGCATAGAATCTTCATTGTATGCATAACATATGGGGAACATACAGGGAAGATAATTGACTTACCGATGCATAAAAACAATAATTTAAAAACTAAGAAAAGCTTCTAGAATGCATGGGAAATGAATCAGATAAAAAAATAAAGACATAATAACAGATAGGAAGGCGTAGACCTAGGACCGACCAATATTAGTTGAATGATCAGTATTCCAATAAGAAAAGAGATGATTAGAATAAGGTAATAATCAAAAAAAAATATTTAAAAGAAAATCATCTTAGACATAAGGAAAGCAAGCACCAGCCATAAAACAAAACATAAAACAAACAGAACACTTACAAAAGCAAAACCAGAGGTGGAAAATGCATTGAATAGTCAAACAAATTAATGTAAAGATATCATTATGTGAAATATTTTGAAAAGTGTAAAAGTAAGGAGAAAAGAAAATTCATACAACAGGATTAAAATCAAATAAATCTCAGTTAATACTTTTGAAGAGAAAATTTCCAAAATGTTATTCTCAGTGAACTTGTTTATAATTTACAAGGCCATTAAAGAATATTGTCAGTAAATATATAATCCACAAACTTATTGTTTATTAAAGATGAGAGAATTGCTTCAAATTATCAATAAACTGTTTAAATTAAAGACTTTTATATAGAAGAAGTTGGTAATTTTTAGAAACTACCTTGCAGAAATAAAGCAACTGTAATCATTAATTGCAATTATATTTTTGTATGGGGACTGCCACTATCAAAGTGCAAAGGTTTTATGACAGGAACAAAGTTTTCTTCATTCCTAAATTTTTAAAAGAGTATCCCTAGAAATATTATGTAGATGTTAAAAATACGTATGTAAGTGAAGTGAGAAGGAAAAATCTGTCTATGCCTGATATTATTTCACATTTATTTTACAAAGACAAAAAGTACATTTTAAGGCAATGGAGAAAACTTTGGTATCAAGGTGAGTTGGGGGAGGATACCATTCTTCTCAATGTTTTGAAATAATTTCTGCAGTTTAGGTATGAGTTCTTCTTTGTAGGTTTGGTAAAATTTCAGCGTGAACCCATCTCTGGTCCGGGACTTTTTGTTATTGGAAGATTTTTAATTGCTGCTCCAATTTTTGTGCTTGATATTGGTCTGTTCAGGAATTCTATTTCCTCCTGATTGAGCTTAGGGAGGTTGTGTGTTTCCAAGAATTTGTCCATTTCCTCCACATTTTGTAGTTTTGGGGCATATAGATTTTTATAGTATTCAAAGATAATGTTTTGTATTTCCATGATGTCTGTAGTGACTTCTCTTCTTTCAATTCTGATTGAGTTTATTAAAGTCTTTTCCTTTCTAGTTCCTGTCAATCTAGCAAGAGGGCTGTCAATTTTGTTTATCTTTTCAAAAAACCAACTTTTGGTTTTACTGATCTTCTGTATAGTTCTTTTGTTCCCAATTTCATTTAGATCTTCTCTGATCTTAGTTATTTCTTTTCTTCTGCTAGGTTTAGGATATATTTGCTCTTCCTTTTCCAGTTCCTTGAGATAGTTTATTAATTTGTTGATTTTTGAGCTTTCTGATATAACTTAACTAAATAAAGACATATGCCATATTAATGGAAAGAAAAAATTAATATTGTAAAGGCTGAAATTCTCTACAAATTGATCTTTAGTTTTAAAGAAATTTTAAAGTGTATTTGAATGTGTAAAGGGCCAACAGTAGGAAAAAGCCCTCTGAAGGAGAACAATAAGTAGTGGGGATGTTAGTTATATGGCATCAGGGTCCAAAATACTTGATACTGGGTTTCTCAGAAATGTGCTAGACTAAATTATCAATGAAATGTAATAGTGAGCCCAGAAACAGATATCTGAATGGAAGCAATGTTGACACATAATATTACTAGCAAGCCAGATAAGAGACAAAATGGAAGGTTTTATAATAAATGGAGGTAAAATATAATTACCATATAAAAATGAAATAGATCTACTTCACCTAATATAGAGAAATAAACACATTCCACACAGATTAAGGAATTAAATTTATTTAATTGATATGTCAACCAAATTCTTGGGTTTGTACTTTGTGCTCACTTTTTCATGAATTCTTTACACTGGGCAAGGGAAGAAAAATGCAGCTATTTTATTAGGATTGTATTTTAATAACTTGAGCTAAAGGAATTTCTATATTTTGTGCACAGAATAGAACTGATTTATGAGTAAGGATGAAAGTGTGTTCCTCTTTAATTCCCCAAATACTATTGTTCTAACAAAATGTCAATTTAAGTTGATTGGTTAGCTTATGCAACACATTGTAGGATACAACTCAGGAAATGGTATATTCACCTAAAGCTTATAAAGCTAACATTTTACTAATTTCAAATACATTTTTACAAGGTTTAAACGTGTAGTTTTTAAAAATATTTGATATATGCTTTTATTATTGTGTGTTATTGAAGTGACAACTTATGCTGCCTTGACTTAGCTACTAATAAGCACTTTGTCTGAAGTTATGTTTATGTACAATTTTTATTTATTAATATTCATTGTGAGTTATGAACAATCAGATATTGTTAAAGTATATAGCTAACCTTGTAATCAGAAATTATATACAGGTATTTTTATCACATTGTCAAGCTTTCATTTTAGATAATAGATCAATATAATTTCCATGCATATTAATTTTAGTTTTTTTCAGTGTCAATGTAGTTTAAAACATTTGTGTTCACATAAAATATTTTATGATCCAGTAAAAATAAAAAACATGCAGAAAACCCTAAGTTACTTTCATATTTAGTAAAATAATGCTCATTTTAAGTTCCATGCAATTAAACAAGATTCTAGTTGCATATTCATGATGATCAATGGTTGTTGCATTTTAGGAGTAAGTAGCAATGAATACATCTATTTTTATGCCATCATTTTCTTAATTTATCAAAATACTCATGAAGTTAATTTTACTTGTTTACCATGTTACTGATAGAGAATTGGTGCTCCATATTTGAGTTGAATTATTTTAATTGCTATAAAATTGGATAGTCAGGTTTTTTTAATTATGGATGTTCTATCCATTTTGCTTCTTTTGGTTACCATTGATGTATTCATATCTGAACATTAGGCATTTAGATTTTGTTTTTTTAGTGTATTCTGTTACACGAAAGGAATATGTATATATATACACATATAAAATATGTATTATTTAATTTAGATGAAAATATCAGAAGCATCCCAGCTCTGATATTCTTTCATTTGTGCAGAGGTTATTACAAGTATTTTACTGAGTTTAACTAGATTATAATGAAAATTAATGGAAAATTTTAAAAACTTTCCTATATCTCTCTGTATATCTTTCCTTATCTTAAAGTTAAAATTTCTTCTTCCCCTCTTCTTTTTAAAAAAATCACATTTTTATTCAAAATAGTAAACTGTATGGGGCATCCATACAATATATTAGAAACTGACCAACATTAGAAAATGGCCAAAATCTGTCTTTCCAACTTGTACATGGTACTTATAATTAATATTAATAGCAATGAGTGGTGTTCATGAATAGCATGGTGATGTTCAAGCCTGTTCTAGAGTAAAACATGAACACTTATTATGCAAGGTAGGGAATAGACACCTGTTGTTCATAAGTCATTTTAGTGTGCTTCAGAAAACAGAATTAACTTAAGATAGCTTTGATTTTCTGTGCTGAGGGTTTACAATTTGCCAAAAGATTTTATACTCCATTATTTTCTAGAGGGACCATTTCTGAATTCCATTTTATCTGAAATATCCTTTACCCTTCCTTGTGTTATACTTCTGCTTTTAGTCTTCACAGTCTGAAAGTAATGGAAATTTTATTCCATTTCTTACAAATCATTCAAGTAAAATCAATTATAAAATTGCCAATGAGTCTGCCAGCTTCCTCAAGTTACTTTAAATAAATATTCTTAAATCTTGCATTAAAATTTAGATAATTCTATCTCCATTTGTTGGAAGACTAATAGTGGCATTTGAAAACATATTACATAGTTTGTCAAGGCATATGACCATTTGAATGTTTCCAGACTAGCTAAATATGTTTTATTTTATTTTAAAATACTTCAGAATTGGTGGGTAGTATTTTTCTGTGCATAAACATTTTTTACTTTAGTATTTACTATTCTTTATTAATAGAATATCAGGCTGGGCATGGTGACTCACGCCTGTAATCCTAGCACTTTGGGAGGCCAAGGCGGGTGGACAGCTTGAGGCCAGGGGTTCAAGACCAGCCTGTCAAGATGCTGTCTCTACAAAAAAATAGGAAAATAAAAATGATCCAGGCATGATGGTACATGCCTGTAGTCCCAGCTGCTCAGGAGGCTGAGACAAGAGGATCACTAGAGCCCAGCAGTTTGAGGTTGCAATGTGCTTTGATGACACCACTGCACTCTAGTAGCCTGGGTGACAGAGCAAGCCCCTGTCATTAAAAAAAAAAAATAAAAAAAAAAAAAAGAATGAAATTTTATTTTTAAAGTCACAGTTTAGGTCGTATGAAAATTAGAATTCATCAAGTTAAAATTGCATACAGTTGTTTAAAAAAGACCAAAAAGGATGTCAGGCATGAAATTTAGAATGAAAATCAAAATCAAATAATCAAAATCTTTAGCTACTATGAAGTCATATTGCTTCATAGTAGCTAAAGATAGTCCTATAGTCATAAATTATTTTACAACTCTTTCTATTATGAAATTATTTTTTGTTATGTAGTAAAATGAGAGCAAATATTATGCATTGTTTGCTTAAGTTCATTGTTTACCATTATCATGTCTATATGTGGTGCTGAAATGAAATGTTTTTGTTATCCATAACGTTAATCTTATTAGAGCAATTAACATATGTAGCATTCGACAGTCCCACACCTGCTCCCAGATTCCCATAGAAGAAAACAGAATGTGGTGCTCAGCTCTGTCAAGGAAGTTGCCCTGCTCTTTCCTCTGTCCCATGCCTTGGGCATATACTTTGTGGACCATACCGCCATTGTTATTGTTGTTTTCTTCTTTTGTTTTTCTGAAAAGCCACTCAAGTTCTCAAGTTTTTTTCTTTATCGTACCATTGTTTTGATTGTTTTATTTTAACTAGTATTTTTAGTTCCATTCTCTTGTCTCCCATGATTTACTGGTGACATCCCTGTGGAAATTTATAGTTTTTGATAAGTTATTTTTAGTATTTGAACCTCACTGTACTAGTTGATTGGATGAAGATTTTTCTTATCTCTATTTCTATATCCCTCTTTTCTCTCTTCCCTCCTGCTCCAACTCTCTTGTCCTGTCACTGTGGGCACACTTAAAAGGGATTTTCATTATTCATAAAATGAATGTTTACAAGACATGATGATTTCATGTTGCTCTTTTGGCACAATTTGTGTCATGATTTATTATTGATTGATCTATTTGCTGTGCAAAGTAAAATTGAAGATGAAATATCCAAGAGACTATTAAGTGTCTTGCTTGAGATAGAAGATGAAATAAAACTTCCTCTGTGACTGGGACAATATTCTATCATTTTGGAATTATTTCATTCTATCATTTTCAAATGTTGATTTCTGCTAAAATTTTTCCAATGCTTGTTAAGGTCTGAAACCATCTATGCCATCTTCATCCTTTGAATCTCACACTTCCTTTATATTTACTTCTTGCTTAATTTAATTTTTGTTTTATTTTCAGATACTCCTTAAATTCTAGTTTTCATCCTAATTTGTTTGCTACCTAAGTTCAAAACGTTTTGAAGGAACCATTATGATAATTTGTTTTTAAGGCTCAAATGCTCTTTTGCAAGGATTATTCATATATAAAGACATGTAAATTAAATGTCTAAGTTGTTATTGCTTCTTACCCCTTTCACAAAAGACCTATGCATACACATACACACACATAGGCTACAAGTAGTCATGAGAATGCACCTCTCTGTATTTTTGCTGGTGAATCAGCTGAATTTAACTTTCTAACAACAGTGTTTTGGCTGCTATATCTCAGAATAATATAAATTTTTTTAGGTAAATATTAATCCCTTCACATCATTTTTTTCTGTTTTTCTATATTGTTTTTACATGACTTGGTTGTCAAATTAAAATGTTCAATTTGTTCTTTATTGAATGCTGACTAAATCAATACATTATTAAAAATCAAATAAACAAACCTCTTTAACTGTGTATGGTGTTCAGACAAATTGTCCTATTTGATCCTGATTTCTTGAAAACACTATATATATATATATATATTCCATATATATGTAAATATTCTCAGATAAACCATTAGAAACATAAGCTAATTTTTCTGCTGATGCCCACGTGATTCTTTCAGCCATGTGTCCTAGAATGCTTAATTGTCTTTGTTTCCATAACCCCTATATCCAAGCGTATGTTAACTTTTTTCTCTCTCATCCAACTTTTCCCCAGTGTTTTTATTAATAATATCTACTTCCATCTCTCAAATCCATTGCTGTTATTTAGTTCAAACATTACTTCTATTTTTTCTGATTCCTGATTTAATTTTCAATTTTTCCAAGATATATATGGATAAAATGAGTTTCTTCTAATATTTTTCTTCATATTCCAAAGTAATTTTCTCAAACTAATATCCGTGTTTTGTTTTAGATAATAGCAATAGTTGGAATATGAAGAATCCATAGGATCTTATATACCCCCATATACTTTGTCTGCCTTTATTTTCCCAATATTGCCATTTTTAACTTTTACTAAAATCCATATTCAATATTGTGGTAAGCAGAAATTTAAGTTGGCCCCCGTGATGTTCAGCCCCTGGTGTTATGCTCTGCATAATCACCTTCCCTTGAGTGTGAGTGGGACTCACACTCAATTGTCTTGTGTAAGACTGTATTCAGCAGGCTGGGGAGAGAAACTCTCCTGCTGGCCTTCAAGAAGTAAACAGTTATATGTGTAAACTGATTGTGGAGAGGACTGTATTGTCAGGGAACTGCAAGTGTGCTTTAGAAGATGACAACAGCCATTAAGAATCCAGAACACTCAGTCATGCAACAACATGAAACTGAATCCTGCCAACAACTACAGAAATTTGGAAAACGACCCCGAGTTCCAGAAACACAGCCCTGCTAACATATTGCTTGCCATGTTGGGAGACCCTGAGCAAAGAAATCACTTACATCTTACCTGGATTCCTGACCTATTAAATCATGAAATAATAAATGTATATGTTTTTAAGCTGCTAAGTTTGATAATACTTTGTTATGTTACAATAAGAAATGAATTCTATTCTTTACAGTATCACAACTAAAAATATGTTACAGGCAAACTTTGCATTATAAATAAATTTATGTTCACTTTTTTGTACAACATTTAGTTTCCTTGAAATTAATGATTAACATGTTTTTCTATTGTGGTTAGTTATCCATGGGCCTATGATTAATTATCACACAATATACTGCTAAACCCGTAATCCTTCTCTCAAGGTATTTCAACACCTACACCTTGGGAGTTTTTTCCTAGAGCCCCTGCCTTTATGTTCCAGTGATGACTGGCTTCCCTCATTAGGGCTAATGAACAAATGTCATTCTATTAATAACATCTCCTTTTTACTTCAACTTGGAATGCCCTATAGCTTACGTCTTCTATTATATATTAACAGTTTACTTTTTGTTTTGGTAAAAGACATCCCCCAGTAGTCTCCCCAGAAAGTGGACAAGGAAGATAGACTTTGTAGCACAACCTCAACATCTTCAGACGTGACTGCAACACCTTCAGTCACTCTGATTAACTTTTTCCAGAACTCTCACTCTTTTTTCAGGAGAAGATGGGACACTCACCTATCTGAGATGATTGAAGAAAGAAATTTGGATATCCCTGCTTTCAGTACCCATTTCCCTCCATGCTGAAAGTTTACTATGGCTACCAATTTCTGAGTCTTTCAAGAATTTGATCTCAAACAGGCTATTTCTGAAGTCTTTGGTGTCTTAGACTTTGCCTCTCTCAAACCTACCATTTCAGTCAATATTTATCCATCTTTCTTCCAGCTTTCAAATGTTGTTGCTGCCATCTCTTTTTTCATTCTCTTGTCATTGAGTGTTTCTACCTTTTGATATGTACCCAATTATTGTAATTTCACTTGGGTTTCAGGAAGTGAGGAGGTATTCATTTATTTGGTCTGCTATTAAATATCTTTAACTATAAACTGTGAATTATCTTAAAAGACTCAATTGTTTAGCTAACCACTAGGCACTAAGACATGAGTTATTTATTGAATAATATTTCTAATAGAGATCGTTATTTGTGAATACACATATGGCACACTACACACTATAAATATGGTATACATGTGGTAGATTCTTAATTATTTTGTTTTGAGGTTGGAACAAAACTTTCTAACCACACATATTATCTATTCAGCTAAATCACACATGATGTATATGTTTTCAATTTCTGGAATGTGTCTATATCAGCTTTGCTATTCAAAATGGAATTAATGGGGAGAAATAGCACAATGTTTCATTTTGTTGTATCAATGCAGTAGTGATGGGAACATCTCTGATTCAATGCCTTATTTTAATGAAATTGCTGTTGCTCTCTAGCTTGAGGTTTCTAAACTCTTCAAATTCACAATAACTTGCTAGTTGATGATGCCAGGTACCTTTTATTGCACTATTCAGAATAAATTATTGCTGCGAGAGCTGCTCTATTAATACAGAACACATTACCTAAAGCTTGGGTAATTTGGGCTCAGAAGTTCTTTGTCATCTTTACAGTCTAGTGTTGCATTCACTGAAATAACATATTAAATTTGTATGTTCTTAAGCACCTGGCTTAATTGAAACCCATGGCAATGATAGCAAAGTAACTGGGCTGCATAATAAATTATAGACAATCAGTACAGAGAAAGGTGTCAAAGACATGCTTACATGGAGTCAAAGGAACAGGAGCCCTTTATTTAATTCAAAGGTAGGGGCAGAATTGGAACTTATTTTCCAGTATTAAAGTGCAGATTGATAGTGTGACAGCCTGATTTCTAAATTCTAATTAACATTGCTATGCTTTAATTATACACCACAGAAAAGCATAAAGAAGCCAATTAAAAAAATTTCTTTATATGCAGCATCTATTTTAATTGAAAAACAAGGGACCACAGAGAAATATTTAAAGCATAAGAATTTGTGAAAATTGAACACAAATAATCCAAAGCACAAAAAGGTTTTGGATCTCTTAATGATGAGTTATAGCTGAAATGAGAAGGAAAAAGAAAATAATTCAATAAGCCTGATAAGAATCCAGGAACTGTAAGTTTTTTATTAAAAAGAATATCCTCTCCTGGCAAAGATTCCCTGGATAGCTCTGAAGTTACACTGAAAAAATTCCAAACATTGTCATCACATAGAACTAATTGGTAATAGCATAACCCTCAAATTTTTCATCAAGCCCTAATTGGGCTCTAGTTCCAAGTAGATGGCACTATAATTTAACTGAAATACAGACAATTTTTTTGTCACCAAACCAAGATGTTTTTTGAAATATCATTTCACAATACCAGAATTATTATCATCTATGCTAATGTGTACATATTTTATTTGTTGTTTTCAGACAGGCAAACTTTTTTTTTTTTTTTTGGTTAGAAGTGAAGAAGGCAGGATAAAGAAGGGATGGTTAACAGGTACAAAAATATAGTTAGATGGAATGAATAAAATTTAGTATTTGGTAGCATAATAAGGTGAATACAGTTAACAATAATTTGTTGTATATTTTAAAATAACTGAAAGAGTAGAATTGGTATATTGTTAACACAAAGAAGAGATAAATGCTTGTGTGTGATAATGGATACCCCAATTACTGTGATTTTATCAATATGCATGGTATGCCTGTGTCAAAACATCGCATGTCCTTCATAAATATGTGCAACAATTATGTAGCATTAGTAATTAAAAATAATTATTTCTAAAAAAATAAGGGGGGAAAACAATCTCAATATTATGGCAAAGCCTGACATTAGGTGTTAGAAAAGAAACCAATGCTTGAGAATATAAATTGCTAAATCACAAATTCCTATTTAAAAAGTCAAACTGGAAAATCAATGGAAAACAAATTTAATTGTACATAATAAATTGTGACTTATTACTTTTGCACTTTTAGTAAAATACTAGCAATACAAGCAAATACTAAATACTAGAAAATTTAATTACAAGGAATTATATGTGTTAAACATTTATACTTTACATGGCATTCGCTTGATTATGAAAGTTCCTTGTGTTTAAGGAGTTTAAAAATGATTAGGAAATCAAAAAAAAAAAAACCTTTAAAACTTCTGTTGTAATAGATGCAGTAAGATAAAGTCACTGACTTTAGAGTTATATAAATAAAGGCATAAATCCAAATTCTGCCAAATTTTAGCTGTTTTGTTTAGAATGAATGTGTTTACAACTGACAGAAATCCAGTTGATTTACCTTAAGCAAAAATATAGAAGTAATGTTCTATAAAATTAAAAATCTAAGGTATATCTGCCTGTCGAATTTGATTGTATACAGTATTTAAAATCAGTGGTGTAAGGATAAATTTTTTCATAATATTTATTCATCAAGAAAAGAGTAAAGTTTGAGCCATATGTGGTGTATAGATTATCAACTTTATTTTATTATAATAAATGTGTTTATAAATTTCCCACTAAATTTTGGTATATATTTTAATTATCATTTAATTTATAATAGTTACTAATTAACATTTTTCTTTGACATATTAATTATCTAGATGAATTTCTTGCTTTCCAAACATATGCAGTATCTAAATTATCAACTTTATTTTTATTATAATAAATGTGTTTATTAATTTCATTCTAATTTTTGATATATATAATTTTAATTATCATTTAATTAATAATATTTACTAATTAACAGTTTTTCTTTGACACATTAATTATCTAGAATGAATTTCTTACTTTCCAAACATATGTAGAGTTGCTAGTGTTATTTTATCTTATTTTTAACTTGATTTGACTGCATTCAGAGAACATACTTTGAATGGTTTCAATTGTTTCAAATTTATTCAAACATTTTTGTGGTTCAATATATGATCAATTTTGGTTAATGTTTTCTACATACTTGAAAGGAATATGAATTCTTTTTTTTTATTTCAGAATATTACGGGGTACAAGTGCTTTGGTTACATAAATTGCCATTGCACTGCCCGAGTCAGAGTTACAGATTCTTATTGTAAAAATTTTCTCTATTCCTTCATTTTGTCTGCATATTCTGTCTTTTGTTGAGAATTAGAATTTCCCATAGTAATTATGGATTTGAGGCTATTCTATTAGGAATATGCAAATTTAGAATTATTTTTATCTTCCTACTGGATTCAGTTTTAGTTTCATGTTTACTAATGCTTCTTGCTTTAAAATTGACTTGGACAAATCTTACTATAGTTATATGAACATTATATTGTTTAGTTTCAGCATACTATCTCTTTTTTCCCATTATATTACTTTCAGCTTTTTCATATCCTCATATTTAACTTGTGTCTTTTGTAAGAAATATATGTTGCTTTATTTTAATCCAATCTGACAGTTTTTGTCTTTTAATTGGAATATTAATTAATTTGTATTTCATGTCATTACTGACACATTTGCATTCAAATCTATAATGCTGGTATTTTCTATTTATTACCTCTCCTATAATATTTTATCTACTCTCTTGCTGTTTTGATTACCTAGCGATTCTTTTCCCTTCTATGTAGATAATCCTCCTACAAAACTTAAGATTTTTTTAAAACAACAGCCATTTTGTTCTTTCTTGTGATTTTCAAGGTGAGTGAGCTAGGCATTGTGATTTTCTTGTTCTTTGTGGTCAACTGTAGCACAGGAACTACAGTCATCTGTGGTGGTGCCTGGTCTGGAATATCCACGATGGTTCACCCACATGGTTGGCAGTTGATGTTGGATATCATTTAGGAACTCAACTAGGGCTTTTACCTAAAGCTGCATAGCTCTCTTCAGATGGCCTCTCCGTGTGGCTTGAGGTTCCAAGAGGGTGTATCCCAACTGTGATTTAACCAAGAAGAATGACAGTTAAAGATGAGAGTCCTATTAAGGTCTGGGATCAGAATTTCCAGATTGTGGTCTCCCTTACATTCTATTGGTCAAAGAAATTACAGAGATAGCCTCAATTCACAGATAAAGGACATCCACTTTTTGATGAGAAGCAAAGAAGGGAGGAAACGCTGGTAGTCATTTTGAGAGATTATCTATGACATTTGTCTCATTTTGTATTATCTTTTATAATATCATTATCCCCACATATTTTCAGGAGATTTATATACTATTTTATTACTTTTTACTATTTTTGAGAGAGTTTTGGTTTTTTGGGTTTTTTTAGCCCATTAAGGATATGATTACTTTGTTTACTGACTTTCATTGCTTTTGGCGATGTCAGCTCTTGAGTTTTTGTTGTACCTTGAGGTAACATTTCTATTTAATCTCTAGTTGCTTTAAAATTTTTATTATATTGTTTATGTGCCAGAGTTTTATTATGATTACATTAGTTTTTATTTTATTTGTTTTCACTATTCACTGTTTATTTTTTTCCTCAAAGTATTACAGGGGTACAAATGTTTTTGGTTACATGGATCGTTTTCTAATGCTTGAGTCAGGGATAAAAGTGTGCCCG
This sequence comes from Cheirogaleus medius, assembly GCA_008086735.1. NCBI lineage: Eukaryota > Metazoa > Chordata > Mammalia > Primates > Cheirogaleidae > Cheirogaleus > Cheirogaleus medius. The sequence goes on along the minus strand of VBSM01003157.1, from coordinate 17,965,514 downwards.
TCACCCAGATAGTGTTCATTGTAACCATTAGGTAGGTTTTCACCCATCCTCTCCTCCCCCCTCCCCTCTGCTTGATTTCCAATGAGATTTACTTCCTCCTATGCACATGTGCACTCATTTCCTCTGTACACATGTGTGCTCATTGGTTATTTCCAATTTAATAATGAGTACATGTGTTGTTTGTTTTTCCATTCTTTAGATACTTAGGATAACTGTTTCCAGTTCCACCCAAATTCTTGCAAAAGGTATTAAGTCATCCTCTTCAAGGGTGAGTAGTACTCTATAGTATACATATACCATATTTTTTTGATCCGCTCCTGAACTGATGGGCACTTGAGTTGATCCCACATCTTCACAATTGTGAATTCTGCTGCAATAAACATTCGAATGCAGGTTTCTTGTTGTAAAATGACTTCTTTTCCCTTGGGTAAATACCCAGCAGTGGAATTACAGGAATGAATGGTAAGTCTACTTTTAGTGTTTTGAGGAATGTCCATACTGTTTTCCATAGTGGTTGTACTAATTTGCAGTCCCACCAACAGTACATAAGTGTTCCTTTCTCTCTGCATCCATGCCAGCATCTACTGTTTTGGGATTTTTAAATAAAATCCATTCTGACTGGGGTAAGGTGATATCTCATTGTTGTTTTGATTTGCATTTCTGTGATGGTTAGTGACATTGAGCATTTTTTTTTCATATGTTTATTGGACATTTGTCTATAATCATTTGAAAAGCTTCTTTTCATGTTTTTCCACAATTTTTAATGCTTGATTTTTTCTTGCTTATTTGCTTGAGTTCTTCATAGAATCTGGTTATTAGCTCTTTATCAGATGTATAGCTTGTGAATATTTTCTCCAATTCTAGAGGCTGTGTATTTGCTCTGTTAATTATTTCTTTGGCTATGAAGATGGTTTTTAATTGAATCAAGTCCCATTTAATTATTTTTGATGTTTCCGTGGTTACCATTGGGGTCTTCTTCATAAATTCTTTGTCTAAGCCAATATTTAGAAGAGTTTTCCAACAATTTTCCTCTAGAATTCTTATGGCTTCATGCTTTACATTTAAGTCCTTTATCTATCTTGAAGTAATTTGTGTGAGTGGTGAGAGATATGAATACTGTTTCATTCTTCTGCATGTAGCTATCCAATTTTCCTAGCACCATTTATTGAATAGCAATTCTTTTCCCCAGTATATATTGTTGTCTGCTTTGTCAAAGATCAGTTGGCTGTATGTGTATGGTTTTTATACCTCCCTGTCTGTAGGTGGCACTTATTCAAAGGAACAGGCTACCATGTTGCTTTTGTGCCTAAGTCTGGTCCCACAGGAGGAGCACTTGAGGTCCCTAGGTAGGTGGTGGATGGGTCCCTAAAACTTCTGAGTGTGTCCTTATTCTCTGCCTCAGGGGAGGCCAGTGTGGGAGTGAGGCTAGGTGGGACTGGGTTGTATAGGCTTGCCCTCAGGCTTTGTAAAAGCTGGTAAGGTAACTGTTTTAGCAGGGTTCAAAGATCTGCTCCCTGCTTCTGGGAAAGCTGTCCCCACCCAGCCAGAAAGTCTGCTTGTGGAGATGGGACCATCTGAGATTCACGATCTGATTGTCCAGCTCTCACATCTCCCCCTACCCTGCATGTCTGTCTGCTAGCGTGTGTTTCCGCAAAACGCTGGAAGGCAGGGAACTCTTACATTGGGCACCTGGGTGACTGCAAGTCCACAGAGGAAGAAAGGTGGGACTCACTCTTTGTAAATGCCTCAGCCTGCAGTACCTGCTCACTGGGGAGAGACAGCCGCTTGCCTACTTCTCAGCACAAACTGCTCTCCCCTCTGGAATGGGTGATATGATCATAAAATTTATCTTCCTCAGTTTGTTATTGGGGTGAAATATAATACATTGGCTAATTTTAGAACTTGGAAGTAGTATGTTTAAAAATAGATTCAATTCACTAATATTTTTGAGAATATTCATATTCATGTGTGAGAGATATTAGTCTGTAGTTTTCTTTTCTGGTAATATCTTTGTATGGTTTGGGTATAAGGGTAATTCTATAATAATCTCATTAAATGAGTTGAAAATTGTCCTTACATCTCTTATTTTCTAGAAGGGATTTGTAGAATTAATATTATTTTATTCTTCAAGGTATGGTAGACACTTAAGTCTGTATGTTTCATCTAGTGTTGTTTTTGTTGGAAGGCATTTAACTATAAATTTAATTTTTTAAGAGACGTAAAAATCTTCATGTTATGCATTTCAACTTGAATGAGCTTTAGATATTTGTTCATTTCAAGGAATTGATTGATTTCATTTAAAGTATAAAATTATGGACATTTGATGATTTGATCTATCCTCTTATACTTTGAATGTTTATGGGGTCTATAATTGAGGGCCCCCTTTCATTGCTGTTAAAGGTAATTTGTATTTTTATAAATTTTTATACTTGTATTTGTTTTATATTCATCAGACTTGTTGACACACTTATCCCTATTATTATTATTTTCAAAGAACCAACTTTTAGTTTTATCCTGTCCTCTAATTGTTTTTTTGTTTTGATGTTGATTTTTTCTTATTTTTAAAAAAGTTAATAAAACAGCATTAATTTTACAGAAACTGAATAGATTGTACAGAGAATTTCCATATACCCTCCATACACGTATTGTTTTTGCTATTATGGTTTTACATATGGTAAATTTTCTACAATTGATGAATCAATATTGATATATTATTATTAACTAAAATCCATAGTTTATGTTAAGGTTCATTTTTTGTGTTGTATAATTCTATGGGTTTTGACAAATGCATAAGGTTATGTACACAACATTAATTATCATATAAAATAGTTCCCCAGCCTGAAAATCACTTGTACTTCAACTATTCATTCCTTCCTTTATCCCTCCTTCTCCAATCCCCAGCAACCACTGATCTTTTTACCATTTCTATGGTTTTCACTTTTTCCAGAATATCATATGTTTGGAATCATACAGTATGTACTCTTTTCAGACACTTAGCAATAGCCATTTAAGGATCTTCCATGCCTTTTCATAGTATTGTGATTCATTTGTTTTTGTTGCTGAATAATATTGTATGGATACAATGCCATTTGTTTATCCATTTACCCATTGAAGGCCATCATGGTTGCTTTAATTTTTGACATTTCTTAAGAAAGCTCCTATAAGCATTCATGCGCAGGTTTTTGTGAGGACATAGGTTTTCACCTCATCTGGGTAAGTACTTAGGAGCACAACTGATAGATTATATGTAAGACATTTTACCTTTGTAAGAAAATGCCAGACTGTCATTCAAATGACTACAGCATTTTTAATTCCCGCCAGCAATGAATGAGAATTCCTGTTCAAAATCACCACCAGCATTTATTATTTTCAGTTTTTTTAGATGTAAACCATTCTAATAATGATACTTATTTTGATTTGCAGTTCCCTAATGTCCAGTTGTTCAAATATCATCTGTTGAAATGACTATCATTTGTCCTCTGAAATGCCTTTTTGCCTTTTGTCAAAAATCAGATGAGTTTGTGTGGGTCTATTTCTGGGCTCTGTTCCATTGATCTATTTGTCTATTTTTTCACCATCAATACCACATTGTATTTTATTCTACCTTATTCTCACTTTGGGTTTAATTTTTCTTCTTTCTCATAATTCTGAAGGTGACATCTTATATTATGGATTTCAGAGCTTCCTTTTTTAGCACAAGAATTGTTATGTTTACTCTAAGAGCTACTTTAGATATGTCCCACAAATTTTGATATGTTGTATTTTCACTTTTATTCAGATAAAAATCTTTTTAAACCTCCCTTGAGACACCCTCTCTGATTCATGGAATTTTTAAATTGATGTAGCTTAGATTCCAAATACTTGGGGATTTTCCAGATATTTTTCTGTTATTGATTTCCAGTTCCATTATAATCAAGAGACATAGTTTGTATGATTTCTGCTTTTTAAAAAAATTGCTAAGATACTCTCAATGGCTAGAATATGGTCTATCTTGGTGATTTTTCTATATGCACTTGAAAAGAATGTGCATTTTGATTGTGTCAGATATATGCTTCTATAAATACGAATTGGATCAAGTTGGTTATTTTTCAGAGCTTCTATATCATCACTGATTTTCTGAATATTTATGATGTTAATAACTTAGGAAGAATGATGAACATTCTCTGCTTATTTATTTGTGTGCATATCTTATCTCCTTCTATGCTGGTATCTTAGTCAAGAAATAATTTGCTTCTATTTTTTTCTTTATCCTGAAGCCTCAGCCAGTGTCTTTTACATTGACACTGAGTTCATTTTCATTCAATGGCTTATCTTTGTATGAAAAATTTCACAACTCATGTATAGTTTACTTTGGAAAACTCTAAAAATGACTACAGACTGGCAATGCTGCACTTTTTTGCAACGACTTTATGGTTTTGTACATGCGTGTGAAATGGGTCAGGCAAAGTGGTAAACTAAAACTTTTACCTCAAACATTTTTTAAGAAATATGGCAAAATAAATTTTTAGTGTACAACATATTTTGTAACTTATAAAAACTATAGGATTTTAAAATTTTTATTACCTAAGACTCTCCAGAAAACACAGGAGAGTATCTGAGTTTTCATCCAGAATTAAGGAAGAATAGCTTCACTAAATGCATTTACATTTTAAGGGGGCAATGAAATGCACATTTTTCTCTATAATTATACTACCTGCATCTTGATTGTTCAAATTCCATAAATATATTTGTAATGTATATTTATTTTTGTCCCCCAAACTTGTGAATATACTGAATTGTAGAATATAAAATAGAAAGCAAATGTAGAACATTAGCTCTGATTGAAATGTAGTCATAAATTTGTTCATCTCCTTCTATTTGGCTATGCAGAAAAAGTTGATAATTACAGAACCTATGTTTCGGTGGCATAAAGTTACCTGAAGAAGTAAAAGAGTTCTTAATAGCTAATGTAGTAAATGTCCTCTGTTTCATGTTGCCACTGGGAGTTTTTATATGAATTTTAAGCATTTGAATGCTGTAAGAACTTACATTTTGGTAATACTCAAATCAGCAGTGGGTTTTAAAAGAATCACACATAAGTTTGCTTTAATTTGCCACCTTACATGTTAATAGAGGTCAAGTCAGCTGGTAATATTTCATAGAATTGTATATTTTGCAGTCAACTCATTATTAGAAGTGTCTCATTTAAGATTCTTACAGTAGCTTGGCTTTGTTCTAGGCTATTACTCCTCGCTGTTTCTACTTTTTTAATTATTCCTCCCCCTGCATGTATTGAAATGGAATGCCTCAAGGATATGGTGATGGCAACACAGAGCAGCATTGTTTTGCCTTATAATGGATCTTGGGAAGGATATTGTTAGACCACTAGGTAAAATAGAAAGGTGGATTTAATTTGCATCAAATAAATACATTAAAGTTAAATGAATCAAGGATGCAAATACATTATGAACATCCAGCTAAGAATGTTTAGGAATTGTTTTACTTCTAAGTATTAAATCCCATCACCCCTACAGAAAGAAGCATGGCAATCTCTTCTCCAGCAGGGCACGGGTTCTGTCAGAACATTGTTACTTTGGATATAAGGTCAAAATGTTAAACACATGTCAAGGCCATTGCTTTATGCTCCTCTGTGTAGTGTAGCAAGTTGTAAGCATGATATTTCCCTGATTCATTTTCCTTAGACAAAATAATAAGTACTTATTGGTTTCTATGATTTAAGCAAAAGAAAAAAAAGAAAGAAAACTATTGTTTTGAAGGGAAGCTTTTTCAAAAAAATTAACTAAATAAGATTTTCCCTTATAAACTTTAATGTGAGTCTTTATTTTATTTTATTTTATTTATTTTTTGAGACAGAGTCTCACTCTGTTGCCCAGGCTAGAGTGCCGTGGCATCAGCCTAGCTCACAGCAACCTCAAACTCCTGGGCTCAAGCAATCCTCCTGCCTCAGCCTCCCAAGTAGCTGGGACTACAGGCATGCACCACCATGCCCAGCTAATTTTTTCTATATATTTTTAGTTGGCTAATTAATTTCTTTCTATTTTTAGTAGATACGGGGTCTTGCTCTTGCTCAGGCTGGTCTCGAACTCCTTACCTTGAGCCATCCACCCGACTCTGCCTCCCAGAGTGCTAGGATTACAGGCGTGAGCCACTGCGCCCGGCCAAGTCATTAATTTTATATTTAATACCAATAAGACATTTCCATGTGTTGAATATTTAGTACATTTAGAAATTACAGAAGTTTTCTGCAAGCATCACATGCACAGGCTTAAAGATTGAGTCATTTTTAAAAAAATGCATTATATAATTTAAATTACCAATTCAGCAACAACAAAAAACCATGCAATTAGCAACAATACTTTAACTTATAAATAATCTATATGATAAATTTACCTGATTAACATTTCTGTTATCAATAGTGATTTTCCAAGATTAACACCAGTATTTCCTAATCTTTCCAATATCTCTTATTGGGGTAAGAGATTTATTTCAGTAATATGTGATTTTTGGTATTGATATAAAACCAAATTTTGAGTACAAAGCTCCTAGTTTATATTTGAGAGACATACAATGAGACAAGACTTAAGATGTAAGTGATTTGATATTTCTTGTTTTGCATAGCAAGAAAGTCATGTTTTATATTCAATTAAAGTCAGACATAACATAAAAAATTCTTATACAGTTGGCTCTCCCTTCCGTATCCATGGCTTCTGCATGCATGGATTCAACCAACCGCCAATTGAAAATATTTTAAAAAATTGCATCTGTACTGAACGCATACAGACTTTTTTTGGTCATTATTCCATAAACAATTCAGTTTAATAGCTATTTACATAGCATTTACATTGTATTACGTATTATACATAAACTAGAGATAATTTAAAGAATACAAAAGTATATGTGTAGGTTATATGCAAGCACTACGCCATTTTATATCAGAGACTCAGGCATGTGTGGATTTTAGTATCCATGGAGAATCCTGAAACCAAGCCCCCATGGACAACAAGGAATGACAGTAGTTATATTTGTTTCAACTATATAAACACTTTTTATTTTTCATTTAAATTGATTGTTGTAATCAATTGTCTACATATACATACAAGGTACCTACAAACAGGATGGGACATATCCTTCAGATCAATTAATATATAAATCATTACCAAATGTTTCCTTCCATAATTCATTGGCAGACTTAATTAGCCAACTACTAATTGTCAAAGTGTCAAGGTATTGAAACCAAATTAATTTTACATTTAATTATCAGAATCTAAAATCTGTTGATTTTCATTCATTCATTCACTCATGAAATTATTTCACAATGAAAGAAATTAATAAGCCATTTTCCTTTTTTTCAAGACCTCCCATTTAAATAAATGTAATAATACTAATGTATATGTCCTATAATACTGATACTAGGAAAAAATTAAATGAAAATAGATAATACTGAACAATGAACTGAAACAAAGATCTAGTACTGAATTCACAAACCTTAAAGGCTAAATTTAAGTTTAAAAGGATTAGAGAAAGCTTAAAATATTTTTGAAAATTATAGATTTCTGCCATAAAGGAAAAACATATAATATTTAGAAAAGAGGAAAAGTCTATACAATAATATCTCCACATAATAAAATAAACAAACAACAAAACAGGAATCAATTCTGCAAACTAAATGTGGGACAAAAGCTATATAATCAATAGGAAGAACATATGTATGGGCACTAAACACCTATGTACAAATAATGAAATATCTACTAAACATGCAAAATACATTGGCCCTAACTATAGATAAAAGAAGAAGCATTATAATAACAGTAAGAGACCATTTTACCCATGAGATTTAAAAGTATTAAAAGAAATGTCAATATCCAGTGTTTCTGAAACAATGAGGGAGTGAGGGGATAAACAATTTGTATAATTTATTTGTATAATTCAGATTGTAAATTAGTAAAATCTTATGTCACATAAATTTACCATATCCTATTAAAAGCTTTTAAATCATGTCTTCATTTACCTCCAGTATTTATAGTTTGTTTGTGATATCGCTTTTGTAATCAGAAAATGCTATATAACAATGTTCATGCATTTTTAATAAAGAGATATATTAAGCAGATATTACTTGAAAAATAAGTTATTTCTTTGCTATGCTAATGGAAGCATAAGTCTATTGTAAAGATTGCTTTTCTCTCATTCTATTCTCAACTATTACAATGGCTGCCACTAGCATTAACATTTATATATATATATAAGCTATATATAAATATCATTTATGTATATAAATTATCCCTTTCCTGCTTAAAAAATAGATAATGGGAACATAAATGATTGACTATAGCTTAATACTACCTGAATGCCAAATCACTTTTTTTTAAATTTCAGCATATTATGGGGATACAAATGTTAAGGTTACATATATTGCCCTTGCCTCCCATCTCCCCTTGAGTCAGAGCTTCAAACGTGTCCATCCCCCAGATGGTACGCATCGCATTTATTATGTATGTATATACCCATCCCCTCTTCCCCAAATCACTTTTATATTTTGTTATCAGATGGGTATAATACACATGCATACACACACACATGCACAATCACTTGCACAATATATGTAACTTTTATAATCTTTTATTAAAAATTATATCTCAAATTTTTGTTAGATGCTCAGTGTGGCAGGGACAGCTATTGGTTATATAATAAACATTTCCCTTTCTTCTGTAATAATAAAATCCTGACGTTTAGCTGGATGTATGGACATCCTCAATAAAAACTGAATGTACCTGAGGGCTCTGCTCTGAAGGTTCCAGATACAATTTAGATTCCATCAATTTCATGTACTGCCATGAGTTTTGTAGAATAGAAGGGGGGAGGGTTTTGCACTTGTTTCTACTGTCATGCTTGTTTTGAGGTTTAGGATTTATCTGTGGACACAGAAGCAGACTTCTTATTAGCTAGTCAATAGCTTTATAGGAGTAAAAAGGATGTGTAATATATCTTTTTATTTTTGCTTAAATCTAACAGGTTTAAAATAGATATAGAATCAATATTCTTGGTTCCAGTGAGGCTTCCAGATCCCCCACTGTTATAGTCAGTCAGTATTCTATAACAGAATGCCATAGACTGGATGGCATAAAAAACAACCATTTCTTTCTCATGGTTCCAGAGGCTGCAAAGGTTCATGTTTGGTGGGGGCACTCTTACTGATTTGCAGACGGCCATCTCCTCCTTGTATCTCCACACATGCTATGGTTTGAATGATGGTGTCCCCTCCAAAATTCATGCTGAAACTTAATTCTTTTTTTGTTTGTTTGTTTGTTTGTTTTTGAGACAGAATCTCACTCTGTTGCCTGGACTAGAGTGCCGTGGCATCAGCCTAGCTCACAGCAACCTCAAACTCCTGGGCTTAAGTAATCTTTCTGCCTCAGCCTCCCAAGTAGCTGGGACTACAGGCATGCACCACCATGCCTGGCTATTTTTTTTTCTATATTTTTAGTTGTCCAGCTAATTTCTTTCTATTTTTTAGTAGAGATGGGGTCTTGCTCTTGCTCAGGCTGGTCTCTAACTCCTGAGCTCAAATGATCCTCCTGTCTCGGCCTCCTAGAGTGCTAGGATTACAGGTGTGAGCCACCACACCCAGCCGTGAAACTTAATTCTTATTGGAACTAATATTAAGAGGTGTAGCTTTGGGAGGTGATTATGGAAAGAGGGCTCTATCCTCATGAATGAGATTAACACTCTCATAAAGTAGCTGGAGATTGCAGGAAGTGCTCTCTTGTCCTTCATCCCTTTCACCATATGAGAACACAGGGTTCTTTCCCTCCAGAAGATGCCACCACAAGGCACCATCTTGGAAGTAGAGAGCAACCTTCACCAGACAAAAATCCTACCAGCACCTTGATCTTGTACTTTCTAGCCTCCAGAATGATGAGAAATAAATTTTTATTATTTACAAATTACTCTGTCTCAGGTATATAGTTACAGCAGCACAGGGGACTAAGATAACATAACTGGGAAAAAGAGAAAGAGATCAAGAGAGAAAGAGAGAGACAGACAGAAAATCAAGCTGTCTGCTTTCTCTTCCTTATAAGGCCACTAATCCCATCATGAGGGCTCCACCCTCATGACCTAATTATAGTTATGCATGGAATAAGGAAATTCCAGTCAACAAAGGACCACAAATATGGTGGTGGTCCTAAAGATTATAATACCAGTTTTACACTGTACTTTTTCTATGTTTAGATATCTTTAGATACACAAATACTTACCATTGTGTTACAATTGCTTACAGTATTGAGTAACATGGCTGTATAGGTTTGGAGGCTGGATCAGCTACACCATGTAGCCTAGTGTATAGTGGGCTATACCATCTAGGTTTGTGTAAGTGTGCTCTATGATGTTCATATGCTGATGAAATAGCCAAATAATACATTTCTCAGACATTATCCTCATCATTAATTGATGCAAGACTATATTTTAATTAATCAACAATTAGGAAAAAAACTTAACTTCTAATTAAAATAAGAAACCTTATTTCTTCCAAGATAATAAAAATACCATAAATCATTTGAACTCCAGTCACCTCCTTCTTAAATTACTTGCTATTTTTGCTGTGTATTTTCATACTATATTTTTCTAAATCTCACTATTCATTATTGTTCTTGCTTTTCTTAGATTACTGATTTATGCATTCAATATTTGTAAAGTGTCTCTCTTTTTGCCTCTGGAAAATGCCTTTATTTCACCTTTATTTGTGAAACATATTTATGACAACCACATAATTTGTGGTTGACAATTGTTTGCTTTTAGTGGTTCAAGATAGGATCTCATTGTCTTTTTGTTTCCATTCTCTTCGTTAAGTCCATTATCATTCTAATTTTAGTTCCATTGCAACTAATCAGGATGTTCTTGGCTCACCTGAAATTTTTCTCTGTTTTTGGTTTCAATTTGATTTACTATGTATGATATGTATAAGAATAGGCTTTTTTTGCATTTTATCCTACTTTGTGTTCTCATGCTTCTTGAATTTCAGCCATTTTCTCTTCAAACATTGCTTCTACTTTATTCACACTCTTTTCCTCTCTTTATACTTAAGTTGGAAATTTTATCCGACTTTTCTTCCAGATTACTAATTCTCTTCTTAGCTGTCTTATATATTATGAAATGTATTCATTGAATTTTTAACTTCAACTATAATATTTTTCTCTAAGGTCAAAAATTTTTATTTTACTTAAGTTGTCTTGGATTAATTCATATTTAAGCAACTATGAATTTTTTTAGAGTAAACAATGTTTCTATGCTGTTCAAAAACTCATTTTCAATTTTAAAAAGACACTTATCAATATTTTTATTTGAAGTTTTGTTTTCAATATTAAATTCCTTAATCTGCATGGAATGTGTTCATTTTTTTATATGATATGAAGTAAGGGAACTATTCATTTTTACATGGATAATTATATTTTACCTCTGATTATTGTAAACTCCTTTCTTTTTTCTCTGTTCTGACTTGCCAGTTCTATCATGTATCAACATTTCTTTTGTACATATATCTGTTTCTGGTCTCGCTACTCTATTTCCTTGAAAATTTAGTCTACCACATTTCAGAGAAAACCTGTATCAATTATTATGAACATGTTGTTAAGTGAGGTATGAGTGTTACCCCAAAGACTCCATTTCCAAATACCATCACATTGGGGGTTATAATTACAACATATGAATAGGGGGTTGCAAAACAACCCATAGCACCTACCTTTTTATTTTTATATACCTGTAACCTCTATTTTAGGTCTTTTTGTTTTATCTTCAATTAAAATTTTTCCAATTACACTGAGCTTTGTAAATGCTTTAGGTGAGTGGTAAACAACTTTTTTTTTATAACAAACACTTTAATACATTATCTTGAAAGAAATTTCATGTATATCATAACATACTTATACAATAATAATCAATATGGTATCCTAAATATAATCTAAATCAGATACAAGAAAAAACTAATTTGTAATAAGTATAAAATTGTCAATATGTAAATACTCAGGCAGAACAAAACTAAAAGATAAGTTTAGGCATGTGTGTAGAGAATCTCTGTGAGTAAAACAGCCACAGACTTGAAATGATACAAGTGTGTTTACTAACTATTTAAATTTTATGTGCTGTATTGTCCTTAATTATTCAGTCTTTCAATAATGATGAGTAACTTTTGATAAATTAGAAATTTTAAAGTTATAGTTTTCCTTTGATGTACATATTATTGCATGTGTTGAAAATTTAAACCATGTAAAACTTAAATCATGCAAAATTTATTTGAGTTCACTTGTGACATACTAAATATATTAATATAATCTCAAATAATTATAAACAAATTTTCACTTACCTGAACATATAGCAAGACATTCACAAGTCACATGGGAACTGCCACAAATCTTTATGCGTAGAACATTTATCACCTCAGGTTCCCAGTCAATAAATGTTAATAACATCCTGCAATTTTTATTAAAACAGTGCCAATACATTTCCAAATGCTACCTAGGGGATTACTCACCACACATACCCTGCTTTAAGAACCATTTTCCAAGATTCATACTCCTGCTCTTTTGTTAGTCTTACTATCATTTATTCACCTTGCTAAGAGAAAAACTACTATGTAAACTTTAAGTTTACTAACTTTAAGGTTTACATAGTAAACCTTATAAAACCATATAAAATGACCCCTTCCTGTGAAGACATTATTTAAGCTCTGAATGTAAAAGTAATCCCTCCTCCTGTGTTCTGTACAAATGTCTACATACTGACGCATACTGGTAACATTTCCTGTTGCATCATAGACATTTATTCATGTGTTTCTCTCATTCACTGTTGTATCTTTAGCCCTCCCAAATATGGGCTTCTTAAAAATCTATAATAGTATTAGATTCACCTTCCATACCTCTGCATCTGAATATCAAACTGCATATTATATGTATGTTATTTGCTGAATAAATGAATCAGAATTTTCTACATTTTTAGCTCTTGTTTTCTTTCTGGTTCTTTCTTTTCATTTTTCCTTGTAAGTGCATCTTTCATAAACAGACACACACATACACATCTAGTCTTTAGGATTCATTATTTGTAATTGTTAAGTGAAACCAGCTTGGACAGGTAATTATTATTAATTTTCTAAAATGATAATCTTAACCTGCTAATATATTTTCCTTATGTGGGAAAAGTTAGTTGATTATTATATTCTTCTGTATTGCCTGCATTCAGTAGGGATTTACTGGAAAAGAAAAAATCACCTATAGTATATTCTAAAATTTTAACTGGGAAAATTTATTTGATTATCCAAATATAGGAAAGAATAAATTTAATTTATATTAACATAATTGCCTCTTATTATGTATAATGGGTTTAAAATCCTAACATATATAACAGCTGGCATTTTCACTAAAAGGAATGCATCTTTCAGTACTATTCTCATATTAAATTTTCATACTAAATATGTTAATTAATAAGAAATAGCTGAGAAGAAGAACATGAAGGACCTGCCTGGGCTTTATCTGAATCAGATTTCATCTGAAAGACCTCAGATCTCATATATCACAATTTTCAGAAAGTAGATAGTACTGTAATTCTTTATAAGTAATTTTTCCACTTTGTTCTTTATTATCATTTTTGTTAAGCTCTTAAAAATGAATCACGCAGAAATATAGGGAAAGTATTTTCATTACCCTATATCCATCATATATTCACCAGCAGCAAAAGGGGGAACTTGAGTTTCCCTAGAAATTTAGACATTATAATGGCCTGGAACAATTTAGAACTTGTCTAAGTGTTTTAGAAAATGGATATCTCTGTAGCTTGCTTTGAGTTAGTGTTGCAAAGTAGAAATAATACTGTAGTTGAGTTAGACATATATATTATATTTTAAGTCCTGGCTTGGCCATTTATTAAAGTGCGGGGCAAATAATTTAAACTCTTAGAAGCTTGGTTTTATCATTTGTGAAAAAACGATAAAATATAACTTGGAAAAGAATTGTGTTGAATAAGTATGATAAATCCTAGAAAATGTAAAGCTTCATACTCAACTTTTACTAAAATGTGAGATCTTGATAACTGAATTTACTAAACTACTTTTGGTTCCATTTTAGCATATTTATGATTCAAAGAGTTTTAAAAGTGACAATTCACAACTGGGAATTAAATTTATAAGTTGGCTTAATCAGATTCCTTCAAAATTAACATTCTGTGATTCACTAATCCTATCAGTATGTTGCTGGACTTAGCTCTCAAAGCCTGTTTGAATCCCCCTTTTATTGGAAAAGGGTAACTGATCTCATGCTGAAAATGTCTATGCTTTAATTTGGCATTTTTAGCTAGGGTCCATGCTAACCTCCAGGGCAGTGTGATGCAATGGAAGAATAGCAGTCTAGACCTTAGCCAGTGACCTTGGTGTTAACCACTGCTGTGTTACTTTCCCTGGGGCCATGGACAAGTCATTGGAGCTTTATCGATTTTAATATCATTTTAAGTAAAATGTAATACAAATTTCCCTAGGTCTCAAATTTTTATATTTTATTTATATTTATATTTTATATTAATATAAGGGTATACTTATATTTTTATCATATATTACTATTATACAGAATTATGAATATAAAATACCAAATTTTTCTACTTATTTTAGAAAAAATACATTGGTAGCTATGCCTCAATGAAAACAATATTTTTTGGTAAAATGAATAACCAACAATTAAAAACTAAAAAATCAAAACCTAAAAGTCCCCAAATTGAGCCTAAATTAAAAATTATAGAGTGACAGCTCTGGAAATCTTTTCAAAGAGAATTTAAATCACTATCAATATTATAGCTAGTACATTGCATTTCTAACTCACTCATTCTTGATATGACAAGACTCCATTCAGTCAACTAACAGGTTTTTGTTTTTGTTTTTCTTTTTGCCTGGAATATAGTGACATAAACTTGAAAAATATCTCAGAAATTTTCCTTTGTAGATAAGTGCCATTTTGAAATTAGCATACTGTTGATCACTCATTGTACTTTAGTTTCCTTGAGTTTCTGTTTTATTTATGAAATACCTATTGAGTACCTATTATGGATAAAAAAAAGGAGGTGTCATATAGGGGAAAAAAATCTGAGTCAGCCATGGTCCCAGGTCCCTTTTAGAGGAGTAGACTGAATATTAACATATATTTAATATTTAGAATACTGACCTCCAGTTTTCTAACACAGGTGTGAGCATTTTTATATCATAATGTATATTTTATGATTGGCCAAGTATACACAATGGCCCATTTTTACCCTTTGCTTTGTCGTGAACAAATTTTAGTCAAGCTATTCTCCTTCCCACATGCCCTTGAACCTTGGCTTGCCCTGAAGACTGAGCATGCACTAAGATGCATAACATGCTCCCCTATTAGATTATTCTGAGATAAACTGACTACAGGAAGACACTTTCCTGACAAACTGCTCTGATCATACTGTCTACCCACTTCTTGCTTTCCCAACTTCCCTTAAAAGTTTCTGCTAAGTTCTGCTTATTCATCTCTATAAAACAACTATACCATCACAGATTATAATTTACAAGCAAATTTCATAGTATTGAAAAAAATTGTTTTTAGAAAGAAAATGTTCAGCTAAATGTATTTAGACTTGAATCCATACTTGAAAAATCCTATTTGATATTGTCACTTTAATGTATACATTAGAGCTGTGATCCCCAGCCCCCCTGGCCTGGCTGTTTATCACCACCTGAGCTCTGCCCCCACTTTCACTCCGAGCCCCCTCTGTCCTCCCACCCACCTCTTCCCCTCCCCGGCTGCGAAAAATTGTCTTCCATGAAACCGGTCCCCTGGTGCCAAAAATGTTGGAGACTGCTGCATTAGAGGATAGACCTTGAAAAAAGTTATTTTTTAGAAAATTTCACATTTAAAAAATGCTGTAGCTTGACCCTTGTATATATTTGAAGCCCTTCCTTGGCAATTGCTTTTGAGAAATCTTTTGTAGAACTATTTAAATGCCACAAATTCTTGTTATAGACTTTGTCACATCTAACACAATGAAAAAGTGTGTGACAGGTCAGTGTGAGGTGGAAAAACTAAGGAGAAATAATCAATAGTAAAGAAGAGGAGAGAACACTTTTCTTGTTTTTTTCACAACAAAACCTGGACTTCAGGACATTTAGATATATCAGACTTATTATCTGAGTCCTATCTCATTGCATTAGGTAATAAAAAGGCCAGCTGTAGAACAAAGAATCAGTAAATATGTCACAAAGCACAAAGCTTGACCTGAAAGGAGTTTTTTTTTTTTTTTCCTATTCAGCAACAGTCAGTTAGAGAAAAACGTTTCAATAAAGTTTCCAAGGGACAGAGGATAATTAGAAGAAGATGACCTTGGGGTTTATACTGCTTTTAAAACAGCCACTTGGCAAATCATTGCAGGCATGAATGTCAGCTTAAGATTGATGTTTATAAGAAAACTCTAAAATGCAATATATGAATGGAAACTTTGTCTTCTGGCCATGTGTGGCAGATTTTAGCCCTGAAAGTCACTCTTTATCCTCTGATGCTGAGAAAGCATGTAACAGATTTTGTAAGAATTATTATGAGTCTATTGAAACAACTAGTTTAAAAACCTCGCTTTCAGAAGAGATTCTGCTTTTTTAGAAAATGTATATCCTTAGTATAAATTTTATATCACAGAGATTAGTACTCTGAAAATTAACATTTCATATTTTACTTTCATATTTTATTTCATATTTCACTTATATTTTATAATGTGCCTAAAACCTTTATGTTTCTAAATAGCATATCTCATTTAAATGCAACAATTTCAATAACAGGTGTTTCAGTTTTAAACCAATACTTTTTAAAACTAAGAATGGTGATTTCTGTCTAAAACAATAACACTTTCTCGAATATTATGATTTTCATCTCACATTATTGGTGTAACATATGTATTGTGGATGGCAATGTTGAAAGTGGTTCTCATATCACATTTAATTTTCCCAGTGCAATTAGAATGTCAAAAAACAATTTCTATTGAATATAAAACCCTAAAACATCTGGTAATTAAATAAGGCTCTCTTCTATTTATAGAGGGTATAACCTGATTCAGAATATGAGACATTTTACCTGTATTAGACTTTTTACTTGTGGTTTTAAAAAAATTGAGCCCTGAAACATGGCAGATTTAATGCATGCATTTGTATTAAGAAGTATGAAATAATCCTCTGGTGGGTATAAATCAGAGCACTATTAACTAAATGGTCTGATAATGTAACAAAGTAGAAATTCAGAAAAACATTCTAATCTAGGAATCAGAAAATTTGAATTCAATTTAACAAACCAATTACTGGTTGTATGGTTGGCAATGCTACCTCCTTTTCATACCCATATTATGAAGAGGAATGAAGACAATGTCAATGTGATTTGAAACTAAAGTATGCCTCATCAAGGTAAAGCCTTATCAATAGTTGACAGTCCTTAACAGAAACCAGGAACTCTTCAATGATGAGTTTTGAAAGACATTTCCTTATATCAGTCCAATGATTTCATTTCAATCACAAAACTTGCAGAAGTCATTATGAAGGTAAAAAACACCCTGCTTAAAATTTTGTGTAGAATTTGACCCTAGCAGCCATAGAAAAATTTTCTCTTGTGCAATCAATGTAATTTTTTTTCATTCATTCATTCTTTTTTTTTTTTTTTTTTTTGAGACAGAGTCTTGCTCTGTCACCCTGGGTAGAGTGCAGTGGTGTCATCGTAGCTCACTGCAACCTCAAATTCCTGGGCTCAAGCTATCCTCCTGCCTCAGCCACCCAAGTATAGGTGCATGCCAAGACACCTGGCTAATTTTTCTATTTTTAGTAGAGATGAAATCTCGCTGTTGCTTAGGCTGGTCTCGAACTCCTGAGCTCAAGCAAGCCTCCTGGTCTGGCCTCCCAGAGTGTTAGGATTACAGGCATGAGCCACCCAGCCAATCAATGTAATATTATTAACCAAACACTATTTAATGAAGTAGCTAATGAACTGATAACACCTGAATAAAAATGAACAAACCATAAATTGGTCAGCTTGATGAATCTGCATAAATGAACACACAATATAATCCTACAAAAATCAAAAAATAAAACATTACCAACAAATTCAGAGGTCCTCTTGTGCCCTCTCCCAGTCACTCTTGACTCCTCCTGCACAAGTTAATCACTATTTTAATTTCTAATTTCCTGAATTAGCATCATGCAATATGTCCTTTTGATGTTTATGTTCTTTCAATCAACAGTCTATGTATATGTATGTGATACACCCACATTGGTTTGCTGGAGTAGTTTATTTATTTTAATTGATGGATAGTGTTCCACAATTATTGTATAATAGAGCTCATTCACTTTTTATTGATGATATGGTATGAATGTATCACAATTTATTTATTGGATTACTTAGGTGGTTTCCAATTTGGAATTATGAATAATGCTGCTATGAGTATCTTTGTACCTGGATTTTGGTATACATGGATACATATTTCTGTCAGGAAAACAACTAGAAGTCTTAGCATATCCCTATGTTAAGCTTTAATAGATATACCCAGATAATGTTTTCCAAGTGACTATACCAACTTACAATGTTACCATCATTGTCATACTTGTAATTATAGTTACTCTATAAAACAAAACAGAAGAAAAAATTTAAAGGAAGCAGGAAAAAACAGTAAAGATAAATACAGAAATTAATGAAGCTCGCAAAAAGACAAAATAACTATAACCACAGCGAGATAACAATTAATATGGAGAAGTCACATAGAAGGGTTTAATTCAGATACATTTCAAAACTAAGATGAAATGAACTTATTAAAGTTGATAATTGTACTGTAATTATTTAAAAAATTTACTTTGTGGAAATGTACACTGACATATTTAGAAGAAATGATGTACTTAAGTTACTTTCTAATTTTTCATGATAAAGTAATTAGGGAAAATATTAGCAACACTTAACCCGGGTAATGGTTATATGAAGCTCTTTGTGCTATTTTTACAGATCTACTATAAATGTGAAATTATTTCTAGGCAGAAATTTTAGAAACTCTTCCAGTGTAATTTGTCACATCAATACATTAAAAAATTTCAAGAAAGTCAGAATAAAAGAATTTGATAAAATTCAAGTTCACCTGTGATTTAAATATCTTTTTATTTATTTAATTTTTTTGAGACAGAGTCTCACTTTGTCACCCACGCTAAAGTTCAGTGGCATCATCATAACTCACTGCAACCTCCAAGTCCTGGACTCAAGAGATCCTCCTGCCTCAGCCTCCCAAGTAGCTGGGACTACCGGAGCATGCCACCACACCTAGCTATTTTTTTTTTTTGTATTTTACATAGAGATGGGGTCTCACTATGTTGCCCAGGCTAGTCTCGAATTCCTGACCTCAGGTGATCCCGCCACCTCTGCCTCACAAAATGCCAGTATTACAAATGTGAGCCACCACATCTGGCTTAGAATTCGCATAAAAATAAAAGAAGAAGGGAACATTTGCAGCCACGTAGAGCATCTTACAAACAATATGCATATTTCACATACTTTATTATATAGTACAAGTACATAAAATATAATGCATCCATTTTATTTATGTATTTATTTTATTTTTATAGATTTACGGCCTACGAGTGCAATTTTGTTATTACATGAATATAGTGTGTAGATGTGAAATCTGGGCTTTTAGTGTAGCCATCACCCAAAGAGTGTTCATTGTACCCGTTAAGTAATTTTTCACCTCTCATCCCCCTCCCACATTCACACCCTTCTGAGTTTCCAGTGTATTCCCATGTAGACTCATTATTTACCTCCAACTTATATATGAGAACATGTAGTATTTGACTTTCTGTTTCTGGGTTGTTTCACTTAAGATAATGACCTCCAGTTCCATCCATGTTGCTGCAAACACCATGATTTCATTCTTTTTTATTGCTGAGTAGTATTCCATGGTATATATGTATATACCACATTTTTTGATCCAATCATCCATAAAATAGACACTAAGGTTGAGTCCATATGTTTGCTAGTGTGAATAGTGCTGAAAATAAATAGTTAGGATTTTTTTTTTTCCTTTGGGGATATTTTAGTGTATAATGGCTGATTTTTTAAAGATTGGGTTATCTGACCAAACTTCCCTCATGGTAATACAAGGAAAGATGTTATTATGTTAGGGGTAAAATTATATTAAAATTAGGAACTTATCATTAGTTGACATGTTTTAATATTAAATGGATCATAGAAACATGGGCTATTTAGAAATATAGTTTTTCAATTTTCATATTATACCTTGATTTTGAAAGATGATATCTGATATTTATTTCTTCGGTCGCTCGTATATTTATCTCATAATGATCGAAGGACTACTAATGTTGTGGTCCTGGGATAGACTTTGGGGATATAATGATAAATAAAAAGGACATAATTATGCCTTTCCACAGATTTATTCATGAAAGTTAGGATGATTATAAGAAAAGATAACATATGAACTGTATGAAGGACACATAGCTATAGAAGCACATTGTAAGTAGGAATATTTCATTTAGGTAGACAAAGCTTGAATAAGAAATTGCACTTTTGCTTAGATATGGGGGATGACTCAAGTTAGCCTGGTTGATTGAGTTTGTTTAAGGTAGGAGGAAGATTCAAACAGAAAAACCATGAGACAAAGAGTATTTGACAAAATGAAAATAGCAAAAAAAGTTCCCTTGGCTGTCGTACGCACTCGGAGTATCTTCTTAGGGGATTTTTGGAGAAAACATGAGGTGTACGGTAGAGTAATAGGAACAGGAATGATAAAAACAAACAGATATTTGAAAACTGTGATTTATTGGGTATGAGGATAGAGGGAAAGACAGCATCAAACATCACATTCACTCTTCTAGTGGATTCACATTCACATGTTAGAAGCTGAGTGAGTTAGAGATTCTGTCCTTGAAAGCTGAATTTACAAGGAGGAAGAGTTTCATTTTGGGCATGGTGACTTGAGGAGTTCATGATACATTGGTGGCAGGTACTTGGATATATGAGTGTGAGTGGAGGTGGAGATATCTGAGTAGGACATAAAGATCTGGCATCATCAACATTGATAGAAAACGCAATTGTGGAAATAAAGAAGTTCACTAGCAGGGTATGTAGTATAGAAGAAAAAACTTGAATGCCTGAATTTTAAAGCATTTTAAATTGGTTACTATTTCAAAATGTTGTAGTTATCAGCTGTGAGATTTAGAGTAAATCATGTGAATTGTTTGAAATGCAGGGTCTGAACAATGTAATAGAATAGATATCCCTAAAATTCAATGAATCGCAAGACTCTTCCTGTTTGTCTAGAGCCCATTGTCTTAGCTGACCAACACAAAAGTTATATATATAGTCATCCCTTGGTATCCACAGAGAATAAGGTCCAGAATCCCCTCTTCCTGTGGGCGCCAAAGTCCACAGATGCTCAAGTTTCTTATAAAAATTTGCGCAGTATTTATATATAATCCATGCACATTGTTTCATATACTTCAAATGATCTCTAAATTACTTATAATGCCTAATATGATGTAAATACTATATAAAAAGTTATTATACTTTATTTTTTATTTGTATTAATTTTATTGTTGTATTGTTATTTCTTTATTTATTAAATTATAGTTGGTTGAGCCCATGGATATGGAACCCTCTGATATGGAAGGTCAACTGTACATCTGTAGCAGCTTGGATTCATCTGGACTGAGAATTTCATAGTCCTAATGACACCATATATTTAAATAATATTGCATTTATGTCTAAATAATACTGTTACAAACTCTCTAATACCAATACTCTCTGTAATACTAATACAAACCATTCCTTATAATTGATACTCAAATATGTTTGATATTTTCTAGGGGTGGTTGAGAGAACACACATTTATCAATAACCTGCTTTATGCTATGCACTGTTAATGGAACTTTGAAAACATCATTTACTTACCAAAAATATCGGTCAATTTAAGAGAGTTACAAACTTTTAAATCTCTATGTCAATTTATTATTTGTCTTTTCCTAGATTTAGCATTTGAGATTTGTAAAATAGTAATTTTAGGGATAAGCATATACAATAGACTTTACAAAATAGGTCTCATATTATTCTCACTAGAATTAATGGTTATTTGATAAAATTCAGGTGGTTAGAAGTAGCAAGGGTTAAATTTGAGCTGGTTCCACAGGAGTGAAGGCCTGGTAATCAACTTTCAGACCCATAGCTTTTTGAAGTGTTATATTCTCTGAAAAGAAGAGAACTAAAGAAAACTCTACACTATTCACAAAGTTTAGTTGCTTTTGTAAATGGCATCTGCTTCGTCTGTACAGAAAAAATCATTTTCATTATATTTCAAGTCCAATGTCTCTTTTCTTTGTCTGTGACAATTTTTTTTCTTATCCAGTGAAAGAATCCACACCAATTTTATGGTGCTTTTCTCCTCTTCTTCCTTATAGAATTCTTCATTTTGCCCTGTGGAAAGCAGCACCTGAACTACTGGTCAATTGAGAACTCATTGAATTTTACAAGGCACATTTCATTTCTTCCTTTATGATTTCAAAGAGTTTTTTGGAAGGGGGAAAAAAACCTACTTCTATTCACAATCAGGATGGCTTTGTTTGAGTTACAAATCCCACCCTGTGAAATGTCTTTGCTGAGAGGTAATGAATAGTGTTAGTAATGTGGAAGAGGCTCAAGTGGCTAGAAAAATTATTAAAACTTCCAGTAATCAATAGGCAAATTGTGCTTTGGCCTGAATGGCTACTAATAAATAGGCAATTCACCATTTGTTAGCATGTTACAGCCTTTGTAAGAAAATTAATTGTAAAAGTGGAGCTCTCCCACCTCAAACTTCACAGTTATATATTTAATGAATAATTATAAATAATTTTTAAGTGATGGAGAACAGTGATTATCTATATCTATCTATCTACGTCACTAAACATACTTTATCTATGTGACATTTTGGAAAAGTTATGCATATAGTAAGTTCTGTAATTTTTTATTATAAACAAAGTGATACTACAAACATGCATACACACAAATAAAATCACAAAGTATGATTTCTAGAGCAGAAAATTACCATTTATTTTGGACTCCTCTTCCTCCCTTAACATGCCATTATGAAGACACTAAATGGATATACAACAGTTATATAATATTAAAATTATGAAAAAGAGTAATAGGGCTGTATAATGGACCAGTCACAGTTCAGAAGAGAGACAGAGCAAGTTACTAAGAGAATTAGCTGTGGCATGTCTAATAAGAACGTATACCTCATGTGAATCCGTAGATATATTTGTTGCTACAAGTATTTTTGAAATTAATGCTAATTGTATACTTCATAGTTTTGGCTATGGACTAGAATTACTGATCATGAACAAAAGAAATACAAACTTAAACATTGGAATATGGTGATCATCAAAAGTATTTTAATTTTGAAGGGTTAAAAAGAAGAAAATTTGAATATACATTGTTCCTATGGCCAAGCATAAAATTTGCTTATTGCATACTCATCTGTATACTTTACTATTTCAGAAATAATAATGGAGTAATGCATGGAAAAGGAGATAATAGTGTTGCTTTATGCTAAAGTAGCTTGCATGACACAGACCCTTGGTATAATATGGTAACAACTATATTAGTATATTGAAAGATAGAGCAAAATAGGTAGGACTTTAAAAGCAAAGGAAAATAGAAAACATCTTGCCAGAATTCTTTTTACCTCTTTTTAGGCAGTAACTGTCACCGCATTCCACTTCTCTTTACTCTCAATTTTCCTATTATGGTGATATTTTTTAAACAGAAAATGTGTAAAATCAATTTAAAAAATCTTCCAGTGGACTCAACAAGTGAAAAACAAATTAAAAATAATTACTAAAAATAATCTTTTAACAAATATGTACCCTCAGAAAATTTTTTCTATTCATAAAAATTTCTATACAAGGAAGACGTACATATAGAACCAAGGAAAAATATATATTTGAATAATTAGAAAAACAAATAATATTCAGAGAAAAATCTATTTTGAAAATAAAAATAAAATGCATGAAATGCAGACAAATAAAGATGATTGTTATGATAAATAGAAATATTTTGACAAGTTAAACTATCAAAATTATTTTTCTCACAACTGTTTTGTAATTTTACAACACCGATAGACAGAAATTGGTAGTATTCTATCAATATTTTTTTTCTCATGCCTAGATGTTCCAGTCTTTTGCTGTCACTCACAACAGAATTAGAAAACAGGAAACTAAAGAAGAAAAATCACTTAAGTTAAATGAATATTTATGAAATATTTACCCTACACAGAAAACTGTGACAAGATCTCAACAAATACATATTAAATTTCACTAATTTAAAGTTCTATTGATTGAAAAAAAAGAATAAAGGAAAACAACATTCACATAAGAAAAAGGGAGACAGTGGTAGAATGTACTGAGACTTACTTTCCTTCATCTCCTAAGCTGTGTTTTATTTATTTTTTTTTATTTATTTATTTTTGAGACAGAGTCTCACTCTGTTGCCCTGGCTAGAGTGCTGTGGCATCAGCCTAACTCACATCAACCTCAAACTCCTGGGCTCAAGCAATCCTTCTGCCTCAGCCTCCCGAGTAGCTGGGACTACAGGCATGCGCCACCATGCCCGGCTAATTTTTTCTATATATTTTTAGTTGGCCAATTAATTTCTTTCTATTTTTAGTAGAGACGGGGTCTTAATCTTGCTCAAGCTGGTTTCAAACTCATGACCTTGAGCGATCCCCCAGCCTCTGCCTCCCAGAGTGCTAGGATTATAGGCGCGAGCCACCACACGAGGCCTTAAGCTATGTTTTAATCAGCTTAAACTATCGAGTGACTTAAGAAATTAGAGTTAGAGACTATTGTTGAGTTACTTAAGGAATTGCTTTCTGAGAATGATTTTACTTCCTTATGAATATTCAAATAAAATGTTCTTAATTTAGTGTACCCTAAGACTGTGGAAATAACTGAGGCATAAATGAAAAACAACACAAGGCCCTTCTGCAGAAGAATTCAAAAAGTAACTATGGAATTCCACAGAGTGGAAATGCCAAGCATTACCAGAAACATTGGCTATGTAACCCATGGGAAAAAAGAGCTAAGTTTAACCAATTCCTCTATCTAGTTTTCAGAGTGAGTTTCAAGTTCAATGGAAACCTAGTAGATTTAGGTTATTAAGTATGAAATGTCTGATTTTCTTAAGTACTAAGTTTGGCAGTTGATACCTACCCATAAAATAAGCCCTAGCAGGATTTCTAAGCATTTGCACAATATAAGCCCTACCCCGAAAATAAGACCTAGTGATGGGCGTGGCTACGCAGCGCATCTGCACAACCCATGCATTTTATCGGGGAGTGGTAAAGAAGTCCAGCAGCCCTTCTCATCTGCCCCATAGTGACAGCTACTATCCCAGAGGTGACCGGAAAGGTGCAGGCAGCCCCACCAACAAGGTCAGCTCCCCCTGTCAGGTCCCAGCCATCCTGTGCATGCTGCAAGCTGAGGCTTTGAGGGGAAAATAACACATTCCCTGAAAATAAGCCCTATGGTGTCTTCTTGAGAAAAAATAAATACAAGACCCTGTCTTATTTTCGGGGGAACACGGTATCTCTGACATTTCACTTTGACACTTGTTTTATTTTTTCATTAAGATATATTCTCAATCTTTCTTTTTTAATTTAGGCTTTTATTTCTTTGTACATATCATTATGCAATATTGCATAATGTATAAATATGCAATCTTGCATAATTTATAAATATGAAATATTTAAAAATGGATGTATTTTTTTAATTGATACATAATAAATGTATGTGTTTCTGGGATACATGTGATATTTTGATGCATTAAAATGTGTAAAGATCAACATTTATCTTTTCTTTATGCAAAGATATAGAATCAATCCAAGGGCCCATCAATTCATGAGTGGTTTAATAAAATGTGATATATATATATATATATATATATATATATGTATATACACCATGGAGTACTACTAAGCCATAAAAAATGAACTAATACCTTTTGCAACAATCTGGATGGAACTGGAGACCATTTTCCTAAGTGAAGTATCATAAGAATGGTAAAACAAACACCACATGTATTCACATTAAATTGGAACTAACTGATCAGCACTTATGTGCACAGATGGAGATAAAACTCAGTGGAAATCAAGCAGGTGGGAGGAGGAAGGAAGGGATGGTTGAAATTGTACCTAACGAGTACAATGTACATTATCTGGATGATGAGCACACTTACAACTCTGACTCAAGCATTACAAAAGCAATCCATGTAACCAAAACATTTGTACCCCCATAATATTCTGGGAAAAAAAGACCTAGTGTTCAATACATCAGTAGGGTGACTATAGTTAACATCCTCAGTCTTTCAAAGACACATTTTGGCTTGTGATTATCTTTCAGATTTTTCTTCTATTAGAGCAATTTTTGTGAAATCATGGATAAGTCAAAAATTCATGCTATTTTTTAATATGAGTTCCATCGTGGAACAAATGCAGCACAGACAGCACGAAATATCAAGGAAGGTTTTGGGAAGGATGTGGCTAATAAACACATAGTACGTTGATGGTCCCAGAAGTTCTGTTTTGGTGATTTTAATCTTCAAAGTGAGCCATGTGAATGACCTGAGACCAAAGTGGATGAGCTGAAAGTTGTGCTGGAAGCGAATCCATCTCAACCTACCTGTGAATTAGTAGTAGCAAGGTTTGACATCACTATTCCAACAATATTGGACCATTTGAAACAAATAGGCAAGGTAAAGAAGCTGGATAGATGGATTCTGCATGGATTAAATGAGCGCCAGAGGAGAAATCATCTGGGAGCTTGCCGTTCTTTGCTGTCACAACATAAAGGTGAATCATTTCTATACAGTATTGTTTCATGTGATGAAAAATGAATTCTTTTTGACAATCTCAAGCATTTGGCACAGTGGTTGGATAAAGATGAAGTGCCAAAACACAGTCCAAAACCGAATATTTATCAAAAAAGCTAATGGCGTCTATTTGGTGGTCCAGCGCTGGTATCCACTGCAACTTCATGGAACCTGGTCAATCAATTACAGCAGTCGTCTTCTGCAACTAATTGGATGACATGATGAGGATGATTGTGATTAAGCAGCCAAGACTGGTCACTAGAAACAGGCCAATCCTCTTTCAAGACAAGCTCGACCACATGTCACACAAACAATGCTGCTCCAACTACAGAAGCTGGACTTGGAAACTCTCTGTCGTCCACTGTATTCACCAGACCTTGCACCAACTGATTACCACTTCTTCCAGCCTTTGGACCGTTTCTTGCAAGGAACAATATTCAATAATCAACAAGCTGTGGGAAACTCCTTTCGTGATTTCATTACACCTTGCTCTTTGGGTTTCTTTGCTTGTGGCCTAAACAAGCTACTGTTAAGATGGCAAAACTGCGTTGATAGTTTGCATAGGCGCATACTTTGATGAACTGTACTGATTCTTGTTTGAAATACAATAAACTACACTTTTGATCTGAAATCGGACATTTCATATTTAATGATCTAATATAAACAATAATTTAGTTTGTAATCAAAAGATGCTGGCCGTAGGCATCCACCCAATTTTACTGGAACCCTGACTTAACAGGGTAGCAGCCAAATTGTGCCACCCTTAGCAAAGGGAGTAATTCACTTGACAAATTAGAGGTAAATTATCAATATTACATTTCCCACATAGAGCAGCCTTGCAAATAATTGTACAATGCAAATAGACCCCAGAATATCTTCTGAACTGATCAAAGAGACATTGCTCTTCAAAATTTTTTTCTCTTCTGCCACTTGAATTTCACAGTTCTTTTAACTGATACTAAGTGATATTAAAATTAAAAGAAAAACAATTTATGTTTTCCTCAAAATAACTTTTCTCTGTCAAGTTTGAAGCTGCAATTTCCATGAATGGAAAATAAATTATCATGATCTAAACTCAAAAATAATTCAACATGATCCCTAGGGTAGGCAGAATTATTAATATAATTCCTGCTCCTTGGTATACATGCCCTGTATAATCCACTACCCTTGAGTGTGGCTGAGACCAATGAATATGATGAAAAATAACTCCCTTATTTAGACTATTAATCAGTTGACTTGGAGTCAATCAAAAGAGATTATGGTGAGTTAGCCTGATCTATTTGGTGAGCTCTTTAAAAGACAGTGAAGCATTGAAGAGATGCTCTCCTGATGGCCTGGAAGAAAGTAAACAGTGATATTTTGAACTCCCTATGAAGAGAGTTGACCCCTAAGAGATAGATACTTCTATCTTAAAAACCATAAGGTACTGAATTCTGCCAACAATCCTAATGAGCTTGGAAGAAAAGCCTAAGTTCCAAATGAAACCCCAGCCTTTCTGATATATTGACTGCAGCCTACTAAGACTCTGAACAGAGGATACAGCTAAGCGGGGTCCAGTTTCCTAACCCACAGAAATTCTTAGATAGTAAATATATGTTTGTTATAAGCTGTTAATTTTGTCATAATTTTTTTGCAATGATAAAAACTAAACTAGCCCCTTTTGCACCTACATGAATTCAATCATGATTTGTTATGAAATACCCATAATTATATATGAAAAACTACATTATAGTTATTTCTCAACCAATATTAGTTCCTTCTTGCATTTTTTTTTCTTTTTTCCCAAGCTTGGAATTTTCACAGAATGACTACTCAGGAGTCAGAAGCCAGAAAGTCATACATCTTTCTTCAAGGTTCTTTAAACCACTGGTTACAAAATGCTGCTTAAAGTTGTCCATAATGGTTAGAGAAAACCATGCAAATATTAAGTACAGGAGTAGTCATCTAGAGTGTTATGGGCTGAATCATTTCCCTCCAAAATTTATATATTGGAGTCCTGGCTCACAGTATATTAGAAGGTGACTATATTTGGAGAAAGGACCTATAAAGAGATAATTAAGGTAAAAATGAAGTCATATGATATGGGTAGGCTCTAATCCAATACCAGTAATGTCTTTGTTAAAAAAGGGAGATTAGGGCACAGCTAGCACACAGACCAAGGATAACCATGTGAGGACACAGTGAGAATGTGGCCATCTGTAAGCCAAGCAGGGTGCCTCAGAAGAAACCAACCCTACTGACACATTCATCTTGGACTTCCAGTATCCAGGGCTACGAAAAAACAAATTGTTGCTATTTAAGCCACCCAATGTGTGGTATTTTGTTATGACAGCCCTGGCAAAAAAATACAGAGATAATATAATTATGCTGGGAAAATGATTTGTTTTGTGGGGAGATTAAGTATTTATATCAATAAATATTGCCTTCTATGGAAAAGCAAATAACCCTGATTTACCAGTACATGGTAAAAATGTCTAGTCCCAGACTCAGGGGCTTTCAACAGCACAGACATACAAATTACAGAAGAAAGCATCTGGCTTGCCAAAGGCTCTGACTCTCTCCTGCCTTATATCGGCCTGTTGGTATACAGATCTATTAATGAAATATTTTAGAAATAAATTTTTGTGAATATTTGAGATTTACAACATGATGTGCAGAATAAATATAAATAGTAAAATGGTTCCTATTGTGAAGCAAATTAATATATTCATCATCGCACGTGATTATTTTTTCTTTTATAAGAGTAGCTAAAATTGACTTATTTAACAAAAAATCTCTAATGCAACACAATTTTGTTAACTATAGTCTTCATTTTGTACATTAGCTTTCTATTAATGTAAATTTATGCTGAACACCTTTTTGTTAAAGATGTAAAAAAAATATTGCATTAGCTTTGTAGTGTTCAGTAAAAGGATCACAGAAAATCTCTCACATGTTATGAGGGGAAAATATTGGGATTGAAACAGAACTCTACTCATTTGAGAATTCTAATTCATATTTCACAATACTTGTTAAGAAAAATTTGATATTTAGTGTCTTACAACTAAGCAAATATAAAAAATGCCTTCGCTTTTAAAATCAATTTTGGGTATGTGTATTTAACTGTCTTTATTTCCTTATATTTGGATAAATGTTTTTTTTTCTCCTTAATTTTTAAGAAATTAATCTTTTAATCTATCAACCATTTTGATAATTTCTAAGCTGTTTTATATTTAAATTTTAATGTTGCTGCTTTTCTTAGTTGATTATTGATATTGTGATTATTTTTCCAACATTTTCACTATATATAATTTAACTAGTTACCTATGAATGGATTTTGCTAAGAGCTAGAGATAAAAAGTAAGTTAATTTCTTACCCTATCATTATGATTAATGGATGCATATTAGCTAATTGATTTATGTAATGATGCAATTTTCTTTTAGTTGATATTTACAATTATGAATTTTGTATAAATTATTTTTTAAAATTGTGCAAATATATTTAATCATGTTTTAAAATCTCTAATTTGAACTTACTATATTGTCTTTTACGATTATCATGGTTTTATGTTTTGCATTTTTGCAGTATTTTAAAACAAATATTTTATTTTTAATAATTTTACATTTACCAATTACAAAGATAAAACACAGAGCTCCCATATATACCATAAACTGTTTCCTATTATTAACATTTTATGTTGTTATAGTTTATTTATTGAAATTAATGAACAAATATTGAAACATAAGTCAATACTTATTTAGATTACTTTAGTTTTTCCTAATGTCCTTTTTTTCTATTCCCAAACTCCATATTTTATCCAGTATAAAACATTACATTTCATTGTCATTTTTTGTTAGGCTCCTCTTGGCTATAATAGTTTCTAACACTTTGCTTGCTATTGATGACCTTGACAGTTTGAAGAGTACTACTGACCATGTATTTCGTAGAATGTTTCTCAATTTGTATTTGTCAGATTTTTTTATGATTAAACTTGGCTTTCATAATCATATACATTCATATATATAAGAGTAACATATGTATATATAAAAATGATGTGTGTGTATATATATATGAAATCTGACTGTTTTCTAGTTCTTCTATTAACTACTACTTTGCTGTTAGTAGATATCTTATACTTAAGATATTATATTAACCATGGATTACATACTCAAATATTTTTAGGAGCCAGATTGATATAGTAAATATTGAAATTGGAAGTTCATAAAATAATAATAAGGGAAAGATCTTCATAAAACCAGAGATTGTATTCCCACATAAAGACATAAGGCACAAGCAAAATATACTCTGTACTTCCCATATAAAATGCACTAAACAGAAATTAATATAAGTAACAAAATGTTGACTCTATATAATTCTGGGATGAGAATTTAAAATTGACAAATATGCCACCTGAATATCACTCAAATTATTTTACCCAGTATCCTTTTTTAAAAATCTACCAAGAGCATGTCTTAAGCATTTGACTTGATTTTGTTAGTGTTTTGCTTTATTTTGCTTTGTTTTGTTTAGAATATGTATCCTGCCTAACAAAAAAAAAAAGCAAATAGAAATGAAGATAATGTTTCAAGGCAAAGACACATGGTTTGGTGGGTATTGGGAAAGAAAAAATCCTGCTTCCAACCCCTCTCTGTGCAGATTGTGCCATGTTGCCCAATGTGCTATCATTATTGTGCGCTGTTTGTGTCTAATATTACCTTTGAAACTTCCCCAATAAAGTACAGAGAGGATTTTTTTTTTTGATCTGATTTCATAATCACAAGTTAGGGCCAGAGTTCAGGTTTGAAAATGTTTCAGCTTTCAAAAATGCCTTACACAAACCCAAAGGAAAAATAATCTCTTGAAGATATCATCAGTCAACAATAAATGAGAATTAGTTAAAGGGTGGCGGAGATGAGTTTATGGAATTTAACTTGCGCAGTGTGGTAACATTAAGAAGATTGGTAATGGTTGCTACCCATAGCATTGGTAGGAGGAGCAAGAGATGCTGATTGCCATCTAGAAGACACTGACTGTTAGGGTGTGAAGTCTGTGCTCCAGGTAGGAGAAAGAATTCTCAGACAGTGATTAGGATATACAAAAGTAAAAATTTATTTTCAGGAAGAAAGGAAGGAAGGGAGGGAAGGATGGAGGGAGGAAGGAAGGAAGAAAGGGAAGGAAGAAAGGAAGGAAAGAAGAAAGGGAAGGATGAAGGGAGGAAAGAAGGAAGGGTGGAAGGGAGGGAAGGATGGAGGGAGGAAGAAAGGAAGGAAGGAAGCCACGACACACAGAGGGAAGAAACAAATGTCGGGCTGGGAGGAAAATTGCTTAGTCTTTTTAAAGAGTAGAAATGGCTTTTTTCTCTCTGCCTTGGGGGACTGATAATAAAAGCGGCTGTGAAGCTAAGCTGCTGTGTTGTTTTTTTCTGTTTCTCACATAGCAGATTGATAGCAGAATTAGTTTCTTCTTTCTTCTTTTATTTATTTATTTTTTTTATTTCAGCATATTATGGGGGTACAAATATT
>VBSM01003157.1:17921932-17932991 GCA_008086735.1 Cheirogaleus medius | reverse complement strand
TTCTTCATAAATTCTTTGCCTAGGCCAATGTCTAGAAGGGTATTTCCAATGTTTGCCTCTAGAATTTTAATAGTTTCACACCTAAGGTGACCAGTGGAACAGAACAGAGAACCCAGATATAAAACCATCCTCATATAGCCAACTAATCTTTGACAAAGCAGACAAAAATATACACTGGGGAAAAGAATCCTTATTCAATAAATGGTGCTGGGAAAACTGGATAGCCACATGTAGAAGACCGAAACAGGACCCACACTTTTCACCTCTCTCAAAAATCATCTCACACTGGGTAACAGACTTATTTCTTCTTGATAGTGGGAGGCATCTGGTACTGCCTCTCCTTGAGAAGCAGGGGAAGCTCCCAATCCTGTACACTCAGGAACTTTTTCAAAGCTGAGAAAGAATTCAGGGATAACAAGTTAGGCCAGAGTGTTTTAGTTAAACAAAGAGTAGTTGTGTTGTGAGTTTATTTCTTACTTTCTGTTTAATAGTTTATTTTCTTCTGTTAGATAGGTTATTAGTAAGACCCTTTCACTTATCTCTTAGCTTTCTAAGTTTCTGGTCCAATAGTTGGCTATTATATGTATGTATGTATGTATGTATTTTTATTGCAGAATTTACTTTTTAAAAAAATGCTTTTATTATGAAATAATTCTAGATTTACAGAGAGTTGTTAAGATAGCACAGGAAGTCTGTGTGTACCTTTCATCCAACTTCCCTTAATGTTAACATCTTATATAACCCTGTGTTTCTTCTATTGAAACTCAGAAATTAACATGGGCACAATGCTGCGAACTAAACTAGAGACTGTATTCAGATTCTGCTAGTTTTTCCACTATTGTTTTTTTCTGTTCCAAGATCCAATCCAGAGTCTCACATACATCCAATTTTCATCTCCCATAAATCTCCTCCAATCTGTGATATTTGCTCAATCTTTCCTTGTTTTTCATGATCTTCAGACTTTTGAAGGGTACTTATTAGATATTTTGTAGAATGTCCCTCAGTTTATGTGTGATGTTCTCTCACGATTATACTGGGTTTGTGGATTTTTGGTTGTATATCACAACAGTAAAGTTCCTTTCTCATTACATAGTATCCGGGATACCTGTTATCCACATGATGTCCCTGGTGAACTTAACTTTGGTTGCTTGGCCCAGATGGTGTCTACCAGGTTACTCCTCTGTAAAGTTTTTATTATATTTTCCCTTTCCATTTGCTGTTCTTTAGAAGCAAATCACTAAGTCCCACCTGCAGTCAAGCTGATTGAAATTAGTGGAACTTGCTTTTTAGTGAAAGGAGATAGAGAATAAAAAAGAAGTATTATTTTAAGGTAGGCAAAAGGCAAACTAATAAGCAAAATGATCTTTCTCTCCCTTTGCATTGAGTATTATAGGCTTTGATGGTGTTCATGACTTTTTTAAATATATAGATACCAAAATAAACATTAAGAACAATATCTTCAGATGCTAAATTTCAGGAAACTTTTTGAAACAATTTTTTCAACTTCAAGCCAGATTATAGAAAGCTTCTAGTAAAGCAACCGCCAACCAGATGGTGGCATAAAGATAACTAAGATTTTTCATCAGAGAACTTCCACATAAAGAATAATGCACACGTAAAATAAACATCTAAATGGTTATTATATAACACTCTGTTCTTTTGCAACACTAACAAATGAGTTGTGAAACTAAAAATGGAAACAATTCTACATTTGCTTTGGTGTCCTGATTAAAGTGTTGTCAGATGTGTGAAGCCTTGGTTTCCGTGAAGACCAAAATATTCTTGCACTTTTTCTTTCGGCACTTCACAGGGAAACTCACTTATTAGCATTTTAGCAGGGCAGTTGAGCAGTGAACTATGCAGTGGTTTTGAGATAGAAAACTTAACAATTTTTAAAGGATTGATTTCCAACGTGCTTTCCATTACACTGAGCTACCTGTTCTTGTTGCAAGCATATTAGTTTTTTTATATACATAATACATTTAAAATGAATACTTGAAATAAATTAATTTAATTATAGCATTTAACATTTTTTAAAAAATTTTGTTTTCAAAGATACATTGGTCAACTTTTCTGTGATTATTTTGTGAGTTTCCTCTTCTTTCTCAGTATTATTGAATAATACAAGAAATATTAATAATCAGAACAGATAAACAGATTTTTATGTCAACTTCTGTCTGCATTTACTTTATAAAAATATAATATTTTCAAAATCGAATTACAAATAGTACGAACAGTTTGGAGAGCAAGTACGCTTGAGGATTACTTTTATTTTTTCAAGCTATCCTATTCAATTTGTTCTGTTAGATGCTCTAAAGCATTTGTTGTCCAAGAAAGCTCATCAGCTTCTTCCCCAATATAAACTATTCAATAAAGGAAATCAAATAAAACTTTCCTTTGATAATGCCTAGTTTTATAATTCAATATCTTTTTTTTTATTATTCAAGAAAAACTTGTCATCAGCCCTTATGGATCTAATTTTGACTTTATATTGTGTCAGTTATAATTTCTACTGGAAACGCAAACTACAAACATTTCTGACATACTAAAATGTGACAATGGATGCAGGGGAAATTTCTTTCTGGAATGATTATTGAATGTGAAACAACTACCCAGAAATTTGGACACATTTAACCTTGTGTGGCATTTTTTGAGTGACTTGAAGGTAAGTCAAAAGAAGAAAAGGCTGTTTTAGAAGGTGACTCACACATGTGGTCAACTCTTGATTTCTCTTCCTCTTTCCCAATTACATTTTAGGCTCAAGATACCTGTAAACACTCCTTTGCAACCAGGTTGCTCACTTATTGCAACTGATACACTTCTCCCTTGGGGCTAAGGTTTTTTCCATTCCTATGCATTTTAAAGAAAAGGAGGATGCAAAAAACAGAATATATAGTGTTACCTGGATGAAAGGGAAGTGGTGCAATGTTTTACATTCATCATGTGGTATAAAAATAGCCTTTGGTTAAAAATGTGGAAATCAGTGCATTCTGATGAGATTACATGGGCATTATATGAAATGCTAAACAAACCACCCTAATCAGAAGGCTCAGCAGAATAGATATTAATTAACATCAGCCACTAAAGCACTTGAAGCTATAAGAATAAATGAAATTTTATAAGAAGAAAATGCATAAAGACTAAAACATGTTTAGGGGAGAATTTGGGAGCATTTGATGAACAATGAAGAGGATGTAGGTAAATGAGAATACTGAGGAGAAACAATGTAAGAAGTAAGAAAAGAATTGAGACAAAAATGATATTTTGTAAGTCAAAGATGAAAATATTAATAAAAAAGAGAAAATAGTGTAATTTGTCATGAAGAGACAAAATGGCAGGGAGAATGTGAAGAGGCCACTAGATTTGGAGATTAGGTTATTGTCAATTTTTTTTTCACATTTCAAAAAAATGAAGGGACAAAAGCGAAGTTGTAATTGGTCAAAGAGTGAAAAAGAAGAAGTGAAGAACTAGAAGGGAGCACATTGATTTTACCTGTTCAAGAAGAGGGTGATGAGAAAGAGACAAAAAGAGATGCCTCTGGAAGGGAAAAGCCTGGGGGAAAATTGAGACTGTTTGAAGAAGAGTAAAAAGACTGAGGTCTATATTAAAAATGAAATGAAAGAGAGGGACAGACACGCACTGGGGATGCAGCAATGTTAAAAAACAAAGAACAAACAAAAAAACCCTAAACAACCACAAAATCTGACCTAATACTACTTTTAAAAGCATTTAGGAAAAAAAAGTGAATGAGGACTATAAAATCATGGGAGAAGATATTAATCTTGGACCCAAGAATGGATTCTTCTGAATTTGAAACAAATGAAAGAGTAAATAAAAGCAGGGGAGTTGATAGTGGGAGAGATAAATCCCAAAGGAAATCATACATAATATACTCATTTTCTCTGGGTGTGGACTCCAAATTTTTGATGACAGGAATGGGCTAGCTTTGAAAAAGACACGAAGTTTGAAACTGCTGTGACAGAAAATGTCTAAAGGAATAGAAAAAGGATGTCATTATATTTTCTGCATTGCAACTCCTATGACCTGAGTTACTGAATATCAGTGCAACTGAATATCAGTGCAATTATTCTCGGCACTGGCATTAACTGGATTTTACCCCCACCTTTCTTTCTTCCTACACACTGTTAATTTAGTAGGAGATTAGAAATAGGAAACCTATTTGGTGATAGACTCATATTAACTATGGTTTTGGTTCACTTGGGTGAGGAGATGAGAAACTGATGACATATTCATTTAAATGCTTTATTTGATTGTTTGCGGGTTGCTTTAGCTATTGTAAATTGTTGAATGCTGCTCCGTAAAGTTAGCACATATTAAATGAATGTAATCTTAGAAACTAAAACATAGAAATGTTTTCATAGTTTATCTGTCTTTGACAATGTTGTTTTTTCAACTGAGATATACAAGCTTCT
Organism: Cheirogaleus medius; assembly: GCA_008086735.1. NCBI lineage: Eukaryota > Metazoa > Chordata > Mammalia > Primates > Cheirogaleidae > Cheirogaleus > Cheirogaleus medius. The sequence goes on along the minus strand of VBSM01003157.1, from coordinate 17,928,558 downwards.
TACTCATAGGAGTAAATGTTACCTGAACATAATGCTTTGGCAGCTAAGCAGTTCTATGTATCCTATCTATGCCTTTTCAGTAGCCTGCTAGTTTTTCATGAGTGAAATGGGCTCTGCGCAGCCCATAATACCGTCATTATTTACCTGTTCTTTCATGAAATGAGTAGTATCTTTAATGAAACTAAATCTTGCTTTGTATAGCTCAATCACTGCCTCTAAAACAAAATTCTGCTCTATTCAAAATTGTTTCAGAAACTATAACCTGATGTCTAGAATGTGAATTAAAACTCTATTGCAAGTGTAATGCTTCTTTTACAGCAAATCCTACGCAAGAAATAATGACCCTGAAATTTCTAGCCTTTGAGGCCAATACTGTTTTTCTCTATTATAATATTTCTAGAAAGATTTTATAATCAAAATCTATTTGTACTCACAATTTAAAAAGTATTTTAAGGTAGAACAAGGAATTAGAATTTATATAATAAACACAATAGTGTAAAAAGTTATACTGCCTTATTTCAGTAGCAGTTGGGCTGTGTTACTCTGAAACATCTGATGAGGAAGGGAAATGTATCAAACTTTAGTCAGCATTTATTAATAGATGCTGTAAATGAAACTAAGTCTAAAATCTTCTAAACATGCACAATATGAATGTGCTTAACTGAACTATGCATCTAAAAATAGCTAAAATGGTAAATTTCATGTTATATATATATTTGATCACAATTAAAAATATTCTAAACATAACAATTTAAACATATGCTTAATTTATATTAATGATTTATAGAAATGCATCAGACATTGACAAGGTAAACTGAGCACTGTTAATAGTATCTGGTCTTTTGAAATGTAGTAGTATTAATTACTTATATAATTTGGTCCCTTTTTCTAATGAAACATTGTGTCTTTGCTATAAGAGTAGTCTTGCTATCTACATTTTTATTGGAATTAGATGATGAAAGCATCATATCCAAGCTACATGTGATTATAAATTATGATAAGCATAAATATTGATATCATAAACAGGACAGCAAATTTATTCAGAATTTTTTTTAGAAATACAATTGTTGAATGATATTTGATCATTGGGGAGGAAGGAGACCAAAATAGCAGGATAGAACCATCTGGCAATTATCCCCCCGCAGGACTACCAAATTGAACAACTACCATACAAGAAATCATCTTTATAAGAACCAAAACCAGGGAGCAATCACAGTGATCATAGTACCCTGTTTTAGCATTATATCAAGGAAAGAGGAACTGACAAGGGTAGGAAAGACAGTTTCACATAGTTTATACCACCCCTCCCTCATCCCCCCACAGTGCAGCCCCAGCACCAAGTGGGAGAGAGAGTCCATGTGCTGCGGGGGTGGGGAGAGTAAAGTGATTGTGAGACTTTGCATTAGAACTCATAACTGCCCTGTCCCAGAACACAAAAAGGGCAAGAAAAAGAAGAATTCTACTAGGACTCATGGGAGGAGCATTTAGACCAGCCCCAGCCAGAAGGGAATCCTCTGCCCCAGTAGAAACCTGAGTTCAGGCTAGCTCCACCATTGGCTTATAAAGTGGCTTGGGACAGGAATAAATTTGTAAGGCAGTCAGGCTGCAAAGACTGTAGTACTTGGGCAATTCTTGTAGTTGCACTTGTATTGAAGTGAGTGGACTTGAGTGTACGTGACCCAGTGAAGCACCACCAGCAGTGACGGCCAATTAGTGCCTCTGTCACCTCTCCCCCAACTCCAAGCAGTGTAGCTTGGGGAGAGTCTTCTGCTTGGGGAAAGGAAAGGGAAGAGTACAGAGGACTTTGTCTTGCCACTTGGATACCAGCTCAACCAACCACAGTAAAATAAAGTACCAAGCAGATTCCTGAAGACCTTGGAGACCCTGATTCCAGGATTTAGCTTCTGGATAGCATTTCTAGACCACCACTGGGCCAGAAGGAAATCTTTTGCCCTGAAGAGAAGGACCCAATTCTGGTAGGATTCACTACCTGCTGACTAATGAGCCCTTGGGCATTGAATAAACATCAGTAGTACCAAAGAAGCAGTAGCTATGGGCCTTCTTTGGGCTGGCTTCTGGTGCAACCCAGTGCAGTCACAAGGGGGTACTTAATCACTCCTCCCCAAGCCCCAGGCAGCCCAGCATGGATAGTGAGACTCCTATTTGGGGGAAAGTGAGGGAAGAGAGTGAGACACTTTGCCTGGTAATCCAGGGAATTCTTTTATATCTTACCCAAGTCCACAAAGGCAATACCACCAGGAGTCTGCAAGAGTCACAGCATTACTAGTCTTTTACCCCCAACCTCCAGTGCTGATATGGCTGCTGTGACCAAAGACTTAGATCACAACACTTAATTGCCTTTGAATATTTGGAAAGCTTTCTGAAGAAAAGCAGGTACATATAAGCCCAGAATGCAAAGATTAGAATAAATACCTAACTCATCAATGCCCAGACATTGATGACCATCTTCAAACATTAAGAACATCTGGGAAAATATGATATCACCAAATGAACTAAATAAGGCACCAATGACAAATCCCAGAGTGATGAAGATATGTGACCTTTCTGACAGAGAACTGAAAATAGCTGTTGTGAAAAAGCTCAATGAACTTCATAAAACAGAGAAGAAATTCGGAAAACTATCAGAGAAATTTAACAAAGAGAATGAAATAATAAAAGTAAATCAAGCAGAAGTTATGGAGTTGAAAAATTCAGTTGACAAACTAAAAAATGCATCAGTCTCACTATAACAGAATTGATTGAGCAGAAGAAAGAATTAGTGAGCTCAAAGACAGGTGATATGAAAATACAGAGTCAGAAGGGAAAAAAGAATAAAAAGGAAGAAATCATGCCCATAAAATCAAGAAAATAGTCTTAGAAGAGCAAATGTAAAAGTTATTGGCCTTAAAGAGGAGGTAGAGGTAGAGAGATTGTGGTAGAAAGTTTATTCAAAGAAATAATAACAGAAAATGTCCCAAACCTAGAGAAGGATACCAATATTCAGGTACAAGAAGGTAATATAGAACACCAAGCAGATTTAACTCAAACAAGACTAGCTCAAGCATTTAATAATCAAGTTTCCAAAGGTCACAGATAAAGAGAGGGGCCTAATGGAAGCATTTTTGAAGTATTCCCTTAGAATAAAGTCAACTTTGATTACTTTAGTTATAATTTTTTTAATAATTTCCTTTAATATATGCTTACCTCATTCAGCCAAAATTAGAACAAATATGAATGTCACCTGATCTTACAGATTAGGAAGTGAGGACAACAGAGCCCTCATGAGTGAGATTAGTGCCCTTAGAGGCTCCAGATAGCTGCCTCTTTTCACCACAAGTCTGAATCAAGAAATCATTTATAAGTTACAGGCCCTTGTCAGACACTGAATCTGCCAGTGCCTTGATTTTGGACTCCCTGGCCTCCAGAACTGTGGGAAATAAATGTTTGATGTTTATCAGCCACCCAGTTTATGGTATTTTTTTTCTAGCAATTCAAATGGACTGATATACTATCTACCTATCTATACTGATATAATTCATTAGTAACCATTGTAAATGGTAGTATATAATTTAACCACTTTGGTACCAGTGTCAACTATAGTCGTCAGCCACAAATGAACGCGCATAGCCGAGCGTGGACTTTAGCTGAGAGCTGTGATATGAAGGCATACAGCCGAGAGTCAACTTTAGTTGACAGCCAAAAGGTTTTGCTTTTATCTCTTCAGTTGCAGTGTGTACATTCAGCTAATAAGTTACTATGAATCTGTGACCTTTTAACAAGTCCTTAGTAGGAGTTATTATAGTTATTTTCCTAAAGCTGCCTGTAAAGTAAAACAAGCTTTCAGTGCTTTAAAGCTTTCCTCATCACACATGAGCAAAACGGATTCGTTGTCAATGCACAGCACAAACCTATAGACTGTGAGTACTGGCTGTGGGCAAGGGTTCGCAGCCGGTGAGCGCCGTACCGATGTGGTTCATAAAAATTCCGAAGAAATATTTTCATTCTGAAAAATACCAATTTTGAAAATCATCTCCTTCCTGAATACTTTAGTTGGAGTCAACTTTTAATCATTATAAGCATTACCTATCATAGGCTTCCGATTATAAATCTATTTTAGGTTAAATTAATAAAATACAGCTACTAAAACCCAGAAAGTTTTCCCTTTTTTTCAGTAATAAAATTATGATAATGTACCAATCTTTTAAAAATGTGGGCTATGATTATTGACTCTGGATATCTAAGTTATGCATATTTAAATAAAATACCTGCTTCAGACTTATCAATAGAACCTGGAAGGTGAGGAGTTGCAGTGATATATGCCTTTATACATAATATATTAATATTATCAGGATGCTAATATTATTTTATATCAAACATTAAATATATTAAATTATTTTCTACTATGAAAAGCAACAATGGAATAAATCTCTAACATGTTAACTTTTATGTAATTTAGATAGCAAAAGTATTAAAATCATATTGATATTGTTTTGAAATTATTCTTTTTTAAAGGTAAAGCTATAATTTATACTTTAGATCTTGCTCATTTTCTCAAGAAGAATAAAGCTTAATTTTTTTTAAATGTTTTCACAAATAAGTAGAAAAAAATGCACCCATTAATTAGGTTGGTAGGGTGTTTTGGTGGGGGGAGGCAAGGTTAGGGGTTTCTTTCTAAGAATTTAAATTGATTCTGTAACTTCAATATACATTTTTTTTAAAATCATGGTTTCATTTATATGTAAAATAGGACAGCCATTCTCCTGTCTTTTGCCAATCAGTGGTTTTTCCGCTCAAGCAAACATGTATTTATTCTGTAAGAAAATATCTATCCATGTGAAAAAATATTTAGTTCTTCCAATTTTCATTTAATTTACATTGGTATCTTGGAGTTACTCTAAAATCTATTTTTCTTTCTCACTAAAAATGTCATTTTCTTCATGCTGCTTGAGTTGTAAGTAACATTAGAAGCATGACATACACAGAATAAGAAGGTAAAATAATATTTCTTTTGTCTATGAATTTAAGTTCAGAAGCAAAATGACATATCAGCAAAACCAAAGAATAAACCTGGTTAGGGAAAGAAGAAATGGAGAGAAACGAAAGTGAGGTATATTTCTACATGATAACATAAAAGAGAAACTAAGGATTACCTGAACCCTGAAATGCTAACCAAGCTTCAATTTTCTTGAAACATTTCTTCTTTCTAATTCACTGTGAGAAAACAAGCAACATAACGTTAAACACCATGCTGAAAGTCATATATAGAATATTCTGTTGAAATTGTGCTAGTAGCTGCGTACTGCATAGAAAAAGCTGGAATATTTCTGCACTAATAACAGTGTAATATAGCAAATCAAACTTTATCATTCACTCTTATTTAAGATCAAATACAACTCTCTTGCCTACTGAGAGGTTATTGTTAAGAAGAACTGAAATTATTTTAGTTTTGTAATTGTGTTTCTATTCACATTCATGTATATTTATATGTGATTGATAACCATAAACTTCAACTAACTTTGGAAAATAGGTTAGCACTGTAAGTTTTTCTGATATGCAGTAGCAAATATTATAGTGAAATAAAAAGAGGGGGGAAGAAAGATAGGAAGGGTGAGAGACAGAGTGGGAGAGAGGTGGGGTTGGGAGAGATAGAATCCACAAGGTAAGTTGGAATATCACTGTTTTTATACATAAATAAAATCATGTAATGTCATTCTGAATATACATTATATTTAACAAATATTTATTGAAAATATTAGCCTCAAAATGACAGAGTATGGAAAGTGAAAGTGACATCTCTGCCCCACTAGGCTTACCTCAGTGCATAGATTGAGATACAAACTCAAAAAACAATCTAATAGTTACTTTAGGTTTGTTTAAATGTCTGGGAGATGAGAACATAATGACCAAAATAATTTTATCATTCTTTAAATATAATATACATAGAAAGTTACTTTTAATCATATACTGAACAGCTGATTGAATAAAGTCTTTTCACTTTTTAAGAAATATGAGAATCATATTTTATGACTTCATTGCTATCATTAATTGTTAATTGTGGTAAAATATACATTCTAAAAAATTTACCATTTAACCATTCTTAAGTGTACAGTTCAGTGGCATTAAGTACATTCACATTGTTGTTCAATCAATCTCCAGATCACTTTTCTTTATTAAAAAAATTTTTATTTCAGCATATTACGGGAGTACAAATATTTAGGTTACATATATTGTCTTTGCCCAGCCCGAGTCAGAGCTTCAAGCATGTCCATCCCCCAGACGGTGTGCACTGCACCCATTGGCTGTGAATATACACATCTCCTCCACCCCCTCTTCCACCTGCCTGACACCCAATGAATGTTTATACTATATGTGCCTGTATGTGTTGATCAGTTAATATCAATTTGATGGTGAGTACATGTGGTGCTTGTTTTTCCAGTCTTGTGATACTTCATTTAGTAGAATGGGCTTCAGCTCTATCCAGGATAATATAAGAGGTGCTAGATCACCATTGTTTTTATGGCTGAGTAGAACTCCATGATATACACATACTACATTTTATTAATCCAGTCATCTATTGATGGGCACTTGAGTTGTTTCCACATCTTTGCAATTGTGAATTGTGCTGC
>VBSM01003157.1:17909849-17921832 GCA_008086735.1 Cheirogaleus medius | reverse complement strand
TGTTAGGGTTACATACATTGCCCCTACCACCCCTCCCTCCCCACATGCCAGAGCCTCAAGCGAGTCCAATACCCAGGTGGTGCGCACGGCACACATTATGTAACTCTAATCTATCTTCTTTTGAAAGTGTCTGTTTATGACCTTTGCCTACTTTGATAGGGTTGTTTGAATTTTTCTGAGTTCTATATAGATTCTAGAAAGAAAATTGAGTTGCTATTATATATAGTGGGACATATCCAAATTCATTTTGGATGCTCTGGAATGAATTTGAGGCAAGTCAATATTTCTACTATGATATTTTTAAAAGAACAACAACAAAATCAAAATAAATAAATTTAAACTAAACTAAAAAGAGCTTTCCTTTGGTGCCAGTAATCCTATAAGGAAATGATGTCTTATTTCTAAGCGTCCTTTCCCATTATTTCTCTTTTCCTCATGGTGTTGCAGAAAATATTAGATTGAGAAATAAAATTTCAAATACCAAAATGAGACTCTAAAGATATTTTTTTGAAGCAGTTGGAAAATTGCTTAAATGTATGTAATTTAATTTTTAGGAACAGCAAGGTAGAAAATAGGTCTTATAAAGTATCATTATGGAAATTTTACATTCTGATTAGTTAACAGCTCAGATAGTGTTCTAGATTAGAACAAATTTAGGCAGTTGAGGCTTTTCTGTAATATCAGAGAATTTTACTTGGTTTACGAGGAAAAATTTCACTAAGCTTTTCTCAAGGGATTTAAAAATCACTTCTTTATATTATTGATTTTCTGTACTATGTAGAATGTGCAGCCTTCACTAACACTGACAGTAATGATTTCAGTCATCTCTCTCTCCTTCCTTAATGACCTTCACTTTCCCCAGATGTACTTACTCTACCCTGATCTTAACCCCTCCTCTGGTTTGTAATTTACTGTAGCTGCCTCATCAAGCACATTATAAATTTCTCTCTATTTATGTTTTTTATTCAATCTTCATTTTTCATTTGATGAGCAATACAAATTAATTTATCAGGTGAGAAAACACATATGAAAGTGTTCTTTTAAATTGTAAGAGAAAGGCAAAGTACTGTTGATATTAGTATTTATTATAGTAATATTTTAATAGGTTTCTGATTTGGGGGGAAAAAAGAAATTTAATATGTGTTGAGAACAGGAATCTAAGACAACAATTTTTAATCTATGGGGTTTTATGGCTATTACATTTCTGGAAAGATATTATAAATTCTTTAAATTATTTTTATGTAATGTGGTAAAGAGAGAAAATCTGATCTTAGAGTGACTTCAAAAATTGTGAGCAGCTTTGTCTTTTCTCATAAATAATATTTTCCTTTCTTTTAAGTTATGGAAATTTCCTGATTTCTGCTTAACAAATGGCTAACTTCAACTAATTGAAGAAGTTTTTAACTTAAAAAAATATTTAGATGCCTTATAAAAATATTTAAACTGGATGACTGAATAACATTATGTCAGACATTAGAAATAGTCACTCAATTCTTTTACTTTTATTGATATAAGGATTGGCTAAGATATTAGATTATACTATTTTATAATACATCAAATTTTTTATAAATTTGAAAATTTGAGATCAAGGAAATAATTAGAAGAAATAGTCATAAGTAAACATTTATAATCTCATAAAGCAAACTGAATAGGAAGTAGAAATATATTTACCATATTTTGATAGATGTCTGAAATTATTTATTTTTCTATGTTGATAACTATTTGAAGATATATAGCCCATCAATTCTCTTAGATGCTCAAAAACCTATTTATCCCTAGGTTCTCACAAACAAAATCTGTAAGATCAGGTGACATTCCTCACATATTTGTTCCAATTTTGGCTTAATGAGGTAAGCATATATTAAAGGTAATTATTTTAAAAATTATAACTAAATTAATCAAAGTTGACTTTATTCTAAAATGTATTTCACATGTGCCAAAAATATTTCTTTTTAAACATTAAGCTTCCTTTTGTATCCATACTTCTCTCACATTTTAAGTTACTTTTGTAAAAAAAATTATATTTTTTCTTTTTCACATTTAATTTTCTAGATCATTAGGTCCTTAGATCCTACAATGTGAGGATATGACCTGGCATGAAGTAAAGTAAATGAGTTTGTGATCACAACCTTAGCTGAATGGAAAATAATTGCAGAGAAATAAAGTAATATTTTAGCAAGTATAAGATCAAGACACAAACATCATGCTACAATTTCTGTGCATTTGCTATACATGGATACATATTTAGATTTAAGTTCTAGGGCATGTATAAAACACAATATCAAGATTGTTTACCACCACTGCTAATATTTCAATCAGAGAGAAATTTTCTCTGCAGGTCTTCATAAAAGTTTTTCAACATTTTCAGAAAAGACATTTTTAATGCTCTCTGTAACACTTTGAAGGCATAGAGATGATCCTGGTTTAGTGAAGAGCATAAAAGGATTAAATATGTAGCAGAAGAAATTCCTCAGTCCCTCTTTCATCCTTTCTCCCTCTCCACAATTTTGAATGATTTCCCTTGGCTGAGGTTAGAGAATGAACGAGAGGCAGTTGATGTGACAGAAGCAGACAGTATGGGCTCAGAATGCATAAGATCTGAAGGGGCCAAAGACAAGTGAGTACAGCTTGTGTTATGAGACTCCTGCAGCAAGCCCCTGACAAAGGTCCTCGGAGTCCTGCTCATGGTCCTGTCCTTGCAAGGGCTTCCTTCTAACAGCAACCATGACTGAACACCTTTACCATTCAGTGGCCCCGATTCCTGATTCCTGTTCATGCCTTGAGCCTTGGCTATGCTCAAGCCTCCTTTATCCATGTGGACATCTCTTTGATCCTACTCATGCCCTAAGTCCTGGCTAGGGCTAGGTTAGCATTACCTGTTGTCTGGTACTCCTGAGTCCTGAAGAAGAAGAGTAGAATCCTGCAAACCTACAGCTGGTAATGGTGGGGAAGAACACCCTCTGCAAGAATATTTAGGAGTGGTCTTATGGAATGAGTTCTTGTATTTCTTCATATCCAGTCTATAGGAGTGGCTTCCACATTCTCTCTAAACTACATCACATGCAAAACCCTAAGACCAAAGACAAGCTGTGAGATGTAGGGAAAATGAAGGGTGCTTTTGGTCCAACCAGGTTTTGAAAAGTTAGGTTAATTTAAAAGAAATATAAGTTTTCATATGCTGACATTTGTCATGAATCTCAGAAAGTTTTAGGATAGAGTGAGGTGCTAGAAATGTAGACTTTTCCAAATGTATCTTACCTTTGACCCTTTTGTCTGAGTGATTGTGTGAAGCATCTCAAAAAAATATTACAGATAACATTAGAAAATGCTGCTCTAAAGATATCATTTTCTCTCCTTTCTGAAGACCCACAGAGAAAATTTCTCTGTGATTGCAGCATTAAAATTGGTGGTGATGGTCCTGTTATTGTGTTTTAAACTTGCCCTGGAAAACTTAAATCTAAATGTGTATCCATGTCTAGCAAATGCACAGAATTTGTGATAATGATGCTTGTATTCTGACCTTGCACTTGCCAAAATCTTATTACCTTATTTTCCCACAATTAGTTTTCACTGGGCTACATTAATTTGTCTTATTTATTTTTAAGTTATTTTATTTTATTGAATTATATGGCATCCTTGTGTGCTAATAAATAGCTGCTTGGAAAAAGGACTTAAAGAAATAAGAAGGAACAATATGTAAGCAATAAGTAAATAGGAAGATAAATGTTTTTGTATGGTGTATTTCATTTCAGTTAAAAGACAACAATCATTCTTTGAATTCAGACTTGTAGATTAAACCAGTTTTATTTGTTTGCTTCATATAAATGAGAAGAATCATTCTTCTCTTCCAGAGAGTATTATTATCATAGCCATTTGATTTCTTTGCATTTCACTGTTTCTTTATACTTCTTTACGATTGCTATGTATATATGAACATCAAATATTATTTTGTGGAAATGTTTTTGTGCCTTAACATTTCTGGTAAATTGTACATTACTCTCTTCCTTTATTCTGATATTACACAAAATATAATAATGCCATGGTTATGTCTGAAACAGTTTAAAATATGAGTAAAATTTATCAATAATAATGACTCATAAACAAAAGCTATTCTTATTTGAAAGTGAGTTTATTCGCACATGATGAATACCATATCAAAAACATTGTTTAACAATAGAAAGTTGCCTTAACAAAAGCTGAATTTTAACATTCATATAAATATTTGCTTAGAATATTCTTTTTTCTGAATGAAGCTATCAATATAGCCTAATTATTCACTAATTTATCCCATAAGAATAAAAATACTTGAAAATTTACTTAGAGAATTGCTGATGGACATAGTATTATTTTATACTTCCTAGCATTTATTTTACAAATTATCTTTCCGACAAAAGGCTCCAGTTCCACTTATCGTGAATTCAGATATACTTCTATTTGTGCATGGCCATTAGCATAAGCTTATCTGTGTGCCATAGTCTAAAGTACCCTGGAGAAACTCAGTTACATGTTTGTATATAGTATTGTCTTACTGACATTTCATTTTCTGTTTATTTATGATCTATCTCCATTAAATAGATGAATGATATACTATAAAATTAAATTTTGAACCATATGAATACTTTGTTTTTCTGATATGTTCAGATTACTGCCCCTTTAAACAGCATATTTTTGTTCTGTGTGAATATAGGTAAATAGATTTGAAATTGGTATTTCCAGTCATTTAATAATTTTTTTATCTGATATTTAAAGGTCAGAATTCATGAATGTATTAGGTAAATATAAGATGCCGTATTGATTAATAATTCTCTATTCTCAGTAGAAACACCAAACATAAAATATTTTATGAGTCAATTTTGATAAAGTCCCTTTTTATCTTATGCTACAGAATAGCAGTATAAACCTAGATCCATTTGTTCATAACAATGGTTTAAAGAGAATGCATATTTGAATAACTATCTCTCTTTGACATCATAGTGCTTTTGAATGGCTTAAAGGGTTTTGCTCTGAAACCATTGTTATCATCTTAAAAATGTCAATGGTTTGAAATATTTCTAATAGATAAATCTGAAGACCCATGAAGACTGTGACACAACTTGATAATAACCACTTATTTTCAAATGTTTGAAGTTTATGTCTGCAATTTCAGTAAGATGCCAAAGATTTCCGTAATAATAATGTACGCGGTATTTGTTTTGGGCTAAATATGTGCCAGACAAATGAATAGGTGTTTAACGTAAGTAACTCATTTAAGCATCTATGTGAGGTAGAAACTACTCATTTTTCTATATTTTTCTATATTATAAATGAGAAAACTGAAGTCCAGTTGAAGTACTTGCCAAGTTCTCGTAATTGTATGTTGAAGAGTTGACATTTGTTCCCAGGAAGGCTGTTGCCAGAGCCCATACTTCTAATTCCTCTGCTTGCCTCTGTGCAAATGCATTTTGTAGGAAAGAAGAAAAATAACATGGTCTCAGGGAAATCACTATAAAATAATATTAGTATTAAGAATATTAATATTGACATAGAAATTATAGAAATAATAATACCATCTTCTATTGTATATGTGTATGTCTTCCAAAATATTTTACATACTTCTGATTATTATAAAAATATAATGGATTAAAAATTAATATATTTATTTTAAATAAATATAAATCTAGGCAAAGATCAAGAGCATTAATTGCCAAATTTGTACAATTAAATTTGTACAATTTTAATTTTAACAATTAAAAATATGTTAAGTTAATGACTTCTAACATTGATGTTTATAAACAAGTAAAAAAGAGTACAGTATCTCAACTGTAAATTAATTGGAAATAAAAATATCTGAGTAATTTTAGAAAACATGAAATTAAATAATCATTTAATTAAAATTACATTTAATTGGATACATTTATTTAATTAAAATTAATTAAAATTTAATTAATTTTCAAAGTGATTGCCTTAATAGAATAGAATCTCAAATTTTATCTCAATAGACTCAACAATAAATATTCGTATGTTACTGACACCTGTAATATGAATACAATTTAAACAATATCTATAACGAGATATAAATTTCAAATGAAACCTTATTTTGCCCATTATTATGGCAAAATAAACATAAGATTTACCATTTTAGCCATTGTTAAGTATACAGTTCTGTAACATTAAGTATAATTACATTCTTGTGCAACTATTATTACCATCCATCTCCAGAACATTTTTATCTTCCTCAACCAAAACTCTATACCCATTACCCTTTCATTCTCTGTTCCTTTCTACCCCTAGCCCCTGACAACTGCCAATCTACTTTCCCATCTTTATGAATTTAACTACTCTAGGTATCTCATATAAGTGGAATCATACACATTTGTTTTTTGTGATGGGCTCATTTCACTTACCATAATGTCTTTAAAGTTTATCTATGTTCTGCCACATGTCAATTTCCTTTTTAAGGCTAGATAATATTCAATTGTATGTATACACCACATTTTGTTTTATCCATTTATTCATAAATAGATCAAATTAAGCTCTTAAGATAAAATGGGAATATTTTCCAATAAGTAAAAACTTAGAGAATTTCATGAATTTGGTTTAACAACACATTTCTTATTTAGTTGATGTGTTCACAGCTAACTCATTATATGAAAAACAATAATGGCTTTCTGAGTTAGAGGTATTGGAAGACTCAAAAGAGTATGTATTTGTGGGTTACTTTTCAAAGAGAATAGTGCCTTTAGAAATCTTTCTTATAGCTACTTAACTTACTGCTGAGCTATAAAGCACAGTGAAAGACCAGCAAAGTACCATCATTTAGACCTTCGTTTTGGAAAAACCTTCTATATGGAAACTTTTTGGAATTATTTATGATTAGATTCCCTCTTTCTGAGTATTCAACTTTCAATCTTTTGAAAAGTTGTATTGACTACTTATAATGTGTAAGGCATTGTGTTCTAGTTGGCAATGCAATTTAGCAGATGATTAGACATTATTATATACATATTTTCACTAATAATTACAATTGTGGGTGGTGTCATGAAGGTAAATCCATTGTTCTCTGAGTATTTAAATAGAAGGGCACATCCTGGTGTGGACTCAGGTGGGGCTGATTTCTCTTGCCACTCAACCCAGACTTCCCCTTGTCTAATGGTCAGTCTTCTGACCACGTTCTCTGATCTTGCTCCTAAGTTTATGGTAGTATTGTTATAATAGTGACAAAGTTTTCTCGCTTTTAATATTCCTATTTTCATATACCAGACTAAATTGTCTCCATCTTGGCACGATATATGAGTACCTAGGTTGCAATACCGTATGTGGTGACCAACTCTACTTTTGTTAAAGCATTAGTGGCAAGGCATGATAGACTCTCTGTGTTCAATTCTACTTCTGTTATTTACTAGCTCTGTGACCTTAGGCAAGTCACATCAAATCTGTGAGTTTTATCACCAATAAAATGTGAATAATAATAGCATTTTCTTCAGAGTGTGACACAAATTGAAAAAGTTACATATAAAGTGACAGAACAGTGCCTGATAAATAATAATCACTCTGTAACCATAACTTACTACAATTTTTCAGTCTCTGGACTGGCTAACATTAACTCTAGAAGTGGAAAGGATAGGATAGTCTTTAATGATAAAACAGTTTTGCTGATACTTAAGTTTATTACTTCTTTATCCTTTGCAGTAAGTGAATATCTCTTTGTCCTTTGCTATTCAATATATTCAAAAAGCAACAAACACAAGGTTTTATTTTTTCATTTTCTTTGAAATGTTGCCATGATTTCATCTCATCCTTTGCTCATGACAGAGAATTTATCATTGCTTACATTATGTTAAATAAGTTCTACTGCAGCACAGAAAAGCATAAGCCTTTTCTGACCAAAAATAACTACATGGTGTGCCAAACTGAGGCACTGACTGTGTGATTTCTACAGGACTCTTAGTGAAGGTGTTTAGATACTCCATCTGTGAGCTGAGAAAAAATGTAGATTTCTGTCGATATTCACTGTTCTTTGTAACATTGATTTTTAAGAACCAAAGAATTTGAACATTAAAATTACAAAAAATGTAATGGTTATAGTTTGGACAAAAGCCAAAGTACAGTAAATTGATATTATAAACACACAATCTTCAGAAATGAATGTATTCTAGCCAGAAAATTGAATAAACTTTCTCTAAACAAGCCATTTCTAAGACTCATAATATCTGTCACATTTTCATAACAGACAGATGTGATGTTCCTTCTGTAATTACTGACTCCTCTTTAAACCTAATTACTGATTGTAAAATACAATGTTGTTTTAAGATAAAATCTAAAAAGATGTATCTTCCCTTGTGGCTGATCCCTAATAGACAATATGTACCTCATGCTTTTCTAACTGTTTGATTTTTTAAAATTTTACCTAAAGAAGACATGTGCTAGCTTACAGTTGCAATGTGCTTAGAAGTTATTTCATGCCAAGTCTTAAAGATTTTGGAGTTATTATAATGCACAATAGTGAACTCCCGCAGTCACATTCTACTAACCATCTGAGGTCTTTCTGTCTCAATACAATAGTGCAACATATATCCTGCAATTCCATATTGTGAGCTAACAACTTCCTCCAGGAACTGCCATTACCAGCCAACATTATATTGTAGTCCCTACTAGTTTGTGTAATCAGGGAAAACTACCTTTTTTGTGTATGCCTCTTTAGAAAAAGAGATCATTTGAACAGCACATACAAATCCTTGCGAAAACAACAAGTTAAATTTTAAACAAAGAAATTGTTTTCATCGAGTGAATTCCCCCTTACTGTTCCTTCTCCTTCTCTTCTTCTTACTCTTCCATTTCCCCTTCTTCCTCCTCTTTCTTCCTTCTTTTATTTCAATTTCTGTTACTGGGAAGCTATGGATATTAGGGAAGTTACCTAATCCCATTACATTTCAATTTTCTTATATTTAAAATAGTGATAACACAGTAAAAAATAGTGTAGTACAAGATAGACTTTCACTAAAGAAATATTAAAATAATATATTCAAATAGATGTAAAAAGACAACATAGAATTTTTTTTAAAAAAATCTAATGGGTTGCTTATTTCCAGAAGTAGCCCAAGCTAGAAATCTATGGCAACCGATATAGTCAGAGATATGTGAAAGGGAATTATACTCTTTGCAAAAATGAACTGAAAAATAAAAACGTATGAAAAGTCCTGAAACACTTGTTAACAGTTTTAGGCAATTTAACTTTTCCTTTATTTACACAAATATGTAAAGAGCACTAGTAATGAGAAATAGAAGTGCAAATATGAGACATATTTTTCTGTTATATGGTCAAATTTATAGAAGCATTGAGTAGAATGGTGGTTTCCAGGGGTTGGGGTAGGGGGAAATGGAAGGGGATGGTTAAAGGGTATAAAGTTTCAGTTATGAAAGATAAATATGTTCTTGATCTAATATACAGCATAGTGACCACAACTAACAATACTGTATTGCATACTTAAGAACATTTTTTAAGAGGGTAGATCTTATATTGTATTCTTACCCGCCACTACACACACACACAATAAAAGGGGTGGAAAAAAATTTTTGGAGATGAAAGATAAGTTCATGGTGTGATGCTTTCACTGGTGTATACTTATCCCCAAACTCACCAAGTTGTATATGTTAAATATGCATAGATTTTTACATGTCAGTCATATCTCAATAAAGTAATTAAAAAAATCTCCTCCTTTAAAAATATCTGTAAGTGTAATGAATTATTTAAAGCAAACATAATTACCCCAACAAGTGTTGGAGAAGATAATAGCAGCATAAAGATGTGAGGGAAGAAATAGAAGTATCCTGTTTTAAGACCTTTAAATGATATGTGAATTGGTTTAATATTTGAAAGCAAGTGGTGATAGATTAAAGGTGTATATTGAAAACCGTAGAGTGACCTCTGAAAAATAGTGGAGATAAAATAGAATCATAAAAAGAAACAAATTAATATAAAAGAAGGCAGGCAAATGATTTTGAAAAAGAAAAAAAAAGCTGTTTCATAAATAGAAAATAGTAAAATGGTATATTTAAGCCCAAAGATACTATTATTCAGTGTTGGCTCACACCTGTATCCTAGCTCTTTGGGAAGCCTAGAATGGAGGATAGCATGAGGCCAGGAATGTGAGACCAGCCTGGTCAATAAAAGGAGATCCCATCTCTACAAAGGATAAAATAGTTAGCTGAACATGGTAGCATGTGCCTGTAGTCTCAACTACTTGGTAGGCTGAGTCAGGACGATCGCTTGAGCTCAGGAATTTGATATTACAGTAAGCTATGATCACACCACTGCACTCCAATCTGTGTGACAGAGCAAGATCCTATCCCCACAAAATAGATATTATTTATTATATATAATATACTGTAACTGCTTTAAACATTCTGATTAAAAAGCAGAAATTGCCAAATTGAATTTAAAATACAAGCAACCAGTTATATACTGTTGAAAGGAACCTACTTTAAATATAGAAACACAGATATGATAAAAGTAAGGAAGTGGGAAAATTATATATCATGCAAATCTTTAGTACAAAAGAGCTAGAGTAAGTATCTTGATCAAAAATGCATTCGTTGGAAAACTAGAAGGATCAAAAGAGAATTAGTTTATACTATTGTATCAATGTTAATCTCCAGGTTTCTATAATCAATCTATGATGTTGCAAGATATTATTAGACGATTCTGGGTGAATGGGCTATGAGAATTCTTTGTACCATTTTTGCACATTTATAAGTCTAGACATTTCAAAATACAAAGGTATAAGAAAATTTCTACTAAATAATATTCTTAATATATCAATAATCATAACTAAAGAAAACAATGAACCTATTTAAAAATATGGGCAAAAGATTTGAACACAAACTTGATCAAAAAAATATGGATGACAAATAAACATGTGAATAGATCCTCAACATCACTAGTCATTAAATGGGAAATGCAAATTAACATCACAGTGAGAAACCATTACAAAAAGTGACTAAGTTAAACTAGCATAATGTTGGAGATGCAGTACATTGTCATGTACCTCAAAAAGTGCATATAATTTGGGGAAAAATGCTTTCTTATAAATTTAATAATATATTTAACGTACAAGTCAGTGATCCTATCCTTAGATAGTCACTCAACAAAAATATAGACATATGTCCACAAAAGCTTGTACTTCATCATTTGTAGCAGCTTTATTTGCAATTGTCAACACCTAGAATAAATCCAAATGTCCATCTATTGGTAAATGTGTTGAAAAATGCTACACCCATAAAATGTAATACTAGTCAGCAATAAAAGAGGAACTACCAAAGCATGCAACATCATGGAAAAATATCTAAAATCAAAGCAAAACAAACTGTGGTAAGTGAAAGAAGCTAATGAAAGAATCCAGGCACAAAATCTATATACTTTATGCTTTTATTCATATGAAAATCTAGAAAGGCAAAGATATAGTGATAAAACCCAGGTTTATGGTAGCCAGACCTACATATGGGTATAGGAGACTGAGTGTCACAAAACTGTGAAAGGTTTTTTTGAAGGTGATAGAAAGTTCTGTATAATGATTGCAGTAATATTTATGTGATTGCACATAGTTGTTATAACCCTTTGATTTATATGTCTAAAATTGCTGACTTTTATTGCAAATAATACCTCAATAGACTGATTTTTAAAAATTTAAATGTCAAGTGAAAAGTAGAGGGAAGAAGGCATATATATCTTATTTTTTAGTTAATGGCAGTATATTTATTTATTAACAGGGATAACTCACAAAGTAAGACAATGTTTAGAGTGTAAAAATTATTAGAAGTATTTAATTAAAAGTATAAAAGGATTATGATGAAATACAAATGAATAGAAGTAAGAATATAATATGTCAAGAAATAGAAGAAAAATGACAGGAAAGAAAGAAACTGGGGACCAAATGATCTGATAAGAATTTTGCTGACTTATGCTCTTTTGGGTAGATGCCCAACAATGCTATTGCTGGGTCAAATG
>VBSM01003157.1:17873127-17909749 GCA_008086735.1 Cheirogaleus medius | reverse complement strand
AAAAAAAAAAAAAAAAAAGGCCATCCCACAGTGCTACAGTGCTT
Organism: Cheirogaleus medius; assembly: GCA_008086735.1. Lineage (NCBI taxonomy): Eukaryota > Metazoa > Chordata > Mammalia > Primates > Cheirogaleidae > Cheirogaleus > Cheirogaleus medius. Next base: position 17,909,705 of record VBSM01003157.1, on the reverse strand, counting down.
CGATTCACAGGTTTTCTGAACAGTACAGATTGTCTGATACTGAGATGATAGTTAAAAGTGGTACATAAAAACCTTAAAACCAAAGCATTCATTTACATAGTTCCTCACTGGGATGAATTATTTGATGAAAAGTAATACTTGACTATAACATATTTTTTCCCAAATTCCTAAAATTTTACTTCATATTAACCATAGTGATCAGATTTGAAAGCTTTCTCACTAGTACTACCTATAGGATATCCAGTAAGCTAGGAACCCTTCCCAAATGCTCTCCCACATTCCTTCTATTTATAAGAGATTCTTACCATTGTAACCTCCCTGATGCTGAGCAAGTCATTAGACATGTAGAAAAACCTTCCCACACTCCTTATAATCATTAGATTTTTCACGTGGATGAATTCTCAGATATTGTGAACAAAAATCCACTATTAAAGGTCTTCACACATTTCTTGTAATTTAGGGTTTGCCACCATTGGGCATTATCTACCAATAAATACATTATAAGTGTGGACTAAAGGCATACCTATAATACTTACATTCATAGAGTTTCTCAGGAGAATGACTCTCTGGTTTTGAATAAGTGTGAGCCACAGATAAAGTTATTCCTACATTTTTTATGTTCAGAGCATTGCCTTCATTATTAATAGTTGGGTGTAGAATAAGAAATGTATGCTGAAAGTGAACATGTCTCAGTGAATATTACATGACTGAAATGTCCTCCTGAGACCCATTATTTTTGTTTTATTTTCAAATTGAATATTCTATTTCTAGTCTCAGAGAATTCAGACTCATCCATCATATTTTTCCATTCTTCCACAATTTTCCATTTGAATAATTGTGTCTCATCTTTTTCAGTTTTGCTAAATGATTTCTTAGTCTTATCCCCTGATCAGTCCAAGTGCAAATGTCTTGTCAGCTTTCTGTCATCCATACAAGGTTTCTTCCCTTACTCCAATATGGTGGTTAATAATGAATTAGAAATATAAAGTCAAGTAACACCAAGTGTCTGAAGTTCTCCTCTATAAAGCCTCTAATTAGAATGATTCCCTTTCCTCCTGAGTGAAGACTGTGGTCACACCATTGAAAATGACTGGTCCATAGGCTATGTGGTTAAATTTTCAAGAGATGATCAGTCCTCTTTTAGACTCATTTTTTGCAAAAAGCATGCTGAGAAGTCATGGCCACATGTGACCCTGTGTGCTATAGGGTTCTTATAGCTAATCTATAATGTTTTTTTAAATTATAGAAAAATGATGCTGTGAGACCATGTATCAAATTAGAGGAAGGATTATTATTCTATAAAACAAGACTGATATTCCATACAATAATCCTTATCTAATTTGCTCTTGGCTTTGTACATGAATCAATGATGATTAAATTTAAACACAACATTTCTTCTTTCTAACCAATCATAATGTGTTTTTGTCTTTATCCTTTTTGTTTAATCTCTAAATTTTAGAATACCACTTGAAGAAAAGTTTGGTTTTTTGTTTGATTGGTTTTACTTATGTATTTGGCAACTATTAATGTTGTATTTATTTCATAATATGTCTTCTTAAAATTTACTTCTCTCTGTATATACTCTCTTGTATTTCTAATGATGTGTTGAAAATTGAAATGCTAAATATATAGAAAATATATGACTTGATAGTCACACAAAACATATGTGATAATGGTCAATAACTTCTACCACTAGAAATTAATTTCACTTGCTCAGGAATAATTGTGCTTCCTTTAAAAGAATGTGACACACTTAACTGGGGACCACCAGCAGACTGCTCCTAAACCACATTGGTTTAAAAAATGGTCATTAAACAGCAAGTAGCCCAACAGTCCCCATGATCTCTCAAGTTCTCTTCCTTTAGATTTTTTAGGAGATTTAAGGAGACTTTAAATCTTGACTATTCCATTTGAACTAATTAGGCTTTGAATTCTCAGTTTAAAAATCTGGATTGATAATATTCTATAGCTTTTAAAATAGACTAGCAAACTTATATACATGGCTGACTCAGAACTAGATATATTGACAATTTTTAATGTACTGAAAAAGATAAAGTCCCTCAGAAGAATGACATCATTTTTGAAATAACACTGTGACATTATGACTTGTTAGTTGAAAATAACCCCCTAAATAAACATTTGTGAATAGCAACTGATTGCTATCTCAAATGCTACAAAAAGATACCTTCCACCTCCAATGTCTTCTCTGCAGATCAAACCTTTCCTGAAACTGTAACATTTTAATAAATAACACTCTTCATCCACAATGTTTTTTTCTCTTAAATAAAAATTTTAATGAATTCATCCTTTCTGACATTTGCATTTGTCTTTAAATGCCACAAGATAACAGGATTTTAATCATTCCAAATAGCTTTTTAATTATAGACCTAATTACTTTTGCAGAAGGTTAAGCTCCACAAACAGGAATAAAAGTGTTTGCTTGCACTTTGTATGAAGAATGATGTTGTGTTCTTGATTTAGGTATTTGGTGAATTTATTTGGTCAGTTTTATCTGACTTGTTAGTATTAGAAAAAAGAATCAAGTTTTAAGAGAATTTGACATTATGCAGTGTGAATCAAACAATGTTATTTTAATTAATTATAGAATCAGAGGAGTAAGAGGTGCTCTGCAGAAATAGCAGATTAGTAACTGCTAATTTCAGCTTCCAAGGCAGCACCAGAGACATGAGTATTTCAGTATCCAGGAAACATGAGGTTTTTGTCTTTAGAGTTAATGAAGGAAGTTACTGTCACAAAGTTATTGACAAAAAAAGAGGATTGCTATTTTGAAGCTAGATTCTGAGTGAGGAATCAACTAATTATTTTTCGAAACAAAATTGACTAAATATTTTCTTATTTGGGTAGTTGTTTCTATCTAATAAGCCTCCCATAGCCAGTCTCAAATGGGTGATTTTTCAGTGTATGGTAACCATTAAACAAGAAATTTGTTGTGTTTAGCTGTCCTGTTTATCTCATTCAAAAGCTGCTATGTGAATTCTGAAAATGAAACTCAGGATAATTTTTGTAAGTTATGCATTTTCTTCTCTGAATAAATGTCAATTTTTCTTTCATTTATACATTTCTATTTATAAAAGTGGTCAAAGTTCATGACAATTTAATAAGATTGTTGAATCACTATGGGATATATTTACACATTTCTTATATTCATTACAGATGCAACAAACAGAAAAAATAACATTATAATATTGAGACAAAAATCCATTGAAAACCAATCATGAAATATTTTAATTGAGAACCTTGTTTAATGAATAGTGTCTGATTAGATAAAGTTACTCCCTGCTCACGTCTTATACTACAAGGTACACACAACTATTTTTTCTTTTTATTTTAGCATATTACAGAGGTACAAATGTTTAGATTACATATATTGCCTTTGTCCTACCAGAGTCAGAGCTTCAAGTGTGTCCATCCCTCAGATGGTGCACACAGCACCAGTTAGGTGTGTATATACCCATCCCCTCCTCCCCTCTCCCATCTGCCCGACACTCAATGAATGTTATTACTATATGTGCACTTAAATGTTGATCAGTTAATACCAATTTGATTGTGAGTACATGTAGTGCTTGTTTTTCCATTCTTGTGATACTTCACTTAGTAGGATGTGCTCCAGCTAAAACCAGACACAACTCTTGATCTATGAGGAAATTGTGCTCATAGAGGAGACCTACAACATGTACATAATACATAGTCACCCACATTTCCTGATTGGAGAAGGATGCAGTTTCCATTTCTCAGGATCACAATTCACACTCAGAAAATTAGCCCACTTACGATGGGATCAATGGAACAATGTTTGTAGACATGGGTAAATACAATTTATAGTGAAAATTTTTATAAAGATTAATTGTGTATCTTTTACCATGAAGATGTCTCAGTTCAGCTTAGTGGAATCAGCTTTTATTGAGTGCCCACTATATGTCAGACCCTGTGCAGTATGCTTGAGATAAAACAAGAGTAAGTAGCATATCTGCTTGAGGCTTCTTGTCTTCTATTCTGTAAAACAATTAAGTATGAGGGTGCAAATGTTATGACAGACTATGTACAGGAGTGCAGAGTACAGACTTGATTCCAATTGGGGATTCAGGACAGGCTTTCTAGAAGAGCTGATTCTTGGGTTATCCCAAAAGATAACTGTGAGTAATCTAGGTGAAGTTGTTTAGTGTTTACTGACTTAGAGAAAGAATTAACCCCAAACCAGAGGCTTAAACTATCATGTTTCACGAAAGTGAGATACTGTTGCATAAGGCAAAGTACGAAGTGGGAGACAGGAAGAGGGAGCAGAAGAGCTTGTAAAAATGCAGGACATACCTAGCTAAAGGCAATTTTCTAAGCCATGTCAAGGACTGTGTGCTTTCTCTGGTAGGGATGGAGAGACACTGAAGAGTTGTAAGTGAGATAAAGAAGACTTTTATTTTAGATATATTATGTTTACCTGTAAGTGACATTGGTTTGTGTTTATTCATTTTTCAACATTACATTTTTAATTCCTACTACATCCACTAATTATTAGTTGTTGTCCTTGGGTGAAACAATCAACTTCTCAAAAATTGCCATTTACTCTTCAGCAAAACGAACAGCAATAATAACAAAATTATTTCCTACTTAAAATTTTCCCATAAGGATTAAGTGATGTAATCTTTGTTTCAGTATTCGATACATGTTAATAATAGCTAATATGTAATCTATTTGTGTAATCATACAATTATTGAATTGGTATTATTAATCTGTGAAGAAATTATTGTCTAAATTTATGAAAATTTAATTGCTATTTGAAAAAATTAGGCTTACTTTACACAGTATATAATAAATGAATCAGAATATTAAAGACTTAATGTAAAAGTAAAAACTTCTAAAACTATCAGAAAAAAATGTAAGAGAATAGTGACATGTTCTGCGATGGAGATAATTTCTTTAAATGAGGCACTGAATGGAAAAAAAGGGAAAATTTTTTAATATCAAGATTAAAGGAAGCCATGGACAAAACTTAATAAATAAATGTGCATTAGATGAAAATATTTGCAACAAATAACCATTAAAAGATTATTATACAATATATAGGGTACTCTTGAGAAGCAACAAGAAAAATTCAATAAATATCACAAAGGAATGAGTACATAAAATTAATTAATAAGTCACAGGAAAGGAATCTCCTTGGCTGATAAGCATATGAAGTGATGTTCAATTTTTAGTATAAAAGAAAAGGAAAAAAGCTATAATTTTTCTCATTAGATGAAAAAGTAAATCTAAACAATGGATGATAATGGGAGAAACCTTAAACCCTTATGTAATGTTGGTGGGGATATAATGCTGGGTGGGGAAATAGATATATTTTATCAGATTTACTGTGCTCATTTTATATCACTCAGAAATTCACCTTTCAAGTATATACCTGGAGAAATTGAATATAAATATTCAAAGAAATATGCATAAGAAAGTTCCTTATTATCAAATATATCGTGGCAAACTAATGGAAACCACCCAAACGCCCATCAAAAATAAATAAAATAAAATGTGTCACATGCTAACTATGAAAACTATGTAGCACTTACAGGAAGTAACTAGACAAGCATGTACCAATATTTAATTGTTTAAAATATACAATATTCTTTGAAAAAGTATAAGACACAGGATATCATTTATGCAAATTTAATCTAAAAGAATGAGTGCCTTATGACAGAAGATAATGCAATTATAGGCAAAAGATAAAAGGACAATACAATAAAATAAAAACAAAGCCAGATGTCATATAGAACAATGGAAGTATACCACTAATTTAATGCAATTTTGTGAATCTTAGGTCTAAAATAAAGGAGGAAAGTGAGATTAAATAAAATATACAGTGAATTTATTTATAAAATAAATATGTGAATAAGCTAGAAAACACTATTCATAAATTTTATACCATATGTAAGCTCTTCCAATTATCTTGATAATAGCATGCAAGAATTAAGAGGCAAGAGGCAAAGAGAATATTATTTTAAAATTTTAAAATTAAATTAAAATTCATATAATTGAAGCACAATTATATGAATAATGAGATAAAGCATACTGGACAAAAACAGGTTATGAAGTCATTTGGTCAATACCTAGTTGCACCAATAGCAGGCAACTAATTTAACTTGCTTCTAATCATCACAGTGCTTACAATTACTATAGATAGAATGCCCCTATACTGTGCTATGATTTCCTCAATATAAATGAATAGATTTGGCTGGGCCATTGGGACAAGCATACTTCTGGACTTTAGATGAGTGAATAATGAATACCTGAGTAGTAGAAAATGGCTACTCTTCTTGATGTTCTTTATCTCCTTTATGTATATAGAGAAATATTCCATGCAAAATTACCAACAATGGAATAATAATTTGATTGAAGACAAAAATGAAATTTCTTCTAAATTCAACTTTTTAAAAAAATTATAAGAATGGATTAGAGGTAGCACCGGATACATGCTTAGAGTCTGTAAATGATTCCAATCATAGTCATGTCTACCCAAAGCGCACTTAATTTAGCATTTATGGAAAAGCAAGATAAGCAAATGGAAACAACTTAGTGTACCATAATCCAAAGCCAAATAGATGAGACCCTGCTTATGTAGCTCATACTCCTACAGAAATAGAAAAGATTCATTGTTGGGATAAAATTAATCAATTCAAAGTAGCAAATAAATGAAATTAGGTGTCCTATGGACATTTAATAAATATTTTATCAAAATATTTGATTTGAGATCCTAGCAAATATAATCCTTTTATTATCACAATGGGAGGAATGGAATGAAAATTTTGTGTTTGCTATGGAGATTTGAGTGCCTGGTAAATAATGAGAGCTTTTATATGGGCATAGACACATGGCCCCACTAAATTAGAATCAAATTAAATACACATATTTTAAGAATTACTAACATGATAAAAAATTAAAAAGAACATCAATGATTGTACATTTGTACTTTTGAGCATAATTTGAGATCAAATTTTTAGTAGAGAGGAAGAGTAGCCAAATTTGGTAATCTTCTGTGTTTGGCAGCATATGTTTAATAAAAATACCACATCCCAATGGGAATAGTTGGAATGTACAATTATGTTGTTGCCTTTTGCATAGCATACTTCAGAATATGTATTTGAGTTGGATTCAGAATCCAACTCAATTTTATAGTGATTTATCTTTTTCCGTAATCAGTATGTGTCAGCATTTATTGTTAGTATACAATCTTATTATGACTAACTCATTTGGTAATTTTTATAACAAAAATTTCAGATCATTTAAACCTTGAGAAATAATTATACTAAATACTAGGATATGGTTTGACATACCTGCATGAGAGATGGATTTTATAATTTGTATAAAATATAGATCAATAGCCAGATTTCCAATTAGAGTACCATTTTAGTGGCTATTTTTGATAGATATTTGGAAATGATCCAACAGGTTTATATATATATATATATATTTTTATTCCTTCAGGGAAAATATTTGTACCTTTTTTAAATGCATAGAAATAGGGAAATGTGTTTCTAATCACATTTCTATATTTAGAAAGCAGTTTGGCTTTTCTTCAGGTTGACCACGAAGGAAAGTTAATAGTATACATATGAAATGATAAAAGCTTATTTTCAGATGGATAAAGTTTTGATATATTTTTATTTGCAAGAATACAGATTTGTCTTTTGCCAAACATCTTACACTGAAGCATAGGAAAACTGAGTAAATTTAAATTAGATCAAAATAAGCTCAATATTTTTTGTATTAGTTCTTGTTTTAGAATTTAAGTGTAAGAAATCCAGGAATTTTTTCCACTATATAAATAAAATAAATTAATATTTTAATTGATAAATACATTATTAATAACCTCATGGAAACTTACTAACTCTATTCTACTACTATGTAATAGTATTTTAAATTTAACATCATGTAGTCCATTTATCAGAGTATTTCAACTCAGAAATTTTATCCAAAGTAGTCTCTAAACATGTATTATTAGAGAAACTGTCAGTATAACATAGCATATGATTGAGGTATCTCGGTTATCATTCCACAGAAATTTTGTCTACTCAACAATAAATTATATGTAAAAGCAAGTTACCCAGGAATACAATCAAGTAGCATACGACACTCATACACAAGGGAAAGGGAGTAAGGCATAAGAACTGTTAGCAGATATTGCTAAGCAAATTTTCTAGAAATGGATATCAATTTTTATAGCTGTTTATAATACTTCCACTATACTTTTAGATAAAAGGAAAGAAAATATCAGGATAAAATGAAAGGTTTCAGTATTAAACTTCTTTCTAATAACTGACTTATATCTATATTAGTGATGATGAGACAGTGAGAACATTTGGTTTAACATTTAAACATTTAGTAATTTAAAATATACAAACTTCTATTGATTAAAATGATTATTGAAAGTCTATGCCAAGGACCCTTACAAAATATTGAAAAGAAGAAAATGATCATAATTCCTTATAAGGAATAGATAGCCTCAGTTTTTATCACTTGCAAAGAGGGAAATTTAAAAGAAGCTCAATCCAAATCCGCTATGATATTAAGAGTCAGCCTGGAGTTGGCATTTTATAGTAATAATATACTTCCACATAAGCTTTTAAATTTAATTTAATAATCCAAATTGAGTAACTAATATCATTTGAAGTAAAATTATTTATTTTACTGAATATTTAACTATATAATATCTGAACTTTGAACAATAAAGATTTTTTACCACTAAAATTACTGTGGATTTCCTTGACTTTCAGTTTTAAATTCATATTTTAAATGTGCATTGAGTATAGGGTGCATTTATTTTGCAAATATTAATATTAATTTTCTCAACTTCTAGAGGCATTTTTTCCCCTAAAGAGCACAATAATTTCTTTTCCCCATGTTTTAGGTTTAGAGCATGTCTCTCAAGCAGGCAAGATGATTTTCCTGAAATATATAAGTCATTTTTCAATAGACAAATGGAATACATATCATTCTTTTTTAAATCTCAAATTGGCCCAGGCTCCATGTTATAAAATATAACTTTCTAATATTATCTATATTAATATTATCTATATTTATATCTATCTATATATCTCTATCTATTTCGATATCTCTATCTATCTATATCTATATACATATATATCTATCTCCAGGCCTCAACATGCGTTTTTTTCCTGAATACTCTTGTCCAGGTTAATAGCTGAATAACTCTGAATCAACACAGCTATTTTGACTACATGTCACCATTTTCTTTTAGCTTCTCATCTTTTCTCACTTCTGATTACAGCATTTGAAAACTGTAATGGCCACTACTTTTTTTGGAATTTGGGGGAAATTTTAAAAAATATTCTATCATGTTAACATGAGTTTCTACAATAGCAACAATTTAGTCATTTAACATCTGACAAGTTATGCAATGATCTATAGTGAAAACTAATCTTCCTCATTAAAGAATGAGCAGCTTGATTGAAGACTTTAATAAGTATAAGTTTAAAATTAAGCATTAGAATAGTAAACAGCAGCACTAAATGTGATCCATTAGTCTTTCCTTAAATCTTTTGTCTTGTTTAATTTTATTGGAAATTTATTATCATTCAATCTACACAATCTAATTATTTAATTCAGTTATTAGGAAAGACACTCTAATTTACAACCTTGAAAACTTTATCTTCCATGGTGATGATCACATGAGGCTTTGGTTAAATTTAATTGTTACTGAAATCAGTAATATTTTCATGCATTACTTAACATTTTGCTAAGCTTTGGCCTCAGTCTGATTTCAGCTCATTTTACCAGATGTCGACATGTTTATTAAAAGTCTATTAATTGAAATTTTAAACTTAAATTCTACATAAAAATAGGGCTTTCTAGATTCATGTAGTGTATCACATCTTGAACACACTAGAAAGACTGTTCTGAGAGGTAAAAATGTGCAACTATTTTGCATATAATTAGCATAACCAATTACCTACCTACATACACATAATAAAGTCAGATTGAAAACTAACAAACTAAATAAAAACAAAGAAATATATAGAGATAGCAAAATGAACTTCATTGCAGAGGGATAGTTGTGAGATTGCCCATCTGCAGTTGCATTGATTTACTAATGAATTAGCATCAATATGAGAACAAACTCAGTACATAATCATAATATAGTCACTCATCCAGTATTCTAAGACTTGGAGCAGTGTTAGAAAGACCTGGGTGCTTGGGTCAGAGATATGCACATTGTCTCACAGAAGAGGTGCTAATTCTGTTTTGGAGATTTATGACATAGTTTATATTTCCTATATATATCAAGATGGTCATTAGAAATTGATTCGGTCTTCTCTATTTTTTAGAGGAAAATTGCCTTTATATTTCACATTCTTTCTTTCTACTAATAGTGTTTGCTTATTATAGTTATTATCCAGATTATAGAAGGCACACTATAAATAAATGGGCCAGCCAAAACCAAAAGAATTTTAGTTATATGTTTTAAGTAGAATGTAAACTTCTTGAGGGCAAGGCCTTCCTTAATCGTCTTCGTCTTCAATGAACCCACTAGGTTGGTGCTTTCTTCATAAAAACAGTGAAACTCTGAGATATTAAACTATCAATCTCTGAGATACTAAATTAAGTGCACTTGATAGGAGCAGCTATCTAAAGCAAATATTTAATCCAGCAAAGATACAGTCTAAGGATCCTTAAGAGAGGTTGAATGATTGACTTAAGGTAGTCCTAGATTCTCTTCCCTCACACAATTGTGGAAACCTATTATAATTATGTAAATAGATTCATTTCCTATGGAAAGCAGTCATTTTAATCAGGGTTTCAAATAAGTAAGTTCTACTTCTTCATTTTAAAAAAAACCACCATAAGTTTTTTTAGGAGTTATCTGAAGATTTTCCTGAAGAAATATAGCTTGCAGTCAAAATTCTAACCTATTAGCTCAAACACAACTGGCGGCATTCCTATATCAAAGAGAAGGAAGTTATTTTAAAAGAAAAGAGGGCCACAGGAAAAGTGAGTCCCTAAGGTGCTAGAAGGAAAACAGTATTATGTATAAGCAGAGTACATGAGACTCTGATTCCTTAGCTACCAAAAATGAGAAACATACCCTCATGATCAACCTATTTATATACTAAACCCTTTGCATAACTCAACTACAGGACCACTAGTTTATTTGTTAGTTTAAAATTAAAAGATTTGGGTTATATGCTTCAATTACAGTGAACTTGGTCAGCATAATCAGGACTGAATTGTTACCCTAAGAAGCATTTTGAAAGTTAAAAACAGACTATGCAACTTTATTGCTCATACTACTCTGCAACTTTGTACACAAAGTATTTGCAAGATATGTAATTTTGAATTGTCTATAAAAAGCAAGGGTGTGATAGCCCAGATGTGGTAAATTTGTCTAAAGCCTTGTTCTTCATGCTATCATGCACATATCATTTGCAACATTACTTGGAGATATTGCTTAAAGGGTAAATTCCTGGATCTTATACGGACCTAGTAGATGACAAGCTCTAGGTGTGGGAATTTACAATCTGTAAGTAATTATGTTGAGATGTGATATGTAAGTGATATCCCAAATTGGGTCACTTTGCACTGTTCTAAAACATCTTTGTCTTATGACAGGTAATTTTCTGGAAAAACTGAAAACTATAGAGTAATTAAAAAAAATCCTTCCTGATGTTACTTATGGAAAAGTCTGTTGTTGATACAAGTCTATTTTGTAGGCATGGGTCTTGTATTCTTATGAGCTCTGTGGCTCATGTCACCTTCAGAAATTTGCACTAAGGCTGGGGTAAGAGTGGATTCTTCAAGAGTTTCCAGCATATAGTAACTGAGTGAGTGCCTCACTGTGATTTCTTTTGGATGCATCTAGTCTGTTAAACTGTAGCCTGCAATCAGACCTCCTGTCATGATTATGTGTGTCTGGAATATAGAAATATCTGGAAGCAAAAGAAAGGGTACATACTAAGCACTATTTTTTTTTTTAACTTAAAGAGACACATAAATTTCAGTGTCCAGGACTGTGTGGTCAAATCAATTGATACGAATTCCTCATGTCATGTTGGCTTTATGTCTTGTATTCTGGAACTATGTGACAGACATTATACTCCTTTGGTAATAACTTGGCGTGCTCTAATGTTGATTAATCAGTGTTTCTGTAGCCAGCTCACTACAACGTAAAAGGACAGAAGCTCTCATCATTCTTTGGAGAAATTATGCTGTACAAAACAGAAAACCCAGAAAAATCAAGTCACTTGCATGGGTTCTCATACAGTCATGCCCACCATGTGTATATTCTCATGCCACCATTTATTAGTGAGTAAAGGAGGAATTAACAAAGAAAGAGGATGTTGTATGAACAGTTTTTTCATCTCTGACTACAGTTAAGTAAGAGGATCATTGACTGAAAGTGGAACTTTATTCATAGGCATTTGAAGAAGAGTTTATCAGGGTCTAATTTTTGTTCAATATATCAAGAATGGCAATGGAAAGTTATTTTTTTCAATAAATCAACATATTTATTAGCTACAAATAAAAACCATCAAAGTTTGAAGAAGATAGCAGAGATAGTTTTGCTATAATTTATTATTTTACAACTTAGAAAACTGAGATCCACACTGATTAAGTGCTTTATCTATGGTACAAAGGTAACGAGTAAAAAGTGAGACAACACCTATGATCACTCTTCTGGTGATCTTTTGAATGAGCTCTGCTTCTTTCATGTTTTCAAGAATTTGGGACAGTGGAAATGTAGTTGGAGGTGACAGTGAATGATCGTACTTCAAAAAAATCTTTCTGTAGTAGTGGAAACTCAGATTTGAAATTTTGTAGAGAAAATATCATCTCTATAATTGAGAGGAAAAAGAAGTCTTGATTACCTGAGACAGGGCATTGCTGTATGCTCACAGCAAGGCACTCACTCATTCACTATATGCTGGAAACTCTTGAAGAATCCACTCTTTCCTCAGCCTTAGTGCACATTTCTGAAGGTGACATGAGCCACAGAGCTCATAAGAACACAAGACTCATGCCTACAAAATAGACTTGTATCAACAACAGACTTCTCCATAAGTAACATCAGGAAGGATTTTTTAAAATCACTCTGTAGTTTTTAGTTTTTCAAAAAAATTTTTTACCTATCATAAGACAAAGACATTTTAGAATAACACAAAGGTGCAGTGCAAAGGTTAGAACAGTGTGGTTACATTAGGAAAGGAAATAGTCTATTTTAAGTAGTTAACACCTTGGACATTGACAGAATTGCAAAGGTTATTTATTTTTCCCATCACTTTATACAGACAATAAATCATATTTCTATTTCAGCACCATAGATAAAATTCATTAGTTTTTTTCTCCTGATGTCTATAAAAAATGCACTAAACTAATGACAAAATTACTATTTTAATTATATACAATTATTTAGAGAAATACAAAAGCGATACCTCTATATAAATTAGTATCAGCAATACACTTATATTTATTAACCGTATATATATTTATGCTCATTTTATTAACTAATAGAATGCATACACATAGATGAATTCCAATGTTAAAATATAAAAATATAAAAACAACTCCCATTCCTCTTATATTTTGTGAAAAGGACTGAATCATTATCAAGAAACATCAAATTAACCATTTAACTATTTTTTTTGTGTGTGTGAAGATTTTCATGGATGGGAAATGAAAAGGTAAATGCTTAGCATTGTTTTTGTTTTTTATTTTTAGAAATTTTTACTGAATTCTTTATGCTTTGGCATATCAACTTGAAAGTAAATGAGAAGCATTGTAGGTGTATTTGATTTTTTGCTATTTTTGCTTTTTGATATGAAATTCAGACAATTCCAAGAAAAATTCAGTTGACAATATTGTAAAAAACTATATGTACATTGTGATCAGAAACATACATGCTGGAAGAGTGCCTGGAAGACAGCCAATGCAGGATGTGTTTCTAATTATGAAGAGATATCAATTGCTAGACCTCTAAACTGTTTACATTTGAGACTCATAAAAAATTGAATCTATTTTTTATTTTATTTTGTTAAGAATATCTTAGAGTAGACAAAATTGACTGAATAAGAATATACAGTATATTTAAGTATATGAGATAAACATCAATTTGAGTTTAATAGCTCTTGAAAAATAATATGAGGTCATTGTAGGTAAGATTTTAAACACCCAATGTTGTGCTCATATGAGATTGAGTTGGTATAATACAAAATTAAACTCCACAGGGAACTGGGAAAACAGAATCAAGACACATTAGGTGGCGGGAAAAAAACAATATTTATTTTTTTATCTGTACAATTTGAAAATAAGGTTGGAGGGCAAAAAAGCCATCAAATTTCACAGAAATATCATGAAGATATTGTTCTAAAGAATCAACAAGCTGTTATTGTTTTGATTATTAACATGAATATTTTATAAATGCTAAGGACTATGGAATTTTAATTATTTTCATTATCATACTTTACAAGCGATGGATGCATTTTAAAACTAGAATCAAATTTGTACTTCATTACATAAATGAGTATTATGTGAGATAATTTGTTTTGAAATTAAATATACATGATATATGTGTCTTTGGAGGGACTATGTGCTGCATGGTAAGAGAATTTCACTCTAAAACTTAAAGACAGCTTGATCTCAACTTATCTTCATAAAAATCCAGTCAAATAATTAATGATTCAAAGATGATCCCTTCTCCTGAATCCTCAAGAAATGGGGTTTTGCTGAGAAATTGTATGTACCTTGTAGATTTTGATAGGGAGCCTCAAAAGACTGGTGCCAAGATGAGTGCAATAGTTTTAATTTGAATTAAATTTGAGCTTAAATTGAAGAAACTAACCAATTGTAACTCCAAGAAACCTGAATTCAATCAATTTAATCATAATTTCACATACTCCATAATTAATACTGATGTCATCATTAATATTTTTTGCCCATTGACACTTAGCAAAAGTCAATCACAGAAAACAATGTCTGAAAAAGAAATGTTTGTTTGATCTTGATGCTTACACATATATGACAATGGAGTTTAAAGTTTAGTGGAATCTGTTTTTCTCTGACCCTGATCTTATCCTGAGAATCACATTCCCTCTTTCGTTTTCTTTGGGGTACCTGTATTTTCCCTTCCTTGTGCTTTTATTTTTGTTGAGAACTCCTGTGGTTCACCTGACTCCATCTCTTCTGCCATGACTGATTAGACTAGGAGAAGGCTTAAACCTCGCAGAGATTTTCCCCAGGAATTTTTGAAATATTCAGACTTTGTAGTGGTAGATATTATGAAACGAAGGGCTTGAGATCTAAAAGCAGTCAAATATCCTTCCACGAGAAATCTGTTTGCAGTGAGAGAGAATGAAGCACACAGGTGGGAATAAGTATAGTTCAAAAACTAATAGGGAGATCTCATGGCATTCTGGTGTGGCTTTTGTTTGTTTGTTTGTTTGTTTTTAAGTTTAAAAGCATATCTCTCATTTTATACTTTAATGATTCAGTGACTTTTTGGAATTTCCTATTTTTCTAGTGAGTTCAAGTTCAATTTCTGTAACTTCTAATCCAAATAGACATGAACAATAGAACAGACCTGAGCAAGGTTTTATGTTCACGAATATTTTAGCAGGATGAATCCAAAGCAAACATTTCTGCTGACCGGTTCACTTAGATTAATTTCCTTAATTTTTATGCGTAGTTATCATTTATGGTATCTATAGTGGTAGAAAGTGACTTCCAGGAAACGACTCTCTCAGGTCATATTTATCTCACCACACTTTTCTTCACTTCTGTTACTAGTTCTTCCTCTTCTCCATATCTCTAACTTGTAAAATTTTTAGGTGTCTACGGTTCAGTCTTGAAACTTCTACTTTATGAGCTATAATGAGTTCCAAGTGATCTCAGGGAGTTAGATATTATCTATATGTTAACCATCTCAAATTTAAATCTGCAGCCCAAGCTAGACATATCCTCTGAATGCAAGACATGTACACTGACAGCCTACTTAATACCTTCACTTGAGATATCTAGCAGTCTCTCAAAATTGACATACAAATTTAGCTTTAGCTTCCTCATATCCCAAACTTACTACTCCCGTAATCATCTTCATTTTAATAAATGCTACTTCATTCTGCTAGTTATGCAAGCCAAAAAATAAATAAATAAATAAGAAAAGACTTGGAGTAATTTTTGAGTCTTTTTAAAATATGCTATTTTCTGTCTACAAGCAAATTTTACTGACTCTAAATTCACCATTTTTTCAAAATATGACCATTACTTATACTTTAATTTGCCATTACTTTGATCAAAATCTCATCATCTCTTGCAGCTTTTGAAATAGCCTCCTGACTGGTTGCCCCGTTTGGACCTTTAGCAACAGAATTATTGTAATAGGCTCTGAATGACTCCTTTCACTGACTACTGGAGGAAAAGAGTTATTTTAGAAAGATTATGTCATTGCTCTATTCAGATCCCTCAACAGCATCCATCTCTCTCTGAATAAAAGCCCAAATCCTTACAATGACCTTGAAAATCGTGCTTAATCTGGCTATAGGCTAACTCTCTGATTTGATCTCTTAAAGTTCTCTCTTTCTAACCAGACACACTTGCTTTCTTGCTGTTTCCTTGAATATGTCAAATATGTGCCCATTTTTGTAATCTTGACTTTTCTTTCCCTTTTGTCTAAAAGGGACAGAAATATTTGTTTGACTTGTTTCATTAATTCCTTCTAGTATTAATGTTTTGTCTTAATATAATGTCCTCTAATTTTTTCTCATCCTTGATATATTATACATTCTTTAAAAGACTACATAGATTTTATTTTATTTAAGACATTCTCAGTTTAGGGGTCTGCACTTTTTATCATTGTTAATCATCATATATTTATAATGTATAATATTTAAACTCTGATTAGAGTCAATGAGTATTTTTCCTTCATTATTTCATTTTTCTTTCATTAGGCACCAAATATATAGGTTTTTAAATAGTTGATATATTTAAATTATAAGTTTTAGTTAAGTTTTGTAATTTATTGGAGTTGATGCTAATTTGCTATTTCACAAGAACTGAAGGCTCAGAAAGTACATAAGTCACCAAAAGTCATACAACTAAATATTTGAGCAACAGTTTTCAAACACACATCTTTTGTTCCTTAGACAAAGAGACTTTTAATCAGACCACATCTCTGTTCCATATTTTTAGTGATGCCATAGATTTTGTCAACTCTAAATTTAAATGCTGTCCCATAATTATGAATATTTTTATGCCATAATTATGTGTTCAAATTGATTGATTAATTTCTCTGACCCTTAACAATTAAGTTTCATTAGTAAATTGTGGTATGTATTAAATTATGTGGTGCCCACTGGATAATGGAATATAAAATTGTGCTAAGTCTTTTATATTTTATAGCAGGCTTTATAAAGCAACAAAAGCTTTATAACTAATCAGACATTTGGAGTTTAAGAAAGCTGATTGTTTTCCTTTTATATAATCTATTGTAAAGCAAGATTGTTGTCTTTGTCTTTGATGCAGTGCAAGTTGTTGTTCTTTATTTAAAACAAATAACATAAACAATAATGTCACGCATATTCTCCATCTTCATCACCATCCAACACACAATGCAATCCGGTTTCAGTACTTTAAAGTGATATAGAAATTAACAATGACTGATAACAACATAAAAAATGTACCATATAGGATAGCCTAATTGGGAGATAAAATGTTTTAATTCAGTGACTATTAGAGAAAAAAATTTAATTAGAGCACTTCTTATTCTCACATAATTTCTATTACCCATTTACTTTAATAAGTGCTCACTCTGGTCATAGTTAAACATTTTTAATTTTAATAATAATGTGCAACTGTTACCATTTTAGGGTTACAATATTCTATCCTGTTTGATTTACTCTCTTAATTCTATGACATAAGGAAGAAGAATAAATATTAACTTCATTTTACAGATTAATAAACTATATCTCATATAAAGTAAGATGTACCCAAGGGTAAATAGCTAGTGCATGAATAACCCAAATTGAAGCAAGTTTATTTGGACTTTTAATCTACTGCATCTGAATATTATATTAATATTATATAGTAAGTCACTGAGTACCTAAATGGCTCTCTTCAGCACCAAAAATTCAGTTTATATTTCTGTATATTTCTCCATGGTAAATAATTTTTATAACCTATTCCATAATTATATTTATAAGAAAATATTTTAAACTTTTACATATTAAGATAAATTTGTATAATGGCCTTTGAATTGATAAAAAAAAAAAAAATCCACTAGCACCAGTATCAAGAAGTGGCTAATATCCCCAACATTTAAAATATTTATATGGCTTCTTTGGAGAACTGTAAAAGTATTATTAACTAAAATATTTTGATGGCTTTATTATAATCATTCTTTTGGACCTAGACATGGCTTCTTCAAATAGAGTGAGAAAAGATAAATGATAAAGAGTGGAAAGTAATCATAATTTCCACTTTAAGACATGATTAAAAGCACAATTTAGAATGTAATAATTAATATTAGTGATACATTACTGTATGACATGCTGAGAAATTCTGTGTCATTTAATAAGTTTGGATTTGCAGATCAGAATTTTAAAAACTGGTTAATTCCTCCTATACGGTGTGCCTACAATTTAGATAAGAGCCACCAGATGCATTATTTTGGATGCAAATTGGGTAGCCATAAATGAATAACTTAGACATATGCAAGACAGTATTCTTTGAGAACATTCTCCACATCATTTAGCAAGCATTGCTTTTCCTACAAGATAAGGATTTTGATTAAGATAATACTATAACATATCACCATCAATTTAAAGTTTAAAAAGATGGTTAATATACTAAGTAAACATTAAAACACTGATATACATACACTATATGCATACACATTGGTAAAATGCAAATATTTACATTTGTTCATTGACTTACATATTATTTTGAATACTTAATAGCTAATTTAATTACCAAGAAAATGAAGGTTACTTATATATCAAAATTAAAGCTAAATATTCAGTAGACTGAGAAATGCTCTGATCAAAGTTATCAAAGGTTGTATGGTAGTATGAGCATAGTATTGATTGGAAACCTAATTTTATGTGTTTGGAAAAGAGTATCTAAAAAAGTGATGTTTATATTGATAGGTAAAGTATCAATACATGTTAACTAGGGAGAGGTGATGTTTAAATGAGGGAAAATTTTTACATACTCAAAGACAAAAGAAAATGTGGTGTTTTGCAGGGAATTCATGTATATCTGTATCATAAATCACTGGAGAATAAATGGAAAGAAATCAGGGACTAGATCATGAAGGCCTTGGAGAAACATGAGCAGGTTGGACTTTATCCCGAGGGTGATAGGAATGATTGAAAGGATTTAGTAGGAACTTATAGTGAGATTTGTCTCTTAGTATGACAGTGCTGACTACAGTGTGGAAAAGTAAATTTGAATGGAGTGACTTTGAAATAGAGGAAGTTTTTATGAATTTATTGCTATGATCCAAAAATGCAATGAATCATAACAAGATAGTAAAATTGTAAGGTGGAAAATGTAGATAGATTTGAAATATAAGGAAATAGTTACTACAAATCATATGATGTGGGGGTAAAGAGGGATAAAATATATTAGTTTCTTATTAATGCCATAATAAATTACCAGAAATTTAGTAGCTTTAAACAACACAAAATTATGATTTCACAGTTTGGGAGATTTGAACTGTAACATACGTATCACCGAGCTAAAATCAAGGTGTCAGCAGAGCTGTATTCTTCTGGAAGTTCTTTGTGAGAATTTGTTCCCTTGTCTTTTACGGCTTCTAGGGACAGTCTTCATTCCTTGGCTTATGACATCTTCAAAACAGGTAATATTGCATCTTCTGAGTCTACTTCCATAGTCACATTTTTCTCTTGTACTGCAGTTAGGAAAGATTATATGGGATTTATTTTATTTTATTTATTTATTTTTATTTCAGCATTTCATGGGGGTACAAATGTTTAGGTTACATATATTGCCCTTGCCCCACCCGAGTCAGAGCTGTAAGCGTGTTCATACCCCAGACAGTGCACACAGCACCCATTAGGTGTGTATATACCCATCTCCTACTCTCCCACTCTCATCTGCCCAACACCCGATGTGTTGTTATTACTATATGTGCACTTAGGTGTTCATCAGTTAATACCAATCTGATGGTGAGTACATGTGGTGCTTGTTTTTCCAGTCTTGTGATACTTCACTTAGTAGAATTGGTTCCAGCTTTATCCAGGATAATACAAAAGGTACTATATTGCCATTGTTTTTTTTATGGCTGAGTCGAACTCCATGGTATACATATACTACATTTTATTAATCCACTCATGTATTGATGGGCACTTGGGTTGTTTCCACATCTTTGCAATTGTGAATTGTGCTGCTATAAACATTCAAGTGCAGATGTCTTTTTTATAGAATGCCTTTTGTTCTTTTGGGTAGATGCCCAGTAATGGGATTGCTGGATCAAATGGTAGTTCTACGTATAGCTCTTTGAGGTGTCTCCGTATTACTTTTCACAGAGGTTTTACTAGTTTGCAGTCCCTCCAGCAGTGTGTGAGTGTTCCTATCTCTCTGCATCCATGCCAACTTTTATCGTCTTGGGACTTTTTGATAAAGGCCATTTTCACTGGAAATAAGTGATATCTCATTGTGGTTTTGATTTGCATTTTCCTGATGGTTATAGATGTTGAGCATTTTTTCATGTTTGTTGGCCATTAGCCTATCTTCTTTTGGTAAGTTTCTGTTCATCTCCTTTGCCCACTTTTTGATAGGGTTGTTTGTTTTTTCTTGCTGATTTTCCTGAGATCTATATAGATTCTAGTTATCAGCCCTTTATCAGATGTGTAACATGCAAATAATTTTCTCCCATTCTGTAGGTTGTCTGTTTGCTCTTGTGAAAATTGGGAGGGGCGAGATGGCAGACTAGAAAAACTGCTAGCCAGAGTGTCTCTGCAAGAAAGATAGATTTTAGAAGAAAATGAAAAAAAAATAAATAAATAAACAGGGAAACAAACAGATCTGACGAGCGTCGGAAGATAGGGTTATATGGGATTTTAAGGCCTGGGTTAGACTGGCTCCACACAGATAGTCTAGGATAATCTCTTGCTCTCAAAGTCACTAATTTAATTGCATTTTTGTGGTCCCTGTTCCTCTGGAAAGTAACATATTCACAGGTTCTGGATATTAAGACAGGGATGTCTTTGAGGGTCATTATTGTATATATCATAGAAAGGGAAAGGTCAAAGGTGAAACACTCATTTCTGAACTGGAAAATCTGAGGCTGAATACAGTAAACATTTCATTTACTATGATAGATAAGAAGAATTAGGAACAACAGGACATTTGACTAATGCAATGTGGAGGGAGAACAAAAAGAAGATGCAGATTATAAGAGAGGGAGGAATAGATTGATAACTGAGTTTATGACAATATCAATAGTTGGAAAAGGAAATATAAAATTAAGATCAGATTTGGACAAGAATATATTGAAATATTACCCTTGTAACAGTTCTCTCCAAAGCCATACTTCTGTGAATTATTGTGATTTTTTTGGTTAGAAAATTGAAGGTTTTGGACCTGGATTCCCATAAAACAACTTAAAAGATTTTGTTTTGAGGTAAGATTCACCTAAAATAAAATTAACCATTAAAAAATGAATGATTCAGTGTCATTAAATACATTCACAGTGTTTTATAACCATCACTTTTACCTAGATCCAAAATATTGTCATCGCTCTAAAATCAAACCCCATCCCCATTCCTCCTACCTTCAACTCCTGTCAACCACTAATTTGCTTTCTCTCTCTGTGATTGACAATATAGATTTAAACCTTGGTAGTATAGAAAGATTTTCTTTTTTCTTACAAAAAATAAAACAGATGGACAACAGATCTAACCTACATCAATAATTGATTCTATATAACATGGACTCCAAAGACATAACATGTTACAGATTTATTGGGAAACATGCCTTGTCTTCATAGGATATTTTCATAGGCCACTTCTAAAATAATAAAAAAGTAGTTAGAATTATCATTGTGCCATATATATCAAAGTAAGATAATTTGGTTATATTTTTGAAGAACTGTGACTTGATTTAAAATTCTATATTAGATGGAAATTATTAGTCAACTGTGAGGAGTAATCTAGAAGTTCAATAGGCACATTAATAGATATGGTAATCAAATTTATCAGAAAAAGCAGCTATGTTAAAAGAGAATTGATTTGGCACCTATTTCAACAATGGATTTACCATTTATACTTCGTTATATACATTCTTTTCTCTTTTTTCAACATTAAAAAATCCATGTTCTTAGAACTTTTAAAAATAAACTTTGCATGTTTCCATATTAATTTTTCTACACTATTCAGATTTATATAAATATTTAAGATTGAAGATTAGGAGTGGTACATGGAAGACAGAGAAAATTCTCTAAATACTCAAGTTGAATGAGTAATATTGAAAAGTGGACCAAAGTTGAGCCATAGCACCCTCAGTATCCACATTATATAATTTTTTTTCTACTTTCCTCTGGAAAGTTCCCTAATATTTTCTTCTTACTTTTCATATGAAACTTTGCTTTCAGAAATGATCTCAGATTTATTACTGGCAATGCCTCAAGAGCTAATAAGAGTTAAAAATGAAATTAATTGTAATTTAACATGGATTAAAATCTTATACTAAATGAGTAAATTCTAATAGTGAAATTACTCAGAGCAAATAGCAGACATCTTGAGGGTGCCAGGAAAAAGTACAAAACTATGTATACTAGGTCTTTCTTGATGACACTGATGAAATGTGATCATGATCTATCTCAGCAGTTAATGAGAATAGACCATGTTAATGAGAGTAATTAATGGTATGGATGAAAAAACAAGAAATAACATAATTTGACTGTTGCTTGACATTACTTAATAGTGGGAGAAAATAAACAATGTTTTATAATTCAATGAGCATTTACTGAATTACTAATACTTGTCAGAAAATCTGTTTGGGGAAAATATATAGGGTATAGACTATACTCAAAAATCTAAAATTCCTAATGAGGGAAATTATCTTGATAAAGTACTCTATTCAAGGAAATGTATACCAGATTCCTTAAATGTGGTATAAGACTATTATTGAAATTCTTAAGAAGGTAAAAAAATATATATCACTGGGCAATTGAGGAAGCCTAAATATAGGCAGTGAGTAGAAGCTGAAAGTGGAAGAAAGTCTGATTTCTTTTTTTTTTTTTTTGAGACAGAGTCTCACTCTGTTGCCCGGGCTAGAGTGCCGTGGCATCAGCCTAGCTCACAGCAACCTCAGGCTCCTGGGCTCAGGCGATCCTTCTGCCTCAGCCTCCCAAGTAGCTGGGACTACAGGCATGCACCACCATGCCCGGCTAATTTTTTCTATTTATTTTTAGTTGGCCAATTAATTTCTTTCTATTTTTAGTAGAGACGGGGTCTCGCTCTTGCTCAGGCTGGTTTTGAACTCCTGACTTCGAGCGATCCACCCGCCTAGGCCTCCCAGAGTGCTAGGATTACAGGCGTGAGCCACCGCGCCCGGCCGAAAGTCTGATTTCTAAACAGAAATACCCTTAATCAAAATTGTGCAACATGATCAAAAAACAAATTATCATTTACAAACAATACTGCATACTCTAGATAAGACTCATATTTGTGTTTATGATTAATGAAGTACTTTAGTAACCTTTGGAGAGAATCACTGGAATCCAGGATTCATAGGTAGTTCATTGAATAATGCAGCATCATGAGTAATGATGTAATACGGAGTAAATAAATAGTATTAGGGCACTGTGGAGGCAAGAAGATCTATTAACATATTGTTTCAATATAAACATGTTCCAAAAAACCCATGGCATTGTGATGGCAGTGTTGCTACATTTTCCTCTTCTTGAGACAGGGACAGGTAAAATTAGTGAGGAACAGCACATTTAAAAATAAAGCACATGAAAAGATACGTTCTGGGCACTACAAGAATCTTCACATGCACTGATTAGATAACAAGCAAATACATAACTATGTCTTCTCTACCCATTATTCTAAATTTTCACCAATAAATTACCATAGCCCACACAGGCCTGTGAATTTTTTAATAGATTTTTTCATCAGCTTCATTAATATATTGACAGAGGACCATGCAAATACTTTTGGTGAAGCTTGAGCATTTTCACAAGTCTAACATCAATAAAAAATAATTATATGATAAATAATACCATTTACTAAGTATATACAACATGCCACACTCTCGTCTAAGAATTCTACCGAGAATGCTCCATTTTAATACTTAAAGCAACACTATAAACAGTTAAATACAATTAAGGAAATTGAGGACATTGAGATTTCCTAGATTCAATAAAAAAGTATTCTGTACTTCAGGTTCCAATATATCTTTTTCTCAACATATAGACTGGCAGATTTTTGTCTCATTAACTTTGCAACATCCTTTTGTATTTGACTCAAAAACTGCTATACTTGGATTTAGACCCTGTCAAAATTATACCCCTTTCCTAGAATCACATATATCTTGTAAAAATAAATGACTCTTAGCTTCTGACCTCTGTGCTTTTAAATAGTTCAAATGCATGGGAAGAGAACACTTTCCACTGGCAGTTCTCTCTCCACTCCTTCTCCAGAATAAAATGAAACACAGAAAAAATCCTCCACGCATATCAGTAATGGTGGTGGTGTGCGTGCCATCAACTATAAATGTACCTGAACTCAGACAGGCCAAGAGCATGTTATCTTTGTGCAATCTGTAACTCTTTAACATCTGGACATCTTTTGGCAGGTATTAAGCATTTCTGACACTGCTTTTACATAGGGAGGAATGACATATTAGATAAAAAATGCCAATAAATATTAGTTTCATATGGATTGATTTTTTTACTCTTAATTTGCCAGTAGATTATTCATATTTATTTGTTTGTAGCTTCAGAGAGTAAACACCTACCACTTAACTAAAAGCAAGTGTACTAATTTACTTCCATTTACTATTGTATTTAGTAGAAAACATTCAAAGAAGAATTAAATTAATCATACTCAGTAAAGCTCACCTGTCTTTATAAACTTCTTTAAATAAAATTAATTAAATGAAATATGGAGGGATTAAGCATATTATGAGGAGAACATTAATTGATATGGCAACAAATAAATGGTTCAAAATATTTCAAAAGTAAAATCTCCTATATAACTATGCACTATTAATTAATATTTTAATGTTGTATACAATAAGTGCAGCTTCCCAGAATTCTCAGTCAGATTCAGTAAGATTCCAAAAGAATTACTTTGTTATCCTTGGAAATAATTTTCCATTATGAATGAGGAAATGTAATGAATTCTGTTATTTACTGATTCATGGTTTTAAACATCCAAATAGATTAACTCTTAAAATTTTCACCAGGCTTTGCTTTGGTTGCAAACTGCATTTTCTCAGAAAAAAGCATCTGAATAGAAAACTTGATGTTCAATGTTATACTTAAAAAATACACAAAAACGTTTTAACCTTGAATTTTCACAATGGGTATTATGCACAAGCTCTAGTATAACAATTGATGCCAAATTTCACTTGCTTATCTTTTTACTACTACTCACAAAAAATATAAATAAGCATATTGATAAAACTCTACTCATGAAAAAATGAGTTTAGATTGCAAAATTAATATGATTATGACAATGAGATGTATTAGGAATGTTTTCCTACCTGTAACATTATCTATTTTTATAGGAATGCCTTTGAGCCTCTCAATTTTGCATTATTGTCAAAGTTTGCAAACAGAGTTCAGATACACATACGAATGTTACATTCAAGTACATTCTGCATCTCTTATTTAATTGCATTTTCTTGGTTCAATACAGATACTACATAATATTACAACTATTATCTGGCAAATGTTATTTACATAAAGGACACAATTTCTCACCTCCCTTCTCCAGATTTTACTCTCTGACCATATTAATCATTTTGCTATCACTATTGCTGTTACTACTAGTGCCCCAACCACTACCACCATCAGCATCACCACATTCCCATTTATAAAGTGCATTGTGTACCTTACAACATTTAGTTATCATAACCATTCAAACAGGCAAAGGATTTTTTGTGTTTCCTTATTGAAGAAGGAGAAAAATTGAAGAGGAAAGAGAGAAGGTGATTTTCTAACTTAAATTACACAATTCAGTTAAAATATATGGATATTTTAGCAACTGCACTAATTACTGACAAGAAAATGATTTCCATACAATGTAGTAGAGTAGAAATATGCACAGAGTACTAGAGGAAGACCACATGGTGTTTGTAAAGCCAGAACACTACCCTATTTCTTCTCTTAGTCTTCCTTACATTATAACATGTAGCCTCTCTACCTATAAGATGGCTGAAAGAAATTCATCAATTGATAGCATCTAGGGATTTCTTTAAGGAAAGTGAGTACATCAATGGTATGCAATGAACCAGAGGGTTTGGAGACATAGATTTGGCTCCAGCTTTGCACTAGGTGATCTTGGGTAAGTTGTTTCCTATTCATCCTTGGACTTGTTTGCTCATCTGTAATGCCAAGGCACTGACTGAAACAATTACTTGCAGTTACACAATCTGATTATTTAATCTCTGTACCTGACTTTTTTTACCCGCCGTTCTCCACTCCTCCACCTTCCATGCAACCCACTCCTGATGCCGAGTTCATGATAAGGGTGTACAATAAATGAGGAAGCCAAAGTCCCCTATTGCTTGTCTATCAAATCTCTGCTCAGAGTGCTGGATCCTACTACTTAGTTCTGGAAGGGCGTCTATAGTGTTTCCCTCACTCTCTAGTTTCCTCTACCATATTATCCAGCAGTGACAGAGGGCAAGAATGAGGAGCTCCAGTACTAATGTTCATGGAAGTAATTTTAGCAGATAGGCTTAGAAATTGACTTTCCCACAGGCTCCCATTTCTAAGACAACATTATAATTAAGGCTTGACACATTGTCTTGAGGAGAGCCCTTGCTTTGGGTAAAGGGTTAGTTTACATACATATTATAAATGTGGTGAGTTTATTACCTAAATATGAGACCATCACAACTACCACTGGCCACTAGTTCTTATACTCTATCCTCTGTCTTCCAAAAACAAAAACAAAAACAAAAAAGGTAAATCTCTACCTCTAGCAAGAATACATTTTTTAAAAAAAATTCTCTGTTCATCTTTTCTTAAATAAAAGGCGAATTGGCCGAGTTCATGCTAATATTTCTTCTGGCTTCAGCATTCTGGCAATTTATTTGGTGTAAGAGCAATCCTTATATGAAATCAGAAGTTACACCATGTGCACGGTGATGTTTCTTTTATATCTCCATCTAGGCAGCCATTCATTTTATTTACTTATCATGTTTTTATTGCTACACATTTTATTCTGGTGCTGGGCTTCAGCCTCTTGAAGTGATATTTACTTATATTCATATCATTTTTTTCTCTTCATGATCCCCACCCCCTTGGGGACAGCTGAAAAAATGCAATCTATAGACATTCCTTAAATCATCTAACATTTCTGCTTCATCTTCTAAAACATGGCTGTTATTACCCCGCTGCTCTGTGTTTTGTTTCTACTTTAAAATTAGATTGGTGAGAGCATGCCTGAGGCAATGAAAGACAATTATTTCTCTGAGTTCTGTTCACTGTGGGTGATTTTTTTCAGAAACTTCTTTTAAAAACATGAACTCTTAGCATTTTAAGTGCTACAAAAGCCATTGTGAAATTGTCGCTGATGTTATTTCAACATAAGCACTACTAAATGTCTTTGTGAGAAATGCTGAAAAAATCATCATTATGGGCTAGAACTTGGAACTAAGATATATGTTTTTAATGTTACAACGACATGAGGCAGGTATTAGCCAAGAGATCTGAAGTGCCTGCAAGAATAAAATGGTCATAACATTCACTTCTGTATAAATGAGTGTACTGACTATCTGTCCCATTGTCACTCCCCAGACCTCATTTATTTGAGAGTATTTTGGCCATCAAGTTTAGTAGTCTGTGTCTGTGTATTGCTGGAGAAAAGATGGCTACTCATTCTGAAGTTCACAAAAATAAAAAAAATCAGATTCTAGGGAATGTCCTTTCCCTATTTAACAAGAACAAGAACAACAATAATAATAACAAAGGCATTGGCCATACACTCAAAATAATCTGAGCTTAAATTTTAGTTAATTGGGAAATTAGGCAATTTGCAAAAGTGTCTCCAAAGTTCAAATTCTTCCACTTTGAACCAGAACAAATTAATACCTAAGTAAGGAATTTTGAATAATTAAACAAGATAATATATAAAAATACATATCATAGTATCTAGCATGTTTATTTAACAAACATGTACATGGGATTTATGTATGCCAGATACTATTCTGTATGATTTAGTTGTATTATGATATTAGTTTCATTTTACATTTAAGGAAGATTGGAGGAAATAGCTTTTAGGTAAATGAGGTCTCACAGCTGAAAAATGGGGATATCGTCATTCAAACTCAGCCATTAGAGTTCCAGAATCCATGCTTTCAATCTCTGTCCTCAATAATCTGCAATCTCTGTCTAGCTCTTTGAATTCCATTCCTCCTCTTGACAGGAACCAAAGGTCTCCAATCCTTCCCTAATTCTAATAAAACATTTAGAATGAACCCCGAACATCTGCTATTACTACTCAGATTCTTCTAAGATAATTCATAACCCTCAATGGATTTCTAGAACACTGATTTCTTTCATTATTCCCTAGAACAGCCAAGGCAGTTTAATAGCTCTCCAGGTGCCACTAAGATTTTTTTCTCTGGCACTGAAAATGGCTTCAATTTGACATCAGGTATCTGTGAACCACTTATACTCTTTCAGAGCAACAACAAAGGACCTTGGAAGAACTGATTAGGTCAAATCCCATTATCCTTTCCTTGAATGGGTTTTGGTGGTTCACACATCTATAAGACTAGGAAGTGTAATGGATTTTACTTGTGCCTCTGAGAACATTCCATTAGTCTGTAAGGATCTGTTTACACTTTTTTTGCTGGCTTTGTTTTGTTTTTCTCTCCAAGAAAAGCAAAATAAAGGGCAAGGAGAAGAATGAGAAAGAAGATGGTTGATTAACGAGCATTTAGTGATGGAAAGGAGGCAGACGGGCACACGTAGATCTTGTAGCTTATTTTTAAATATATAGAAATTGGTATTTGTGTAAATATTAGGAGAGTATTAGATTTAACTTCATTTTGATTAACATTTAAAGCAAATACCTTGGCATTATAAGTCATTACATAGTTTGAATTATCTGAAAATTATAATCACAAAAATATATGGCCACTTGTTACCTACCAAGTATTATAAAAAGAGACAAAAAGCAGTTTATCCATTCTTTCACACTCACTATCATGACTCTTTATATTTATTCAATCTGTTAATTGTAATGTATGGAAGCTATTCTATTATTTTAAATCTTCCCTCCAAATCCACTCCCATACTCTTTTACAAAATTGCAATTTGTCTTGTAGACATCAGCCTATAGCAAGGGATAATATTATAGTAAATCCTCAGAAACCTGTCACTGGCTTTATTTGTGTACAGGTATTAGAGAATGTTGTTTTATTCAACATAATTGTGTTTCACCATAGCTACTGTTGCATTTAATTTCATGACAAGACAAATAATCACATAACTATTTTTTAAGTGTTGTCATAATAAAACTTAAAGCCAAACCTTCTATAATAGGATTATTATCTTGATCATAGTTTGTGTATCTTGAGCACTGAATATATTTCATGAACAATTTTAAACACTTTGCAACATATTGTAATTTGATTCTTGCACCATACTGTGAAGCAAGGGCCAATATAC
This sequence comes from Cheirogaleus medius, assembly GCA_008086735.1. Classification (NCBI taxonomy): domain Eukaryota; kingdom Metazoa; phylum Chordata; class Mammalia; order Primates; family Cheirogaleidae; genus Cheirogaleus; species Cheirogaleus medius. The sequence continues at coordinate 17,879,821 of VBSM01003157.1, read as the reverse complement.
CAATTTATATTTGAGACTACTGAATCTTAGAGAGTTAAAGCAATATTTCTAAAGTCAGGTAAATTTGCAAGCAGGAATGCAAACCTAATTTAGGGTAAATTTGTGCTCTTGCCTACAATGTTATATTCTGTTTTGCATACATTTTTTTTCCTAGTAAATTCACTCTAACTTTACTACCTTCATTTTCTACTTATTTCATTTATCACCTAATTCAAATATTTTATCTTGTAGAATCATATTTATTTCTCTATTCATATATGCATAAATCACTGTGCTTACATACCTATATAACAATATATATGGAAATAGACAGAATATATCAGTAATATATAAGAAATAGTAAACTGTGTTTGATACAGGAGGGTAGTGGTTATAGAGGAGTAACAAATAAATAAGAGAAAAGGAAACTAATGAAAAATAAATGCATAATCTCAAAATATCCCATGATATCCAGAACAACTAGATTGCAACATGAATTGTAGAATTATATTTCTAAACAATGTTACTCAAATATTTTTAAACCAGTACCAAATTGATTAGATTTCAGAATCCAGGAGGACATTTTGTATTCTCATTAGGACATTTCCTGGTCAATTAAAGCATAGTTTTTGACCAAAGGCCTTCGTTTATATACTTTTATGAATTCTCTTTCTATTTTCCTTCTCATTTTTTTCAGGAATGAAACCATTCAATATTCATGATAGGATTTACCATGTAATTATTTGGAAGCAACTATGTTAAATGATTGACAAAGTGTCTCTCTAGTAAACAAAATCTTAAAATAAAATCCTTATTATTTAGATAACAGATTGTATTTCACTTCTGTTTAAGCTGTTGGCCTTAAAATATGTTTATTTGTTAAGGTTTATGTTTTTGTCTACTAATGCTGAGGAAAACAGTCTTAGCCCATATTAAAAGTATACTATTTTTCCTAGAATTTCATAAGCTGCTCATAAAATTATGTAAACAGGTTTTGTAAGGTGGTTCATAATTCTTTATTGTTTTCCTGAACATACTTTATGTATTTGTGGGCATTATAAGACATGAAATATCTGAAGCAAATTCATAGCTAGAGGTAGCAAATTTCATCTAATTAGAAACAAGAGCAGTATTAACATTTCCAACTAGGATTTTGCTTATGGATGAAAACATGACTGAAGATAAATGAAACAGAGGTGAAGGGGGAATGAGATGCATGCATTTGCAAATGATGGTGAATAGTTTGCCTTTCTGGAGTACATTATTTGGTTAACTTTTAAGATAGCATCTGCTGTCCTGGTAACCTTTTAAAACATCTAATCAGAACATTTTACAAATGTAGGGAGGATGCTGAGTGAACAGGTTTTTGGCATCTCAGTTCACGTCCTGATGTGAGCTTTGTTCAACTGAGCTATGAAAGAATGAGAAAATATGTACACAACAAGGGGATGAAGCTCATTTGAATGTGATATATGTCCCTTCATTAATATTGAATTTATTTAGTAACATTGTGTGGTAAGTAAAATAGCCTGTGCAAAATTAGAAAAATCTAAAAATATTGATGGAATATTGCGTGCTTATAGGGTTGGGCTTTGTTTTTAGTCTCTTTGGCGTATTATATCGTTTAATCTCCCGAATACTCTAGGATGTAGGTACTAAAATGATGCCAACTTTCCAAAACACTAGCACAATACTCAAAGGTGATATAGCAAGTAAGGCACAGAATAGGGATCCAAACTCAAGCAGCGTGACTCTTCACTATGAGGCAATACATCCTTTCTGGCTCTGCACTGCTTTAAATAATGATCTCTTTGATATCCACTCTTGCATTCAACCTTCCCTTAGAATGATTATGAAAGGTTTATATTCCCCAAACATGCTGAATTCAATGTAATATTTGTCAAATAGGTAATTTACCGAAGAGTAAAACCACAAGGTTAACTGACACATGAAGAGGTTTTCTTTCTTAATAGTAATCAAAAAACAAAACAAAAAAAAAAAACCAAAAAAACAAAAAAAAATGAACTGACAGAGAGAGAAAGAGAAAACACTTTAATACTATTCACACTTATTTGAAAAAAATTAGAAAGTTGGGTAATGCCATTTGTTTGTGGGAATGTTGATATATATGTACATTCATGTACCTATCAGGAATTTCAACAGTTGTAGTCATTCTAGCAAGAAATTTGACAATAGTCAAGATATAAATAAAATAATCCCTTATTCTATTAACAAGAATTCCATTACTTACTTATATGTGTGTTTATTGTTTATTTTGCTTTGTTTTTCCTCTCACATAAATCTATTAAGAGTTATGCACAAGAATGTTCCTTGCACTGATGTTTGCAGTGGGGATTTAGGGTGTGATAGGAATTTGGATAAGATATCCATAATAGGGAAAAGTACTAGGTTAAATGTAGGGGATGGACACCATAGTATACAACATTAAACATAATTGACTAGACAAAAAGTTAGCTACATGAATTGAATTTAAAAAGCATAAATCTGAGTGAAATGAGAAAGAATGAGGTATACTAGAAATTACTATTAATGTGTGTTAACAATATCAAAAACACATTTTACATGAACAAGTAAAGTCTACCTGAATGGTTGTCAGTGGGGTAGAAGATGAAGAGGAAAATTGTATGGGAATAAAATTAAATTAGTAGTCAAGAAAGGGACAAAGCTGGTGTTTATGATGATATTATGTCAAGAACTGAGGATATAATTAACTGTCTGCACTATGGTCTAACTGTTCTGGGCAGTTAGGGTAGGAAGGAGAGAATAATTAATTAATCTTTTATTCTTCAATATCCCTTACATGCACATGTTCTGACATGTGATAGTAGTTTATTGATTATGGACAAGTCTGCAATAATCATAACTAATTTACCCAAGGGAAATTCCTTTTCTCTCTTTAAAGTTAGTAATAGAAGATGTTTTATACATTCACATTAGTTCCAATTGTTGTAGTATAGATTATTTGAAATCTGAAATTTGTTTTACTTCACTTGGCAGATGGCATCTTTGTATGGGACTACCTGTTAGGCTGAACACAAATGAGTTTCTGAGCCAAGATATATAAATACTTTATCTCTTTAGGGGATCCATATATTTACTTCTCTTTTTATGCTGTTTGTTAATGATCTGCTTACTAGCTGATTTGGCATGAACATATTTCTTCATGGAGGCAATATTATTTCATAACAGATTGTCTGACATTTTCAAGATAAACTCCAACAGGGCATTTTTGACTCTTTGAAATTCATTTTTATATTCATAAATGAAGTTACTATGCTTTTATTTTTCTTTTCTTTTTATTATACTTTTCTTTTACTAAGTTTTGACAAGGGCTTCCCCTACCTGCACTTTAAAAAAACAGTCAATTAAAGAAATAATAATTGTTGGTCACAATCACTTAACTTCTTACTTTATTTATTTATTTATTTATTTCAGCATATTATGAGGGTACCAATATTATGGTTACGTCTATTGCCCATGCCCCCCACCCCCCTTAAAGCAGAGCTTCAAGCATGACCATCCCCCAAACGTTGCACATCTCACTCATTATGTTTGTATATACCTATCCCCTCCTCCTCCCTCCCACCCGACCAACATCCGATAAATGTTATTCCTAAATGTCCACTTAGGTGTTGATCCGTTAATACCAATTTGCTGGTGAGTACATGTGGTGCTTGTTTTTCCATTCTTGAGATACTTCACTTAGTAGAATGAGTTCCATCTGTATCCAGGAAAATACAAGAGGTGCTATATCACCATTGTTTCTTAAAGCTGAATAGTACTCCATGGTATACATATACCACATTTTGTTGATCCACTCATGTATTGATGGGCACCTGGGTTGTTTCCACAACTTTGCAATTGTGAACTATGCTGCTATAAACATTCGAGTGCAGGTGTCCCGTTTGTAGAGTGTCATTTGATCTTTTGGGTAGATGCCCAGTAATGGGATTGCTGGATCAAATGGTAGATCTACTTGTATCACTTTAAGGTATCTCCATATTGCTTTCCAGCCTCTGTGAAAAGCCTCTGTGGAAAACTTCTTTTGACGAATAAGCACAATTCTATTAATAGATAATCACACATTTTCAAGTATAAGTGGATTATCATTTAAACACGAAACATATATTGCCGCATCCTCTAATTCAGCTGTCCTTGTTGCTCTAGACCACTGAGAGTCAGTTATTCTAGGTAAATATAGAACAGATATCAGTTTCCATAAGCCGAAAAATTACTTCATCTTTATAGATACCTCAAGTGTAAGCAAAAAAGCAAATTTTACTTACTGTTGGTGAACCTGATTCATATACTTTTTCAATCTACCTTGAATTATGTTTCTAATCACTGTGTTTTACTAATAATTGATAACAAATCTGGACTGGATTAGTTTTTCCCTGTCTTCAGTTTCATTGTTTCTCTCAACTCTATACCAGCTGCTAACCAGAGTAGCTTCAATCTGGCTGCCATCATCATAGTCCTCTTCTATCCCTCCAAAATTTTGGATAGAAATTTTCCTCCTGAATTATAAACTTGTTACCTTCATCTTCTTCTGGCTTCCCACACTTATTTAAGTGGTTACTAAATCACCTCACATTTTTCTCTCTGTTAGCCCATTGACCTTTTTTGGTCATGTTTTACTGAAACTGTCTTCGGTTTAGAATCCTTTCTATCATTCACCTTCCCTTATATATATATGTGTGTGTGTGTGTTTATATATATATATATACACACACCTGTGTGTGTGCATGTATTTGTGTATATATATAGAGAGAGAGAGACGGGGGAGGAGAGAAGGAGAGAGAGCAAGAGGGAGGGAGAAAGAGAGAGAACATGTTGCATATATACACACACACACAAATTAAAACATCCATTTTCCCCAAAGGATATATGTTCAGTGAATAATTTGGAAAATACAAAGAGTATAAGGGTTCTTAAAAATCTCAATCCAACCAATCCAAATCCAACAACTAGCAACATTTTTATTTTTGATAGTATAATTTCTTTTTATTTCAGAGCATACACAGAAAGAATAAAAATGTACTACTGGGAAAATTACTTTTTAAAAGAATATTTAATTAATATAAATGAGTACATTTATATGTATTTGGAATGTATGTGAGGCTTATAAGTCTGAGCAAATGTATTATCAAAAATACTTTTGTTTGCTGAGGTTGATAGGACTATCCCAAACATGTACCTTAAAATAATAAAGACCATACCAAACCCACAGCCAATATCATACTGAATGAGAAAAGGTTGAAAGCATTCCCCTTAAGAACTGGAGCAAGACAAGGGTGCCTACTATCACCACTTCTATTCAACATGCTACTGGAAGTCCTAGACAGAGCAATCAGGCAAGAGAAAGAAAGAAAAGCCTTCAAAATTAGGAAAGAGGAAGTCAAACCATCCCTATTTGCTGACAATATGATCTTATATCTACAAAACCCTAAAGACTCCACCAAATGACTCCTAGAATTGATAAATAAATCCAGTAAATTCTCAGGTTATAAAAGTAATATACACAAATCAGTAGTATTTCTATACACTAGCTATAGTCAAGCTGCAAATGAAATAAAAGAATTTGATATCATTTACAATAGCTGCAAAGGAAATAAAATACCTAGAAATATACTTAACCAAGGAAGTGAAAGATCTCTACATGGAGAACTGCAAAACATTGCTAAAATAAATCATAGATATCACAAACAAATGGAAAATCATCCCATGTCCATGGATTGGAAGAAACACATTTTTAAAATGTCCATACTGCCCAAAGTGATTTATGGCTTCAATGCAATCCCAATCAAAATAAAAAAGTTATATTTCACAGATCTAAAAAAAATAATAATAATTCTACACTTCATTTGGAACCAAAAAAAGAGCCCCAAATAGCCAAAGTAATCCTAAGCAAAAAGAATAAATCTGGTGGCATCACATTACCTAACTTCAAATTATATTATATGACAAGGCTATGGTAACCCAGATAGCATGATACCCGTATAAAGTTAAACATGTAGACCAAAGGAACAGAATAGAGAACCCAGAAATAATGCCATGTATCTACCACCATCTGATTTTTCTCGAAGCAGACAAAAACATACACTGGGGAAAGATGTCCTATTCATCTGGGAAAGCTGGATAAGCACATGAAGAAGAATGAAACAGGATCCCTATCTCTTGCCATATACAAAAAGTAATAAGATGGATTAAAGACTTCATAATAAAACCTGAAACCATAAAAATTCTATAAGAAAACACAGGAAAAATTCTTCTGGACATTGGCCTAGGCAAATAATTTATGAATAAGACCCCCAAAGCAAATATAAATAAATAAATAAATAAATAAATAAATGGGACTTAGTTAAACTAAAAAGTTTCTGCACAGCAAAGGAAATAATCAGCGGAGTAAATAGACAACCTACAGAATGGGAGAAAATATTTGTAAACTATATGTCAGACAAAAGACTAATATCCGGAGTCTACAAAGAACTCAAATAAATCAGCAAGAAATAAAAACAAATAACTCCATCAAAAAGTGGGTAAAAGACATGAACATATTTTTCTCAAAAGAAGGTAGACAAATGGCCAACAAACAAATGAAAATATGCTCAACATCACTAATCATCATAGAAATACAAATTAAAACCACAGTGAGATACCATCTTACCCCTGTCAGAATGCCCCTATGCCCCGC
>VBSM01003157.1:17850462-17873027 GCA_008086735.1 Cheirogaleus medius | reverse complement strand
CATATATAGAGAGAGACAGATAGATAGATACATTAGGGTACTATATGCTGCAAAAAAAAGGGATACAATAATGTCTTTTGTAGCAACTTGGATGGAACTGGAATCATGATCCTAAGTGAAGTATCACAGGAATGGAAAAACAAATCTCCTATGTTCTCATCTATAAGCAGTACCTAAACAAGGGGTCTATTTGGTCACAAAAACATAATGGACACTGAAAACTAAGAATTGGACAGGGTGTAAGGGGGTGAGGGATAAAAATCTACCTATTGAATACAATGTACACTATTCTGGTGACAGATACACTAAAAGCCCTGACTTTAGCTTGATGCAATTCACCCATGTGACAAAAAACACTTGTCTTCCCTAAACCTATAAAAATTTTTAAAAACCTTAAATTGATAAGAAACTATGAAGTTATAAGGTTTATACTTCTTCACAGGCAAATTTTTCTTTAGCTTCATAGTCAACCCTCTGGGTGAATATTCTACTGTTGTGTTTGTGATAGCAAACTCATTATTTTCAAGGCAAAGTATATTTTTGGTCAGCATTAATTACTAGAAAATCATGCCTCTCAAGGAACAAAATCAATGTCATAAGCTTCTAAGCTCTCTTAGGTATAATGAAAGCAATATATATTTCCATCAACATTCCTTAAGTATTGGGAGCTTCCTGCAGCTGCTAACTCCTGGATTATATAAACATTTTCTGTTTGTCCTTAGACCTCTCCCACCCACACCTGTTATCCCATTTTAAATTTTCATATAGAGCTAATATCAACCATGACTTCCAGACTGATCTTTACTGATATAAATGCAAAACTGAAAATAAATATTAAAAGGAAAAATAACAGTGACAAAAAAACTCTAAAATTAGCAAAAGGAAAAAAAGATACATTATGAAAGAAGAATCATCAAGTCTAGCTCTTTGGAGGTAAGACTGAAGAGTATAATAAACAGGGATTAAAAAGGGCTATGAATGTTTTAGACCTTAAAAAAATAGTATTTACAGAGCAAGTGAAAACAGTTAATAGAGCACAATAATTCAGTTTTTAGCAATAGTCTTGAGTTTGTGTTTGGACCTGATGAGAATGAGGTGATGGTAGAAAGTTGAAGTCAAAATCGTGAATAGGTCGTATCCAACCATGTCAGAATTAGAAAGAGACTCAAGATTCATTCCCATAAAACTAACCTGTTCTCTAAGATATTTTGTAAAATGAAATAAGAAGCATTAACTGCAAACTTTGGCAAAAGTAAGTGGTATTGGGAAAGGAAAAAGAAGAGTTGGTGCAAAATGATACACTAATATGTGAATAATTCTTTGCAGTTTACAAAACACTATAAGATGCAGATGCTTATTTTGCCTTCACAGAAACCCTGTTAAGTTGGCGGGACAGATGGCAACAGTTCTTGTTTATAGGCAAGGGAAGAAAGTGGAAGAACAAGAGAAAGAACAGCAAAATATGGAAACAGGAAGTAGAAACAGAATCAGATAAATTCATGGAACAGGACGACAGAAAATGATTTAAATGCTAATGACATTATTTCTACTCATCATATTGAAAATAGTTGAGATGGTAAAGTATTGACACTAATTCTGAAGTATTGAATTTAATTCTAATAATGATAATTTATATCTGAAAACAGCATTAACAGATAAGGAGAGGGTGATTAGGATGATAAATGGGCTTGAAACATACCACATTAGTAATAATTGATTTCATAATGTAGGGTCAAGAGGGGGGGAAATATTTCCAACTGACATTATGGATAAAATTAAAAGCTAAAATTCTTACAGTGATGTAATATTTATTAGACTTATTTTTTAAAGAGCATATTGTAATCATTATTTCAACTCCAAATACTCCACTGTTCTTTTCTAGTAACTAAATAAATGAAAGCCACAATAAATTTTGTGCTACACAACAATGGTATCCAAATTGTGATTGTAATTATTTACATTGCATGCGTTCAAAATTAATTGGGATTTATTTAATTTCATAATTCATTCCACAACTGAGAAAAATATAGATAAAAGAAAATTATACTGAACTCTCATATATTTTTAGTCAAAGGCATGTTTCCTGCATTGTCCCTGATTTATGAGTCCACATTTTTAAGTTTCATTCTTTATTGAGATGAATTGCGTAAGGAGTGTGGAATAATTTATATCTCTGCTAATGATTGGTTTTAGGATGTGGGTGGGAATAAGGAAATCATCTTAATTTATATTTTAGATGGAGTTAGAAGCTAAAAGGCATAAACCAGTGTACAACTGACATTTACATAGTAATTTAGAACTACAAAACACTTTCCTAAATATTATCTTTTTCATCAGCAATCACATTAATCATTTTTTGGGGGGTGAATATCTCTCTTTTTGTTATTTCAAAGTCTATGTATTTCTTAGGCATTTTGAGAGTAATATTACAAAAATTTGTATACGAATATATTTTTACTTATTTCAGGTTATTTTAATACAATGTAATACAATGTGTTTCTTTCTCTGCATGGTAAATGTATTATTTTCCAAGGGCTGCCATAACAAATTGCCACAAATTGGATCGCTTTAAAAAACAGAAATATATTCTCTCACAGTTCTGAAATCTGGAAGTTCTAAATCAAATTATTGAAAGAACCATGCTCTCGCTAAAGGCTGTGGGAAGAGTTTTCTTTGCCTCTTCCTAGCTTAGAGAAATCCTTGCTTTCCCTGAGTGTGTATGCTTCTGTGGGTTGTCTTCTCTTCCTATGAGGATGCCAGACATTGATTGAATACTTAGGGCCCATTCCAATCAGGTATGACCTCATCTTAACTCGTTACACCTGCAAAAACTGTATTTACAAATGAAGTCACATTCTGAGAATCCAGGTAGACATGAATTTTCAATACTACTCAACCCACTAACGTAGTGATTTAATTTAGATATCAAGTCTGAAAGTAAGAGTGACCAAAGGAAGAGAGCAAGAAAGCAATATTATGACCAGAACTGAGACTTCACTTGCAGCAATCCAACATTAATGTATCCTAGGAATCTACCTGAGGAAGAGAGGACTCATGACTCATTGAAATTAGCAATTTTTTTCTAATTAGTTATATTACTGCTAATGTATCAAATAAGCAAAAATGTATAATATCTCTTAAAACCAGTATCCGTGTGTTCTTGAAGGGGATTGCAGTGACAATAGCATGGAAGTAGAACATCCATGATATTTTTACTTAATAATTTTAATTTTTTAAAATTAAATCTCTACAGTTCCCCAAATCACAAATATAGCTGTAAATTTGAGTGAATTTAGATATTGTATGTATATGTGGGTCTATGTGTGCATATGTATGCTTAATAAAGATCATATTCTAAATGAAAATTTATATTATTTTCCATTTAATGTAATAGTTTAAATATTTTTCCATAAAATTAAATATTATTTAAAAACTATTTTATTTTATGTCATTAGTGAGTCATCCTCTAGGGGTTTAAGAAAACAATTGCTACTGATTAAATATGTGAATTTTGTGTTTTCTAAGTTTTGATAATTAATATGGTCCATTGGGGCCATGCAACACTAAAAATGGCAGTTAAAGAAACTAGAATGAGCTGGGTTCTCAATTTATTAAGCCACCATATTGGTTCTGCACCATTGCTCAGACTATTATGTGAGAGAGAAACACATTTTCACTTTGTTTAAATCACCTTATTTTGTTACCTCATGTTACAATAACCTAGTCAATCCACTAATTGTAATTAAGTTGTATATTCAAAAGTCCATTAATTTGTTGTGTTAAACCAAAGAATATCTAGTGTGTGTCCATAGTTTCTCAGTCTTTCTTCTCCCCCAAATAGCTGACACATTGAAGACACAATTGGTGGGAACAGCACTGAGCCTAATTAGGAAACTGGCATGTGTTCCTGGCTGGCTTCAGAATTGCTATGGTCTGGTGGCTGCTGTGCCTCCAACCTCCCCCTTTGTCAATGGCTTGTCTATGGTGCTTATCCTTTGTCTATCCTACCATTGTTGGAACAACGGTGATGGAGGATAGCCTCCCTGTTTAATTTATAGATATGCAGGTTGAGAGAAAGTATATTTGAGCCACCAAATTCAAGGAACCTTATCTGCAGCTGAATCTGATTTATTTGATTAAGGCCTCAATCCTGATACTGTAATGGAATGCAACTTGAAATGTGTGTTGGGTATTGAGAGTAGAAACTTGTATTTTACATATAGAGGAAAAGTAAATAAATTGAAGTCAGAGGGCAAACTGTAGTGGTTTTAAAACATGGCTGCTAGTTCTCTGACACTCCCTTCATTGATTGGTGGGATCTGTGTCACCTCCCCTTCCTGGAGTCTGGGTGGGCCTGTGTCTGCTTTAACCAACAGAGTACAATAGAAGTGACATTCTATGAATTTCGAATCCACATCATAGGAAACCATGCAGCTTTTATGCCTTTTTCACTGGAGTGCTCACTTTTGGAACCCTGAGTCTTCATGTAAAAATTTGGATCCTAATGACTAGCAAATCATAGACCTGCAATCTGACAATGTTTTCAGTATACATACTCCATAAGTCTTACAACTGGCCTGGCCATCTTGGGTCCTATAGAGTGTCAGCTAACTACTTGGCAGGGAAAAGCATCTTCCAACTTTGATTGAGGCAACCCAGTCCATAAGGGTTTTTAGATTTTAAGATTAGCTCCAGTATCACCATAATCTATTCTAGCAGATTCTAACAATTAATCACAGTTGTTTTGTATCCTAATACTGACTAATAGATTGAGAAAGAGAGTTTTTGTGAGAAATGCAATTCAACAAAATCAGTTGGTAGAAGGATTGGTGAGTGCTTTTAGTAAAGCATGTTACAGAGTTAATTTCTACAAAAAATCCTATACTGATAATTTTTTTGAGTATTAATTTGCCCTACTAGGAATCTTAACCAATTTTCCAGAATGGTGAGATTGTTGAATGGCTTTCTATAGAAAATAGACACCATGTAGTAATCAGAATCTGTTGAGTTTCTTGCATGTGCGGATTAATTATTTTGTAAAATATAAGAAGTGTTTGGATACCACTTTGAATATTTTTTCTGCCCTTTCTCTTTCTCTCCTTTTTCCAGGACTTCCACTGTACATTTGTTGGTAAGCTTGGTGAAATACCACAGTTGTCTAAGGCACTGTTTATATTTCTTCATTTTTTTTTTGTCTTTCCTCAGCTTGGATGATCTCCCTTGCTCTATCTTCACAGTCACTGATTTTTTTTTTTTTGTCATACCACATTTGTCATACCCTGGATAATTTTTATTTTACTTATTTTGCTGTAACTCCAGATATCTTGTTTTGTTTTCCTTTATAATTTTTGTTTTATTTATGTTCTGCATTTGATGAGTTATTAATGTCATACATATTTTTATTCTTCACACATAGTTTCTTTTAATTCTCTAAACATATTTAAGATACCATCTTTCATTTTGTTTTCTCTGTTAAAATGCTCATCAATGACACCTTAAGACCATTTCTAGTTACTTATTTTCCCCGAGTGTATAAGTACCAGTTTTCTATTCCTTTGCATATCTCACTTTTTTGTTCAAATGAATATTTTAGATAACATATTGTTGCAACCCAGCATTCTATTCAATTCTGATATTGTTCATTTTGCTTATGTTTTGAGCTATTATAATTCAATAGAGTATGTCTTTCCCCAAATGAATGCCCACTGAAATCTCTGTTCAGTTTTAATTTTTTTATTATTATATTTTAATTGATGTTATAATTGTACATATTTATGGGGTACAGTGTGATATTTTGATTCATGTCTACAATATGTAATGATCAAATTGGGGTAATTAGCATGTTCATCACCTCAAACATTTATCATTTCTTTGTGTTAGGAACATTCGAAATCCTGTCTTCTAGCTATTTGAAAATATACAATAAATTACTGTTAACTATAGTCACCCTACAATGCTATACACACTAGAACTTATTCCTCCTATCAAGCTGTAATTTTGTGTCAATTAACCATTCTCTCCTTATCTTCTTTCCTTTCCCTCTGTCCTTGTCCCAACCTCTAGCAACCAACTTTCCCCTCTCTATTTCCATGAGATCAACATTTTTGGCTTCCACATATGAGTGAAAACATGCAGTATTTGTCTTTCTGTGCCTGGATTGGCTTATTTTATTTAAAACAATTTCAAGCCTGACTTCCTAAGGTCTCCTCTTGGGTCAATGTGGCAGAGGAGTCAGCCAAAGATTGGTGAGCTGTTGTATTTAAAAACATTGAGCCAGTAGTCCTTTAATATTTGCTGATAGATCTGTGTATAGTTTGTGAACACATTCAAAGTTCAATGTTTTTGCAACTTTTCCCCCTTTTAATTTCTGAATACTTAAGGCCTCATAGTTATCTAGAAACAAATAGATAGGTAAGGCATTCTACAATCTTTCCTGAGTATGTCCAGAGCCTTGCACAAGTGTTTAGCATTCCAGACTACCAGGGTTATGTGAAAGCTTATCAAGGCTTTATATGCACGTCTGGTTCCCCAGGACTCCCTGTTAAATTTCTGACTCTTCTGTTAATCTCTTGCTTGCCCCAAGCTGTACTTGGCTAAGTCGAAGTGTGATGTTAGTCCTTTCATATTGTTTGCTATTATTCAGAAATTATTTCTCTATGGTTTGCAACAGTGTTTCCTAGCATAGATTCTTCTAAGCTCTCGTATCAAATGAAATCAGGCCTCTTTGGCAGCAAGAATGCAAGTCATTGTGGCCTGCACTGCCTTCCACGCAATGAAGAGAAAGTGGGGAAGATGGTCACCATACTAGACTAAACCACTATAGACACCCACTGTTCTTATAGAGATATAGGACTTCTTGAACAAACATTTCTCCATTTTTTGTATATCTTTGGTCAATTTCCATAATCCTAATGTAATTGTTTTTGACAATTTTGTCCGTGTTATTGCTTTTAGAGAGAGTGTTTACCAAGATCCTCATTTATCCATTCCAGAAGTTCTTTCTTTTCACTCATTTAAAATGTAGCGTGCATCTCTCAAGCCCCTTGCACAGTGCCTTGGGCAGAAGAATTATTCTACTGTTTCAATTAAATGTAGATGCTTGCATTCATAACAGGGCATTTGTCCATTTGTATTTAACGTCTAAACCATATTCTTCTCTGTTGATCACTCTCCTTTCTGCATCAATTTTTTTTTTAAATTACTATAACAGAATCCACTCTTAATTTTTGCCTGACCACTCTTCTTATTCTTTTCTACCACCATAGCTGGCTCATCTTTTCATGCCTTTCTTTTACATGTTAAGGTTTCCTAAAGACTTGATCTCTAGTACTCTTCTTTTTCTCACTTGATACATTGTTTCTCAGAGACATCATTCACAAGCCTGAATGTCACTGTCCCTGCCCTTCCCCAACTGTAGATGATACTAACGTACAGGCCACGACTAAATACAAACTTTAATAAAGTACTGTTAAAAAGCATGGGGTGATTTACTTGTGATATTAATATACAAGATGGTAATATTAAAAAATATTGTTCTGAAGTAATATTTTTCCCATATAGAATAGTGTAATTTTTCTATGTATTTGAAATTAGCATTATGTCCACATTTCTACCCAAACATTTGAGTATTTTAGATGCCTGGAGAGGTTCCCAAAGAGGCTGGTGACAATGAGTAAGAGGTAATAAATGAATATATAAAAATAAGTAGTACTAAAAAATTAAACTGTTAAGGAAGTATAAAGGGGGATTTACAGCACTTTCAAATAGAATTGCATTATTCTTGTGTTAGTGTTTATTCTAATGGCTTAAAATCCCATCCAGGGTAATAATCATAACAGTCCTGATGGGTAATAGAAGAGATACCATCACTGACACTAAACGGATGAAAAAAATTGAAGTTCAGGATAATTGTCCTCCATAATGTCACGAAGCTATCATGGAGGACAATTTTCTGCTTCTAAATGTTGGACTTTTTTACTCTAATAGTAATCACATAGACAGTTGTTATACGCCCTAAGTCTAAGTGGAAAACTGCAAAAATTTTTCAATAGCAAAATTAATATAGTTCAAGGGAATTTATTCCTTGATTTAAAAATAATAAATCAATTCAGTACAATGGAGTTTTCCTGAGCCTGTGTTTTAACCATAAATCTGTCTCAGGAATTAAGTTGCACAGAATGAAATGTTTTTGATATAACTCTTGATCTTTTAAAGTAGGGACAACCCTATGCAGTATTCAGTAAACCACACTTAATAATTATAGTAAGGATTTTCAACATATGTTCAAAAACATGGACTTTTTCCATTCCAATGAAATTTCAGAAAAGAAGTCCACAAACATGTTAAAGCCAAGCAAACTTTTAAAAAAACACATTTCTAAACATTCATTCTCCACTCACAATCCTAATGGAAAAATAATATGAAATTATTTTAATCTAAAGCAATGGTGATATTCCAGTTAGCTATATGACTGTTAAATATTTATCATTCTAAAATATATTATTGAATGTAACTTTTAGGGAAACACCAAAGGAAGTTTATGAATATTCCTACCTATGAATGTAACTTTTAGGGAAAAACCAAAGGAAGTTTATGAATATTCCTACCTAAATTCATAGAGAAGAAATCTAAATTAAATTAGAAAAGATATTGGTAAGGCTAAAATATGATGTCACTTCTTTTTGTTGTTGTTGTTCTTTTTTATTATTTTGTATTCTGCTTATTAGACATTATATTATTGCCTAAGGAAGTAGGTAGTTGTTTATTTTCCCACTGTAGTCTTTAACGATCCTTCTGTCACCTGTGGTCCCAAGATAGAGAACGTGTTTGGTGACAGAAGATCAACACATTTGGGGGATGAGACTTGAAAAAGAACTCCTGCTTTCATGCCATTTCAAGTGATTTATTTGACTCATCAGGTCTCTCTTATTGGCTTGAGAGTTTACGTTGTCCAGTGAGCAAAAATGGGTTGGCTGCAAAAGATCCTTAGAGGTGCCAGACTTATACTGATCCAAAACCAACAACCATCAAATCAATTGCCTCTCTGCCTCTGCCAATGGCTGCTTGCACTCAGCACCACCTGAGAATTTTATATTTGATTAACTAATAGAAGGAGGAAGAACAGAGAATAACATGAAATTTGTCTCAAGAATGGAAAACATTAGGTTGAATAGTGACTACAAATTATGTCAAACAAAATAAGAGGAATAAATAAATTACTATTTGACAGGAAATATGGCAGTTTATATCATGTGACACATAATGTAATCTTCACAAATGCTATGTGAAAACTTTTACTTTTTACAAATGGAAAAATAAGCCTAGATGTATAAATATGATTGACCTTTTATGGAGGTGGGTTCCAAACCCATGGATTCAACCAACCACAGATCAAAAATATTTGAGAAAATTGCAACTGTACTTAACATGTACAGACTTTTTTCCCTTGTCATTATTTTTGAAACAATACACTGCAACTATTTGCATAGCATTTATATTATATTAGATGTTATAAGTAATCTAGGGATGATTTACAATATAAAACAGGATGAACATAGGTTATACATGTAGGGACCAGACTGAATGGGGAAACCCAGCAAGGCCTGCCTGTCTAGCTTCTTGGCCTTTCTGAGCATGCATTCCTTCCTTCTGGGTGTGGGGCAGGACCCTCACTGGAATGGAGGCCTTATGACTTACAGTCAAGCAATGTAGGTCAGATAATTTCTTTATAGCCAGTTTTTATGCAGAATAATTTTAGGTTTTATGGTTGGCTTTTGGATAAAGGGGTTCTGGCTTTTACGACCCTTTTTGGGGAAGAAGGATTCTAGTTTCTGTGGCTAGCCTCAGAGAAGAATGGGGTGGAGAAGGAGGAGGACGGGAGGAGGTCAGAGAAAACCTTTTTCATTATGAGGCCTTCATTTTAGGGTGCTGTTTATCAGCCCAACATTCCCCAATATGAAACTTCTTCCAGAAATTGGGTCTATGGATTGTCTTATAAGCCATTAAAACAGTCTCTTGGTCCTGAGAATAGGCTAGTTCTATTAATACTTAAGTTGTGTCTCATTTCATGCAGCGGTGTTACAGGGGGACTTTCATCAAAGTCGGGCCTCTATATGACTTGAGCAATCAGGTATTTAGTAAAAGTCATTTCTAAAGCAACAAAAGAAAAACAGATGTCATTGGTTAGAGTAAACTATAAAAGTTTTTGGGTCCAGAAGGCAGCCAGTTGAGAATATTTCAGATGTTAGACTCAAATCATCTTCAGATGAAATGAGAGCAAATAGTGGCACTTAGATGTTTCCTGGTTTGCCATTTGTGTATGTTCCAGTGAATTTTCTGAGCTGTCTATATATCAACAAGTATGTAGACTGTTCATATATTAAGTTTTTATAGTGATTTTTCTAAGACTTTGTATCAAGTAGTCAGTCTAACTTTAGCTTGTAGGGCTTCAGGGAAAAAAAAAACAGTTTTAATTTCTAGTGTTTCCAAGTCAGAAAATGAAATAAAAATTTGAAAACATTACTTTGGAGACCTATAGCCAGAAAGGAATTCAGGATCCAGTCCAAACTGTAAACAAATAGTAAAAATTCAAAAATAATGGACAAGACTAGAATCTAATAACAGGTGTACTATAGTTTCTTCAGAAATATTTTTTTTCTCTCTCCAGACCCTGTTTGTTTTCCACTAAAGACAAATCATAGTAGGAGAAATTTATTTGCACAATAATATACTTGGCCTGGTTATTTGCATAAAATGCATCAAGAATAATTATGGGCCATATCAACTCTGTTTAAATTGGCCTTGCTGGAACTTTTTCATAAGAAATCTCAGGTTAGACTTTTTAAATGCATCTTTAGGTTAGCCAAGCCAAAGATTTGCTAGATTGTCTCTTATACCTGTGTCACTTGGATGAATTCCTTTTTCTTTGGGTCCCCAAAATAAATAACATGAAGTTCCTGGGCCTGTCAGAAAATGATATCCTTTAATTACTACAGGTCAGGAAATTTGTACAAGGTACCAGACAAGTCTTTCCAAAGTGATATTTTTTCTTAAATCAGCTCTATAAAGTCAACCTTAATTCCTCAAAGCAGTCTCGACATATCTGAAAATATTCCATTCCAGTCAAAGCCTTGGTAAAATAACCAATGTGTTCAATTGTGCCCTATTATAAAAGAGATTTATGAAAATATTGGCATAAATTAAGAATACTCATACCTAGTTTTTCAATTCTGGAGAAATCAAGTAGAGAGAAAGATAAATGCTTCAGATTTTGCTCACAAAAGTATACTTTACCAATTTGTTGTAAGCTATAAATATCTAAAAAAAAAGTTTTCTTGACTCTGGAAAACAAAACAAAAGAATCAGTAATATTTCAGACAAAACAGTCATGAAAATTTATTTCAGTCCTCTATTAGTACAGTCTCATGTAATTAATTTTTGAACTGTTTGAGGTAGAGTTAGCAATCCTTATGAACACATCAGCTTTTTAATTAGAGTCTTGGAATTTTTTTTTTTTGTCCAATGATATAATCTCCAAAGTTATCAGAAACCTGTATTGAAGAATACTTTTCAGAGTTGTTTCATTGAATTTCCTTGAAGGAGTAAATTTTGGACTGTAGCCAGTTAAAAACTCTGTTTGAGAAGAATCAAAGTAAAAGAATAATTTTCTGTGGATGACAAAAAGCCTTAAAATAGCCATGGTTAAAGACATAATTGGCAAGGAAATTTTGTTATTTCTGTGGCATTCAACAATTTAACATAATAATCATAATTATTACTGAAATATATATCAAAACATATCCATATTTTAGGAATTTCACATAATTTGAAATATATATTAATAGCACATTTATATAAATTTAACCCAAAGAATGCTAAATACAATTTTATATTTGGAAATGTTTCCTATATAATTTTAAAATACCAAATAAGGCTAATATATCTCTCTTGGACATTCAGGAGCTCTAATAACAAAAGTTAGTTTGACATAATTTGAAATTTTCACTTTGAAGAGTTTGTCAAATATCAAAGGTTTAAAACATTTGATATCACAAAATAGTATTACAAGTCCCTGTAATCAGTCATTCATTTAACCAAAGTGATAATTCAAAGATCTCAAAAAGCAAAAACCATTGGTCTTTGATAGAGAGGAGACTCGGTTTCTAAAAGAATTATAAGACCTAATAAAGACACCATGAGGCAAACAAAATCTGTCTCCATATTTTCTCCTCTTTTTCTCTCTCTCTTATTTTTTGCAGTTTACTCAAAAGGTAAACAGAAACCTTTTACTATCTCAATATTATGTGAAAATCTTGTTTAAAAGAGAAAACCAGATTTTATCTTTGTGTTAGTGTATTGTTAATACTAAAGTTAATTTTAATAAAACCTTATGAACAAATCTATATAATCTCAATCAGCTTTGACCACAAGGTAAGATTACTATAAAACTTTTATACTTTTTCCCACTTTCTTCTTTATTCAACTTTTTATATCCACTCAGTTTATCCATCATTCTTTTTATTTTTAATTTAAAACAATTCTTAGAAACCTTTAAAGTAGACAAAATTACTTTCCCATTAACAAAAACCACATTTCTGTGCCTTCTCATGACATTTGCTTTTTACTAAAAAATATCCTTTTTTTTTTTTTTTTGAGACAGTCTCACTCTATTGCCCTGGCTAGAGTGCTGTGGCATCACCCTAGCTCACAGCAACCTCAAACTCCTGGGCTCAGGTGATCCTTCTGCCTCAGCCACCTGAGTAGCTGGGACTGCAGGCATGCGCCACCATACCCGGCTAATTTTTTCTATATATTTTTAGTTGGCCACTTAATTTCTTTCCATTTTTAGTAGAGATGGGGTCTTGCTCTTGCTCAGGCTGGTTTTGAACTCCTGACCTTGAGCCATCTGCCCGCCTCAGGCTCCCAGAATGCTAGGATTACAGGCATGAGCCACCATGCCTGGCCTTTTCTTATACATTTTGTATACAGAATTGTTTCTCTTACAGATGGTAGTTTTAATTACATATATTAATTACATTGTTAACTGTTAATATTCCTTATTTCTAATAAAAAATATGAAAAGGAATCCATTTTAATTGTATCAGATGCAGAACCCATAACAAAAGACACATTAATCAATCATTAACATACTACAGAAGCAACAGCATTATAACCTTAAAACATCTAGCAGAGATAGTATAAACCTATGGTACCAGTAGGTTCAGGTGAAAATATCTCAATTAGATTTTGAAAATGTTTTTCTATTTTATTTTATCAACAACTTTAAAACTATCTTTATTTACCAAAGATGACTTAAATCACATGAACTTGAAAAGTATTTGGGCTTATTTACTTAATTGATGAATACTCATTTACTTATAAGCCAATTTGGTACCATAGACAATAGACAAAGAATACATAAATGTGTACATAAACAGACATAATCCAAAACCCTACAGCCTTGATTTCAAAACTGTAGCCATGAGACTGGCAAAACTCACAGTCCAAAGGACAGTTAGTTTCAAACCATGACACTGAGAATGGAACAAGTCAAAGTCCACTTGTCTCACACACAGCCTGAGTCCTCACTGAGTCTCAGAGAAAACAGGGTAGTAATCCATGTCTCAAAGAACAGAGAGAGAGAAAATCCAAGCCCCATTTAAAAAGGAGTTTGAGTTTATCAGAGGAAGACTAAATATGGATAACAAGACAACATAAAACCATGAGAATTTACCATAGGATTTTATAAGAACAATTTCATTTATATAGGTAACTTTTAATTTAGTTTATTTTTTAACTGGATCACTGAGCTCAGGGTGGAGCCCACACTGAATCTTGGCTCCCCAAAGGAAAAGATGCCATAGGCCTGCACTATGCAATGCTGTCACAGTGCACTTCCCTACAAAGCCATTTTTTCTTTCAGTGCTTAAACTGCACCCTTTTGTATCTAAACATGCAATGGAAGAAGAGGATCCCTATAGTGTAGGCAGCAGCCTCTAACATTGTCATTCTTGCCCAGCCATTACACACACCATGGTCAAATGTTCTCTAAATACAAAGTATTAATAATTTCTAGAGCCCTCAATAGCCAAAGAAATTAGGTAATGCAAAAGGGAGAGACCTCCTCAAGAAATG
Source organism: Cheirogaleus medius (assembly GCA_008086735.1). Lineage (NCBI taxonomy): Eukaryota > Metazoa > Chordata > Mammalia > Primates > Cheirogaleidae > Cheirogaleus > Cheirogaleus medius. The sequence continues at coordinate 17,858,894 of VBSM01003157.1, read as the reverse complement.
ACCTGAAAGAAATCTATCTACTTACAACTCTTAGGGTTCCATGAGGAAAAACAGAAGTTTTTCCCCCACAAAGGAAGTATGTGGCATTTTTTTTGTTTTCCTTAAGGAATCCAAGCCTGTTAGAAAACTATTTTTAGATCCCTTTACAGACAGCAGTAAATGGAGAAACAGGCAGAGAGAGAACAGGTCACTAGAAGGGATTTAGAGAGGATTTTAGTTGTCTAGAAAATTTTGGCAGAGAGAGAACAAAAACCTTAAAAGAATATGTGTCTGTGTATGTATATAACCTAAATAAGTTTTAATTAAGTTGACTTTTGACTATAAAGCTCTTTTAAAAAAATCCTTTCAAATTTCTTATTTAGCTGTGACAATTAGCTGATATCTCTGACTGTTGAACTTTTTAAACTAAAAGTACCCTTCCCAGTGGAACTAATAAGCCTTAACCAAGGACACACACAGCATTTCCAAAGACGTGGAAAGCAGTTTTTACAAGATCCAAACCACTCCAAAGACAGCTCACAGAAAAGAGTTTTGCTAGCCACAAATGGGCCACAACTCACATTTTTGTCTGGCCATATATATTCTAGGGTCTCAGTTGTTCAGCTAACTGTCTATACCCAGAGACCAAAATCCTCCCGTGACCCCCACAGACAGAATAAGACAGGAAATCAAAGGCTGTCTAAGGAATATAAAAGGGCCAATAATAAATGATTACCTCAAAAAGTCAAAAGTTACATAAATATCAAACCAAAACAGATTCATTCCCCAGCTGGAAATTGAACCCAGACTGCAATGGTAAGAGAGTCAAATCCTAACCACTAACTAGATTGCAAGCTAGACTGACCTTTGTCCTTATTCACACAGGAGTAGTTATTCCTGCAGGAGTAGCATACAAAGGACTTTATCTTTTTTGTAAGGTCAGAATTTTGCTCTTTAATTTTGTCAGGAAAATTTTTAAGGCTGACCACGGCACCATTATATGTCTTTCTTTTTAATTTAATTTTTCTATCAATACAAATAAGGCAATTGTTTAGAATAAGAGACCTCTAAAATCCACGTTTTCTATTTTCGTAGTCTAATTTAAAGGTTTAATATTTCGGCCATTAATTTTCAATGATATATTTATTCTAAAGTGACCCAATCCAATAGCCTCTTCAGAGAAGAAGCAATCTTAAAGGTCTCCTCATTTTCCCAGAAATAGAGTAAGATAACAAAAGACACTTGTTGCCACAGCATTACCCAGGCGACAGGGTTGAGGTGACAAAAGCTTCTTATTGATGGGACTTTTAGTAGCAAACATTCCTAAGAGCTTGGCACATTCAGAATAACAACAAAAAAAATTGTTGAATATCCACATTCTGCCTCTCCATGTTTTACTGATTGTCCCAGGTACCTAAGCAGGTAATTTCAAGTCATCATCAATTCAACAAGAATTTCTTTTCTATGCTCAAACGCTGTCCAAGGTACTGATGATATTCAAATAAACCAAGTCCCACCCGGTCTTCAAAGATATAAACAATTGATGAAATTATTAAAAATGATATGATAGGAATAATGAGAACCACAAGATCATAATATAAATAGTGGTCAAGTAATATATTTTATTAATTTAAATTTTGATATGAAATTTAGAGTTAGGCAATCATTTTTGTTTTATCAGTAAAATACTTTCACCAGTCACAGTCTCCTGCTGAAATTTAGGCAGTAGCTCATTTTATACCCCGAACAAAGTGAGCCAAGCCGTTTATGCTGCCAAATAAGAAATATATGAATTCAAAAGATTACAGTCAGACCTGGGGCTTTTTCATTTACTTGAATTGCACAAAACTTAAGTTCCATACTCAGATTTACTTTTTCTACATAGAGAGTTCAATGAATACAGGAATTAAGTTTCCAAGTACAGAAGTGAAGCTTTTCTTTTCTCTTAAAATTAAAAGAATTAGTATTGTGCACATAAAAGGAAAGGTGATGATAATTCCATTAAAGTTCAGGTCAGAAATCACTTTAAAATTATGATAAAATTACCTAGATATAAATAATTCACCTGAATAAATAACTATTACTTCAACACTAGTAGAGTTTTTTATTTGAGAATAGATATTTTATGTATTTGAGGCAAGAAATAGAGGAAATAAAAAATATAATTTTTAAGTGGCACTTGTATAGAAGTCTTCACAAAATATTAATGCTAATAAAGACACTATGTAGATTGCTACTATTTGTTTCAGAGAATAAAATGCTTTAACTTTCAGCATCAAGTTATAAATATAAAACTTAAATAAATAAAAGAGGAATCTGTGACATTTGTTTTTATAACTGTACTTGAAAAGGTAATAATAAATAGCAATAGAAAGTTTTGTTTTTTAATATTGAAATTGAATATTTCCAATTTATTTACCTATCTCAGTTTTACAGAGAAAATTCCTAAAATGAACTGGTTTTCCTGCAGCTACTAGTGAAGTCTCTCTTAAGTTCCCCCTTTCCATAAATGCTTTTGTATTTGATCAGATAGAGGAATTGAATACTACAAAAGGAATATGTCAGAATCATTTTGAGAATAAAAATGTCATGCACCAAAAGAATAAAGGATGTTTCCTTCATGAACTCCATTTATGAATGCCATTTAGGAATTTCTATAGAAGTAGTTTTTGTGACTAGACCTGATGACACAAACAGAAGTATTAGTATGATTCATTTACCTTCTTGCAAAAACTGAAGCATGGAGAGAAACATGATTCATCAAATCATAAATCTGTGACATTTTTATATATCCATCTTTAAATAATTTTAGAGTTTATTGCTGTTTCTGTAATTTTATTTTGGAAATCTTTGTTCCAATTGTCTTAAATGCAGTTGTGGGTTTTTGTTTTGTTTAGTTTTGTGCTCACTCATTTGTAACTATAATTTTATTTTATTATATATATTCTTATGTGCACATTAATAAAGAAAAATACTACTTATTTTAGCTTTTAGTCTCACTCTCTGAAGAAAATAACTATATTAATATTCCAGCTTAGCTTATTTTCATAAGATTTATGCTCTGCAGGACTGACTGGTAAATGATTACTTTATATTGTTTAGTTTAACATACTCGCAGAATACATTTCAAGTTTTTCAACAACTTTGTTTTAAGGAATTTAAATAGGACTTCTTACACTTCTACTCAAACTAAATACTTGTTCAAATGTCCATGGACTTCAGTCTGAGTCAGTTGTATTGGAGTGAAAACCGGTTTTACAATCTAGCATACCTCAGGAATTCTTTGTTCTGGTCTGGTTATATGTTTTGCACTAATACAATTAAAACTTTCTGACTGTTATCTCATTTTTGAAGAGTGGATTCCTTTGTGGAGCTCTAAAAATATTTTATTTTCTGTATTGATTATGGATGCTTACAAAGCCCCAACCATACAGAAACACAAAGTATTTTTTTCCTACAATCCCACATCTGGATACACTGTTTTGAAAATGTGCCAGTAGTTAAAAAAACATGAATTATATCAATGGGCAACATATGGCTATATATTAGAATATATTAGGTTATTAATTATGAAATATTCTATTTCCTTAAGTACTAAGTTTGACAGTTGATATTTCTGACATTTCACTTTGACAATTCTTATTTTATTTTTATTGTGAAGGTACATCCTCCTTTCAAATGCAGGTTGTGGTTTGTGATTATTTTTCAAATTTTTTTTAGAACAATTTTTGTGAAACCATGGACAAGTAAAAAACTTGTGTTACTTTCGAATGTGAGTTCCATCATGGAACCAATGCAGCACAGACATCTAGAAATATCAACGAAGTGTTGGGGAAGGATGTGGCTAGTGAACGCACAGCATGTCAATGGTTTGAAAAGTTCTGTTCTGGTGATTTTAATCTTGAAAATGAGTCATGTGTGTGCCCTGAGCCCAAGGTGGATAACGATGAGCTGAAAGCTATAGTGGAAGCGAATCTGACTCAACCTACGCATGAATTAGCAGCAAGATATGATGTTACTATTGCAACAATATTAGAACCATTTGAAACAAATGAACAAGGTAAAGAAGCTGGATAGATGGGTTCCGCTTGAATTAAATGAACGTCAGAAGAGAAATCATCTCGAAGCTTGCCTTTCTTTGCTGTCACGACATAAAAGTGAACCATTTCTACAATGTATTGTTACATGTGTTGAAAAATAGATTCTTTTTGACAATTGCAAATGTTTGACATAATGGTTGGATAAAAATTAAGTACCAAAACATAGTCCAAAACCGAATATTCATCAGAAAAACCTAATGGTGTCTGTTTGTTGGTCTAACGCTGGTATTATCCACTACAGCTTCATAAAACCTGGTCAATCGATTACAGCAGATGTCTATTGCAACCAATTGAATGTAATGATGAGGATGCTTGTGATTAAGAAGCTGAGATTGGTCAATAGAGACAGGCCAACCCTCTTGCAAGACTCGGCTCGACTACATGGCGCACAAACAATGCCGCTCAAACGACAGAAGCTGGACTTGGGAACTCTGTCACAGTTTTCACCATACCTTGCACCAACTGACGTCCACTTTTTCCAGGCTTTGGACCACTTCTTGCAAGGAAAAATATTCAATTATCAACAAGCTGTGGGAAATGCCTTGGCTATTTCATCACCACTTGCCCTGCAGGCTTCTTTGCTGCTGGCATCAGCAAGCTACCATTAAGGTGGCAAAACTGTGTTGATAGTTTAGGCACATACTTTGATTAACTGTACTGCTTCTTGTTTGATATATAATGAACTACACTTTTGATTCAAAATCAAACATTTCATATTTAATGACTATATATATTAGAATAATAATCTCTCTTTGAATAACAATCTTTGAATTTCTCATTTATACAGTGGTATTTGTGAAAATATTTTGTGAAACTACACCTCTACTTGTGACCCATGGAGGGAGCTATAATAAGTATTTGCAAGATGTTATATTTCTTATATTATACATTCCTAATATTAGAGCCTTTTCATATAAGTTAATGGAAACCTCAGTGGATGCTTTACCCATGGTTTTGAACAAGACTTTATTGAAGAGATTAAAGAAAATGTAGTTCATTGAAAAGAAAAGAGAAATTGTAATCATTCATGCATCATACATAGACAATATGAATTAACTGTTAAACCATTTGGAAGTCTAATTTTAGCCATATGATAGGTCATAAAGCTAAGAATAAAATTGAAAAATAAGCAGTTATCACCTATCTAAAATGTACTTATCTGCTTAAAGTATCTATTTTACTGATGCTTTCTTGGCTGGTTGACAAGATGCATCATAAATTCAGTGGACAACAAGTGAAATCATTAGAAGGAATCTGTCTGTGACCTCAGTAAAGATGCTGATGATCAGGGTGCCTGGTCGAGTTGTTTTGAGCAGGAAATATTCATATATATTCCAATAGCCCACTATATCAGGGAATTCAAAACAAAAATAACAACAGAACAAAGGCAACCACAATCATAAACATTTAAAAGACAGTTTTCAACATCCCAGGAACTTTTCTAGGAGATATACTCATATAATGGTTCTCCTGATTAACAGAAAAAGACACTAAGACAAAAGTAATTTTGTCCAAGATTACACAACTAGTAAATGGCAGAGCTGAGATTTGAGTCCAGGAAAAAATGGATCTAGAAATTGTATTTTTAAACAATATGCAACATTATGCTTAGGGATTCAGGTTTCAAAGGAGGAAGCACAAATGGTTAGAAACATTGATATGGGCTAAATGTTGTGGGGGAAAATGACATATATTCCAGTTACCTATTAGATTTCAGTATCAGATTACTCATTCTCTGTCTTATATTTCTCCAAAATTATTCCTCCATGACTTTATTGGATACCATGTTTGTCTCTCAAATCTACAGAATCCACCAACCTCTCAGCTCATCACAATGCCCCCAGTCCTCTTAGTTCTTGGGTAAAAAAATAAGAAAAAAAATATATATTATATAACATATGTGGACTATATTGATAGAATTCCTTGTAATCTTCTTAAAAATAGTTTCCTTATATACTGTGATTTCCATATACATTTAAAAACTGGCTAAAGGACTAAAAATTGGGTATGATAAATGGCAATGAATTGAGCTATAACAAATTAAATGGTTTTAGATCTTATCTTACCAAAGATATTCATAAATTATCTAGTAGAAGTGGTAAACAAGCAAAAAAATTAAGTTTGCAAGTGATGCTAATTTGAAACTTTATCACAACATGGGTAGGAGAGAAGAAGCCATGAGACCTCCTAGGGCTCAGAAATATAGGTGGTCACAGAAGATGAGAGTCTCTGATATTTATTATTAGAGATTTATATTCTGTGGTTGTCAACAAATCTAAGATTCAAGAAATTTTTTCTTACCAGGGTTTAGAAATTTCCTCTATGAACACATATTTTAACCTTGATTGCTTTTTCCTATGCTTCAGTTCTGTTCTGTCCTTTAATTTTGAAGGAATATTAATGATTGATCTTGATTCTCAACTATGTTTAAATGAGTAGGCACATTCTTTCCTAAATGCCTATTTATGTACAATATAGTTTATTGTATATTTGTACTTGGAAAAAAGACAGTGAGACAAAGGCTTAACTATCAAAAAAAAGTCCTTATTCAGTAAATGCACATTCATACATGCACACACACATGCATAGCAATTATAATAAGCAGGTAATCAGAAGGTGAAGGTACTAGTACTAATTGTGGCTATGACATTAACTTCCCTTTTTCATCTTAGAAAAAAAGATCTAATACTGGTGCCTTGAACTACTGATCACAAGTCTCATTTAAGTCATGAAAAGGTACTTAACTTGGTGATATTTATTTATGTTTTTGACTAAAATGTTCTACTTCCAGTAGTTTTGATTGTGTTCTATTTTTTCTACCCTATGGAAAACTTATAATTAGTATCCAGAGCCAAATTAAATGTTCTTCTATGCATTAGAATGTGAATTATACATAATTTAAGAACCCTCTGGTGTTTTTATAGGATATAATCCTTCTTGTGATTCTTGGACAATATTACCAATAAGGGAGAATGTGTGTCTGCTATACTTGAATCATCAGGGAATAAGCAGAGAGGATATAACTTAACTCCTTAACTTTCATATAGAAATTCTTGCTGACCCTGGATAGATATAGATATATAATAGAGTTATTGATATGGACATGGATATAAATATAAATATATATTTAGTTCTTAACACCACAGAAACATGCTGCCTGTTGTAGAAATTTTTCCTTTACAAGGATGAAAATGGACATCAATACTATCTGCAATGTTATTTTTATAAATTAATTAAATAAAAACAATTTAAACCCCAGGATAGTAGAAAATCAAAACTTCCAAATAGAGTGGCATATTTTATAATACTATAATGTGAGTAGTCAGCACTTCAGAAAATTTGCAAGTCATATCAATGATTAGCTGAATAAAATACTTTTTTCTTCTTCCTCAGAGGAAGAAACTACTAAGTACCATATGCTGAAACAAGAAATTATCTAATAGATTTCAAAAATAACAACTTTTATTAAGCCACCGTAGAGATAACATGGTAATAAACAAATTGCATTTATGTGGTATATATAGAAAAGAAAGCAAAACATAATGTGATTGCATGTGTGTGATCCCCTATTACACTATTCATTAAAATTCACAAAAGAAAATTGGTTTATATTATGAGTCTGTAGGTTTAAGTTAGATTATAAGAAGACAGTCCACTCTGGAATTTGCAAATCAGAGAGTTTGCTAGGTTTCATTTTATTAAATAGTATAGTGGGTATACATACTGCAGATTATAGAAATTTAGAACATCAAAATTGATCAAGTATGCATTGAGGACCTGGTTGTTATTTTTTCCTGATATTACCTTTATTGTAAATATGGATTATAAACAGGTTGAAGGAACCAACTAAAGTGAAATTATATAATTATTTTCAGACCCAATAGATAACAGACCAAATAAATTGGGTCTGTTGGAAGAAATTAGAAATATTGGCTTTAAGAACCCGAAGTTACTAAACAGAAATTATTTGGGAGAAATAGACAGTTTATGAGAAATGATAAGAAAGAGTATGCAGTTATAATATATAGCATCTTACTTCTGTTAGGAACATATGCCTCAATTTTCCCATGGTTACTGCTCACATCTTTCTTCCTTTGCTCTCACATACCTCACAGTTTATTTATTTCTAAATAAAATATTGGGATTAGATGGGGATTGCATTGATTCTGTAGATCACTTTAGGTAATATTGACATTTTAACGATATTGATTCTACCAATCCATGAACAAAGTAGATTTTTCCATCTGTTTAAATCATTTGCAACTTCTTTTTTTAGTGTTTAGTAGTTCTCCTTGCATGAATCTTTTGTATCTTTGCTTAAATATACTCCTAGATATTTAATTTTCTTTGGGG
>VBSM01003157.1:17803857-17850362 GCA_008086735.1 Cheirogaleus medius | reverse complement strand
CAATATTTGTACCCCCATTATATGATGAAATAAAAGGAAAAAAATAAAAAAAATTTAAAAAAATAGAAACAAACAAACAAAAATATTGGGATTACTTTATTGTCACAATTCACTGTTTCCTCATAGTTTAATGTACTCTATATCTATAAACAGATTTCCATGTTGAATGAAAAATAGTGATAACTAATCTTCTTACTTGTCACCTATATCAGATTTGACTTACTATCTTCCGATGCACAAAAGAAAACTCATCTCTGAGTGGCTTCTCATTGACAAAACTGCCTAATCATTCCTGGTATGATTATAAATAGCCTTTTGTTATATTACATTTTCATCAGCCTATGAAACCAATTTGAGTAACCTCAATTCAGCTTTGTTTAGTGATCTCTATATCCCTTACATTATCAAGTATCTAAGCTATCCTACTATTGAAAGTATATCGTTTTCTGTTTTTTATTTCAGCATATTATAGAAGTATAAATGTTTAGGTTATGTGTATTGCCTTCCTCCTCTTCCCCTCCTTGAGTCAGAGCTTCAAGCATGTCCATCCCCCAGATAGTGTATATCACACTCATTATAAAAGTATATCTTATAGATGATCTTTGCTTTTAAAACCATGAATTCAAATCTGTCCATGAGTGCTAGGTTCATTCATTTCTCCACCATCTAGAACTGTGCTGTACAATATGGTAGCTACTAGCTACATGATATTATCTAAATTAAAAATATAATTATTTAATTATGGATATGCTAAGTACCCTTGTCTGATCCCTATACATTATATGTATCAAAACCTCACTATATACCACATGAATGTGTACAATTATTTGTCAATTAAAAATTAAATTTAAAAAAGAAATAATTGAAGCCCTGCATCCCTGGGATAAATTTTAAATTAAATTAAGTTAAATTAAATAGAATTAGATTCTATTTCTCTCATAATCTAGCCACATTTCAGGTGTTCAGTAGCCACAAATAGCTGGTAAATACCATGTTAAACACCCATATTGTAGAACATTACCATCTTTACAGAAAGTTCTATTGGGCAGTCCTGCTCTAGTATTCTTTTTAATATTTGCACCAATCTATTATACTATCATCACTTATTGTCCCATATCTGAGATTTCATAGGTCCTCATTGTAGATTTTTATCTACACTTTCAACATCTTGACTCCTTCTGCTGTTCATTTCATCATTCATATAAATGCCAAACAAATATTGTAGCAACACAAACTTCCCATTTTTATTTACCACCAAGAATGCTGAACAATGCATTAGAAAAATGAGAAAAAAATCATATATAAACTGTGTGGATAGTGCTACGATAAATTCAGTTTCCATTTTCAGATATCAGTCTGAAAATACATAAAATGAGGCCCCTATCTCATTCTCTACAGTCTAGTTATTCAAATTATTTTTTTTTCATTCTTCTCAAGGTTTTTCACTTATCCCTTTCTGCAAATGTTTTAGCTTCTTTAAAATGTAAAAGATAGGTTCAGCCAGAATCGATACTCAGTTGTTGTTCTACTTTAGGAGCTTCAAGGGATTTGGGGGATGATCAAGGAAAAAGATATATTAAAGGGGGTGTAGTAGCTTAGACAAGCTTGATTTGGGGTTCTTTGACAAGTTTTCATGCAAGGGAAGTCCTTCATAACGTGAAACTCTACAGAGACTACAGCAGCCTGAGGGCCACCATCCAGAACAGAAGAAGAAAAAAGGAACTTCTAGATGATGTTGCTTAGCAGCACCGTGGGAAGTCTTTGGGTCAGAGAGCTCCAAAGTGCAGCAGAAGCTTGGGTCTTTATATCCCTGGGTTTTATATTATCTATGGCTCGCAGATGTTGGACATGGTTTTGCAGAGTATGCAAAGCAGGCAGGCTCTCGATGGCAAAAAATCTGCTTATCTTGGCTATGTGAACACAATTGATGTGTAAAAATACGAGTTTGGCATGAATAAGCTTTTGCGCTCACAGATCTCAGCCTGCTGTGAAGAAATAAACAACCTACAAACAAAGCCCAACCTAAAAAGGCCATCTTAGCTCATTTATGTAACACCTAATTACTTAAAACATCTACATCCCACACACAAAACTTCCTTCTCTGAAGTTTCATTGATGAGAATTTTTGTCCTTTTGCAAATCTGATCTTTGCTCTTGTGTCCTGGCTTCCACACTTCTTGACTCCTCAGGAAATGAGACTTACCAATAGGGCCCTCTCTTATCCAGAACATCTATGTGGAATATCTGAGAAAGAAAAGAATCTTTACTCTTTAGAAATTAATTGGATACCTCTATATTTACCTTGAATTATTGTTGACTAGTTTGGATTAATCAGGAGGAAAATAACAAGTATATTAGAAGGCTTTTCCTTCTACATTTCTTAAAGCACAAATTATGAATACAGGCCTTTTTAGGTGAACTCACATTTAGATGTTAATGGGATAGAGAGGACCAAAAAGAACATTCTTTGTCACTTCTTTACATTCTCTGCCCCACACCAAAAGCTAATCTTCAAATCTTTTGTTTTTCCTAAAGGTAAACTTTGAACCTACTACCTCTCTTTAACATCCATATCAACTAATTCTTTACTCAATCTAAATATTTTTCTGCTTTTAATTTAAATATAAAATTCTTTAATTTTTTCTTTTTATTTAGGCAAGATAAGGTTTTGTCTATTTTTAAAGTTACAAGTACACATATGCACACATGTTAATGACCCTGGGATCTTTTTTTTTTTTCTTTCTTTTTTTTTTTTTTTTTTTGAGAAAGAGTCTTATTCTGTTGCTCAGACTAGAGTGCTGTGGCATCAGCCTAGCTCACAGCAACCTCAAACTTCTGACTCCTGGGCTCAAGCAATCCTCCTGCCTAAGCCTCCCTAGTGGCTGGGACTACAAGCGTGTGCCACCATACCCAGCTAATTTTTTTTTTCTATTTTTAATAGGGATGAGGTCTCATCCTTGATCAGGCTGGTCTTGAACTCCTGATCTCAAGGGATCCTCCTGCCTCAGCCTCCCAGGGTGCTAGGATTACAGGCGTGAGCCACCACATCCAGCCGATCCTGGGATCTTGATACCCAATTTCCCACTAGGCAGTGGATCCCTTGAGGGAATATAATAAATGTCAGCAAATTCTATAGAATGAGTTAAACTCCTCTTTTTATATCATAATTCATAACTGCATATCCTTCTAATAAATCTTCAAAGGCTTAATATATGATATAATAATGCTTTATCTAAAATATTAATTCATATTTTATTATGATGTATAGTTTTATGTATCATACATTTTGTGTTCTATTTGTAGACTTGAAGAATAAATAGAACTGTGTACAAATTCAGCATCATTTCATTAACTACGTCATCTTAGGTAAGTTACTTGATCTTGCAGATTTATTTGCTCATATGTGAAATGGGGATAATAACTGTGTGAACTACATATGAAGGTTAGATGAAACTTAAATATGCACAGCATGCATGGTAAATAAAAAACTTTCAATTAATATTTACTACTGGAATAAAAACTGTTGATTGCCTATCCAGCAGCCATTTCCACCTCACTCCAACTTTACCCCTTGCTAATCAAACTTCAGGGGATGGCCACTCATAGTCTCAAACCTTGGTCACTCAAAGTCTCCTGCCATTTTTCACATAGATTCACTTAAAGTATGCATATAATCTGGTTTGGCCACTGGATTACCAAGGAATTCTTCTTGGCGTTCTAAGACATATTGATCTTCTTAAGAAAAAGAGAAAGAAGAACACAAAGAACACATATTTACCCTATCCTTCCTCCTTTGGGACATGGCTAAATGAGAACTTGATGGCAGAAGGTGCTACAGCTCTCTTGCCACCTCTGGGGAAGCCACGTCTGACACACTGTGGCAGATCTTAAATCTGGAAAGGGCCTACGTCCTAGAAGAACTTACTGAATTGTGGAACCAGACACACAAGCCTCCTAAACTGCTCTGGGAGAGAAAAATAAAGGCCTATTGCTTATATTAAATTTACATAAATATTGTCTTTCTGCAGCATTCTAACTTATATAGCTACTAGTAGTAGGAAGAGTAGAAGTAGTAATAGTATTCCATGCTATCTTCAGAACTGAGTGTTTCTGCCTCTAAAATTGTGGGCCTTTGGTGATTTTTATTCCTCCCTTAATCTATTAGTTGTTATTATCCTTAGCATCACCTTCAGCAATGTATTTCTGGGTACTTTTTCTTCTTGCTAGTATACATTTCTTGTTTTCCTTTTTGTAACTGAGAAAAAGCATAAATAATTGTCCTGTTATATGTTACAAAATTCTATACTAACCCTCTAAAGGATTGCAATATATACAAAATATATTCCTGATCTTTTACTTCTAATTCACTTCTAATATTTCCATTTTACATTTTCCCTTTGACATCATGTGTCACATTTTTAATTTGAATTCTCAATTCTTAGTTATTTTTCCAGTCTTTCCTTCTCTCTTTTGTATTTTTCCTTTTAATTTGCCTTAGATATACATAGAACTTCTTTAGTAAAAGTGACACAATTGATTTATATGGGTCATATGCTTTATTCATGCTTTTTTTTTTTTTTTTTTTTTTTTTTTTTTTTTTAAGAATCACACATTACTTTGTCTCCGGAAGGCATGTATTCTGTTCTGAACAATTTATTTTGAGCTCTATTCATCCTCACATAATCGAGTTTTCTGATGTTTTCTCTTCTTTAATGCATAGATTTTTTTACAAAAGAACAAACAAAATACATAAATCAGAAGCAAGATTTTTCTAAAATAATACTAGATAGACACAAATCATAAAAAATTAAATTAATATGTCTAGAGTTAAAGTACTATTTACCTTGACTCACTATGACTTATTATGGTTATATTATAGAATTATAAATCTGTACTGAATAGATAGATATGTGCTCATTATATTGAAGCAACCAAATGAGATTTTAATAAAGTAGATATTATCCCTTTCTATAGGAGATATACATCTAGGTTTTTCTATTAAGTTAGATAGAAGAGAGAAAAATGAACAACTTGGGTTTTTTCTTTGAACTTTTTCTTTCATCACACAATTTTAAGAACTTAAATTAACAAAATGTGGTATATGTATACCATGGAGTACTATTCAGCTTTAAGAAACAATGGTGATATAGCACCTCTTGTATATTCCTGGATACAGCTGGAACCCATTCTACTAAGTGAAGTATCTCAAGAATGGAAAAACAAGCACCACATGTACTCACCAGTAAATTGGTATTAACGGATCAACACCTAAGTGGACATTTAGGAATAACATTTGTCAGGTGTCGGGCGAGTGGAAGGAGGGAGGAGGGGATTGGTATATACAATATAGTTGGTGGTTTTTTTAATATACAATAATAAAAGTTAATTCCTATTTATTCAAAAAATCATGGAGATTCCAGGATATTGATCTTTCCCTTCTTTTTACCTAAAATGTTATGGACATTGGTAGAAATTTATAAAATGCTAAGTTTTTTTTCTCATACTGAGACTGTCAGGATTGTCTTCAAAGCTGAACAAAGCTTAGTCATTCTCAGCTTTTCGTAAGCCCTACCACAGTAGAGATCATGTTTTCAGAGGGTAAAATACCAAGTGTCTATTATGTCAATGTTTAGAGAAAGTTGGTGATCTTAGAGCTTTCCTTAGACAAGCTAATCTTTAAAGTGTGCTTTTAAGAAATTCCTTCTGAGGCTTCAATTGCCCTCTGCTTCTGACTCCACCAGATCTAGATCTAATTGCCCTCTTTGTAATCTATCTCTAATAGGAGTCGCACAATTGTCTGAATGCTGAAACAGGAACCCAGAATCCTCTACTGTACAATTCCACACAAATGTGGAGAGTCCTGCCAATGCCTGCCTTCCCAGACACTCCCTTGACAAGGCTGAGATGCTTGATGAGTATTCATGCACTTGGTATCTGTTTTTCACTTTGAAATCTTAGGCTAGCATCATGTCTCCTTTTATCCTTTTCTAATTCTCAAATACCAATACTGTGTCTTTATTCTGTCTGGTTCTTATAAACTTATGTTTATTTTTCCTTTCCACTACTCCTCTTACTCCTAGATGATATGATTGGGTCTTCTGGAAATTTAGTTCTAGGAAGACCAAACTTCTATTCTCTCTATATGGGATGTTTTCTTAGAATTTTACATCAATTGCTTTGTTTTATCTACAATTCAGCCTTTCTATAGTAACATTTTATCCCCTGGACCCAGGCCCAATAACATGGCATGTGTTGTATTTGTGACCCAGGGCCCCGTGCTCAGAGGAATTTCATGTTTGGTGTAATATAATGCTGTCATTGTCTTGACATTTTTAATAATTTTATTTCCAAGCTTATGTTTTATTTATATGAAGTGTGGAGTATGCATGTAGACAGAGGATACACATGCAATATGTGTGTCTCTGGTTGGTTTTCGTCACCTGTTTACATATAGCATTCATGATGTCTATGAACACAGAATTCCAATGAGCTCATGATTTATGGGGGTTCAAGTGAGACTCAAAGTGAGTTCAAATAAACATGGATTCCTTTAACTGAGTAAGTAGGGGCACTGACTATCCTGCCCTGGCAAGTAATGTTTTATTTATTTATTTATTTATTTATTTATTTATTTATTATTTCAGCATATTACGGAGGTACAAATGTGTAGGTTACATATATTGCCTTTGCCCCACCCGAGTCAGAGCTTCAAGTGTGCCCATTCCTTAGATGGTGTGCACCACACCCATTAGGTGTGAATATACCCATCCTCTCCTCCCCACCCCCATCTGCCCAATACTCAATGAATGTTATTACCATATGTGCACATATGTGTTGACCAGTTAATACCAATTTGATGGTGAGTACATGTGGTGCTTGTTTTTCCATTCTTGTAAATAATGTTTTATATTAGAAACACAGCTTTTTGCTTTGAATGCAAAAAGACGGTAATGGTATTCTAAGAAATAGAAATGACCAAGGGACCCTATCAAATCCTTTCTTACTCATATTACTTCCCCTAAAATCCAACTGCTTATGCTGATATAATGGCATAGAAAGAAAGGAAAAGAAACACTGATTGGTCTTTTAAAAAACTCTCTCTGTATTTACTAGTAAGCCTAAGGTAGAGAACACTGGTAGTATGGATGCATTATCAAAGGATAAAATGAAAAGACTGAAATTAGTGTTGTGCAGTGTTTCCACTATACTGGTAGGAACAAAGTGCATACACATGCACAAAAACTATGAAATGCAAATTTCTTAATTTTGGCAATTCTGCATAAGAGTTAAATACTCTTACACTTGCATTCAAAATTACTTGGATGAGGATTTAGCAAGAGCTGTAGACTATTTTAGAAAAATTTTCCTGTAATAACCAAGGTTGCTCATTGTGTTTGAGGCACCGATACAACATACCCATCACACTTCTACTTACAGATGGAAGTATCTATTTCTGGATGCAACCTAATAGAGTTGCACCTGGACATTGACCTAATACATATCAGCTTGATTACTGTCACAAAAATGGTAATGATTTACTCTTTGCTATTTATTTGAACTTAAATCATAATATATTTATAAAAGACATAATAGTGCTTAAAGACAAAATTAAATTTAAAAATTCAATTCTACTAAAGATAAAAAATATTCACCAAAGCCCCAAAAATATATATAGCTCCAAATGAGTATACATTTCACAAAACAAAGGTTTCCTGTCATTTTCTTGGGAAGTTATAGTCAAGTATTCTGTGACCCAGTAATAAAATGCAATGTGCTCAAACTATGCACCTTATTTATTCTCATTTTACCTCTTCAACTAGTCATTGAAAAGGTCTAAATTTCTGAGTTAAAAAGAAAAAGACTCAAGGCTTTCAGCTATAACTAAGCTGACAAGGATAGAGACAAAGGCATTACTATTCACCTCTAAAGTTCTTTGTGAGATCATAAAAGTATTTAAGGTCCTGCCCCAATTCTAATCATTTCTTTCTATTGATCGAATTATAGGTGTTATTATGCAAATAACTTTAGACAGGTCAAATGTCTAAACTAATACATTAGTTCACTTAAACGTAAAAGGAAACCTTAGACCATAGGGTTATCTATTTAAGACATGATTGAATATAAATGGACAGTTTTTGAAAGAAAATACCCAGTGAATTCAAAAGAAAATCTAGTGAATCCAAACAGAATCCTAATATGCTTTGGGATAAAAATGATTTTAGCTGGGGTAAGAAGATATCTCATTGTAGTTTTGATTTGTATTTCTCTGATGAGTAGTGATGTCGAGCATTTTTCATATACCTCTTGGCCATTTGTCCATCTTCTTTTGAAAAACTTCTGTTCATGTATAACAGTAGTCAAGCTGAGAGTCAAATCAAGGACTCAATACCATTCACAATAGCTGCAAAGAAAATGAAACACCTGGGAATATACTTGACCAAGGAGATGAAAGATCTCTGCAAGGAGAACTACAAAACACTGATGAAATAAATCTTAAATGACACAAATAAATGGAAAAACACCTCATGCTCATGGATTAGTAATCAACATTATTAAAATGTGCATACTACCAAAATGATTTATAGATTCCATGCATCCTCTGTCAAAATATCAACACCATATTTCACAGATCTAGAAAAAATAATTCTATTCTTCATTTATGTATTTTATGGCAAAAGAATACAAATTTGGAACCTATCACTTACATGCCATTTTCTTTCCTTTTTTTCTTTCTGTTAACACAGAAATGACAAGTACTCTTGTCTTTCTACTTTATGGCATACTTGTTAGTATAGATGGTAAACTCATTACTTTGAAGGAAATCAACCCGAATTCCACAAAATCTAGGTCTGCTCAGGCACACAAGGTTTTTTCTCTAAAAGTGGAACATATTTTGGAAAACAAAAATATATTAATAGGTAAACACTTCCCTTCCTTAACACAAGTATTAACACATTGAAAGGATACATGCTGAAATTTCAATGAAATATGTATTTGGAAAATTATATTTAAAATATGAAATCAATAAACTTTTTAAATTTTAAAATTGACTTCTTAGCAAGATTTTAAAATCTCTCTCTCTGGGACCTCATGCTTATATTCATGGCCTTTCCTATCACAAGTTATGTTCAATTTCTTTTGGATGTTCATTGATTCTATGTTCCCAGGGGCTCTTAAAATAAGCATATTGTGTAAACGTTAAAATCAGTGAAGATCTGGCCCACCCAAGATCCCAGATCTCGTAGAGATGGAGGAGTGAAAGGGGGAGATAAGGAAATGCTCTCTGATAGACTTACCAGACCTTAACACAGAGTATAAGGCATATGTATGAACTTGTCATATATATTTTATCTAGAAATAGGTCTGGCATTAGTGTGTCCTTTTTATTTTGTTTTAAACATTAAACATTCAAAATTGATTTTCCAAAACATGAACTTTTAGCTCTTGTGTGTTGACTCTGGATGACACATTATTACTATTAATACTGCTATTGTTATTCCTTCTTACAGTATGGTAAAGTTTGTTTGACCAAGTATTGTATTGAATAAGGCTTTCAATGCCACATAAATTAAGTTACTCTTAATGTGTTACTAATTTGAGTGATGTTTTATAATACATTTGTATATATGCTCCCCTGTAGTATGTTGTTGTCGAATGCTGGATAATTTTTGCCTTGTTTAAAGATAGTTATGCTATCACTAAGCCTATTTCCAGAGAGTGTGTTCTTCCAAAATTAGTTGCATCTGTACATTATTTTAATTGCCTTCACATCAAAGCCAAAATTTAATTTGTGGTCAATTCCATTTAACAAGAAAAAGGAAAAAAAATAATAACACAAAATATATAAATGAGCCATATTATTCTTGAATGTACATAAGTATAGACAGGTTTGCAAAAGCTAAGTAGATAACTTCTGCTTCAGTATGAACATAGAGAAACCATATTTTCTCCTTCAATTTAGGATACGGAGTGATGAGATAGAAGGTGAGCTAATATATAGAAGTCATAGTCTACCTTTGACTGACTATTCTGTAAGGCGACATGCCTCTTGGAAAAAGACTTTACCAACAAACTGTATACTTAAAAGAGCTCTACCATCATTAGTTTATTTATACTCTTTATCAAAGCTCATTCACCATTGTATCATTTTTGTGGAATTAGGTCAAGTTTTTGTTTTTAAATTTGTTATTATTTTTTTTTTACTTTCCCACCTTACTATTTCCTAATAGATTCTAAGTTCATTTATAGTTAATTCCTTAGTGAAAGCTTATTTCTGTCTTCAGAATATAAGAGGTCATTCATAAACTCTACTGATCATCTTTGATGAAAATGTATTCAACTCTGCACACATTTTCCCCATAAAAAGTTATATGATCATGCATGGCTTACCATAAATGTTCAAAATATCTATATTAAACATATTTTGGGCAACACTATGCCATTTAATTTCTCATACTCTAAATTTCTCTCACTCTCCATGTGCTTATTTATCTACTCACTGGAAAATAGGCTATTTCTGGATTATTTGCTGACTTGCAATAAAAGCTTAAACTTCTAAATAAAGGGCAGCATACTCATGAATTTTTATGTACCCATAAATTTTCAAAATTAATTTATATACAAAGTATGAAGTTTATTAATATATTACTGACATATCAGACTTGCTTAACACATAAAATACTTTCTTGAGGCACTATCACATGAATGACAATGATAAGGCTCACCAAAAGAAAATGAACACTTTACTGCTAATTCTTCCCTAACCCCAAACAAGACAAAGCAAGCAGGCAAAAATACCTGCATCTCAAAAACATTCATTGTTATTGCCACTTTATACAGAAAGGGGCACTCTTATCTCATAAAAGTTACTTTATAATTTTTAATTATTTACTGGTGTATTTAATCAATACCGGTGTTACTGGAGACAGCAGAGTGATTTCACACAGACAGGTATAAAAGCAACATTGCTGGAAAAAAAAAACATAAGAAACATCTGGGATCATGTTCTGTTTGATACCCTCAAGGTATGTGTCTTTAGAATATCACTGAGCCTCATTGAAAATTGATTAAAAAAAGTCATTTGCTGGGTTTTGTGTAAATTAAATGAGACAGCATATGAGAAGAGTATACAACATAGCTTATGCTAAGTGGCAACTACTACTGGTGATTATAATAAAGGAATGTTGAAAAGGAAGAAGGTATCAATAGACACATGTGTTAATTAGAAGTTCTTTAACAGCTACTAATACCATGTTTACACTGAAAAAAATAGTAAATTTGGTTAACAGATCCACAATTTAATTGAGATTAGAAAAAAAAGTTCAAATTTAAGTATTAAGACTGTGAATGCCTCTTTGGCAGTTGAAAGAAAAGAATTGCACATATTTTCCTCATACAGTCTAAAATTGGTAGGAATTTATGCCTGGTTTAATTCTGATAATTTTAACTAGCTCATTTGATCGAATATTAGTTATTCTATGGTATGCCATAAGGAACTAGAACGGCATGGCATGGCCCTCCACTTCCTTTGTGTTCCAACTTAATGTTGCAGGTCATAGCCAGGAATAGTTTTGTGAGATTTTCCTTTATGGAAAGAATAAATAAAATGTATCTACTACTTTATAGCTAAATGTCACAAATGGTAGTACACACACAATTTACATCAGTCGCTGTTGTCCTCAGGACCGACCTGCTGTATTAGAGCCTTTGCAGATGGAACGCCGCAGTTTAGCAAGCCCCACACGTGATTCTTACATTCTCATCTCCTCCAGTTAAACGGATAAACTGACATTCTCAGCTTTATTGCATTATTATATGAGAGAATATAAGACAGAGGTGATCAGTTTTATGTTTTAAATTAATGGGCGATGTGTGTGTGTGTGTGTGTGAGAGAGAGAGAGAGAGAGAGAGAGAGAGAACACTTGGGATGTGGCATAGTTACATCAGTATCTCTTCAACTATGATATTTTCATTTTTCATTATGAATCTAACACTAGAACAAAAATTTCTTAAATATATGGAAAGTTTCCTATTAAATCATTTCATGACTTATTCAATTTATATGGTGTTAGGATGACCATAATAAGAATGTGGATTATCTGTGGTTTTAAAAAATAGTAAATTATATTACATAATTATCATTTCAAAGTCGTTCAGATAATCATAAAAGGTAAATATACAGTGAGGACTAAGAAAACAAATGCAGTGATGTTAGTATTACATTCTGGAGTGGTCAGTAAGGCCCTAGAGTGTTAGCAGAATTGAAATCTAGTTCTTTAAAACCAATCTTTTAGTCTCTTGGAATTAGAACAAACCAAAGCGAACAAAGCATTGCCATTTCTTTTTTGTCTCTGAAAACCCAACATGAGCTCAATTTTTCTTAGGCATGAAAGTGAGGAAAAGGTTCACCTACTGAAGGTTGGGGGCTTTTTGATGTTAGATCACTCCACATGACATTGCATTATATGTAGAACGTAATGTGAGAATTCAAAAAGACAACGTTAAATACCATGAAAAAGTCTTATTGTTTAGTTTACACACCATTTATCAAGGAAAGTTACTTTAACTGTAATTTGTATGCATTAGCACTGGTCTAAAAGAACAAAAAACTTCCTGAAATATATTCCTCCAAGATGCAGTACTTTTAATTTTCCCCATCAAAATGTGAGTGTTATATGTTCTATCTGACTACTAATATCTTATCTCTTGTCACTTAATGACTGTTGAATATATTATGTGCCATTTCCAGTAAACAATAAGTACCTGAAAGTTTCCCACATACTTTTCCAAGTTGCTTTTGGCGAGATCTACTAGAGATACAATCATCCCTGATGGCCAAAATAAAAACAATTCATCTGGAAGAATTAATGCAAACAGAGAGGAAAGGAAAGATGCCCCAAGACTTGAATTAGACTATTTCAATTCACTATAATTCTGGTACTAGAAATGAACTACTGTTGAGAAGCTATGTCTATCCCCATGACAACGCCTGTTTCCTCAGACACTAGAATCACTTATTATTCGTTCTCCATGAGGGGTAACCATTTGCTGAACAATAAAGGGAAATTACTCCTTCCTTGCCTGCTATCATCAAGGCGTTATATATGCATAACAATATTTTGAAAAACATCACAGTTTTATGACAAAAATTTGCCAGGCAGTTATTTTGCTCTGCCCTCACCATCTTCACTAGATTATCCACTTCGATCCAAAAACCTAGCTTAGATCTTCCCTTCTGGAAAGCAATTCTGGACACTAAGAAAGCCAACTGATTGCACAGCACTTTATTCATATATGTTTTATAGAATTCATCACGTAAACACATATTTGTCTGTTGTCTTGTCCTTCAAGCTGCATGGTCTTTGATAGTAGGGATTATAGCTATTTACCAACAGCTTCTTCCAGAGAGCCAGCACAGAGTAGCCACTGAATGAATAAATACATACACAAATGAAAAGAAAAGAAAAAAATAATTTGTATTTAAGAGTCCAAAATTTAGAAATAATTTACCCTAGATTATTACCTATTATTACTAATTTTACCCTATTTTATTAATATTAACTAGTTCCAATATATTCATTTTAATTATTTTTCCATATTGCTCTTGTCCATTTGGGGTTGAAAAAATTTGATAATGTTTTAAACAACTATTTACCAATTCTGTACAATTGTAGGTCTCATTGCAATAGAAAATGAGAGAATGACATAGTATTTATGGAAGTATATAATCTATCCAGAATTTTTCTGGATGCCTTACTCACTTTCTCATACTATATCAGGGAAATATAGTATATAAATCAATAAATTAATGAATGATAATTATTATCCATTTTACAAAACAAATTTGATTTAAAATCTATATAATTGCCTTCTATATATGATTTATTTTTAAAAGCTCAATTTTAGAAGATCAGAAAAATAAGATAATTTTTCAGTAACACGCTTTTTAGAACAGATATATATATATATATATATATATAGCTGTTTATTGGACACATGGATTTTGGTTAGAAATCTAAGAACTAATTTATAAATTTCTCAAACTTCTTTGTTGTAATAAAACAAAAATCTCTCAAATTATATGTCTTTCCATCTATGTCCTTAAGTTTTATGAGTAGAAATGGATTGATTTCAAATTTTATATCCATTAATGATTGATTATATAAATAATCTATGGACATTTAATTAAATTGATTCCTAATTCTATATTTGAAAATAGAATACAATCACTATATCATGGATCCTGTAAGTAGCCAAAATGTGAACTGACTGTACATATAGTCAAAAAAGAAACATTGGCTGGGCGTGGTGGCTCACACCTATAATCCTAGCACTCTGGGAGTCCAAGACAGGTGGATTGTTTGAGCTTACGAGTTCGAGACTGGCCTGAGCAAGTCACTCTGTCTCTAATAAAAACAGAAAGAAAATTAGCTGGATAACTAAAAATATATATAGAAAAAATTAGCCAGGCATAGTGTCACATGCCTGTAGTCCCAACTACTCGGGAGGCTGAGGCAGGAGGATGGCTTTAGCCCAGGAGTTTGAGGTTGCTGTGAGCTAGGCTGACGCCATGGCACTCTAGCCAGGGCAACAGAGTGAGACTCTGTCTCAAAAAAAAAAAAAAGAAAGAAACATTTTTCCTTATGAGAACAAGGTGACTAAGATATTAAAGGTTGATTCTGAATAAAATTAGGAAGATTAAAATCAGATTAATTAAATATGATAGCATATGAAATTAAAGCCACATACCATGACTTTCATACATATACCTATAGCCTACATACATTCTAAAAACTTATGACATAATGGTAACTGTTGTTAAAATATAGTTATAATAAGTTATTCAAGTTAAACTCTATTATTTTTGGTAACATTGCTTTTTTATTAATGACAGTATTTCAAAAGCACACAAAGACATGTATATACTATGTTTTTGTGACATATCAGGAACTGTTCCCAGCTCCTGCATACATGTATGCAACATAAAATGTGAATGTGTATTCAGTAAGTTTACATTTTACTGTTCCTTGGAAGTAGAGATGATGACTTGATCTCTGTTTTCATTATCTAGAAATACTTAAGGAAATGATAATTCTGGCAAGATGGAGGATTATCAGGAGCTCTTGACTCCATGCCCCTACATCAAGCCTGGATGAATTTTAGAAACAAGGGGTACTTGTATATTTAATATAAAGATATAACGACAACTATAGCCAAAGTAAGAAACGTCTGGGATCTCTGCAGGATATTATGAACTGATGTGTATAGATAGATATTGAAGGCTGATAGAGGGGCAATACACAATGAGAAAATAAGTAAAAGGAACACACTTCAAATTCTTTGCCTGGTTTTTCTCAATTACCTGAGGCAGTTATTACTTAAGCCTACAGGCTTCCTATGCCCAGTATCTCGGTGAAACAGGAGGGCAGAAGCAAAACCTTGCTTAGGTAGGAAACCTGCCAGTATTCACTTCTCCACTCACTTACTAGCCAACACTCCAGGCTAGGGGATAGAACCTAGGTAAAAATCTACAACCTAGTGCTCTCTGATAGAGCAATGGTATAAGGTTTGAACGCTGTCCTGAGGCTCATCAACTTCCTGCTCTTTGAAATAAATTGACAACACAACTAAGACTTGATCTTTCCCTTCTGTAATGCACATTCCCAAATTAAATAGGAGCACAATCACTACAGCCAAAATACCTGAACCCAAGCAGTACAACCACTGTGAAAAATGACCTCCCCGCCAAAAAGACCCACCCACCCACCCACACACAAAAACACATACAATCCGAAAGGGAAATTATTGGAAGAAATAGGCTGAAAATTGAAAATATGCTTTAGACAAGAAAGAATATAAGACAGGAATACTACCATCAGTAACAAATATCAGTTACAATAAGAACAAACTAGTCACTTGGAGATCAGATTGAGGAACTCTGTCAGAGTTGACAGGAAAACATAAAATAATGGGAAATAAAAAGACAAATTTCAGATATGGAGGATGCCATAAAATGAAATAACAGTATTACCAGAATGATGGAGAAGCTAAAATGGAGAATAATAAGCATATGACAAAACAATGGCAATAAATTTTCTGGAGCTAAACAAAGATGAAAGAACCTTGACTGACAGAGCATAGCGTGCTGAATAAGAGATAAATGAGCAAATTTTTATGTAGACACATTACAAATGAAATATACAAGTATCAAAAGAGCAGAGAAGATTCCAAAGGGTACTAAATAGGAAAAATATGTTACCTACCAAAAAAAGCTACATTGCTACTCTTAGAAGCAAACCAGGATTAAGAAGTAACCAGAGATTTTTTAAAATAATGAATTGAAAGCATATTTCATAGAATTTTGTATGCAACCAAACTATCAACAAATAATCCATATTGACAATAATTTTAGAGTGTGTATTAAATAAGAAACACAAATAGGAGATAAGCTAAGAACTAGGGGACACTCAGGTAACCTTCACATGGAGCAAAATTGTTCACCTGAGTCCAGTCAACCCACAAAATCATGAGAAATAATAAATTGTTGCAATTATAATTCACTACTTATTATAAATTATTACTTACACAGCCATAGGCAATTAAAACACAGAGAGTCTTGTTGATCAACTTTAGCAGGACAATAATTTCAGTGGGAAAATAAACTAAAAGTCTTGGAAAATGTTATTGATGTTTAAAAATTAAGGAGCTAAGACAAAGGGAAAAAAGATATATTCACAACAATACAAAATTTAAAATCTAGATAATATCAATATAAAGTGGAGATAATAAGAGAAGGCCAAAGGGGTAAAAAATGTTAAATTGTCTTTATAAAGACATCATTAGGGATACAGAAAAATGCTTAGGTTTAAGCTGAAAACAATGATGGCACAGATAAAAATATAAGTAGCAGAAGAAAGTCAATTTTAAAAAATACAAAGCTTTCTGCTTTCTGCTAAAGAAGAAAATTTAAAAAACCCAGTAAATTGAAGACAAGCTACAATGTTACATTAATTATAATAAATATCAATGAGTTAAACTAATCAATTAAAAATAAAAACAATTCTGTTGGAATAAGAAACAAAGTTTATATTAACTTACATGAATTATTTTAATTTGATTAAATGAATTATATTATTTGAATTCAAAACTTACATATGTTCTAGGCAACAAAACATATGCATATGCATATATACATATTTGTATATACACATACATATATGCAGTATATATATATGTATACATATATAGAAGATATTTGGAAAGAAACCATGATATTCTAGAATAGAGGATCAAAAAGTCTGACAGTGAAAAATGTAATAAATGGCATCTCTACCATGAACATAGCTAAGAATTACAGAGGTCTTGATGATGCATTTTGTACCAGTCCTAACTGAATATATGTATTCAGTATGTAATTCAATATGTAATCATAAGGTCAGATCATATTCCAGTATGTTCATATAAATTATTATTTTCTCACTGAAATTATTGTCCTGCTAAAGTTGGTCAACAAGACTCTCTGTGTTTTAATTGCCTATGGCTGTGTAAGCAATAATTTATAATAAGTAGTGAATTATAATTGCAACAATTTATTATTTCTCATGATTTTGTGAGTTGACTGGACTTAGCTGGACAATTCTGCTCCATGTGGAGGTTACCTGGGTCACTTGGCTGCATTCAAATGGTGACCCTCACTAGGGTAGAAAATCCTAAAAGACTTCACTCACATGATTAGAGTTTTGCCACAGATACCTGGGAGGCTACAGTTGCCTCTGTCTCTACATGTGTTCTCTGCATGTAGATAGATAGTTGGGTTTTTCTACACAGAGACAATAATACAAGAGCACAAGCCTAGTTTGCAAGTGTTTATCAAGATTCTACTGGTGTAATGCTTATTATTGCTAAATTATCTAAAGAAAGTTACATGACCAAGCCTAGAATCAATATGTCACATGGCCAAGCCTAGATTCAATGTGCAATAATGGGTCTATTTATGTATGAAGCATAAATATCAAGGTAGTTCATTGGGGACCACCAGGGTAACAGTACAACATATGACTTTCAATGACATGTTACTACCTCACTTAGACAGCCAATCAATCAAAATCCAGTTAATTTTGTCTCCTTACTTAGGAGCACCTTTGTCTCTGAATCATTGCTTCTAAAATAGCATCAGGAATGCAATCCAACTATATGTAAAAATTGTCCTCTCAGTCTATTTTTAATCCTTCTGCAACATATGAGAACCCTAGAACATATATCATTTTTAAAGTTTTGTTTATAGCCATAGTGTGATGATTTTTTGCTCTATGAGAGGTGAATTATGGAACTAGGTAGCATAGGTTCAAATCCCCACTACCGTTTACCAGCTATGTGACTTTGGGCAAATTATTTAGAATGTCTCCAGACACTTATTTCCTCTTCTATAAAAATATAATCTCTCATTTGTAAAATTTGAGTTAATATATATGATTATTAAAACAATGCTTGTCAACTTGGTTTGATGATGATGAAACTGAAGATGAAAATGATGATGATGATGACAATGTTTATGATGATAATGTGCATAAACACATACTGAGACGTCCTCTCTCCTGCTCAAAACTGCTAGAAATGATTGGAAAATTTTCCACTTCATATATTTATATCATTGGTATCATGTAAATCTATTGCACATGGATTTCAAAGTGAAACTAATTTTCCAGATCCCCTTTTGCTTAATTTGTTAAATATTTAATTGATATGAAAGTTACGCCAGTTAGGGGTCTGCCCTATCCTTTCTCTGAACATAAATGGTGCTATTTCTCTACTGAACATAATTTGCTTTTCAGCTCTGGTGAAAACAGGCAATTTAAATGTAAATTTCTTTAGGGATTGTCCAGATCGTACGGAGTTATGCTGTATGCTGCTTGCCACGTGAAATTACATAATAATCTATAACTTAGAGAGTAGCTCCTGAGTCTGTTTCTAGAAGTAACATAAGCATCTTTGAGTCATTCATTTTCTAGACTGAGGTTTCACTTAATGGCAGAAGTATCTAAGTACTCTAGGCACACATCTCTTGTGGTAGATTTAATATCCCATTGAAAATATTAACTTGAAAATGAAAGTTTATAAATTACCTTTACAATATTCTTTTCTTCCTCAGATTGAATAAAGTCCCACTCATATAAAAATGCTATACATTAAACCCCAACAATTGTGTCTTGTGAAAATATGCCATGATTTCCACTTATGATTTCATCTAGTTAAGGAAATTGTGTATAGGTAAAAGATATTATTGATTTTCATTTTGTTTTATGCAGACTTTAAAATCATTTTTCCTTAAAAATGGGGCTAATAATATTTCAATCAATGCAACCAATGGAAAATTATAGCTCTTGTTTTTTTTTTTTTTTTTTTTTTTAATGTGGTATATGTATACCATGGAGTACTATTCAGCCACAAAAAGCAATGGTGATCTAGCACCTCTTGTATTATCTTGGATAGAACTGGAGCCCATTCTTTGAAGTGAAGTATCACAAAAATGAAAAAACAAGCACCACATGTACTCATCATCAAATTGGTATTAATTGATTAAGACTTACGTGCACATATAATAGTAATATTCATTAGGTATCAGGGAGGGGGGAAAAGGGAGGAGGGGATGAGTATATTCACACCTAATGAGTGTGGTGGGCACTATCTGGGGGATGGACACATCTGAAGCTCTGACTCTGGTGGGGCAAAGACAATATATGTAACCTAAACATTTGTATGTCCATAATATGTTGAAATAAAAGATTAAAAATATATTAATTAAGGGAGTACAAGTGTTTTTGTTACATGAATAACTTGAATAATGCTTAAGTCAGGGCTTTTGATATGCCTTCACTAGAATAGTGTTCATTTTACCCAGTAGGAAAGTTTTTATTTCACACCCCCCTCACACACTCTCCTATTCTTGGTTTCCCATGTCGTTTATATCACTTTGTGCTCATGTGTATCCATTGTTTAGCTCCCACTTAAGAGAAAGACCATATAGTGTTTGGTTTTCCATTCCTGAGATATTTCACTTTGGATAATGGTCTCCAGTCCCATCCAAGTTTTTGCAAACAAAATTATTCCATTCCTTTTTATGACTTAGTAGTATGGTGCATATAATATACTATGTTTACTTTAGCCACTCAAGAATTGATGAGTGCTTAGGTTGATTCCCCATCTTTATAAGTATGAATTGTGCTGCTATAAACATTCAAATACAGATGTCTTTTTGATAAATTGACTTCTTTTCCTTTTGGTAGATATTCAGCAGTGGGATTGCTGGATCAAATGATAGGTCTACATTTATTTCTTTGAGGAATCTCCATACTGTTTTCCATAGAGGTTATATGAATTTGCTGTCCCATCAACAGTGTATATGCATTCCTTTCTCTCTACATCCATGCCAGCATCTATTGTTTTTGACATTTTAGTTATTTCCATTCTGATAGGGGTAAGATGGTGTCTCATCATAGTTTTAATTTGCATTTCCCTGATGATTAGTGATACCGGGAGCATTTTTCACGTTTCTTAGCCATTTTTATATCTTTTGAAAAACTTTTATTCATGTGTTTTGCCCACTTTTTGGTTTTTTTCTGACTTATTTGAGTTCTTTGCAGATTCTGGATATTAGACCTTTGTTGGATATATAGTTTGTGAATATTTTCTAACATTCTGTAGGTTGTATATTGGCTCTGTTCATTATTTCCTTTGCAGTGCAGAAACTTTTAAATTTAATTAAGTCTCATTTATTTATTTTTGTCATTACTATATTTGCCTTTCTGGTATTGGTCATAAATTCTTTGCCTAGGCTTAAGTCTAGAAAATTTTTTTGTTTTTATGTTTTCTTCTAGAATTTTATAGTTTCATGTCTTATATTTAAGTCATTTGTTACCTTAAATTAATTTTTGTACATGGTAAGAGATAGGGTTCTTATTTTATTCTTCTACATGTTGCTATCCAATTTTCTCAGCACCATTTATTGAATAGAGCTTCCTTTCCCCAGTGTATAAACCCACAGCCAATATTATACTGAATGGGAAAAAGTTGAAAGCACTACTCTGAAGAACTAGAACAAGACATGGGTGCCCACTATCACTACTTCTGTTCAACATAGTATTGAAAGTCCTAGCCAGAGCAATCAGGCAAAAGAAAGAAATAAAGGGCACCAAAATTGGGAAAGAGGAGGTCAAACTATCCCTGTTTGCTAATGATATGATCTTGTATTCTGAAAATACTAAAGAATCCTGGAATTGATAAATAAATTCAGCAAAATGTCAGGTTACAAAATCAATGTACACAAATCAGTAGTATTTCAATATACTAACAACAATCAAGCTGAGAGTCAAATAAAGGAATCAATAACATTAACAATATCTACAAAGAAAATAATACACCTAGGAATATACTTTTTTTTTCTTTTTTGCTAAACACTATTTCTTTTTTTTTTAATTACAGCATATTATGGGGGTACAAATATTATGGTTATGTAATTGCCCATGCCCCCCTCCCGCCTTGATAGGAATATACTTAAACAAGGAGGTGAAAGATCTCTACAAGAACTGCAAAACACTGATGAAAGAAATCATGAATGACACAAACAAATGGAAAAACATTCCTTGCTCATGGATTGGTAGAACGAACATCATTAAAATGTCTATACTGTCCAAAGTAATTTACAGATTCAATGCAATCCCCATCAAAATACCAATGTCATATTAGACAGATCTAGGAAAAAATAAATAAACTAAGCTTAATTTGGAATTTAAAAGGAGCCCAAATAGCCAAAGTAATCCTAAGCAAAAAGAACAAATCTGGAGGTGTCACATTACCTGACTTCAAATTATACTTACTGTAAGGATATATGGAACAGAATTGAAATGAAACTGTCTATCTACAACCAACTGATCTTTGACACAACAGGCCCTAATAGCTCTTGTTTAACTACATGTGATCTACCAAGACATGAACTTTGTGTTTTTCTTATAGACTCCGCACCTCCCAGAGCCTACCACATGTTATGAGCTCAATAATTATTACTAAATAAATTGCCCAAATATGCAAGGCTTTTAAATACTTAGAATGGACTACTTTTCATTTTGACAACTATTTTTTTCATCTTTGGATTTACTAATTAAATGTATTTAACTGCATAAGTGATAATTTAAATAATGAAGAAAAAAGTAAAAATTACAAGGCTTTGAATAATGCTGAAGTAGTGAAATCTTCCAAATGGAAGATACACTGATGTTGATAATTAATTGGTATTTGAGGTAACATTCTGAAATACAGACATATGAATGCCTGTGAGTAATTAAATAATGTGCATTGTTATATTTTAGGGATGAACGAAGAACATCCTTCTAGAAATCCCGATACTGAATTAGACAAAGAGCAACTCATTTGATCAATGGTAGTAGCCACACACACCACATTATTGACAAGAGTTATAATTATTTTATTCAACTTGAAAATATAACCAACTTCATTGAAAATATATAACAAATATTTACAGTATTTCATTTGTTCATTTATGTTTTGTTAATAAAATTTTATATATCAATATACTTAACAATAGGATTTTTTTTTGTTTACATTGTTTGGCTGCAACCGAAATTCTGTAAACTTGTAAGTATTAGGGTGAACTATTTGAAATTCCATAGGTGTGACCATTTTCAAAGTACAAAATGAAAATTTCAGATGTTTTCACCGATATCTTGGCTATAAACTTAAAGGATTGCTTTTAGTCTTACATGTATTGTTTTGAGTTTATGACAGCCAACATTATGAAATATATTGTTATTATGAAATATAAGGTGGTCAATTTTTCAGCTTTAATAATAGAGATAAATATAATATATATACTTTATAGTTATTAGACTTTTATGCTTGACTGTGAGTTTGAGCAAGTTGTAACCTCTACTTTGTCTTGGTGACTATAGTTTTATTAACTGAAAACTGATCTCAGGCTGTCTTTTGAAATCATGACCTCACAATTGTCACAGTACTCTTGGTAGGAAGAAATAACTTATTTCTGAAGCAACAACTACGAGGATGAGGAATTAAACAGAAATCATTATCTACAGAAAAATGGAGGATGGCTGTCTTTGCACTTTGCTTTGTTGATGTAATGTTAATGCTATTTAGTCACTGCTGATTTAGGTCACCTTCCAATTAACCACTAGTAGTTGAGAGGCTCTGTGTATTTGCTCCTACAATTCCCCTGGCACAGCCTCCAACAACCTCAAATGCAATTCACAGTTTATTTTTGGTGGGAAGTGCTTCTTTCCTTTTGAACTCTCATGTTATGGGCTAAGGAAAATGAGTATAGTTTTCTTCTCATTTCACAGTTTATATCTAAGTACTTCTCACCAGGAAAGCTTCGGAATTTTGCTGTAAGCTAAATGCATGTTTCTCTAAATGGCAGCTTTGGCCTTTGAAACATAAAATTATTGTTTTAATGGAAAAATTTTTAAATAGCTAAGAGTTGAGTAGTTTACTAAATAATTTGTAAAACAAAAATACAATTTATATATATTATCTTTATATAAAATACGTTACACATTTTAATATATGTTAGTTATGTTTATCATTGTTATTAATAAATTTTTCTGTGGTAATTATACCAGTTTTACATTTGAAAGGCAAATATAGTACTGCAGATGCTATTTAAAAATAATCACATTAAAATTAAATTATTAAATCCACATGGTAGGTTGAAAAACATGAATATTTTATATATCCTTAAGTACTTACTTCAATAAATATGTATTGATACACAAAAATGATGCATTAGGTCCTATAGCATATACAAAGATGAAAGCAAATTTATCCTTTACCTTTCGGTTCTCAAAATATACTTTGAAAGGCAGATGAATACACGAGTAACCTTAGTACAAAAAAATAGGACGATAAGATCTATGATAGAAGCACACAAGTGGGAAATAATAATACCTACATGAAAGATATCTGTCACCAAATCCTTCTTTGTGTAGACTGCCAACGGAAAAATGAAGTTACCTATGCAATATATTTATTGTAAATTAATTAATATGTTTCATATCTGTACATCCTGAGAACACAATTGTATGGGTCTTACAAAAGAAAAGATCTCATTCCAGATGGTTGTAAGAGAGAAACTTCAGGTATACATAAGAGTTCTATTGTAATAAACACAATACAATAAAGTATAATAATCACTTCTAAATGGAACTGGTACCATTTCATCAACCACAAAGTTATTATAAATATTAGGAAGCATCAGTCTTCTAAAGTGATATGTAGTAGTTATGATATTAATAGATGGCCCTGATGATATTATTGTTTAAAAAATAAAAGCATAAGACCTTCCTTTTGGTATTCAATAAAGGGTGTGTGTGTATGTGTTGGATGGAAGATTTACCATCTTAAAATTTTTATAAATGATGGAGAGAACAAAATGACAGTATTCAGAATGATCAATTTTTTATTGTTTTAAAGAAAAATCATTATGTCAAACAAACATATAGTGAAAATATTGTAATTTAATTCTTTGGTATCCATAGGACAAAGTATATGTCAACAATGCATTGTAAATATTGACTAGATATTCTCTAAAATAGTTTTCATGTTGCTGTCGTTAGAGGAAAATACAAACATTATCCATATCTTTTAGATGAGATGTGTAAAAAATATTTAATATATATCCAGTGCTATGTCTTCATATATTTTCTGTCCTAAGCTGTAAATCAACAATGTGTATTTTAGAGGTCTATGCATCTCTACTGATTTGAGATGATAAATCTTTTAATATTCTCAGTTATTAATATATTATTACTCCTAACATTATTTATGAGTATCATTCTTCCATATGGAAATGAGTAGAAAAGAAAACAGGTCAAATACATTAGAATTCTTACCCAAATGAGTTCATAATTCCAGTGGAGAGAGTTTTTATCAGTAGTTATAGAAACTGCTAAGAAAAAAAAAGACAAAGGAGCAGTTGAAGCAGGTGGGTTTGTCACTAAACAGATGGGCTTGGAAGGAGTGCAGAAAAAAAAGGGAAAAAAACCCTTCAGACACAGGAAAAAGAGTGAACATTAATCAGAATGTTATTTCAAGTACATAGGGTAGTGTGAAATGATGTGTGAAGTTTCAAGTGGGTGGATAAGACAAATATATAACACAGGGGCATACTCATATCAAGCAGTTATGATATTTAGATTTCTCACCTCTCTATCATTGCAAGACCTCAAAATCCTTCAGAGTATGCCCTAGGGACTGGTTACATTTGCCTAAGGAAGAGATGCATTTGTATTATTTCTTAATAAGGTAAGACATTGAAAAACCTAAGAAACTGTTTAAAGATGTTTTATATTTGCCTAAAAATATGTCTCACATGAATATGAGCTATATGGCTAATGATACTTAAATAATGAAAATACTGTAGCTTACTATTTTGTTTTTATGTTTCGTGTTTTATGAATATGTCTGGTTTCATTTGAGTTCTAAACTCGAATACCTTTAAGTGTTAGGCAGTTTTCAATTATAGATTAAAATGGTCCTGTAAAGCAATAGTTTGGTAAGAAGAATTTGGAACTAAAGGCATTGGAAACCTTCATTTTAAGCATTCCATTAGCACAACAACAACAACAACAACAAAACGGTATATTGGTTGAATTAAGCCCGTGAGGCCTGAAAACTTCTAGAATGTCATGGTTTAACCACATGATTAATCTGGGCAATTTCAGCAATCAATCAATAAAGACAGAAACCTGAATTCCGAGTTCTAATTCTGCTAATTTTTATGGATTTAATGTAAGAAAATTATACTACATGACTTTCTTTTTTTTAAATTTATTTCAAAATATTAAGGGGTACGAACATTTTTGGTTACGTGGATCACTTTTGTCATGCTTGAATCATGGCTATAGGTATACCTGTCACCCAAATAGTGTTCATCGTACCCCTTAGGTAGGTTTTTACCCTTCGTCTCCTACCCATTTCCTCTGCTTGATTTCCCCTGAGTCTTACTTACCTGTGTGCACATGTGTGCTCATTGGTTAGTTCCGATTTAATAATGAGTATTTGTGGTGTTTGTTTTTCCATTCTTTAGATACTTCACTTAGGAGAATTGTCTCTAGTTCCATCCAAATTTTTGCAAAGGCATTAATTCACCTTTTTTATGTCTCAGTAGTACTCTGTGGTATACGTATACCGTATTTTATTAATTCACTCATGAATTGATTAGCACTTGGATTGATTCCACATATTTGCAATTGTGAATTGTGCTGCAATAAACATTCTAGTGCAGGTATCTTTTTGACAGAAAGACTTCTCCTTCAGGTAGATATCCAGTAGTGTGATTGCTGGATTGAATGGTAGGTCTACTTTTATTTCTTTCTCCATACTGTTTTCCATAGAGGTTGTACTAATTTTGAAAAAGTAAGATAATAGATATGAGCATTTTGTAAACTGTATAAGTACATGTGCATATACGTTTATGACATGATTATTCATTTGACAGCTTTTATGTTTAATTGGTTAGCTAACCTATCCTAATATTCAGGTATAAGCCACATGGTTGATGTCTGATTCAATTAGCAGTTACCTATGTGGTTTAAAAGGCATGAATCACCTACCCCATTTTCAATTTAATTGATTTCTTAAAGATAAACTTGTAAGTAATCAATCTATTCAGTCTTGGAGAACTTGCCTAAAATACTGTCTAAGGGCAGAGCAAACTTAGTGTGTACTTGTCCATTCATTCATTTCACAATTATTCAATTTTCATTTTCTTCCAGAGAAAATGTGTAAGCTGTAGGGGGATGTGCAGTACTGTGGTATTTTGGTAAAATACATACCAAGGTTATTGTTTAAGATGTTTATTCTCATTACCTAAAAAAATAGAAATAATAGTAAACTATAAATATGTATATTCAAGATATTTTTAAATACAAAGATATAGTTCTGCTCATTTAAACTGATATAGATTCATCCTTGTTTTTCTTTATTTTAAATATAATTTATTGAAAGCCCTAAGACCTCTTCTTTATCATTTCTCTTCAAATTTGACTTGCTATGTTATAATAGAATGTCATTAATATGAATGAAAACCTGAAGAGTTATACATACTCACACACATTTTCTCTAAAGCTTCATTGATTTCCCACCCACTAATTGAAACTGTAAAACTGTCTCTAGAGTTGGGCCATTTGATAAAGGATTCATTATAACACTTGAGTATAATTTTAAATAACTAGATTAATTCATCCTTCCATCCATCACTCCTTTATTCTATATATAATGTTTGCTTTGTTTCCTTCTCATGCCACTAGCCCAATTCCTCAGAATGTGAAGGGTGTTTAATCCTGCTTCGTGTCTCCTTCTTGAAAATCCCTACCTTGGAGAGACAAGAGATGGAATTTTAAGGATGGCAGGTTTTTGTTTTGGTTTCTTTGGGGACTTGAGTTGCTCTTAAAATTAGAGTATATGACACAAGAGAGCTCTTTCTGGTCTCCATTGGGTTTCTGAGCCTCTCCATATGATGTTTATTGAAAGCTGGCAACTGAAACCAGAATGCAATGTGATCCTAACTTATTTTTCCAGAATAGAGTGTAAGCCCCTGGACTGACATAGAATTGATACTTCCTAGTTTGATTCTACCACTAGAGGTAG
This sequence comes from Cheirogaleus medius, assembly GCA_008086735.1. Classification (NCBI taxonomy): domain Eukaryota; kingdom Metazoa; phylum Chordata; class Mammalia; order Primates; family Cheirogaleidae; genus Cheirogaleus; species Cheirogaleus medius. The sequence continues at coordinate 17,822,687 of VBSM01003157.1, read as the reverse complement.
GTCAAAATGAGAAACAAATTCCCATTTTGAGATTCTTAATATTTCTTTATGGATTCCCTTGGTTCTTATATTTCTGAGTGGGCACACATTTGCTCTGAAATTTCTGGAGTTCTCAGAAGATAGAAGAGTAGTACAAAATGATTCCTAAACCTATCCACGTGTAGTGCCTATATAAGCTGGTGTTTTAAGAATTTTGGAAACAATGAAAGAAATTCTTATATACCAATAATCTAATTTTATGTAAAATATCAGTTCAGTCTCCCAAGCCAAACTGAAACATAAAAATACTAGTCATCAAATCAAAAAAACATTTACAAACACCTCAGGTCAAAGAGCTACTGACTGTGAATATACTGTCATTTCAGAAAGTTACCACACACATAGAGTTTGAATATTTGTACCTTTTCAGTTTTGCTTATTACTAGATTTAATGGGACTTTGTGTAATCAAAATAATGCCAACGTATAAACTGAATATATTTCTGTAATGAAAATCAAGTTAATGATTATGGGTTCTGATGCATGTAATGTTATAAAGGCAATAATGAGTAATTTTGGAGGCAACTACTTTACATAATATTTTTATTATGCATTATTATCATAGAGAGAAATAAAACAAGAGCATTGTCAATATTGTTTGTAAATAATATGCAGCACAATATAGTGCAAAATTTTAAAACATTAGAATAAGAATACTGTTAGTTTATTTTAATAGTCTCTGTAAACATTTCAGAAATCCAAGCATACAGCTGCAGATACCATGGTCAATATCATAATTTTAATCCTTATTGAGTCTTTATGTAGTCTTATTTATAGAAAGACTAAAAACATCTTCACTCTTAGTACTTTTGATTAAATTATAAATGAGCAAAGGTCAGTACAGACTAACAATCAAATTGGGAGTATTATAATGATATAATAAGAAAGAAAAAATTAGTTTTCTACAAAAATAACAGTCTAGCTCTAAAACCAGAGTGCCCCTCAGAATTACACAGAAATCTTATTAAACATTAATTCCTGCATGACCAATGTAGACATTCTTATATATGTAGCCTTAGGATGAGCCTATAATTTGCATTTTTAATAAATAACCTAGGTGATCCACGGTCCTGCTTATGAAAATCTATCCCTCAGCAGAGCAAGATTAAGTTGTAAAGTTGTAAGTTTAGAAATGCTTTACCTATAAGCAAGATAACTGATTATATTCAGAGGAAATAGGAATATTTTATGAAAACAAAAACAAAAGACTTTCCCCATCTGTAGATAATATGATACTTTGGTACTTCATTTAATGAAGTAGTTCAAACTCATATATTCATGTCCAAATATATCTCTAGACACATGTCTTGGCTAAACTGCTTTATTTTTATAAGAGGGTTTAAACCCTACTTTCTGATATTTATATACACACTTAATTACAAAATATACATACAGAAGATTATATGTAATGTAACACACAATTTAAGGAGTAATAATAGAATAAATACTCAGGTGCCAAAAATTTACATAAAAATATAGAATATTACCTTAACCTTTGAAGATTTGTACATATCCACTCTGAATACCGTTCTTCTCTCTTTTTCTCAAAGGTAATTATTACCTGAATTTGGTTTGTCTTATTATTCTTTGGCATTTATTCTTTGTGCAACACATGTATGGTGCTCAAAACGTTGAAAATCAAGCACTGAATGAATCACAGTGAATGCTATTGGAAGCACTGGTGTAGGATTTTGGAGGCCCTGTTTGTGCCAGGCATGGGTTCATGCAGATTATGTGAAGATTAAAACTAGTACAATTTGGTGAGTGGAATCTCTTTGACTGTCAATACAAAACTAGGACATAAGAAGGAGCCTCTGCAAATGAAGGGCCAAGAAGCATAAGCTTCATTTGCTACATTGTAATTCTGCCTCTGGTGGGAGGTTTTTAGTGAAAAGTGAAGATATTCAGAGGGTCCTAGGATAGGGAAGAAACCGTTCTGGATAACTGGGAGGGGGCTCTTGGGGTGTGCAGGACAATGGGTGCTTGGCAAACAGTGAAGAAGTGCTTCAATGTTTTGACAGCTGGTATTGCCACACTGAGACAAATAACTGTTGGCCCATTTTACCATATATATGTGTGTATCTATTCCTATATATCATTATGATATATGATATCTATATATCATAATGATATATGATATCAATATATGATATATGATATAGGCACACATATACATATATAGTCTTCCCTATCTTGAATGCTACATAAATTAATTTATGTGCATGCTCTTCTGATACTTGTTTATATTTTATTTTGATAAATATCATATTCATATCACTTTCATCATCATATATCATTTATCTATTTGAACATGGTACAATTATTTAGTCATTATCTTCTTAATGAACATTCATGTCATTTTATTTTGTTTTGCTATATTAACAATGCTAACATTGATGATTTTTTCATGTATTCTGGTGGATTTATATAGAGTATTTTTTAGGGAATTCATATTAATATTTATGTAAAGAATATCCTTAGGAGTGGAATTGCTGCTTCTTGGGTATACAGGTATTCAATTTTCTATGTTATACCAAATTATTTCCCAAAGGATTTACACCAATCAAAATGCCTACTAGAAGTGGATGAGAGTTCTAGTTGCTCTAGACCTTTGTTGATACTTATTTCCAAGTGGTAAAAAGAATCATTAAAATTATATTTTAACTATTTTTCATTTCCCTAATAAGGGAAAGCTTCTTAGTTATAATTACGAACCATACTTGTTTCCTCTTCTGGGCATTGCCAGTTCATGTGTTTTACCTATATTGTCTATTTCTCATTGATTTATAGGAAGTACCTTAACACAATTAGGGCCATATATGACAAACCGACAGCTAACATCATACTGAATGGAGAACAGCTGAAAACTTTCTTTTTTCTTATGATCTGGAACAAGACAAGGATGCCCACTCTTACCCCTGTTATTCAACATAGTACTGGAAATTCTCACCAGAGTAATCAGGCAAGAAAAAGTAAAAGAGGGCATTCAAATTGGAAAGGATAAAGTCAAATTGTCCCTGTTTGCAGAGGATATGTTCTAACATATAGAAAAATCTAAATCCTCCACAGGAAAACTCTTAGAACAGATAAATAAAGTCAGTAAAGTTGTAGGATACAAAATCAACATACAAAAACCAGTAGCATTTCTGCACATGAACAAATAACTAGCTGAAACGAAACCAAGGAGGCAATCTCATTTACAATAGCTATAAAAATATACCTAGAAATAAATTTAACCAAGGAGGTGAAAGACGTCTACAAGGAAAATTACAAAACACTGATGAATTAAGTCGAAAAAGATACAAACAAATGAAAAGGCAGCTCTTGCTCATGGATCAGAATAATTAATATTGTTAAAATGACCATACTACTCAAAGCGACCTATAGATTCAATGCAATTACTATCAAAACACCAATGACATTCTTCACAGAAATAATAATAAAAAAAACTTACACTTTGTATGGAACTACAAAAGACCCCAAATAGTCAAAGCAATCCTGACCAAAAAAACCAAAGCTAAAGGCATCACATTGTCAGACTTCAAAATATACTACAAATCTGTAGTAAACAAACCAGCATGTTAATTGCATAGAAACAGACACATACACCAATAGAACAGAATAGAGGATGTAGAAATCAATCCACATATTTACAGTCAACTTATTTTTGACAAAGGTGCCAAGAATATTAATTGGAAAATGGACAATCTCTTCAATAGTATAAATGGTGATGGGAAAACTGGATATCTGTATGCAGAAGAATGAAACTATAACTCCCCTCACCCTATACAAAAATAAACTTAATTTTTGTATAAATGTAAAAAAAAACTAAATTTCAGGTTCAAAACTGTAACAATATTAAAAGAAAATATAGAGTAAACACTTCAGGAGAGTGATCTAGGAAAAGATTTTATGATTAATTCCTCAAAAACACAGGCAACAAAAGCAAACATAAACAAATGGAGTTTACCAAAAGAAAAGGCTCTCACAGAGCAAATAATAATAATAATAGGAAGAACAATCAACAAAGTGAAAAGGAAATGTACAGACTAGGAGAAAATATTTTCAAAGTATTCATCCAACACTGGATTAATATCCAGAATATACAAGGGACTCAAACATCTCAACCACAAAACAAAACAAAACAAAACAGTCGAATTAAAAAATGGACAAATGATCTGAACAGACATTTCTCAAGAGAAGACATACAAATGGCCAACAAATATATGAAAAATTCTCAACATCACTAATCATCAGGGGAATGCAAATCAAAACCACAATGTAGTATTATCTCAACCTACTTAGGAAGGCTATTGTCAAAAAGACCAAAAAAAAAAAAATATGCCAAGAATGTGGAGAAAAGAAAACTTACACACTGTTGGTGGGAATATAAACTAGTACAACCACTGTAAAGAAAAGTATGGAAGTTCTTCAAAAATATGCAAATAGAATTGCTACATGATTCAGCAATCCCATTACTGGGCATTTATCTGAAATAAAGGATAGGAGTATATCAAAGAGACATCTGCACCCCCATGTTTATTACAGCGCTGTTCACAGTAGTCAAGATATAGAATCAACCTAGGTGCCCAACAACAGATGAATGAATGGTTGAAACTGGAGGACATAAAGTCAAGTGAAAAAGCCAGGAATGGAAGGTTAAACACTGCATGTTCTCCCTCATTTGTGCAAGCTAAACATGTTGCTCTTATAAAAGTGAAAACTAGAACAGAGGATACCAGAGGCTCGGAAAGGTATGGGGCAGGTAGGGATAAGGAGAGATATGTTAAAGGATATGAAATTACAACTAGACAGGAAGAATAAGTTCTAGTGTTTTATACTACTGTGGAATGACTATAGATAATGATATTAATATATTATATAGTTTCTAATAGAAGGAGAATATTGAATTTTCCCAACACAAATGATAAATGTTTGTGATGATAGCTATGCTAATATATAGGTAATGATATATAGGTAATGATATATATTGAAATATTAGTATGTACCCAATAAATATTTATAATTATTTTGTCAATTAAAAATGAAATAAAAAATTAAAAATCCTTTGAATATTGGTAATTTCTCTCATGTTCTTGTTACTCAGTTTTTCTTTTAACTTTCCTATGTATCTTTTAACAAGTTGCAAGCCTCATTATTAATGTAGTCATATTCATCAATATCTTCATTTGTGGTTTATAGTTTTTGTACCTTGTTTAATAAATTTTCCCTATCAAGAATCTCTAAAATATTATTTATTACTTCATTTTATTTACAAAGTATTATAACTTTTTTACTTTCATTTAACTCCTTAGCCCTCTTAAAATAGATTTTTTGTTATTTTATATTTTGCAAGAAACACATTAAATTTCTCTCCCTTTTGTTTTTTATGATTAGTCAGTTCCAACCATATTTATTGTAAAATCAATACTTTCCATCACTGAGTTGTATTGCCCATGTATTATATATTGGGTTTCAAATAGTTTTCACAGTCTCTGTTTCTGGTCTCTTAAAAATTCTATCGGTTATTTGTGCCCATTCAGTGACATACTATCTTAATTGCCATAATTTTCAAATTAGGCTTTTTAGGCATATCCTCTCAAATAATTTCCATTTTAAGAAGTGACTTGGCTCTTCTTAGTCATTGCTAGTCCATATAATTTTTAGAATTAATCTATCATTTTACAAGAAAATTCCCATAACACCACATCAGAAATGGAATTATTTTAATTATTGAAATTTTCTGCCTAGGCATATCAGTATAACATGTATGCTCTTATTTAATACTTTCAAAAGGGACAACACTTTTTTCCCTTAGAAACCATGATCATTTTTTAATTATGTTATGTGCATTGTTTTTGTCACTATATAAATAGAATTTTAAAATAATTTTCTTTTATTTTTCTCAGATTTATTCATCTATCCTGATGCTAGGTACCATGTAGCTTGCATTTTGTATAGTATTTTAATATGTAGGAAGATTAACCCCTTTCAGTATTTGTCTTTTGGGGGAACATTCTCAGATATACAATTAAAAATAATTTTAATTAAAATTATATTTCATTTATATATCTTAGAACTGATTTTTTGATATTAAATGTTTCCATTCAAATATATGGTATATCTTTCCATTTATTTAGATCCCATTTTATGTCACTTAATCATTATAATTTTTAAAAATAAATTATGTTTAATAATTTTGTTCTAAGTATTCTGGCATTTTATAACTGATATACATAAAGTATATTTTTCATTTTCTGTTTTCAGATGGTTAATGCTATATTAGAGAAAAGCTAATGAGTTCTCCCTTTAGCATGTCTCTACCATATTTCCAAAATATCTTAGTTTTTCCCCACAATCTCTTAGAGTTTTTTAGGTAGGTATAAAATAACATAATATTTTGTCATTTCTTTCCCAATTCACTTGAGTAGACTAATAAAAACAACTTTGAATGAAAATGGTGATAGGCACTATTGCTTTATTACTGACTTAGAAGAAATGGCTTTAGCATTTTACCATTTAGAATTATGATTGCTGTTTGTTTTTGAGAACTGGTCTGTCATATTTAAATACAGTCTTTCTATTGCTAACTTACTTGGAGTTTTAATAACTTGCAATGGTGGAATTTTATCAGATGACTTTTTGCATCTATGATGTAAGCATGGGACTTTCTCCTTAAGTTATTGAAGTTATTGTGATATTAATTTTGTTTTTATTTAACCATCCTTGCTCCCTGGAATAAATATTTGCTCTTAATGTATTACTTCTTTTGTATAATGCTGGTTGTAGTTATGATTTAACTACATTAGAAGTAACAGAATATATGTGTATATATATTCCAAAGATAAATATATATATATCTTCTTTCATTATATTGCATATTTCCCCCTCAGTAATGAAATCTTTTAATTTAAATTAAAACCATAGTAATTTTATGAAAAGGGGGAACATGAGTGTCACAGATGAATACAGCCAGATTTTTCTTGAAATTTGTTTGTCTAAGGAAATACATAGTAAACCACTTTTAACATTGATTTTATGCTAGAAATCTTGGTGAACTAACTCATTTGCTTTCATCTCTTTTCTGTAGATATTTTAAGGTTTCTATATAGATCATACTATATGCAAATAATGACACTTTTGGCTTATTCACTTTCAATGTCTATAAATTTTATTATTTTTAACCCTTAGCTATGACCTATAACTTTTGTTCAATATTGAATGAAATTATGATATCTTCCTATATTTTCCTGTTTCTGTTACTAAAATGAATGCTTTTTACTTTTCACCATGAGTATTTTGTCTGTTATAGATTTTTGTTGCTCTTTATTAAGTTAAATAAATCTGATATTAGTTTTCAAAGACATTTATATCAAATGTCTGTTGTCATCAACTGTTGTCAAAAGCTGTTATTGCATGTATTGAAAAAGTTCCTACATCTTTTCTTTAATTGATTTGGAAATGCATATTAATTCATTTTCTAATAATGAACCAGCCTCATATTCCATGAATAAATCATTCTTGATGGTGATTTTTTTCCTCTTCAGAGCACTGAATTTGTTTTAAGATTTGCTCCTCATTCATGTGTAAGATTGGACATTATTTTCCCTTTATTTTGTTTATTTTTTCCTGTGTCTGATGGCAAAAGATATACTAATTCTCTTAAAAGTGAGTTGGCATATACTGAATTATTATTTAGGAGATATACTTATATCTCCTTAAATTTTGTGTAATATTAGACTAATTAACTCCTTTCATGTTTAATAGAACTCCCCTCACAACCCCTCTTGGCATAGTGGTTTATTTGTAGGAAGATTTAATTTGTAATGGTTATAGTGCCTATGGTCTAAGGAAAAAAATGGTCTTTTTCTCTGGTTCCTGGTACAAGGCCCTTTGGATTTCCTGAGTGGTAGGGTAGTAGGAGTATTTTTCGTTCTAATGAGGTGACTCTTAGTGGGCCTCTGATAGCTTCAGCATGGGATTTGCCACCAGAAAGACCAAGCCTTGATTAGAAGCTTGGACATTTCAGCTCCACCCCCTGACCTGTGGGAAGGGGCAAAGGCCGTGAGATTGAGTCAATCAGCAGTGTTCAGTGATTTAACCAATTATGTCCATGTGATGAAACCTAAATTAGAAAGTCCTAAATGATAGGGTACAGAGAGCTTCCAAGTTGTTGAACATGTTGAGGTGTTGGGAGAGAGGTGCTCTGACTTATTTAATAAACTAAATTCTTGTCCTAGCAAAATATGGAAGGACTTTTTGTTATTCCTACTGTAGCCTTGCCATTGCTCACTAGGTAAATAGAGATAAATCCTGCCAGAGCCTCTTCCCTTTAGATGTTTTTATCATTTTCTTCAAATTATTCCAGGTCACACATGCCAAACTCTCTGAATGATTAATGTGCATGCTCCCGCCCCCACCCATGCACACTTGTTTTAAGTTGAATGGGCAACCTCTTTATCCCATAGAGGTGGATTGAAGAGAAATACAGAGCAGCAATAGTTCTCTAATGACCTATTCTCTCTCCTCAAAACCTTGTAAAGAAGCTGGAGATGGAATGATATGCTGATTAATACATGCTGAATTGTTCTTCATATTCTTTTAGGGTATACTACTTGGGTGGTCCAGAATTTAGTTTTAAAATGTAGGATCACTTGGTGCCTATTTTGCCATCCTTTGTTTCTAATAGAAATAATTACATTTTATAACAGCTATCACTATCAAATGTTGAAAAGTATCACATATGTCTCACACATTCAAAAGGTGTACAAGGCCTTGAGGAAGGCCTCTGGCAAAATTCCTTTTCACTCTCTTAGGACCTATAGGGCTCTTTTGGGTGTTACAATGCTTTCTTAGAAAAGAAAATAATCTTTTTTTTTCTCTCTCTCTCTCAACAAGTCCCTATTCTTCTTATCTTTAAAATTATTTGATCAGTTTATTTAATTATACAAGTACATGTGTAACTTTCATCACTTTTAAGCAATACAAGAATCAGACTATACATTGTACCTATATTATTATCTCTGACTTAATTATACCACAATAGGCATATTTTCCCTTTTTCTTATTCTTTTTCAAATCTGGTATTATTCTGATATATTAGTACACTTGTATTTAACTACTTCGAGTAAATTGATTTGTGGTTTTTTGAGTGTTTTGTTTTGTTTTGTTTTGTCTTGTTTTGTTTTTGCTTACCAGGCAAATATCATCTACTCAGCTCCTGCCCTGATATCTAGTTGGTTATAAGGTCTTTTGATTCCATTTTCAAAATCTCTGTTCAATATATTCCCCTCTTTTGTGTTTCAAATGCTGCTTTACTTATTCATTCATCTAACTTAGATTATTTTATCATCATTTTCTGTTTTACTAAATATATCCTAGCTGGTCTCCTTAAATTTAGTTTGACTCATTTTGAATTGACTTTTGCATATCATATCTTAGTGAAGGAAAGAGTCAATAACCAAAGCCCCAAAGAAGAGTAGGGATGCAGTTGCCCTACAGGAACACCTGCAAACAAGAATGGGCATGTGTCATGAATACATCCTTGTCTACCTTCTCTGTATTCCCATTGAGAGCAGTGTGCCTTTCCCAGATAACTAAAAACATGACTTCTGGAAGGCAGCCCCCAAGTTATATATATTGACATTTCTTCCAATGGAGAAGAAACACTTTTTCCAAGTCCTAAGTTCACATGGCTGTAGGAGTTATTAGAATATGGAAATGTTTCCATATTCTTAGAGGAATAGCTGCAACTTCTCACTCCTGTCACTCCTGTGCCTCCCTGGGACCCACAGGAACATCAAGCAAGTGAAGTTTATTTCTCATTCAGCATGGGTAGTTCTGGGTCCTGTTTCCCTGTCAATTCTGTTTTTAATGTTCCTAAATAGTTCTTATTAAGAATATTAAAAATCATCTCTAGATTTATCCTCCTAATTCAAGAAACTAGCTCTTCAATTTCATGCTTATTTTTATGAAATATGTAATTTATATAGATAGAGCAATAGATATGAAATCAAAGTATGGTCCAATATAGTCCAATATATTATATTAAATTTTACTTTTATTCATGGAAGATATAATTTACTAAAAATATAATAAGATATATTATACTAAAATACTTGATGTAGCATTACTATTTCATTCCCTTTTTTGTTTCTTATTTTTCTATTTTAAATTTTCTTTTCTATTTAAAGAAGATAGATGTTACTTCCGATTTGAGAATTGATGAAATAGTCAGTTCTGAAGCTAATTTACTTTCTAAAGGGCATTTCTTTCTTTTGTTATCAAAATTGAGTTACTTCATTTCAGTTTGGAGGCTATTCCCTTAATGTCACTGCTACTTTAAAGTTCTTCAAATCATAAGAAACATTCTTCTGCTTGACTTTATTTAGCACATCTTTATAGTAATTCATCTGACCACTCTATTTGGGAAAACTTGGGTATTTTGTTGCATTGATTCTTTATAAGAACTGTCTCAAGTATTATACATGAAAACTAAGTGACACCTGATACTACTTTAAAATTAAATAAAATACATGTGGCTGTTCACTAGGTTATGATTATCAGTCAATACGTGTGACACAGATGAATATCTTTTGAAAACTGCAACTGATATGAAGACATTGGACAGCTGGACTCTACAGGAGGTATTGCTTGCAAAACACTCTCATTTTTTTAAACTGTGTGGTTTATCATACGATAACCTTATTTGTTTACAACCTTTATCTCTCCATCAATAAATACTGAGCAGTTCATAATATCTTAGTTTTTGTTGTTGCTCTATAAAAGTAATTCTCTCTATCCATCTTTTAAAAATTTTTTTTGGACTCTCTCTAAATTTCTAAAAAGAAAAAAAAAAGTAGTTCTAGCAGAACCAGTTCAAGTACATTTGATGCTATATACAGATTGCATATAAAAAGATCTCTAAAGAGGAGTTATGGTTGACTGCTAAACATCGCTGTTATATTTCAAAATTGATTTTGTAAATTTGTTCAAGTCTCTGTGCACATAATTCAGTATATGAGATCCAGAAAAGCAATAAACAACACACTAATGAAATAAACTACTCAATTTAATACATATCACTTGAGATCATGGGCTAGATTCAATAATTTCCACCTTGAAAATGAAAATCTTGCCAAATAATCTCTAAATTTTTCAAAACCATATTTTTCCCAGTGTGACAGTAAACTCAACATGCATTTGTTGCTGGAATTTAGAGCATTGTATGCACTCATCAAAGGAATTAAAAATACTAGATTATCCATTGATTATGAGATAAAGATTTCTTAAAACTGATGCAGACATGGATTGTGTAATTTTTCCGCAAAAATATTTTTGAAATTCTGTTATGTATCCATATAGAAAAATGAATTAGACTTTTTTTTTGTAAATAATTATTCCTGTTACTTGTGAGTGGATCAAGAAGCTGAAACTGCTTCTCAAGTTAGCAAGATCATACAAACTTTATGATATTTATATTCTATCTTTCTTAGTCCAATTATATTTGAAGTTCTGTTTTTCCCGTTTGTTTATAGTTTATCTGTACAGTTCAGAAAGACCTTCCATAACAAATATATAAAGCCAAGAGTTTCTTGCATAGTTATTTGAACAATGCTTTTGAAGATCAATAACAATATTTGAAAACTCTTGAGAGAGACGACTTCCATCTCTGTATATTTATCATCAAATCATCTTATTAATATGTTCCTTTAATGGCTATTTCTTTGGGTTTATAGTACATTTTGTTTTGTCATTGATGATTTAAACTTAAGTATCATAACGTTTACTTATCCGAGAAGGCTGAATTTCTTAATTCACCTTTGACTCATCAACAAATTTATAGACAAGGTGACACATCATTAATGATAAAGATAGCTATTGTTTTGATGATATAATGCAACCTTTTGAAATAAGGTAAAGATGAATGATACTTCTGCCTAAATAATCTCAGTGGCTACATTTTCTTTGAAAAGTATTCAACATCACAGTTTATCATAAGCAGTATATCCTATAAAGTAAGTAGTATAATATTCATGCCTTTTTGTGGTTAATTTTATTTCAAAGGACATACATTAAAACCACTATTTATTAATAATGGAGGCATAGTTAATGTTCTATGCTAATTAGTCAATATATAGGTTCACTCACACACAAAAAAATGATTGAATTGATACACTAAGCCTACACTAAGTTGAATTTGATGTATCGTTTCTAACTGATATGGAGCTTACTATGAACTTTTATGTCTCCAATTAAAACACTAGGGAAAACACCACAAGTGCACTCAAGCTTTTTCCAGTCAGTCAATCTGTCATCATAGTAAGCATGGCTGTCTGTTCTGCAATTTTCCAGTGCCAGTGTGATATTCACACACCATCTGCCGACTTCTCCTTATTGCTATTCAGGCTCCATTGCTGGTATTCATTTCTCATTTTGGTCATCATAAGTCAGCATGTTTGTGAAAATCCAGTACTGCTTGCTGAACTAATACGTGTACAACTGCTGTTGAATTTAGGCCCTGGGACTTATATTGCTGCTCTGATAATTTCCTATGGATTCATCTTCTGCAAAATTCATGGACTAACATATTGTACTGAAAGCACACAGTAAAATAAGACATTCATTTTTCAATAGGAAAGAATATGAGAAATCATCAGACCCCGGTTTTCTTTTTTCATCACTATTGTAAAAGTGCAATTTTACTTGCATAAATCCTATTTTTTTTTCCACTTAAAGCTCTTCGGACATTATCTTTTATTTGAGTGACCCATATTACTTGGTGTTTTGTCATACAAAAATACATCTAAGAATTAAGTTGATCTAGAGGTCAACACCTTAACTTCTACCTAAAGTCCTGGCTCCCAACTTGCAGAGTAAAAGCCATCATTTCTCATTTCTGTTGCTTTATCATTTCATACTATTCTTCTACACAACACCTTATATAATCCTTTCTCTCTATTAAATTCAAACAGAACATCCAATACAAATTTGAGGTATCTATCACACTTTCTTATATGCTTCCATGTGACATGCCATGCTTCAAGCAAACTCTTTTCTCCCCAAATCCACAAAACCACTTAATTTCCCTTTTTAAACCCAGATGTCAAAGGCATTAGTTGCCTTTAAGTTCAGATTATAAGGTTATGCTCCTCAGATTCTAGTGTCTATACAATGCTTCTTTTATCATTTGCTTCCTTAATATTTTATGCTCTATATTAGCCAGCATAAAGACTAAGTCCCAGACTTTTACGTAGTTGAGTAATAAGAGAAAAGACTGAGAGTTTGGGATGTTCCATTTGGGACCTGCCCTGCCCCCCACCTTTGCATCTAAGACTCTATGGGAAGATGTGACTATTCTTTGGGAGGTCAATTTGCCCTCCCTAACTCACCACCACTTGGTGTCTTATGATCATCAATACTAATCTCATTTATCCTCTACTCTTCATTTTGTCAGACATCTTCAGAAACCCAGGACTCCAGTTCATCTCTCTTCCTCCAGAGTTATCACTGCTATACAGGTCTTCAAATCATCCTTTTGTGAGATAATCTTACTTTCTTCCTAAATTCCTGAAATATTTCCCCCAGTGTTCTCTCCAAATGCTCTATAACCTCAACCTTCATGCTTTGCTCTAACTAACTGACACCCAGCTCTCCCTGGGGCCACTGCCTCTTATATAGAGAGTGGCTGTTTTCTCTTACACACTGTTTTCTGTATTTGGATGTGAGGTAATATTGGTTTTCTATTGCTGTGCTGGCAGATTACCACAAACTTAGTGACTATAAACAACACAAATTTATTAACTTATAATTTTGGAGATTAGAAGCCCAAAATGGGTTGGCAGGGCTGGGTTTCTTCTTGAGGTTTAAGGGGAGAATAATTTCTCTTCGTTTCCAGCTTTTAGAGGCTGCTCACAGTCTTGACTTCTGGTTTCATCACTCTGAACTCTGTTTCTATTGTTATGTCTTCTTCATTAACTCTGATCCTCCTGCATCCCTTTTATGGGGACCTCTGAGATTTGTCTCACATGATAATCAGGAAAACTTACCCATTTCAAGATCCTTGACATAATTACATCTGCAAAGTCACTTAATATTCACAAGTTCTGGTGATTAGGGCATGGGTATCCTATTAGTCTTCTGTGTTTTCCATTCCTATGTTTCCACTCTCTTTAGCCTAAACAACTATGTTTAGCTTAAACAACTAAATTATGTCCTTGAAAGGAGGAAGGAAGGGAAGGAAGGAAGGAAGGGACAGAGGGAAGGAGAGAGGAAGGAAGAAAGGAAAAAGAAAGGGAAGGAGGAAAGAAGGAAGAAAGAAAAAGGAAAAAGAAGCAGTCCTCAGCTTTTTACAGCTTTTCATATATTAACTGACTTTCTTGTTTAGGTATCAACCTACATTTCAAATTGAAACCCTACCAAGGACATTTTGAATATTTGATGTAACTGGAAGCCATTTAACAGTAATTGGAAACCTAGTTTCACAGAGAGTGTGAAAATAATTTTTCACTGTAAGTTTCCAGGTAAAATAGAAGGCTTGAAATAAGTGTACTAAGTGTACTATCAGTTTTTGTCAACATTAGTAAAGATAAAAGTTTGAAATTTTTGTAAAGAATAAATTTCATTGTGTATATTTAAGGTATATGACATGATATTATAGAATACGTATAGATAGTAAAAAGTCACGATGCCGAAGCAAATTAACATGTCCATCAAACATTTAACTATTTTTACTTTTTAATAAGTAAAATTGGAAATGAAAAGGGAGACATTACAACTAATACCACAGAAGTACAAATAATCATGAACACATATGCCAATAAATTGAAAAACCTAGAAAACATGAATAAATTCCTAGGAACATATAACCTACCAAGACTGAATCATGAAAACATGAAATAATCTAAGTAGATTAATAAGAAGTAAGGAGATTGAGTTAGTAATAAAAAGTCTCCTATGAAATAAATGTCCAGAAACAAGGGCTTCACTGCCTAATTCTACTAAACATTTAAAGATGATCTAATACCAATCCCTCTCAAACTATTCTGAAATATTGAAGAGGAAGGACTATTTCCAAACTCATTTGAAGATGCCAGCATTATTCTGATATCAAATACAGACAAGGACACTACAAGAAAAAAAAATTAAAGGCCAATACTCCTGATGAATATAGATGCAAAAATCTTCAACAAAATACTAGCAAACCAAATTCAACAGGACATCAAAAGGATCATTCAACAGGATTAAGTGGAATTTATCCCTGGGATGCAAGGGTTCAACATATGCAAATCAATAATTGTGTATCACCATATTAACAGAATGAAGGACAAAGACCATATGATCCCCTTAATGGATAAGAAAAAGCATTTGACAAAATTAAAAATCCTTTCATTATAAACACTATAAAAAATTAGGCATAAAAGAAACATTCCTCAACACAGTCAAAGCCATAAATGACAAGCTCATAGCTAATATCATACTCGATGGTGAAAAGGTAAAAGTCTTTCCTTTAAGATCGGGAACAAGACAAGGATGCCCACTCTTGCCACATCTGTTCAACATATTACCGGAAGTCTTAGCTAGAACAATAATGTAGAGGAAAAAAAGAGAAAAGGAAGAAGTGAAGTTGTCTCTGTTTGCTGATGACACAATCTTATATGCAGAAAACCCTACAGATTCTACCAAAAAAAAACTATTAGAACAGTTAGATGTATTCAGTAAACTTGCAGGTTACAAAATTTACATACAAAAATTTGTACACTAACAATAAAATATCTGAAAAAAAAATTAAGAAAAGAATCCCAGTTACAATAGCATAAATACTTAGGAGTAAATTTAACCAAGAGGATGAAAGATCTATATACTTAAAACTATGAAACATGGATAAAAAAAAATGAAGACATAAGTGGAAAGGAATTTTGTGGCCATAGATATGAAGAATTGATATTATTAAAATGCTCATACTACCCAAAACAATCTATAGATTCAGTACAATCTTTTTTAAAATTCCTATGTCATTTTTAATAGAAATAGAACAAAACAATCCTAAAATTTTTATAGAACCACAAAAGACCCTAAATAGCCAAAGCAATCTTGAACTAAAAGAACAAAGTTAGAGACATCACATTACCTGACTTCAGAACATATTACTGAGCTAAAGTAATCAAAACAGCATGGCACTGGCATAAAAGCAGACATATTGACCAAGGGAATAGGATAGATAACCCAGAAATAAATCCACACATTTATGGTCTTTTGATTTTAGACAAAGGTGATGAGAACATACAATGAGTAAAGAACAATCTCTTCAATAAATGGTGTTGGCACAGCTGGATATCTACATGCTGAAGAATGAAATTCAATCATTATCTCTAATCATATACTAGAATAAATTCAAAATGAATTAAAGACTTAAATATAAGACTTGAAACTGTGAAGCTACTAGAAGAAAACATAGGGGAAAAGCTTCATGACAGATACCTAAAAAATGCTCATCATAACTAATCAGGGAAATGCAAATTAAAACTATAATGAAATATCACCTTACATCAGTTAAAATGGCTTAGTGATCAATATAGCTAATAACTGAGATTAGTGCATTTCAGTATAACTAAATTTCTAATGTTTTCATCACAAAAATGTTAACTATTTGAGGTGATGAATATGTTCATTAGATCAGTTTAATATTTACATATTGTATTCAAAAATCCAAAACCACTTTGTGCCCCATAAATATATATAACTATAATTTGCTAATATATGATAACAAACAAATCAAGTAGAGCCTTCTCTGTCAATTGAACTGAAGTGTAATAATTAAAATAAGCTATAACATTGAGGTCATCATCCAACACCATCCCTATTTTAAAGATCTCCAGTAAATACGACTAATGTTCCAATTCCTAACCCCATTCCCCATGTGATGCTGCTTTATATTCTGTAATCATTCAGCTTCATGCATCTTGTTTTGATGTCTTTGCTGTCCTTTTTATTTTGAAACCCATACCCTTCCAGTTGTCCCTTATGCCCAAATTACTTCATGAAGTCATTCGTTCCCCAGTGACCATACTTCTTCAGTCCTGCAGGTAAACAACTTCCAAAGGTAATAGATGGCTGAGTTGTGTCACTTTTCTTCAAAAACTTTTTATTTTTACTAAAGCAGACCATTCCCTGCTTGTAGTGATGGCAGGGAAGTGGAGAATGGCAGAAAGGGTCTCTAATAGCAAGCAAAGTGGGTCCCTGTATTAGTTGTGGATGGGAACTAACTGAAACATGGCAATATCTGTCTTTTTATGTGGACACATATTGAAGGAAGATAATAGATTTAAAGATGTAACCCAGAAGTCAGGAAAAAGGCACAAAAATCCCATGCATGTGGATAATTAGTCATGATAAGACAAATTTCACAGGGCAGAAAAGCTATGTACTAGAGTTCAGTTGCTATGCAGAAGTTAGGTGGATATTGCTTGCCTTGGAAGAAATGTTTTAGGATACAATATCTCTAATATTATACATAGTTGGGGCACAAGGAGAGAGTAGTACGCTGCCACAGGAGGAAAACATGGGTAATTTCAGTCTCAACTGATGGAATGGATTTGAAGCTGGTATTCAAAACACAAGAGAAAAAATTAAATTTAATATTCTATATTATCACTATTATTTTCAATAATTATCAAATACCCATATTTAATGCTTTACCCATTTATATTCAATATGAGAAGAATTAATTTGCCATTTTGTTCAAATTTCCTCCAAAATAACAATTCATGGCTAAATATGATTATGAAGTAACTACCAACTATATAGTGACAATAATTATCACATAGTGAAATGAGTGTCACTTTCTTAGTAATTTTTGATTATACTGAACAGAGATCTTCTCTAATTCTATTATTTCTACTTATCAAAGCATGAAAAAAACCTCAATAAATGTTTTCAAAACTTTAATTATGAAAACATGGAAGATGATTAATTTATATAACTTTATCTCATTGAAGTTTTCCTTAAAAGTTTAGCTGATGTGGCTTTTCCCTCCCTTTCTACCCTACTCAACAGTGTTAGCATGAGCTTTTCCATTCAGTTAGCTTTCAATGAGAATGTTTTAAATTAGAATTTAAAGCCATTATGCCCAAAATAAAATAAAATCAGCATTTTCCCCAATATTAACTGTTTTACTCTTTCTTTTCTTTTCTTTTTCTTTTTATTTCAACAAATTATGGGGGTACAAATTTTAGGGTTTCAAATAATGCCCTTGCCCACCCACCTCCCACAAGTCTGAGCTTCAAGCATGACCATCCCTCAGATGGTGCACGTCTCACTCATTATGTATGTATATAACCGCTCCCCTCCTCCCTCCCACCCGCCCAATACTCCATTAATGTAGTTCCTATGTGTCCACTTAGGTGCTGCTCAGTTAATACCAGTTTGCTGGTGAGTATATGTGGTGCTTGTTTTTCCATTCTTGGGATACTTCACTTAGTAGCATGGGTTCCAGCTCTATCCAGGAAAATACAAGATGTGCTATATCACCGTTATTTCTTAGAGCTGAATATTTTATTCACATTTTATTAAGCCATTTATGAATTGATGGGCACTTGGGTTGTTTCCACAGCTTTGCAATTATGAATTGTGCTGTTATAAACAATCGAGTGCAGGTGTCTTTTTTGTAGAGCGTCATTGGATCTTTTGGGTAGATGGCCAGTAATGGGATTGCTGGATCAAATGGTAGATCCACTTCTGTCGCTTTAAGGTATCTCCATATTGCTTTTCATAGAGGTTGAACTAGTTTGCAGT
>VBSM01003157.1:17766311-17790121 GCA_008086735.1 Cheirogaleus medius | reverse complement strand
AAGAAAGAAAAGATCGGGAGAGAGCCCCAGAAGACCTTGCAAATTTCACATTTCTTCTACTCTCCTCTTTAATTGAAAATAGCATGGACCAGTTCTTCTCAGTCATCAATCAATTGGGAATTTGTGAAAATGTATATTCTGATTTGTTAGGTTTGGAATAGGGACTGAGATTTTGCATTCCTACAAAGCTCTGAGGTGAGGCTCATGGACCATACTTTGAACATCAAGGTCTATATTACGAGCATCAGCCATGGATTCGCTACCTCTGCACTTTATATGCTTATGCACTGTATCTTAATTCCAAAACTGAACTACAAAAATCACCAGATACTTGAGGAGTGTCACATAATATATGAAATAGAGTAAAATAAGAATCAAATTTAGTAAAACAAAACTTCAAGCTAGTATCAAAAAAGAGAAAAAGAACTGCACCCATATTACAAAAAGGAAGATAGATTCTTTAGAATTAAAATGAAATTTTTAATTAAAACTTTTAACAACTAGGGTAAATAGACTGGGCACAATAGGAGAGCAAATTGATAAGTTAGAATAATCAAAAAATTATTTCATAAAGCAGAAAAAATATTAAGAAAACAAATATAAAGCTGGTTCTGATTCTTCCTGGGATTCAGAAAACTGGAAAGAACATCATTCCCATCAAAGAATAGAGGAAATTATAGAAAAATTATAAAGTCAAATTTTTTGGATTTAAAATCTAAGAGCAAAAAATTATTTTGGAAATTAATTTTTATTAACTTGCCATGATAATTTGCAAAAGATAGTTTTTTTTCTTTGGTTTGGTTTGGTTCTGTTTTCAAAAAATGCTGTTAAAGTGTTACAGCTTTTTTAGAATTTGTCTAGCAGGTTTTTGGTTTTTACCACAAAACTCTCCATGGGAGGAAACGAAGCTACTAAGACAATTGTATATCCATATGCCAAAAAAAGAGAAAACAATCTTTGACTCATACATCACAAAATATACAAATATTAATTGACAATGGATTGTAGACCTAAATATAAAATCTGAAATATAAAACTTCTAGAAGAAAGCACAGCAAAAAATCTTTGTGACCTTTCATTAAACCAAGGTTTTTTGTTTGTTTGTTTATTTTTTTGAGACAGAGTGTGGCTCTTTAGTCTGGGGCTAGAGTGTCTTGGCATCAGCCTAGCTCACAGCAACCTCAAACTCCTGGGCTCAAGGGATCCTCCTGCCTCTGCCTCCCCAGTAGCTGGGACCATAGGTATTCACCAGGACACCTAGCTAATTTTTTCTATTTTTAGTAGAGGTGGGGTCTTGCTTTTGCTCTGGCTGGTCTCAAACTCCTGAGCTCAAGCCATCCTCCCTCTTTGGCCTCCCAGAGTGCCAGGATTATAGGCGTGAGCCATGGCGCCTGGCCTAGAAGAAGATTTTTAACTTAGGCTTCAAAATCATAAAAATAATTTAAAAAGTAGATTTTATATAAACTAAATATTTTCCTATTTTAAAGACATTGGAAAGAAAATGAAAAGACCAAAGAGAGACTGGGAGAAATGATAGCAAAACACATATGTAACCAAGTATTCACATCTTGTATGTATAGGAAAACCCACAGCTCAATGATAACAAAATTAACAAACCAATTATTAAATGACCAAAGATTTGAATAGACACTTAAATACTAAATAGACACTGATGGCAAATAAATACATAAGAAGATATGTACAGTATTTAGTCATTGGAGAAACAGAAATGTTTTAAAAATAATGAGATACCACTACAAATTCTTTATGATGGAATACACAAAGAAACAACAACACCACCTAACAATATCTGGTATTACCAAGGATGCAGTGCAACAGGAGCTCTCCTACAATGCCATTCAAAATGCAAAAGAGCACAGCCGTTTTGTAAAACAGTTTAGCAATTTCTTACAAAGTTAAACATACATTTGAGGTACAATCCAGTCATCACGCTCTTAGGCATTTCCTCACCAAAAATAAAACCAAAAAGAAAAATAAACAAAATATCAGTTTTTTCATAATTTTCAAATTCTTCAAATAACACAATGTCTAACACATGGTAAATGGATAATCAAATTGTGGTACATCATACAATAGAATATTATTTAGAAACATGCAACAACATGAATGAATCTCAAAAATATTACGAGAAATGAAAGAAGCCAAACCCTAAGGACTATATACTATAGGATTCCAAATATAGGGCAAAAATTTTTGAGTTTTTCCTAATTTGATGAGTAAAAATGCTTCAGTAGTTTTTTTGTTTGTCTTACTATGTGTGAGATTCTTTTTATATTACTATTTCATTTTCTATCTACTGCCAATATGCATCTTCTACCTATTTTTTGCCTGATTTTAAAAATTTAGCTGTTGTTTTTTCTCCTGAATTTTATTGTAAAATCTATAATTATGATAAATGTATAGCAAACTCATGATGCATAGAAAATTCTACCGATGCAAAATCTTTTATGCTAACAATTTTATATGGTAAGCTTTTTCATTAATATTTTGACATGATTGATACATGGCAAATTACAAGTCAGACATCATGGCCAAATTGTTTCACAATTAAACACTGAGTGACAGTTTAATGCTCAAATAAAACTTTCTGCAATGAGTGCTCAGAGAATGTAACAGGAGCCATTTGGTGAGAATGACGTGAGAGATGCACTTTATCAATCTTTTGTGGTCAGCAATGCATCCTCTGAGGAACCAATAAATAAGGTGTGTGTCCACTTTCTCACTCTTTCTGTTCAAATAGTAAAATTCCTAATGAAGTGATTCCCTTCATTAGAGAATACATATGTGTGCCTGTAGTCCCAAATGTTCAAAAGGTTGAGGCAGGAGGATCAGAAGCCCAGGAATTCAAGGCTGCAGTGAACTATGCTGACTCCATTGCACTCCAGCCTGGGTAACAGTGAGAGACCTTGTCCCTAAAAATACGTAAATAAATAAAAATACATAATTCAATTTTGTCAACAGTCCAGCATAGTATGAGTCAGATAGGAAAGTAGTCAAGTAAAAATATCTTTGTTCCTTCACTGACAAGTACCATAGCATTCATTCCTGTAAACTAGAGTCAAACAAATTACTGGCTCTGCAACTGATGGATTACTTACTACGAGTGCACTGTAAAACCCTATCATTCACCAGCAAGAACATTTTAATGTCAGTGAGATATTGAAGTAATTAAAATATAAACTCCATGCTGTTCCATCTATTTCTATCCAAATGGCAAGTTGATCTTACTAAATCCCAATTATTGAGTGCCAAAATTGCCTATGTGCTATATTAGCTATTTAAAATGATAGGATAGATTCTTCATTTATTACTAGCTCCAACATAAATTGACCAATACATGTGACTTGGTAAGTTACAATTGTTTTTAGTTAGATAATGCATTTCTATCAACAATCCTTTGATAATAAACATACAATTTAAAATATCAAATCAAACATTTCTGATCACCAATTTAACATTCCCTGCATTCTTGTATATTACTTACAGTTTAATATTAGTTATTCTAAAATTAATTTAGAAAATCGTTCAAAGAGACAGCATAGCCATATTAATTATTATTTTATATTTAGGAAAAATGCTGCAGTTCTGAAATCATCACAAGTTAATGACTACATATTTATTTTTATTTTAAGATGTGATTAAATATCTGCATGTCATAAGTTTGTAAATAAATATGCAAATTCGTTGTGATAAACATGTATATATTTAGTTATATATATCCTATTCAGTTTTACTTCCTCATTTAATACTTTCCATATTATGCACATTCTAAAAAATAAAAAGTAAAAGACAAGTCATAAATATATATTTGAGCCAAATCATTATTATATTAACACAAAGAGAAGTTCTTTAAAATTGAATATATTTAAGAGTACTTGAAACAAATATTTTTCCCTAAACATGCTCATATTGTAATTATTATTATGACCTCAAAATCCATATCCTTCTGACATAGTTCACTAGTTATAAGGGAATAAGATAGAAACTCCTGACTCTATGAGGGAAAAAAAAAGTCAAATATCAAATAAATTTATGATACATGCTGTTGGTTTTGAATATTGCAATGCAGGCTTTTGTATGTTCAAAATTCCATGTGGCAAACTTTTCCATTAATTCTTTGATAAATTACCCACCAGATATTGATGTCAAATTATTGTTTCACAGTTAAACTATATATGATATTGGTATTTTATAATACAAGGCGGGATACTATAAATTTACTAAAATGTGTTTATAATTTAAACAGGTTAATTATAATTCCACATATAATCATTCTCTATAAATACATACTCTATTTTAGTATTTGATAAGATACCAGTCACAAATTTTAGATGACTTTTATATTAGATTTTAGATATTTTAAAGGAAAGATAAAAATAAGATCTTTTCAATGAATGAAAATTCATTGGCTACCTATTCATTTATACTTTAATATTTTATAACTCAGTGTAATATAAAAGGAAGCATTTCTCTTGTCCATTTTTGAAAACACACTTTGAAATGAATAGGCCCTATTGATGACATCTTTATTCCTTCTAGTTAATCTGAATTTCTTCTTTGATGTTTCTAGTTATAGAATCTCAAGCTGGATTCTCTGATTCTTCTCAAGCTAGCTGATTTTTATAATGTAGAGTTTTTAGCTCACAAAAGTGATTTTATTGCTTTTCATCGTTAAAGAAATAGCATGATATAAAAGTGACAAAAGTATCACACTGAATAACCATGAACATGGTCATGCTAGTTGAAGTAGCTAGAAAAAGATAGTTTTACATTTTACAACAATATGTAAAGAATTAAAGCTTGACAATACTTTGTAAAGTGTTTAATATTCTCCCATAATTTCATGAAACTGAGGAACAAAGAGTTTAGAAAACTTGATCAAGTTCCTACAACTGGATAGTGTGTAAAGCAAAACAAGAAGGTGAATCCTTTATACCTTGGATTCCACTTTTTTCCCCAGTGAATTTCAACTTTCCAATGTGCCTCCTGCAATCCATTCCCCAGTGACCTTAACAATGTACTTATCTAATTAGTTATTTATTTCAAAACTATAAATGTTTTGCTTTTGTAGAACTACCCTCTGCGCTTAATGGAAATATAATGTTGCGTAATGTCCCTTCAGCTTCTGGCCTAAGTCTTCTTTTCCTGCCTCTTCTCTTGCATCTCTCCCATTGGTATTCCTACTTTTCTAGTCAAACCAAATTATGTCCAATTCCCTAGGCATCCATTCTCTCTTGCCTTTACATATTTGATCCCCTTTATATAAAATGCCTTTTCCTCCTACATTAGATTTTTACTTATCCTTTGAAACTCACTGCAAACAGAAGCTCCAAGATGTCTTTTCTAACCACTCCAGTGTAGTTTAGGTCCCTTCCTTAGTTTTGCTCTAAACATGTTCATGACCCTATTAAGAACAAAACACAGTGCTTTGCATAAGTCTTTTAATTGGTCTGTGTCACTCACAAGATTGAGAACTCCTCTAGTATCTAGCAGTGGCTGCTCAATGAACAAGTAATTAAACATGCTGCACTACACAGCTTCCTTTTTATCCTATTCTCTTAATCATGTGTGTGGGGGGGGCTCATATATAAATGATTTGTACATAAGCATATTTGTATTAAAAAATCAAAAATGTTATATATTATCTTTTACTGTGTACCAGGAACTGACTGCACTCAGACATTTAACAATCTTGTTTAATCTTCACAAAAAACCAGTGAGGTTGGTGTTATTATTATGTCTATTTTACGGATGAGAAAACTGAGACTTAGAAATGTTAGGTAAGTTTCCTAAAGTCTATGGCTAATGTCAACAGAGCTGGGGCTGGCTTCCAAACCTGCTCATCATCAAAGTCCATGCTGTGAGCCACTGTATTACTCTGTTCCTGCTTTAGTTCATTCTATCACAGTCATGTTACTTTTTTTTTTTTTACATTGGCTAAATAATTTCATTAAGTATTGACTGACTAAAAGGAGGAAGACACTGTTTTAAAGATCTTTTAAAAAGTAGTTTATAGATACTTAAAGTCAAATTAAGGAAGGAGGCAGTGACTCATTAAGTTCTTTCCAATGTCAATTTGTCAATATATCATACATAGAGATCACTACGTTAATAATTGCAAGTCGTTTATTCAAGTGGCATTTGAGTAGAGTCAAGCATTCTCTGAGTGAGAGTCATAGTTTGTTGTATGATGGCATGGTAGATTGTGAGCCTGTACCAGAATGTGACAACATACCTTGAGGATTAAATAATTATCTGCTTGATTTTATCCAAAGGGCCAAGAAGAAAAACTACACAATTGCAACCACAGGAGTCCTTCCTGCTCTGGCTCCCTGAGCCGGGGGTCTGCTGTTTTATCTCTGGCAGCGACTGATTACCTGCCAGATGATTGTTTTAAGGTTACTATGAGATGATGAAAGAGAAGAAAATGCAGAAATGAAATTTGACTTTCCTATCTTTTGTTTTTAAAGCTACAAATATTTTTTAAAATTTCTTATTACTTAATAAACAATTTTAGTTTAGAATTGATTTAGATTTACATTAAAAATATAAAGATAGTATGGTAGAGTTTTCATACACCTCACACCAATTTCTTCCTATTATTAACACTCTGCATTGGTATGATACGTGCTGTTCAACACCGATATCAATCTTATATTATTTACTATAGTCTATATTTTATTCCAACTTCTTTAGTTTTTCCTTAATGCTCTTTCCCTGCTCCAGGACCCCATCCACAATACCACTTTACATTGAGTTGTCATGTCTCTTTAGCTTCACTTGGCTGTAACAAATTTTCAGTCTTTCCTCATTTTAGATGACTTTGACAATTCTGAGAAGTACTGGTCAGGTATTTTGTACCTTAGGTGGGATTTTTCTGAGGTTTTCTTCAGGAATAAACCAGGGATATTATTTATTTTGGAAAGAAACCACAAGTATAAAGTACCTTCTTATCGTATCATGTAAAGGGCACATATGCCCAAGATGGCTTACCATCAAGGTCAACATCAACACCTTGATCACCTTTCTGAGATAGTGTTGGTCTAGTTTCTCCATTGTGGAGTTACTCTTTTTCTCCCTTTCCATACCACACTAGTTGGAAGGCAGTCCCTCTTCGGAGCCCACATTTAAGGAGTTAGGAGATATGCGAGATATGCTTCATTTCCTTGAGGTTAGAACATCTACAAAAATTATTTTAAATTCTTGTTCAGAGGAGATTTGTATTTTCTTCCCCATTATTTCTTTAAACTTTATCTTTATCAGCACAATGGATGGACAATAGACATTTATTTTATATTTTAGGTTATAATCCAATACTATTCTGTCTATTTTGTTCCTCAGATTACTCCAGGTATGGCCATTGTGAGCTCTTTCAAATAGCTCCTGTATCCCTTTGACACATCTCCATCAGCTGTGTGTGTATTTTTAGCACTTCCTTACTTTTTGGCACTGTTTGATGCCTTGTGTATCCTCTGCCTCATTCTTTGAATTAGCCATTTTCCTAAAGAGATTTTTAATTAGAGACATAAATGAAAGTTTATATGATTAAAACAGCCTATGTTTAAAGCACTTGCAATGTCATATAAATGAGCACAATATTCTTTTTAAAAAGTTTTGACTTGTTGCATGGTTCGGGGTACATTACAGGCTGTAACTTCAAAGGCCTTTGCAGTATTTAGGAAACACATTCCAATAAAATATTTTCTCAATTCGTGCAAGCATTTCAGGAAATATTGGTCATTCTTTCTGGGTAGAAAAACTAATCTCTTTCTTCTGAAGTTCATTTGAAATTGAATGAATGTAGCAATAGCTGAACTTTGATCATCTCCCCTCATCATCTCTCAACCAGCCAGAGGCTACTAACTCAAGCAGTTTTCACTTCAGATAGATATGCCAACCCATGAAAGGATATTTTAATCTTTATTTAATGATTTATTCTCACTTGAAAATTGCAGAAAAGTAAAAATAAACTAAAAATTATCATATAGAAGGAAATAAAATTCCCCTTATTTTGAGATAATTATCTGGAAAATTTGAGGCAAATGGTACATGATTCTTTTGTAGATGTAATATACTTTGCACTTGATTTCTCTTTCTTTGTGCCTCTTTAAACATCTTTGTCTTTCTCTCTTTCTTATACAAAATGGAATTATACTGTATTCATTAGTCCTAATGTTCGAGGTGATAAATCAAAGTGGTTACAAGAAACGGCAATGGATCCAGACCCATCTCTGTTTGACAGGGTAAGTCACACTCTCAGTGACTCAATGCACTCATCTATAAAATGGTAGTTAAAACTCAATCAAATTGATCAGAATGCTATAAGAAATACCTAAGTTTATGCATTAAAGTGGTAGAACAATTTTTAGCACATTTTAAACATTTAATAAATTCTTGTTTTAGTTTTTTTTTGTTCTAATCTATCATAGTTTTTCAAACCAGAACACATAGATCTATCTTATTATTTTCAATGACTGCAAAGTATTCCAGATTAGTACATTACCATATTTTATACATTCATTCTCTAATTAAATTATATGAAGGTGTTTTTCATTATTTTGCTTTTGCAAACCAGGGGTTGTGAATGTAGTTTTGAAATTTTTTATGTATTTCTGTTAAATTCTGCAGACTAGATTCCTACAAGTGGAATTGCTTAGCCAAGGATAAAAATATTTTAATCTGCTTTGATATTATTACTCATATTGGTTCTATCAATTTATATAACTCTTAATATTTATGAGTGTAACATTCTTCAAACTTTTGGTTTAATATCAATAATTTTTATGACTTCTCCCATAAATATGATCCCTGTTAATTTTTAAAATTTTAAGCAATGTAGAGAAGAAAAAGGAAACTTTTCCAGTCCCCTCACCTAGAAATAATTACTGCTAATTCATAGCAAACATTATTTCAAGCATTGCTCATCACAGCATTCTCATAAAAAAAAAAAGTAATGGAAGGATAGACTCTACATATGCACAAACACATTCTTTAAAATGGTAAATTATGATACATGATATATTTAATTTAAACTATTAACTTGAATTTTACTTGAAATGATTGAACTAAATAACAAAAAAAAAGTAATTACTTGAACTAAGTAATGAAAAAAGTGAAGCTGAAGAATTTTGTGAACTTCTGATAAATGGTTCTTTCCCACATGTCAAATTAGTTCCTGCAGTATACATTATTCTTTTTTGGGAGCATTGCCTACCATATAAAACCTTACTAAGATTGGAGATTTTTCCACATAAAGAGCCTTGTATTAAGATCTCCAGAGAAACAGAACCAATAGGATGCAGGTAAATATATTGATATCGGTAAAAATATTAATATGTAAGAGATTTATTATGGAAATTGCCTCACATAATTATAGAAGCCCAGAAGCCCAACCATCTGCCTTCTGCAAACTGGAGAATCAGGAAAGCTGGTGGTGTGATTCAATTGGGTGGGAAGGCCCCAGCACTAAGAGTGCTAATGTATAAGGGCTGGAGAAGGTAGATGTTCCAGCTCAATAAGAGAGAGTGAACTTGCTCTTCCTCTGCCTTTTTGCTGTAGTGGGACCCACAGTGGATTAAGTGATGACAGCCCACGTTGGTAAGGATAGTCTGCTGATTCAAATGCTGATAACTTCTGGTAACACCCTCAGAAATACACCCAGAAATAATGTTTTGCTAATCATCTAGGTATTCCTTAACCTAGTTAAGTAAACACATAAAATTAACCATCACAAGCCTTAATGAAAAGAAAAGTACACTTCTCTATATGAAAATTAAAAGTTCTATTGTCAGGACACTTTGAATGAAGAATTAGAGTAAAAAAAAAAAGACAAAGAGGAGCCCTTTGATCCTCATGTCAATGTCTAACAGGGTGGCTGACTTTCTAGATGCCAACCTGAGACACAGCCATACTTTACCCTGCTCAACAAGCACAATAATATTATAATAATATTATATATAATAAGTAATGATATACATATGTATAATTACTTTAACATAAAATATGGAAATATGTTTTTTTATTTTACATTATTCTCTTCTGTGACATGAATTCTACTATTTAAACTAAAAGAAACAATAAAACTAGTTAACAATTACAATTAGTAACTAATATCAGGATTATTTTAAAATATCTCAGGAGAAATGTAACAATATTTTTATAATATTTCTTTTCTGATAAAAATTTTAACACTCTTAAAACTATTATGTATTCAAACTGTGTAGACTATATTATTGTGTATTCTTAAAATATATCTAATTTTTTGAAAAGGAGAATATAAATACAATGAAGCTAATTAAACATAATTACCTACATTTAATTTTATAAATGACTTTTTTCTATCTCATGAATGGAGTATTTTTGCTCCCTAATCAAAAAATCTGAAATCCAAAATGTTCCAAAATCTAAAACGTCTTGAGAATTTACATGATACACAAAGAAAATGCCCATAGGAGAATTTCAGATTTTGGATTTTCAAATTAGGGATATTCAACTCATTAAGTATATAATGCAAATATTTCAATATATTAAAATATTCAAAATCTGAAGCACTTCTGTTCCTAAGCATGTTAGATAAGGGATACTCAATGTATTTCTGTTTTCTTTTCTAATAATACGTCTCTGAAAATATACTACCCTGAAGGCTCTAGGACATTCTTCTTTTTTAAAAGATGTAGAGTATTGGTAAAACTGAGTATAGTTAAATATAAAATTTACTTTGACTTGCAGTTCTGCTTTTATCAAGCCCATATTAAACTTATCCCTACTGTCAGTCCAATGTGATGATATCAAGCTAAATATTAATATTTCCTTAAGAACTGTGATTGGACATGGAATCTTCATGACTTCACTTACTAGCAATAGCAGGTTTTTAGACATGTAAGGACGGATTCCTAGCTCTAGAAAAATGGACATCCATTTTTTTTATGTATAGGCTAATTTTTGTAGACTGAATCAATCAAGTC
Source organism: Cheirogaleus medius (assembly GCA_008086735.1). Lineage (NCBI taxonomy): Eukaryota > Metazoa > Chordata > Mammalia > Primates > Cheirogaleidae > Cheirogaleus > Cheirogaleus medius. The sequence continues at coordinate 17,779,136 of VBSM01003157.1, read as the reverse complement.
CTCTTTATCAATAAATTTACCATATAGGTTATCCATGTCTAAAACATCCACCATTTTTAAATATATAAACCACAAACTAGAGACCACTATATTGGCAAAGGCCATCAGCTCACACAGAATCAGTCAACCCACCATCTAAAGGTGGACTGAGATTTTTAATGCCTAGCAGCAATCAGAAAAAGAAAATATTGGATCTGCTGCAAATGCATATAATATCCATAGGGGAAAATTTTTGATATAAGACAGTATTTAGAGAAAATAAAACAATTTCCTGTTCAATGTGCCGATTAAATTCATAGCTGTGGCTTTTCTCTATTCAGAATCTTTTATTTGAATCCTCTAATTAGGTGTTGATTTCTCCAACCTATGTGCCTCTTTACAAGTGCCAGAACACATAGTTATTCAATTTCAGATTATACGCCAAGTTTTACACACACTTTGTTACTTTAGGAATAAAGCTATAGATTTTAAAAGGCATAAATAGCATGCTAATTATATTCTGTTATGCAAATCAAGCATGCTTTTACTATTGTGACTATTTTTATTTCAAAGCACTTCATGTACACTTGACAATTATTATAATTATCCCTATTTATATAGGGAAAACTGATATTACAGAGAGGTAAAATTACCCGCACAAAGTCACATCATTTTCTTAAGTATCACATATTCCATTTACCAAATATTTATTAAGTGGATACTTGTATGCCAGATACTCTTCCAGGGGCTACATAAAAGTGATCAACAACATGGGCAAAATCTATATCTTCATAGAATTTTCATTCATAAAATGAAATATTTATTTATTTACTAAATATTATTTCATAATTTCTAGACATATGCAAATAAAAAGTTAGTGAAATGATATGATAAAGAAATGTGGAGGGTATGTTACACTAGATTATTTAAAACGATCTGTCTCTCAAAGCAGTCATATTCAACATCTGAGACCTCAATGAAATACAAGGATCCAGAAAAAAAATATCCAATATCACAGATTCCTTGACAGAAGGAAAGAACTTGGCATGTTCAAAGGATAAATAGATCATGTCTGTGCCTGGAGGAAATTGAGCAAGAGAAAGAGAAAGAGAAGAGAGGAGGGAACTTTTACTAATGTACTAAGTAACTAAGTTTATAAATTCTATCTTCCTAATTTCCCTCCACCTTCCATTAGAGGTGCTCTAGTTAATTATATCCCTCAGCATTAAAAAACAAACAAATAAACAAAAAACACTAAAAGTATGTGTAGAGAACTTTTCCTTGTATTTAGATTTTCTTTGTTTACATTAATCTGTTTCATTCTAATTGCTTCAGCAAACACTAAACGGGGCTCTATGTTGATCTCAATTAAATAGAAGTCCAAGAGTCAAAGGTGAGTGAAAAGCAACTCAAGAATCAACAGCACTGATAAATACATTGTAAGTCAGGAATACGTAACTTTGATTTGTCTCAGCAGTATGACACAAACGCTCTGACAAAGTGGATGGAACTTATCCTTTCTGCAGGAAATGTCTGCTTTTCATAATCATATATAAGATAGTCATAATACAATATTAAAGAGAGTATATAGAATACATTATGTTTAGTTGGAAAAATAGGACAATATTTTGCCTTTAAGATGTGACTTTTTAACTGTTATATAGTTATTTTAAGCACAAAGAGATTATTATGAAGCCATGCACATCCACTCCTTCTGTATCTTTCTCATTCTTCTGAAAAAACACAATTCTCACCATATTTATTGAGGAATAATTAATATTCAATAAACCATACATATTTAAAGTTTAGAATTTGATAAATGTTGACATATATATACACTGGTGATACAAAGATAATGAACATATTAATCATTCAACAGAGTTTTCTTGTGTCTCTTTGTAATCCTTACTTCCCACACCTCTGAATACCCCAATCCACTTCCCAAGGCCACCACAGCTCAGCTGTCTAGTTAATCATAATATTTGATGAAATAAAATTTTTAAAAATAGTGCATAAAAGTGATTGGAAATAGTGTTTGCTCCCAATATTAATATTGACTTCATTATGTTATTTATATAAATGTTTACAAATTATGAGATAAACACCCTTTATGAAAGGATAAATATAAAAAGTCAGAGTATTATATTATCTGATTCCAAGAATTAATATATAGGTGCAATTATCAATACAGTATAGAAGTAGTGCAATAATAGACCTATAATTCAATGGTACATAATACAGACACCAGTAACAGACCTATGTATAAAAGAACAATATATTTTCAACAAAGTTACCAGGACAAAACAATAATGAAATAGTTTTAATATAAATAATGCTATAATAATTGGATATCACAGTGAATTAAAAAAGGAAATATCAATTACTTATAACCATAAAAAATAACCTCAGATTAAACTACAAAACAGCTAGAAAAAAATTTATAAACTTGGGGTGGGCAAAGATTCCTTATATAGCACACGTAAAACCACAAACTTTAAAGAAAAAAACATGCAACATTTAACTTCGTAAAAACTTTTTGAAAATTATTACTGTTTGAAAGACACTACTAAGAAAGTGAAATTCAAACCTTGGGATGAGGAAGAGATGATATTTGTATCATTTTTCTATAATATATAATATTAGATAAAAGAAACTTGGAAGTTCATTAATAAGATAACCTATCTAAATAAAAATGAACAATTTGAACACAAGATATAGAGACAAGCACATAAATGTTTTTTTCAATCTTATCAAAGATTTTTGAATTGCAAATTAAAATTCCAATGAGATACCAGTACAATTGATACTCTAGTAGTTAGGCATTGACCACTAGAATGACTAACATTAAAATATCTGATCATAAAAAATATTGTTGAGAATGTGTTGGAACTGGAATTGTCATACACTGATAATGAGAATGCAAAATGGTGCAATCAGTTTGAAAAACAGTTTCAGGTTCTTAAAAAAGTAATCATATGCCTATATTATTACTAGAATCTATGCACTCCATCTATAGATTTTTGAGAAATAAAACATGTGTCCAATGAAGACTTCATACACATGTTCATAATAACTTTATCAATAATAGTGTAAAACTAAAAACAACTCAAGTAAGCACCAACAATGAATAGATAAACTAATGATATATAGTTAACAAGAGAATGCTTCTAAGAAATAAAAATTAATCCTAATACAAGAAACAACAAGAATGAATAAAAGTCACTATGTGCAAGAAGACATATCCAAAAAAATAAATAAGTGAATAAGTAATTTCTTGAAAAAGAAAGTTCTAGTAAATTCAAACTACACTCTAGTTACACAAGGAAGATCAGCGTTTGCCTTATGCCAGGTAAGGAGATAAGGAGACAGGGAAAATGAGACATGAAAAAACTTCTGGGGTTGATAGAAAAGTTCCACATTTTGTTTACACCAGTGGCTTATGAGTGCATAGATCTGTCAAAAACCATTGAATTGCACACTTTAAATGAGTGTTCCTTATTGTAAGTGAATTATACATAATAAATGTGATTAAAAAAAAAAAACCTAAAGATATAGGAATTCTTCTTCTGGCCTGCCAGAATATACGCCTACAGAAAAGCAACATTCACACAACTAACCACTATAAAATCTGAATGAAATACAAAAACAAAACAAAATAAAAATTTATCTGGAGGCACTGGACAGTGAAAAATATCGGGCACATTCTATCTTGGCAGACATTCCTGTTTTATCTTTTAGTCAGAGGATAGGCCACAGTCTTTGTTTGCTGTGACTAAAACTTTGGTGGAAAATCTGCAATCTTTCTGGCCCCCAAAAAACATGAGATGGGATTTGTGGTTATCATACTCATGAATAAAGTGACAAATCATATTATAATTAAATATTCATAAAATATTAAATAAATGTTTAGTTTATCCATAAATAAATTTAATATTTTAATATATGCAATAAAGTTATTTATGTTAATATATTAGTATTACTTATGTAATAATCATAGAGAAATAGAGAACACCAAATCTCTATATAAACAGCCCAAATATCTGACTGTTTGGCTAAATCCTGAAACATATATTCATTTAGCAAATAGCCAGCAAGTGAATCAGAGCTACAAAAATTGAACAAAAGTAAAAAGCTGCAGGTCAATGTAAATCCAACCAAGAGAACTGCCTGCCAACCAAACACAATCTAGTCACTTTAGAAGATTACAACTGAATTCAGTATTTCTACAATATATCCATTACAATATTGAAGATGCAATTAAAACTTCCAGTCATATGAAGTAAAATCCTCATAAGAAAGTTCAAATAATATAAATTGATCATGAGAATTCTTAGCAGAAAATAATTTAAAAGTAGCAATTCTAATGATGGTCAGTGCCGTAAAATAAAAAGTGATCATGATAAATAAAACAGTAGAGAATTTCTGTAGAGAAATAGAAACTATAAAATTGAACTAATTGAAAATTCTAATACTGAAAAATAAAATATCAGAAATAATAAAAAAAGACTAGCTGTGATAGGCAGATTAATTTATTAATCTCCCCCACTGAAATAATTCCAATTTTTATTACTGTAACCTATGAACATGTTACATTACATGGCAAAAGACAGATAGATAGTTAGGATCTCTGGCTCTTCTCCAGACAAGGGTCCCCTGTTTTGGTGCTGTTTGGAGCAATTGCTCCACCTGGGGAGAATGATAAGGGTGGGTACTCCATTTTGGTGCTGGCTCACCCTTAATCCTATCCTAAGCAACTGCTACACCTGGGGAAGGAGGAAACGCTGTATCAGTCTGGGAATTTCCCTGCCTGGGCATAATAGGATTTATAAAGTGACCTAGAGTAACCTAAAGGTAATTATTATGCCATTAGCTTGAATCTGCATTGTGGTTCACCCCCACCCTTAGGTGGTCTTTCTTAGAGGGAGCTTTTATACACAGATGGAATTTTGGAACACCTGTTGATCATTTGATAACATCCCACACCTCCCCAGAGACTTCCTCCAGACTAGGCTAATAAAAAGAAACAATCTGAGAAGTCAATGAGAGAGTGGGTCAATCAGTCAGTCAGTGAGTGGGTTGGTCTGTCTTTCTCCATTCATGGAGACAGAGTCGTTTTGTTCTACAATAAAGAGCTGCTCATGCGAAACTGCTTCCTGCCTGAGGTTACTCCATCGTATTAGCCTTGCTGGTGATTTTTCCAAGCAAGGAGTCAGAGGACCCGGATAACAGTCTGGACTTGACACTTTGGTGTGTCTGGTCATTCTTTAGCCAAAAGCACACCAATTACCAAGAACCGAGGGCAGATTGCCGCCCTGACACAGGGACTTTACAAATATGATGAAAGTTATAAATACGATTAAGTTTGTTAACTTGTAATCCATAGAGCAATCAGCCATAATAGATCACATGCAGAAACTATATTCTAATATTCACCAGAATTTACTGTCACTGAAGACATGACCTGTTAAATAATCTTTAGGGCCCAGAGCAAAATGAGAATGCAAGTGCCCGTGTTCAAAAATTATTAAAAAGACAACCTCATAGCATGAATTCAAGAACAGGCCTCATCAGAGACCAGGGCCCTGTAGGACTGCATGGGTTGGTTAAATGCCCATGAAGATAGCTCTGACGGAAATTTTTCTTTCGTATTTCTCATTTATAACTTAGTGCATGCTTACGAAGCTTTTCTGTAAGCTGCATGAATCAGATCAACATTAACTTGGTTTTGATCCACAATGAAAGATCGGAAGGAGATGTGTGGAGAAAGTAAAAATCAGGCTTCTGGCACTTAACTAGATTGGTTCTTTCCTCCGTGTTCTTCCCTTCACATACATCAGAGTCCACCTAAGTCCACTTTTCTAGATTTTTGACTGTCTCCATCAGAAGAGTTTTTATTTTTCTCTTCTAACCACACTACAACCCAAAGAAAAATAAAATCACTGCCCAAATTGAACTTGAAATCAAGAACTTAATTTTAAGAACAGAAAAGGACAGAAGGAAGGAAGGGCAGCATGCTGAAAGATTAGAGGATTACCATAGTAATTTGAAAGCCAGAAATCATCTAAGTTATAACCTAAGTTTATGAGCAAAAGCATTTATATTATCTATCTAATGGTCCCTTTGAATGGACACAGTTGTGTGAATTTATGCTAAAGGAAAAATTAAATGTTTTGCTTTTATTTTAGCTATAAATGAGATATACTGGTTGACCACTACATGAAAAAGATAAAGAAATTGAACAAAAATGCTGAAATAATTAAAGATTTGAAACTTTGGATACAATTAAAAAGATCAATGAAGTAAGAGGATTAGTTCTAATAAAAGGAACATACTATAGAATAGATTCTCTTTATCATGTTATAAAATCAGATAAGGTGTATGTGTTTCATTCCCATTGAGAGAAGCTGTTGGGATGGGAGAGATCTGCAAAGAAACATGAAATCTATTTTTATTATGCTTATTTATTTCTAATGGTGTAGTTCAAACAATTCTGAAACTGCAACAAATGTATTAATGAATTGAGAAAATGAGCAAATGTATTGATGTTGTTAGAAAGTAGAGTTTGCACTAGAGAAGAAGGGAAATACAAATATAGAGTAGAATAAGGCAAGTAAGAACAAGGAATCTTTTGTTGCAATTGAAATTGAAGTTATATGTGTGTAAACTCAGTATTTCTGATACGTATATATATATAAAATATATATATGTATGGAGAGAAAGACAGAGACATAGAAAAGAGAGAGAGCAAGTAATAATATTTTGCCTAGGATCTATGTATATATGTGGATCTATCTATAAATTTATCTATCCATATATATCTCTATATAAATATAGATATGTAGCTATTCATATTTAATATATGGATATATATAGATAACTTTATTGTTACATTTGTATGCATGTATAAATGTTATATAGGTATGAATATATGTATTCGTGAAAGTTTATATGTGTATATGCAAGTATGCACTTTCCAGTTCTGTCTCTTGAAAGGATTAAGATGCAAAGAAGCCTCAATACCAATGTACACAGCTATTGCCCAGATGTTGATGTCTGATCTCATTCTCCATTGAAAAGAACTAGAACTCCTTGAAGAAATTCTTGATTTCAGGGAAAGTTAGGGTAGTTGTAAAGTGAGTCTTGAATATCTTGTTTTTCCAGAATGTAAGGAAGGGACACCAAGCAGCACTGGCAAGTGAGATCCAACCACAACGAGGGATTCAACCCACAAACATTCCTCCTCCCCATGGGCCTGATATTCCCTTCTATGTGGAGGAAACAAATAGCCCATCCTGGGTAAATTACTTGTTTCTGCTCAGACAACACCAGGAGAGACCCATGAAAGCCTCAGTGGAACTAGAAAAAAGAAGCACAACATTGCTAAGATTCTGAAAATTACACAGTCATTGGAAACAGAGACCAGAAAAGCAAGCTAGGGATCTTGCGCTAAACCTAAGTGAAGTTACTGCCTGCTAAAATAAAAGATTTAAATAGGTCCGTGAATTTCTTAACAAATAGAAAAAAAATGTCTAGGATGCAAGAGAAAATCACCCACCCATCATACCAACAACTGGGAATATTACAACTCAAATGAGAAAAGACAATCAACTGACAACAAAGCTGAAATGAAACAGATGTTGGAATCATCTAACACAAGTTTTAAAGTAGCCATTATAAAAATAATAAAATAATATTACAAATTATATTGGAATAAATAACAACTCTCCGTATAAAAATAAAATATATGAAATAACCAAATTCAAATCATAGAAGTGAAAAATTCGTTTAAAAATTTTTTCTTTGGATGAACTCAGTAGTACAGTGGAGATTGAGGATATTATCAATAAACTTGAGGATATTATCAGTCACAACAGAGGGAAAAGAGATCAAAAAAAAAAATGAACAGAGATTCTATGACTTCAATGGACAATAACAAATTATGGAAGATTTTTCTTTCCAGAAAGAAAGAAGAAAGAGTATTCAAGGAAATAATGTTTGAAAATTTCCCAAATTGGGTGAAAGTCATAGACCTACAGATCCAAAAAGTTGAGTGAATCCCAAACAGAATAAATCCAAAGAAATTCATTTTAAGATACATCATAATTGAATTTATGAAGATTAAAAAGAGGTAAAATATTTTTTACAGTGGCCAAATATGATGCATTCTTTATAGGGAACCATCAATTTCAATGATAGCTGATTTCTCATCTGAAACCATGGAGGCCATAAATAAATAGTAAAATATTTCTCAAGGGCTAAAACAAAATAACTGTCAATCACAAATTCTATATGTGGTACAACTATCCTTCAAGACAAAGGAAAATTAGAAGAATTCGTTGATAGCAGATCTTCCTTTTTAAAAAATGCCTAAAGGAAGTGCATCAAAATGGAAAAGATGTTAAAAAAAACTCAGAGCATTAGGAAAGATGAAAGGACAAATAAAAGAATAGAAATATAGGTAAATGCAATAGACTATGTTTTTCCCTACGAGTTTTCAAAATTATATATGATCAAATCAAAAAAGACACCATATTATCATAAGACAATAGTATCTAAATGTGTAGAAAGTAAAGGAACCTAAATGACAGAAATGACTGCATATTCATTTGAAGTTGTAAGTTGTAAATTATTGATACCAGTAGACTATAAGTCACCTATGTACATAGGTGTAAATCCAGAGTAACTACTACAAAAGTATATGAAGAGATACACTGAAACTTTAGAAATACTCAAGTAACCCACAGCAGAACAAGAAAAGACAGAGGAATGAAAAATAGGAAGCAATGAAAACACAGGTAATATTCTACAATCACAGACTCAAGCACTAACATATCAGTAGTTACCTTAAGTGTAAACAGCCTAAAAATATCAATGAAAAGGCAGAAATTTAAAGGGTAAATTTTAAAACATGTTACCCAACTAAGTCTATAAAAGATGTAAACAATACAATCAACTGGAGTAAACCAACATGTGTGGAACAGTCAACAATAGCAAATTGAGATATAGATAGATAAGTAGCTGTAAATATACAAAGATAGATAGATAATATATAGATAGAAAAATAGATATAGATAGCTATATAAGTCCATATGTAGATATATGATTATGTATCATATATAATCATGATATCATATCATAATCATGATATATGTATTATACCTATCTGTCTATATTTGTAATCTATAGTCTATATCTTTACAAATATAGACCATATTTGGAACTGTAAATCTACTCACAACATAGTTAAGTGATTTGAAATCACACAGAATATGATATCTGAAGATAATAGACTCAAGGTAGAAATTACCAGTAATCTGAATATGATAGAACTCTCCCCAATAATAGTATTATAATTTGCTCTGCAATATAGCCTTTTGCTCCTTAATAGACTACGCATTCTCTAATATACTAACTTGCCACCTTTATTCACTTATGCACTATTGGCCTTCAAATAGTACCTAATTTTAAAATAGTACTTAAATGGAGTACATAATTTCTGAATATTATATGGATGTAAAGAGCAGATAATAATCTCTACTGAAAAAACTGGAAAAAAGGTCATAGAATAAATCTTTAGGCAATCTTTAGGTAAGTCAGTTTGCATGGCAAGATATAGAGGAAAAGAAGTAGAAAAAGGAAATATTCTACCTAAAGTTAAAACTATTTAAATAATTCATTACCAACTTATTTTAATTTTATCACAACCAAAAATATCCTAGATTACCTTGGAGGTAGATTCGAGACAGTTAAGCATTTACTGCTGAAGATAAAAATAGGCTTGTCCTACAAAATTAGTGAGATGGTGATAGAGATAACAAGCTATAGTTGCTACTTTAATTAGCTTTTTAAATACTCAAATGACACAGATCTATTAAGTCAGCTATCACAAAGACCCAGTATCATGTACCCAGGCTTTATAATTTAATGATTGAGCTAAGTCCAAATTTAACTCTTTTTGCTTATTTTTCCTTTCATTTTTCAATTTAAAGTTCTATCACACAATATTTTCAATGTTAAATTATATTTTTCCTTTTTAATGAAGAGATCTGTAATAAGGTCAATAAACCAAAAAATAAAAAGTCTTATTACTAATGAAATCTATAAATTTACATAATCTCTGATACTTTTAAATATTTGTATTCAAATTGAATATACCAACTGTGCAACTAACAAATTTGTAAATTGACTGTTAAATCTTAACATTTTTTTTTTCTAGTTAGGGATACTGTGGAGTGATGATTGTTTCTCTTTTCCTTCACTTTCCATAATCAATTAAGCATCTGTCCAGTATGTTTAAGCTTTTGAGTGGTTCTTCTCTCCATTATTATCATTATATGTCTGGTTATTGTTCCTTGTCTGAATAGCTTCTATATTTTTGTAAATGTCTCCTAGCCTTTAGTCTTGCACTCATAGAGACTGAGTTTCAAATCTGCACTCCATTACTTACTGTATATCATTAGAGCAACCACTTTCTACTCAGTACCTTCATTTACAAAATAGAGATAATAATAGTACCAGTCTCTTGGGAATGTTTAGTGTTCAGAACAGGACTTTGCACATTATAATCATTCAATAAATGTAAGCTATTATAATCATAGCTATGCATTTTTAAAATTAAAAATCTAGTCATGCCACTGTGTGTTTGAAAATCCTTCAAAATTTTCTCTTGGTCTTCAGGGTAAAGTCAACAGTATTTAATATAAAATATAAGCCTCCTTCTTGTGGCTGCTGCATCTGTCTCCAGCCTTATTACTTCAAAGTCCTAAGCCTGATGTTGAAAACCCTAAATTTTCTTGGGTTTTCCTCTATAACTGGATTAGAAGACTTTCATGTAATTTCTAAAGTAATTCTTTCATGCCTTTCTTTATTCAGCTCAAGTTATAGTCTACCAGAATTTTCTTGAGAATCTCTTTTTTTGTCTACTTTAGGGGTCTTATTTCATGTGTTTCTCCAATAATCTGTACACAGGTCAATTTTTGTACCCTTGCCAATATCTTCCAGATTCCCTTCCAAATCCATGCTGCAGCCTGCTGCATGAACCAGGATACTGACCTTCATCCCAGCACTTCCATTTAGGTTCAGCAAAAGTAATGGGAGGTATAAAAGAGGGAATAAAGTAAGGTTGGGATATTAATTCCTTTAACTCCCTTCCTACAGAGGTACCTTGAGATGGATGCATCCAAAGAATATATTCTTTCATCAGGTTCTGGTAATCATTTTACTTGCATTGTCAGCCCTAGTTTAATTGTGCAGTATGTTTCTAGCCCTGGTTTACTGCACCACCACTTATTATTCCTTATACCCAATATCATCATTGTAAATGATTCCTTTTTTAAATTTCTTAAATTTCCACTTTTGGAGTGCCACACATTTCCTGCTTGAACTCTGACAGTACTTAGGTGTTGAGGGTTAGGGTCAAGACATGAAAACCCTAGGAGTGGGACAGGACTTTGTCAAAGGGCAAGCTGTGGACATGTCAGTTCACTGAGCAAAAGCTGCTGGACCTTCAGGGGGACATTCTACCTATCAGGGTTGTCTGCAAATGGACCCCGCCTCGAAGCCTCAGGGACACAGCCTAGATGTCTGCAAAGGGACCCAGGCTTGTAATTTGAAGGTGGAGAGGATGATCAAAGGATGTCAGCCCAGCAGATAAGAGCAATTTGCTATTCTAAGCCTGAGGCAATGTTCATATCTCTGTCCGGAGTTCATGTCTCAGTAAATGAGGAACTAGATAAAGTGGAAAGAAGTACTGATCTGTTTGTTCCCATTTGGATTATACACTTTACTGCTACTGCTGACTCACTATTTTATCTTTAACTTGTGTATACTTAGCTAGTTTTTCAGTTACTTTGGGAGACCTCAAAACTTAAACTCATGATATGTACATGTAAATCAGTGACTGATAATAATTGTTTGCTGAAAGAATAAATATTGATGTGGGACTCCACTCGTGGCCTCCTAGCTTGCGGGAATGCTAGAGGACTCCTGATTTCCCCATCACTTTAATCTATACTTTGTCTCTGTCTCCTTTATTTCCAATCTCTTGCGACGTTCCTGCCTGGGACCCCATTTGTTGGGAGAGTCATGAACTCCTGGCACTTAGTAGTGTATATCAGTCAGAATAGTTTTGGTTACATTGTGGTAACAAACAACCCCCAATATCTCAGAAACTCATAAGAAACCAAAACATTTTTCTTCTCATAGGGGTTCTGCTACAAAAACTTCACAAATCTCCACATCTATACTTCTCTGATATTCAAGCAAGAAAAAATAAAATGAGCAAATCACACATGAGCTCTTGAAGTTTCAGCTCAAAAATGATACACAGGTGTTTGCTTATGCTTTAGCAGCCAAAGCAAGGTCCTGGACATATGTACATTCAAGGATGGAGGAAAATTCATCAAAGGAGGATGGGAAAGATTGATGAAAGTGTTATAACTTCTGTATTTTATAATAACTTTTGAAAAATTTTCATATAAAACAAGCTCCTTAAAGGAAGGACTTTTCTTCAGCTTCATATCTATATAGCCCAGCATTGTACTTAGTGAAAATATAAAATGAATGAAATAATTTTTGGTCTATACAAATAAAAAACAGTAATTAATGAAATAAATTGAATCACATTTATTTATGAATGGATTCAAACAGGTAAAGCTACCCTGCCTTATCATAATGTAAATGAGCCAAAATAGCTCCACTAAATCTTATAATTCAGAACAGAATACTTTCTCCAGAGGTCATGATATTCAGTTAGAGAAGCTCTGGAAGTGGAGTTTAAGAAATCTGTGTTCTATAGTTGCCGGAGCCAGCCGGCGACGTGCGGCACCTAGAGTTTGGGGGTGAGGA
>VBSM01003157.1:17752778-17766211 GCA_008086735.1 Cheirogaleus medius | reverse complement strand
TTCTGGGCAGCAGCCGTACCCCAACTCTCCCCGTATCCGGGACAGCTTCCGACATATAGTCAGTTCGAAAATGAATCACCATGTAATTTTGGACAAGCCTTTACACTTGAGCATTTCCTTTAAAAGTTTCAGAATTTTGTTTTGTTTTGTTTTGCTTTGCTTAATTTTAAAATTTAAGCTTTCAGATTAACACTGAGTTTTAATGTGATATTATTATTTTTTATGGATCCTAGTAGCTAGTGACCAAGTTGGAGTATTTTCATTTTGATGGACAAAATTATGGCCCTGTAAAACTTTCAAGCTCATGCATCAGAAGACCTATGGACATATCAAATGAGTCTACATTACCATATATCTCAGTCTATAGTGTATGGGGGCCCTCAGATGCTGCTGGGTAGGGCAACTCTTTTTTTCCTAATATATCTTTTCTTATACATGGAAAAGATATTATATATAAATTTATATATATATAAATATTATATATAAAGATATAATATATATAATTATATAAAGATATATATTATATATAAATTTATATATATAAATATTATATATAAAGATATAATATATATAATTATATAAAGATATAATATCTTTTCCATGTATAAGAAAAGATATATTCGACTATGATAATTAGTTTTAAGAATACAAAACAGGCTGGAAAAATTTGTTCAAAAGAGGTTTAATGACAGACTTCTCTTTCTTATGTGCTGTTTTAGAGGGTAACATACGTTTATGAGTTTATACAAAGAATAATGCCTAAAGTCCTGCTTTCTTATCATGCAAGACATTAGGCTGCTATCATTGCTATGACATAAATTGATCTTTCCAGGAGGATAGCTTTTTGTCTCATGTTTTACTGTATTCAGTAAATCACATTCATTTAAAGATTCATCATTGTTTCTGATTATAATCTATGATAATGAAGAAATACCATTTGAATTAAGAACCAAGAATTCTCTGCTGAGCTATAATGGTTGCAATGGGCCCGCTGGTCTCTGGTTTTATCTAATCCTGTTATGTATCGCCTGGTACTCCTATTTCTTAGAATTATCAAATTTGTGAAATTTTTGTAAGCATCTGCTAGATACACTTCAGTTTTGTTGTAAGTATTCCACCTAGATTTACTAAATTAAAATTATCTTTAGGATAGATATTTTAGTTAACTGTGATATTTTTCAGATTTTCAGACTAAACATTTGATTATAATAAAATGAATTCCAAATCTTTGGAGAGAATAAGTATATATCTTCACAGTACAATTTATGCCAAGATTAAAGTTTAGAGTTGTTTTTCAGGGAATCAAATGGAAGTACTTCATGGACACCAAAACAAGAACCAAAATATTTTCAAAATAATAAATAATACATTATTTTAAGAATAAGTAACATGGAAATTCAAACGATCATTTAAACATAAATGCTTTTCTACAGATTGCAGAAACTAACAAAACCTTGCCCAATTCTCATGCCACAACTTCTTCTCATCTTAATGAATTATAAAAAGAAACTGGGCATATTACAAGAGTAACATGAAAATTCTGCCAAAATATTAACGTTTGACACCCTAAAGAAAACAAAAGACCATTGCCAACACTTTTTGTAAGGATTTGACATTTATTATGAATGTTTAGAGCAAAAAGAGCCTGTGGGCTGCTAGAAAGCATGTCTCTGTGGCTTTACTATGCACACTCAGCCCGGCAAGGAGAACAATTGCTCCAGAAATCACTTTCATATAACATTTCATGTAACAGTAACTGGTTAGTGTATAGATCACCATAAATAGCATCTCTGGCTGTTTCATTTTCTCTTTTGTTTCTCAGTGTTGTTGTCAGTATCTCAGTATCTTACTTTACCCTATGGTCCCGCACTTAGCGCTATTCTCTCTTCTTGCGTTTTTCACTCTCCTATGACTTCATAAGGATGACAAACAAATCTTTATCTTTAATCCTACTCTCATTCTCGAACTCCAAATATATTTGAAAGTAACTTCATACATCTCCCCTTGAATATCTCACAGGTACTTAAAAAACATATTCATTTTCATATATTTTTAAAAGAGCATTTTATTTTAATATAAAATATATATATAAACATACAAAGCAAATGTACAGATTACTGGATAATATTATAAGGCAAACACCTTGCAATGACCACTTTAGTCAAGATACAAATTTGCTACTTATGCCCAAAATACCTATTTACTCTATTTCAGTCTCAGTGCCTTCCCTTTTTCTACAAATAATCACTATCCTTTTATATTAATTAATCCCAATTTTTTTTATAACTTTACCAGCCACATATGCATCAATAGATATCACATGTGGTGCATTTCTACTGTGGCATTTCAGGTAACCTGAAACTAACTTTCCTAATTCTCCCTTCCCATCATACTTACAAGTTAACGTTGGCCACAAGAGGCATTTTGCATGAGATTTAGAAGCAGAAAGTAAAGAAGCAGGTGTATATTTAACAGTAGCAAAATCAGTGGTAGAAACAAAGCTCTTTGCCAAGATCAAAATATTTTTATCAGGGTTGCTCATTGCTACATTGGTTGCTCCTAGGCCTTTTCGGTAGAAAAGTTCAGAAAGATAAATGATAGATAGCTAATAAAACTTATCATACTGATGTTTCTTATTCAAATTTGGGACTCCAGAGTATTTACTTAATCTCCTTTATATTACATATGTATCTTCTTTTCTTCACACTAAAAATTTTGGTTTTCAAGAACACAGGTGAGGGCATAATTAGAATATTTCTTAATTACTCATGTGTTGTATTTTACCTTACACAGAAAATACTCGGAGGATAATAATACTGTTGCTGCCACCCCTAATTATTACTGCTAAAAAATAATTAATTTTTGTATGTGTTGTTCCTATTTCCCTTTTTGTTTGATGTGATACATCTACATTGTCAGAACACATGGCCATATTCCCTTTCTATAAATCCTCTAATCTTAGTTGTAAAAGTAAGCGTATATTTATTGCTCATTACCAATCCTTATGCCAAAATCTCTCTAATTGGTTTTCTGGAGTTAATATTGTAGTAATTTCTTCTAATGATCTGTATTTTAATTCTTAAGGCACTACTACAGAGTCTTGATCACTGTATCTATGAAGTAGCATTCAAAATCAAGTAATGTGAGCCCTCCAACTTTGTTCTTATTTCCAAGATTGTTTTGCTTATTCTGGATCCCTTTCATTTTCATATGACATTCATGAATTCATGATCAAGTTGCCTATTTCTTTCTTTCTTTCTTATTCATTCATTCATTTATTTATTTTTAAGACAGGGTCTTGCTCTGTTACCCAGGCTGGAGTGCAGCAGCACTAACATAGCTCACTACAACCTCGAACTCCTGAGCTCAAGCGATCCACCTCCCTCAGCCTCTAGAGTAGCTAGGACTACAGGCATGCACCACCATACCTGGGTAATTTAAAAAAAAATTTTTGTTTAGAGGCGGTGTCCTGCTAGGTTGCCCAGGTTGGTCTCAAACTCCTGGCCTCAAGTAATCCTCCCTACCCCACCTCAGCTTCCCAAAGTGTTGATATTACAGGCATGAGCAACTGCTCCTGGCCAACTTGCTTATTTCTTTAAAAAAAATAAAGTGCAGCTGACATTGTGATAGTGTGTTGAATCAATAAATCAACTTAGAATTATCATCTTATTAATATTGTTTCCAACTCATGAACATGGGAATATTTTTCATTTATTAGGTCTTTTTATATTATAATCAATGATGTTTTAAAATTTTAAGTGAACAAACCTTACAATTATCATGTTAAATTTATGCCTATTTTTTATTTTTTTGCAGATGGAATTGTTTTCAGTCTTATTTTTGCATTCTTCATTCTCAGTGTATAAAAATGCAATTTGTTTAGTGTAATGATCCTAAATCCTGCAACTATGATGAACATGTTATTGAGATCTAATTGCGTTTTTGTGTATTCCTTTAGTTTTTCTGTATAGAAAATAATATCTTCTGAGAATAGGGTTCATTTTACTTCTATTTTTCCAATCTGTTTACCTTTATTTCTTTTTCTAGCCTAACTACCCCTACTAGAACCAGAAATAAAATGTTGAATGAGGCATTCTATAAAAAAAGACATCTGCATTTGAATGTTTATAGCAGCACAATTCCACAGTTACAGAGATGTGGAAACAACCCAAGTGCCTACCAATACATACATGGATTAATGAAATGTGATATATGTATACCATGGAGTACTATTCAGCCATTAAAAAAATGGTGAACTAATACCTCTTGTACTACCCTGGATGGAGCTGTAGACCATTATTCTTAGTTAAGTATTACAAGAATGGAAAAACAAACACCACATATACTCACCATTAAATTGGTACCAAGTGATCAACACTTACATGCACATATGGAAGTAACATTCATCAGGGATCGAGCAGGTAGGGGTGGACAGGAAGGGATGGGTAAACTCACATATAATGGGTATGTGGTGTGCTGTCTGGGGGATGGGCATGCTTATAACTTTGACTCAGGCTGTGCAAAGCAATTTATTTGATCAAAGCATTTTTACCCCTGTAATATTATGAAATTAAAAAAATGAAAAATATTTCATATTCTAGAATTATAGACTTGTTTTTGAAAAGAAATACATGTAGATTTACCATTCAATCCAGCAATCCCACTACTGGGTACCTGCCCAAGGAAAATAAGTCATTTTATCAAAAAACGCCTGTGCTTGAATATTTAGTATGGCACAATTCACAATTGTAAAGATGTACAATCAACCTAAGGGCCTATCAATTCATGAGTGGATTAAGAAAATGTGGTATGTGTGTGTCTGTGTGTGTGTGTGTGTATGTGTATATATACACATACACACGCACACACACACACATATATATAATATATATATACACATACCATGGAGTCCTATTCAGCCATAAAAAGGAATTAAATAATGTATTTTGCAGCAACTTGGATGGAACTGGAGACCATTATCCTAAGTGAAGTAGCACAGGAATGGAAAAACAAGCACCACCTGAACTCTCTAACAATTGGGAGCTAAACAATAGGCACACACAGGCACAGATATATATATAAAGGTCATTGATATCCAAGAAGGGGGGAGGGTGCAAGAGGATGAGGGTTAAAAATTTACCTATGGAATACAATGAACACTATTCTGGTGATGGGCACATTAAGAGCCCCGTTATATTAATACAGATATCTATGTAACAAAAACATATGTACTCCCTTAATATTTTGAACTAAAAAAATTAGTAATTACCTTAAAAATGTTGAATAGAAGTACCAATTGAAGTCATCTTTGTCTTGTTCCTCATCTTAGGAAAAGCATCTAGTCTTTCACCATTAAGTATGATGTTAGAGTGGATTTTTCACAGAAAGCCTTTTTGAGATTGAGGATGTTTTCTTCTATTCCTAGTTTTTTGAGTGCTTGTATTTGCCATGTATATTTGTGGATATAATTATGTCATTTTTTGTCCCTTATTATATTAATATGGCCCATTACATTGAATTTCATATTTTGAGCCAACCTTCCATTCCTGGGATAATGCCTACTTGGCAACAATGTATAATCTTTACATATGTTGCTAAATAGTTTCCTTTTCTTGTATTATCATTGGTTGGTTTTTATATCAGGGTAATATTGGCTTTCATAAAATGTGTTGGTAGTGTTTTCTCCACTTCTATTTTTTTTTTTTTTTTGAAGAGTTTTTGCAAGATCGGAGTTAAATCTTCTTTAAATATTTGATAAAATTCACCAGTGTAGTCATCTGGTCCTTGGCTTTGCATTGTGGAAAGCTTTTATATTACATATTAAGTTATATTACTTATTTCAATATTATTCAGATTTTCTAATTCTTCTTGAGTCAGTTTAGGTATTTTGTGTCTTTCTAAGAATCTGTCAATTTTCCTATAGTTTAATAGTAATGTCTTCTCATTTGAGATTTTCTTGATCAAATTACTAAAATCTCAAATAAATGAGAAGACATTACTATTAAACTATAGAAAAATTATAAGTTAATTTTGGAAACATTTACATAATAACAAATTAGAAAACGTAGGAAAATTGACAGATCCCGAAACTTCGTCATTTTAGTTCACCTCTTCAGAGAACTAGCTTTTGCATCTATGGCTTTTCTCTATTGTTTTTGTATCCTCTATTTCATTTACTTTGGCAATAGTCTGTTTGTTTATTTATAATTGCTTTGAGTTGTTTGTTCTTTTTATTTTTGTAGTTTCTTAAGGTGAAAGTTAGGTTATTTATGTAAGATTTTTTTTTTCCTTTTTTTAAATATAGGTGTTTACAACACTAAATTTCCCTGTGCTATATTTTTGTTTTTATGCATCCCAAAGTATTTTCTATTTTGCATTGTGACTTCTGCTTTGACTTATTTCTCATTTAGAAGTATTAATTTATTTTCTACATATTTTTGAATTTTCCATGTTTCCATGTGTTAATAATACTGAATTTTATTAAATGTGGTTAGAAAGCATGATTTGATTTTAATCCTTTTAAATATATTGATGCTTATTTTATGGCCTTGAATATGATCTGTCATAGAGAATGTTTTATATATATTTGAGAAGAACTTGTGTACTACAGTTGTTGGATAGAATTGTCTATAGATGTCTGTTAGGTTGAGTTGGCTTATAATGTAATTCAAGTCTCCTATTTTTTTACTAATCTTTTTCCTGTTTTCTAACCATTAATGAAATTAGAATATTGAAGACTCTATTACTGATAAATTTTTCATTTGTGCTTCAAATTTATTATTTATTGCATCATATATTTTGGTGGAGGCTCTAGTGTTATGATCATGTATCTATTATTATATATTTCAAATTATTAAACTTTTATTATTATGTCTTTGTCTCAATTAACTTTTTTTTGTGTTAAGGTCTATTATTGATATCATCTTAGTATAACCATCCCACTAGCTTTTGTGAATACTTGGCATCATATTGTCCTGTCCATTCTTTCACTTTCAATCTATTTGTGTCTTAGAATTGGAAGTTTTATCTTGTAGATAGGTTAAATAGTGCTAATTCTCTGAGGATGAATATGTTAGGTAGATCCAAATGTATTCTTCCTCCTCCAGTGACTGCTATGCCGTTGGTCTTGACAGCTACTAAAGTTGAGAGGTTGTTGGCTTTCAAGGTTACGATACAGCTGAAGAGGGTGGTGGGATTAGAAAAGGTAAAAATATATGAAGGTTCACTTCTCTTGCCAGCTTCAGCAGTTTTTCTTGAATAAATGTTTTATATTGTCTTATAATTTTTGTTAATTTTCAAAATTATTTGACAGGTTTGCCAATCTGCTTATTGCTTTTAGGTAAATGTGGATTTTCAGAGATTGTTAGTCTGCCATTCCACAAGTTGCCATCCTGATTTACTTGTCAAGAAACCTCTATTTTCTATATATTAGAAATCTTGTCTACCTTAAATAGGTGTTATTTCTATTGCAAAATATAGAAAAAGTGTTGGTGATAGGATATATAATGAGAAGATAAGTAAGGTATGATCTTGAGAAGATGAGTTCCGAAATTCTTGTTGACTTTTGAACATGGACGTTATTATACACACTGAGAGCTATTCTTGTTGAGTGTTGATGGTAGATGCCATATTGGGGTGAGTTTGTCATTGAGTGTGGTTATAAAAATAAATGGTGAGAATAGACAAATATTTCAAGAAATAAACTTTAAAGGAGAGATAAGAAATAGAAAACTATGTGAGGCCCTAGGTTGACATATCTTTAATGGTTTGAGTTTTAAGATTTTGAAAAGTAGCCTTAACATCAAGCCTAGTTCTGCCGAAAATGTATTTTGCCTTATTTTTCTTCAGATACATATACTGATACCCCATTCCTTATTGATTAAACTGGGTAGTGGAATGTATTAGGTTATTAAATATGAAATGTCCAATTTCCTTAAGTACTAAGTTTGACAGCTGATAACTGATATTTTACTTTGCACAACTTGTTTCATTTTTATTATGAATGTACATCCTCATTCTTTCAAAGACATGGGTTGTCTTGTGATTATCTTTCAAAAAGTTTTAGAGAAAAATGTGGAACTGTGGATAAGTCAAGGATTCATATTATTTTCAAATATGAGTTCTGTCCTAGAACCAATGAAGCACAGACAACTCAATATATCAACAAAATGTTTGGGAAGAATGTGGCTAATGAACACACAGTACTTCAATGGTTTGAGAAGTTCTGTTCTGGTGATTTTAATCTTGAAAATGAGCTACATGATGATCTGAGACAACAGTGGATAATGATGAGCTGAAAGCTGTAGTGGAAGCAAATTCATCTCAACCTACTCTCTAACTAGCAGCAAGATTTGATGTTACTGTTCCAACAATATTGGACAATTTGAAACAAATCAGCAAGGTAAAGCAGCCAGATAGATAGATACTGCATGAGTTAAACAAGTGTCAGAAGAGAAATCATCTTGAAGTTTGCCTTTCTTTGCTGTCACGACATAAAGGTGAACCATCTCTAGGCTATGTTGTTACTTGTGATGAAAAATGCATTCTTTTTGACAATTACAAGCATTTGACACAATGGTTGAATAAAGACGAAATGCTGAAACACAGTCCAAAACTGAATACTCATCAAAAAAAAGCCAATGGTGTCTGTTTGTTTATATAGTGCTAGTATTATCCATTACAGCTTCATGAAACCTGGTCAATGGATTACAGCAGATGTCTACTGCAAGCAATTGGATGAAACAATGAGGATCCTTGTGATTAAGCAGCAGAGACTGGTCAATAGAGACAGGTCAATCGTCTTTCAAGACAACCTTGGACCATATGTCACATAAACAATGCTGTTCAAACTACAGAGGTTGGACTTGGAAACTCTCTGTCATCCACTGTATTCATCAGAACTTGCATCAACTGAGTACCACTTCTTCCGGGCTTTGGACCACTTCTTGCAAGGAAAAATATTCAATGCTCAATAAGCTATGGAAAATGCCTTTCGCAAATTCATAGCCACTCATTCTCTAGGCTTCTTTGCTGCTGGCATAAACAAGCTACCATTAAGATGGCAAAACTGTGTCTATAGTCTAGGTACATACTCTGATTAATTGTACTTCTTCTTATTTGAGATATAGTAAACTAAACTTTTGATTCGAAATTGGACATTTTATATTTAATGACCTAATATGTCATTTATTTTATTTTATGTGCTTTTTTGATTATACAGTGATTTAGCTTTGGCTACCATAATGTGGATTATATGTCAGAGATGGGATAAAATAGTTTGGGAATTTCTTATCACAAATATAGTTAGGCTTCCATGTGATTTGAGCTCTCTAAAACAGTGATGTCATGTTTAATACTAAGATGGTATCAAATAGATTTTAACACAAAAATTGTTAATTGAGACAAAAGGATATTTTATAATAATAAAATGTCAATCATTTGGAAAGATATAACAATTATAAATATATTTGATATGTTTTCCTATATTTAATTGATCACTGGTCAATGAACTCATGTCTAGGCACATCTGTCTGCCTTTAAGCAATGATTTTCCTTGTGGAAAATCTTATTAGGAGAAGCTTATTAGAGGCAGGTAGTTTAAAAGTTGCTAAGTTCCAAATTAATACTACCTACAAATGTAAAATATGTGAGTTGCTTGCAGAAGAGATCATTTAAAATTTCATATATTCTTTCTTCCTGGCTGTCCAGAAAGCCTATGTGAATTTTTTCTGTTAAGGAATAAATAATCAGTCTTTGCTACTGTCTAGCTTCATGATTGTCCTTAAATTATTTTAATGCATTTATATCTCAATATCCTTAACTTTAATATGGGAATTATAATTTTCTGTAGTGGTCTTGCATAGATCAAATACTATATAAATGTTAGGTATTTTTATCACTACCACTGTAATATAATCCACTACTACTAGTATAATAAACCTCTATCATCAAAAGGATATTTATAATGTAGTGTTAACCTATTTGTGACTTGTTATTAAATTTCTCTTGTTTTCATAAATATGTACACAACTTTACACAACCAAGCCATCAAGAACTCTTGTGTATGGTTATAAATCTTATCAAGCCATGAAACATGCTAGTTGAAACTGAAATTCTAGAGTCATGCTTCATACTTATAATTCTTGGATTTACCACTTAAAATTTTTGCCACACTGATAAGCTACCTACCTTCTTTCTGCCTCAAGTTAATAATTTATAATATGGAAATAATTACATTATATACCCCACATGTTGTGATGAGAATTAAACAGTTGAATATATGTAAAGAAGACTTTACAACATGTCAACAATAAATTTAGCTATGATCGCTTGAAAACACTTCAGAGGAAAAGTAAATCCTTGACATGAGAAACTAATTAACAGTCCCTCAACCCAATGACATTTTTCCCCTTTGGAGGTCTTAAAGAAGAAGATATTATTTCAACATAATGGTATTTTTCCCTTTTTTAGGTCTTAAGCAAAAAGATAGACTTTGGTAAAAAATGTAATCATTTGAGGAAAACCTTGTAAACTTGACCCACACTGGTAAATGCTTGGATATGTAACTTATAAACCACGATAATATAATATGGTGAAATTTTGGAATTATCAAAGTATTCTTATAGAAGTATTTCTTCTATAGTAACTGTTAAAATAACTATTGAATAGTAGAAGTACAATTTTTTGTATCTTTATTTTGTAGGCTAAATTTTTAATAGTTTTAATAAGATACAATTTATACACCATACAGTTCATGAATTTAAAATGTACAATCTAATGTTTTTGGTATATTCACAGAATTATGCAACCACCATCACAATCAATTTAGAATTTTTCACCCAAATAAAAAAACCCTGTACTTTGCAGTAGTAGTCTTTTTTTCTCTTCAACTTCCCTTTCAGCCCTAGGTGACCTCTAATCTACTTTCTGTTTCTACAATTGTAAAATAATTTTATATTAAATATTAATAGTAGAAGACCAATTTTATTTTTTAAAAATCTTTAAATAGTAAAGAGCTAAATATTGTAAGAACCCCAAAACAGTGAAATTCCACTAAAATCTCTCTTGTCCATTGTAAAAAATCACACACCATTCTCTTAAAAATGTTACATCTCAAGTTCAGAAAGGTCAAGATTAGATATCTTGAGTACATATGAATAAATCTGAGACAGGTTACATCATGACCACATTTAAGAAAAGAAAAAAGAAAAGAAATATACCAATTTTGGTGTTGGGTATAATTTACCATGTAACGTTATTATAAATTCAAATGGGGATGCTACATGTTCTAAAGGAGAATATTAAGAGTGCAGTTGGATTTAGATAAAGCATGCAATAGCAGCAATATAAGAGGAATAAAGTCAAAATTGACCTTAAAATGTTTCAGAGGGACCATTAAGTTGCCCAGAGTGTATCAGTTTATCCTACTTTGTTTTTAGTCTTTTTGAAGATTATACATGACAAAGTATATTTGGTTAATTATACATAATTTAATCCTGTACAATAATTTATTTTTTATTTTGATAGAGGATTTTCTCTCCAAAGAATCAGTGGCCTCCAATATTACATGTGCATATATTTGACTATTACTTGAAAGACAGATTAATGCTTTACATTTTAAAGATTTTAGAGACATCTACACACAGCCATTAGTACATATTTATATTTTTAGGTAGTAAAATTATATAATAATTCCTTAACAATTTTTTATCTAATCAAAGATCGTAGCACTTTCTATACAGTGCTCTATCTCTAAAATAATTAATCAGATTGGTCTTAGTTACCTCCTAAAAAGATAAATGCTATAAGTATATAAAAATATATACCTTGTGGGTTAATACTGTTCTGATATTTGGAAGGAATTTATAATCTGTTAAAAATTTAAGTTACTCTTTAAAGACACTACAAACTAACAGGTAAAGGAAAAAATCTATTAAGTGCAAAACATGCCTCACTTTTCCATATAAAATTAATATACTGTAGTTACCTTATTTCTTGCAAAGAATGTGTCACTTCAATTTTAGAAGAAAAATGCAAAAGGTAACACATAAAAGAATTGGGATGTAATGTTTTATAATGCATGATAATATCTACCTAAAGATTTCTCATTTCCTAGTAAAATTCCCTGGAGGAAGATAACACTGACAAGAATGATCTCTGATCAATACAACTTGGAAATAAATGGAAGGTGGCAAGTTTTACAACAACCTAATTCTTGCTTTAGCTCTTATCTATTTACATGGTCTTTGATGTCATTAATTCTTATAGAAACTTTATCTCAAAAACAAAGTCTATATGCCTTGATTTCTCATAACTTATATCAACATATCAATCTAAATGGTTTATAAGTAACATTCACATGCCATGTTTTGATCTTTAATAAAATTCACAGAAGTAAGTAGAGCAGTACCTAATATTACAGTTTTATAGATATGAAATTTGAGCCCACAACCCGTAAGTGTTTTGTCCATGTTCTTATGGCAATAAATGATAAATCATGGTAAAAAACAAAGTCTGCCAATTCCAATGTGTTCACTGCATGTTCAAGTTACTTTTCATCATTATTTGCAAACTATAGTTTATCAATGATTACTTTTTAAGGAATTAGAAAAAGCTAGAAGATTTCATTTATAACTCAGTTAAGAAGATTCTCATTGAGTTGCTACAGAATATGTTTTTATGATGTTAGTTGGAATATGTTTGGAAACAAATTTTCTGCTGCAAGTGGAAAACCCACTGTGCTTGGAGACATACCAATCAAATAACTATAATCTTCATAATTTGTGTGGCTCATTTAATCACCGTGTGTACTCATTTTCATTAATATAGAATAATGTGTTTGCCATTATTTTGTTTCATCCATGTTTTGTTATGTTTTTACTTACCCTAAGGGATTATTATATATTTTGTAAGCTGAAATTTGTAAAGAAATTCTAGTATACATTCAAGAAACATGTCAAATATTGATGGCATGCTAGAATGAGCACTGAGGTTAAAATCAGAAGTTCAAGATCATGCCATGTCTCTCTCCAAAATCACTTTTATGCCTTTGGCTTCTGTTTCCTCATTCTGTAAATGAGATCATTGAGGCATATTTACCTCTAAGATCCTTCCTGGCTCTTTATCTGTGATTAAAAAAAAACAAAAAAAAAACTAGACCATTGTGAAAAAGATATAGGTATACTTTTCAAGTATTCAGTTTCTTAATTATTGCAGTCTCTATAGATATATGTTAGTCTACCAGTGAGTAAAGTCTAGCATTCACTCCCTGGTTTTCACCATATTTTGTGTCTCTTAAATATTTATTTATTTATTTATTTATTTATTTATTTATTTATTTATTCCATGAACTGAGGGAGGATAAGAGAGATTTAAAGGAATTAAAGACAAAGTAATTATACGGTATGTGGAATTGTTATTACTTAGGTAGAATA
>VBSM01003157.1:17673765-17747685 GCA_008086735.1 Cheirogaleus medius | reverse complement strand
GAGACGCTCTAACTGGCGGTGTTTCTCATCCGCCATCTTGCTCCGCCCCCTAGTGTCTTCCAGTATCATGATTATTAATTGTGATCTTCTTTGGAAAAGGCCACTAAATATTGTCAAATACTTAGCTTCTTATTAATATACTATGTATTTTTGTGTATTTTATATAGAATTCCCTAGCTCTTAAAACATCTACTATGAAGTGTTATTCTTCAATACTGCCGGTAATCTAAACACATGAGGAGTCTGGTCTTTTTTAACACCAAAGAAAGGTAAACAGTACTTTCTTATCCACTGTCCAGTGTCAGGATTAGAACTACAGCTTAAGATGTGGAGTTAAGTAACATTTATTGGAATATTAGAATATATAAGAATATGCAAAAATACACACACAATTATTCTATGGCACACAATGAGTACAGAGGACAAATTGGCCAAATAGGCTAAAGCAAGAAAAATGTGTAAAAGCCTGATGGCTGACTAATTTTTTTTTTTTTTTTTTTGAGACAGAGTCTCACTCTGATGCCTGGGCTAGAGTGCTGTGGCGTCAGCCTAGCTCACAGCAACCTCAAACTCCTGGGCTCAAGCGATCCTCCTGCCTCAGCCTCCTGAGTAGCTGGGACTACAGGCATGCGCCACCATGCCTGGCTCATTTTTTTCTATATATTTTTTTTTAGTTGGCCAATTAATTTCTTTCTATTTTTAGTAGAGACGGGGTCTGGCTCTTGCTCAGGCTGGTTTCGAACTCCTTACCTTGAGCGATCTCCTGCCTCTGCCTCACAGAGTGCTAGGATTACAGGCGTGAGCCACTGCGCCTGGCCTGACTAATTCTTCTGAATCCAGTTCCAAGGGTAGGCTAGAGAATGTGTTGTGTTCTGTTCCTCTGAATAAAGAGTTAGGTAAACAAAGCACATTGCAAGTATTAGCAGTTATTCAGTGGTCCTCAAACTATGGCCCGCAGGCCTCATGTGGCCCTCCGAGGACATTTATCCTGCCCGCCAGGTGTTTTTGCCGCTGCCTGTCCTGCTTAGCAGCCCACTCCTCCCGGGCCCACAATGTGCATGTGTGGAATGTGCGCTGCACTCTCCAAGGCCCTCCAACGGTCTGAGGGACAGTGAACTGGCCCCCTGTTTAAAAAGTTTGAGGACCCCTACTAGCAAGATGCTTTGTTTGAATTCGTCTGATTAATTCTCTCCAAGAAAGGCCAGTACATTTTGAAGTCTTTTGTTCTTAGGACTTACAGCTGCCTAAGAATAAGCACATCCATTTTCCCAACAGTGCAAAAAGAGCCTATGACCTCTACTTCCTCCTTCCCTTCTACGATGCTATTAGCAGGTTCTGTGCAACAGCCAAAGGCCCGTTAAAAGGCAGAAATGTGATTTTGATCTTTTTAGTTTCTCACTAAATTACAGAATCAGTTCTCTGGTTGGCAGCTGCTGACAATTTTATAACAGTTTATTTTTCAGTACCTCTCTGAAAAGCACCAATTTATGGTTTAAGGTGCTCATTTATATCAAGACAGAATTCTCAGTGGTTAGATGGGTCATTCTTGCAAACATTTGGTTTGCAAGTGACCTTCATGCTTGGAATTTTTTCTTCAGAACAAGAGAAAAATAAATGTTTTAATTTTTATTTGTAATAGAATCAGATACATTTTTAAAACATTCAAATTTCTATCTCAGGGAAAAAAAATTATCTCTTAAAAATAACTTATCAAACCTCTTAAAAATAAAAGCTGTGAAGTTGAATATATACTTAAAAATATTATAGTCAACCCAAACCTGACCTAGGTTACATGTTTGAGAAGTAATAAACCTTGTTGCATTTTCCCTCTCATATGATGCACTTTGTCATTTTATTTTTCTTCTTGTTAAAAATATATTTATTTTTAACAAAGGTGTTTATATGTATAATATATATTATGTGTATATATATATATCTTGTATCTTGACTTCATTTCTTAGCTTGATATTTTAAAATATCTACAAAACTATACATTTTTAAATTCTATCACATACAATCTATTGTTCTCATAATCTTTTTTGCAAATACATATTATACAAGTGAAAAATCAGAAGCATTAATTTATGTGTCAAGATATGATATTCTTCATTAAAATTTGGCTTAATATTAAATTACTGAATAAGCCCAAACAGAATGTCCTATTTATATAGGTAAATAGGGGCACATAATTATTTTAAGCTCAACCATTTATCGTATATCCGTTATATTCATGAAGTGTCCAAGGTCTTATCTTTTAAAGGGATGTTATTTGTTTTCGGAGGAATCTGCGGTGAAATGAGTGAGACAGTGTTATTTAAAAAAATTAAGAAAGGATAATTTCACTAAATTGTGGTAAATGTTATGCTGTACATATGTCCAAGATGCTTCTTTTCAAGATGAAAATATTTATCATTCTGGCCATTACTGTTCAGGAAAGATTTTCTGGTGAAAAAAACAGTTGACCAGTGACATAGAAGCCTAAGGGGAATTAACCAGACAAAGACACGGAGAAGAGTTTTTCAAAGGAGCATAGTGAATAAATTATCAACCTATAAAATAGAATTGTATATGCTGGGAACTGCAGTTTAAAGTGCAAGACATAGAGTGGGCAAATGTTGAATTAAAAGTAGTCTGGGTCACTTCATCAAGGGCCTTTAAGCCCGACTACGGAGATTAAACATTTCCTTTTAGCGGTTGGAGAGCAATTGAGAATTTTTAAACAAGGGAGAGAGTAACACAGTCATATTTTATTTAAGAAGGATGAGTCTGATTGCAATTTGGAGGATCATTTTAACAATGACAAGGCTGGATAAAGGGAGACCATTTAGGAACAGATTAGGAAGGTCAGATGATAGATCAATAGGGGGCTGAACTAAGTGGTAATATAGATAGAATGTTTGGACTTGAGCCATATTCAGAAAGAAAATTCTATAAGACTTGGTAAAAAATCAAATGAGAAATTGGAAAATAGAGAGGAATTTGGTCTGATCAGGTTTCTGATGGTTATAACTAGATACATGATAGAAGCTCGGGGCTATGTGGAAATTGGGGAGTTATGAAACAGATGATTTGTGGGAAATGAGTTGAATTCACATTTAAACAATTAGAATGTGAAGTAACACTTGAGTGGATGTTTAATACAACTAATAATTGTCTTATCATTTTCATCTTATCAGAAAAAATACAGAGAAAAATTATATACAGAGAACCTAAAACTAGAGCTAAAAACTTACATTTAAATGCCCAATAGAATGTAATGAAGCTTTCAATTATACCAGTGACTGATGAGCTCAGAGAATGCAAAGATGAGTGAGCTATTGGAGAGGCAGCCATGCATAGTATAAATAGCAGGCCCTCTGGAGTTGGATCCTGGATTAAAATCCTAAATCTTCCATTCACTGGATTTATAACTTTGCTTAAGTGATTTAACTCTGTGTTTGTTGTATCTGTTGTCTCATCTTGGCACATGATGTGTGCTATGTAAAAACTTCACAAATACTTAAGAGTGCTTACAATTTGGTATAAAGAATAGAGAAACTGCAAAATACACAAAAAAGTCTTATAAATCAAGAAAGATTATTAAATATATAAGAAAATGGGGATTCAAAATTATGTCTCTTGCCTACGGTCTTGAGCATAATAGACATGAGGATATACAATGGATACTAAGATAGATTATCTATCTTGTCTTATAAAAGTGACACTTAAACATTGTAAAAAAATTGGGCAAATTATCACTATATTCTCATTTGTAAAATGGGAATAATATTGACTCTACTTAATAATGCTATTTTTGTACAATATTTTATTAATGATAAAGCTTATATACTTTCTCATTAAAGTACTTAGTAAGATGAGTTACAATTCAGCTGAATATATGGCCAAAACATGAGGGACAGAGAAGGGTTATAAATTACGTTCACAAGGTCACACTCTCTAAATTGCATATTTGAAAGTCAATCTTGCCTTCTGAATCAATATTTAATGGTCTTCCTATTACGCTATGCATTCAATGTCTGACCCAAATGGAACACTTCATAAGAAACTGTTTACAAATTTTAAAATATTATAATAGAAGAGGTAAAACTTAGGTATATCTTTAAGGATGGACAGGATTGTCACAGAGTGATTATAAAAGAAATCATTCTGATATATGGAAACAAGAGGAAATGCACAGTGAGATGTCTCATAAAATATTACAAATTTAGTTTGGCTGGAGGTACCATGATATTATAAATTTAATTTACATTAGGAAGTTATAATACAGTATTTAAGCTAGAAAAATTCATTTATGTTTCACCCTTTCCCTCAAATTCCTGAAAACAAATACATTCACAGAACAATTACTGGAAAAGAGAAGGAGAGTAATATTTTTTCCCAAAGAAATTAGACAAAGGACTCAATACAGAACTCCAATAGGTTAAGGTAGACCATGCGGAGACATTCCTGATTTATCCTCCCAATCCCTTACCTCAAATCATGCTGTTGAACCCAAAACACAGGTTTCACAGAACCATTAGGAAATCATTTGTTTAGTCCCTTGTCAATTTCTGAGTATCCTTAGCCTGTCTGGGATAGCTCTCATGAACTGTCTATACCGCAGCTTTACCTAGCCCATCTAGAGAGAAAGAGAGAGAGAGATAAATCATGACTTCAAAGATCTGCAACTTTTTTATCATTTGGAATTTTACTTGTGTAAAAAATGTTACCAAGTCAGTCAATGTCTTAGTATATTAGAGAAAAATTTTTAAAAAATGGTATTATCAATCTTGGAGTTATTCGAAGAGAAAAACTGTTAAAGATGAATAATGGGTGATAAGTTTAAAGGGAAAACAGCAGAAGGCATATGTTGAATACCTAAATCGATTGGGTGGGAGGATGGGGAACACCCTCTACACACATAGGGAGATGTATAAAGAAATAGTGCTAACTCATATTTAGCACAGAGGATTAATGACGATTGGCTGGCAGTGGGGAAGCTCTCTAAATCTATTAAACTATTTGTATCTCAGTTCCTAACTTACCTCTCTACCAAGCCACCCACTTTACCTCAAATAAATGTTATCTACAGAGATACATTTGGACAAATGTCTATGGTGATAATTTGGCCTTAAAAACGAATTCAATTTTCTGGCTATTTGAGCTTAACAACGTGGATATCTTAATTTGCTTTCGGATGCAAGACTAAAGGCCTCGTACAAAAAAGGTTTAAACAGCAAATTTTTCAATTTCTTCTGTCTAAGATCACACCTACTTTTTATTCTGATGATGATAATGGATCAGTCGAAAGAAAACAAACAACCCCAGGAAAAGTTAGCCTTTGTGAGACATAGTGACATGGGATCCTCATCTGCCCGGTCTCCCACGGCAGGCAGCCCCTAGCTTATCCTATTGAATCCACAATATGGGAAAAAACACTTTGACAGAGAAGGATTGTAGACTCAGAGCTTTAAACTTCTTTACTTATTAATCATCAAAAATCATGAGATTCAAAAAATATTTCATGGCCTTGTTGTTGAGCTATTCTTGTGGACAAAATAAAGGTTATACGCAAGACAAGTTCTTTGGTTCCCTCTAGAGCCTACATTAAGAGAGGTAACAGTGCTTTTATCTAGAAATGTAAGCACAGACATTATGTATAAGCACAAGCATTTAACCCTCAACCTTCAAAATGCTAATGGCAATATTCAAAAAATATAAACACAAGGTACAATTCTGCATCAGTTTTGGGGAAAAGCAAGAGTGAATCAACAAGATGTAGTTGAAAAAAAGACTGAATTTATATGATAAGTGTTTTAAAATGTGAAGTAAATAAAATGTAGCAAGTTATTTTGTTAACAGGGCCTGCTCACCTACAATTTCCATCACTTAGAATATTCTCTCCTTCATTTCTTTGCAAGATTGATTCCTCGTTATGCATCAGAACATAGCTGAAATCTCACTATTTCTGAAACAACCTATTTAGTATTTCCAGTCCCCCCAACATTTCAAATTTAATAAAACCCTGCATAATGTAAGGATTTATATCTAAAGCCATCAGGAGCAGCCTGATATTAATAAAGCACTTTGAATTTGAGCACCTAAACTGTGAATAAAATTTTAAAGAACAGTTGTGCTTAGTAATATATTTGTAGAGTATTCTTGAATTTTTTGAGCTTGGCCAGTGTAGCCATTGACTTTTTAGCCAAGTTAGATGGCCATTAAGATTATACCAATAGATGAAGAGAGGCCTGATGTTCATCTCTCCAAGATGTCCTGAGATAACAGAGTGTGTCCTGGGTAATGCTCAAACTGTTGTGACCTCAAGACACTCAGGGAAGTAAATGTTCTTCCTGAATGAACAAATAACAACCCAGTGTTCTTGAGGATGCAGAGGCTATCAAAACAATGTCAATTCCCTTCTCCACCACATGTTGACTAGAGTGATTAAAGACAATAACCATATAACCTCTATTTTGCTAAGTATTCTATTTCTTCAATATATTATCTTGAGAATAGTTGAGACAACATTAAAGTTAACTTATGTTTTACCTATACTCTTTTGCATGAAGTTTCTTTACAAAAATTCATTTGAAGAGAAATAGGAGAAAAACTCTAATTAACCTTATTTCTGGATGTAGAATTTACTTCATAATCAGAGAAGCTGTCTTGATGACTCCCAATTGTCTACTATTTAACATCATATTCTTATACCTTTTTATAATTTCATTATGAAATATGTTTTATTATACATGTTTAATTCTAGTTTCTATTATCAGATGGTGAATTATATAATCACGTCTCTTTTGTTCTCTACTATATATTAATTTCCTAAAATAGTGCCTAGAATAAAGAAGGAGATAAATAAATGTGTATGAAATAAATGAATGAAGGAATAATCAAAGACCCTAGATGCATATACTGATGATTTATGACTCAGAGGCACAAAGAATGGGGCAAAGCTTGGCTGTTATTTCAGTAAATAAGATCAAATCTCAATTTTATTGGGTCTTCTAAGTTATACACTTGATAATAGATCATATAAAGTAAAAAAAAAAGCTATTATGATGTTCATTCCCAGCTACGAAAAGTGAGACTGTTGTCACTTTTAATGATAACATTCTTCCCTGTTAATATGCAGAGCACTGCCCAAACCAATGTGTTGCCACAACATTTATGAAAAAGACAATTATAGGCACAATATCTAAGGTTACTTTTTTTGGTTCAGGCTGCCTCTAGCTTCACCTCCAACCCATGGAAAACACATACCAATGACAATAGGCAAATTTTTCTTCTCTATTTTTTTTTCTAGGTGAGAAAATATTTAATAGAAATAATTTGTTCTGTGAAAAGCATCCATGTCAACAATCACTATTGAATAAATGCAGATCTCTCTTAGTTAAGTATAAGCAAACAGAATGATCACTAGAACAGTAAAAGCCATAGAAGCTTTAAATAAAGTGATTGGTCTGATATACTAAGAAGATATTCATATATGGATTAAACATGGTATGAAATAATCATAAAATGTATTTCAATGAGGTTTTCAAAGAAAATAAAAGTACACTCTAGAATATGGAGAAAGGTGAATGCCTTTATATGCATTTATCTAGAAAAGTTCCTCTCTCTTAATTTTCTGGGAAATGCTCTGTTTCTTTTTCTTTTTTTAAATTTCAGAATATTACAGGAGTACAAACATTTTGGTTACATATATTGCCTTTGCACTGCCCGAGCCGGAGCTGCAAGTATGTCCATCCCCCAGACAGTATGTACCACACCCATTAAGTGGGAATATACCCAACCCCAATCCCCTCCCACCTGCCTGACACTCTATGAATGTTACTACTATATGTGCACATAGGTGTTGATCAGTTAATACCAATTTTATGGGGAGTACATGTGGTGCTTGTTTTCCATTCTTGTGATACTTTGCTTTGAAAAATGGGCTCTAGCTCTACCCAGGATAATACAAGAGGTGCTAGAGCACCATTGCTTTTCATGGCTGAGTAGTACTCCATGGTATACATATACCACATTTTTTAATCCACTCATGTATTGATGAACACTTAGGTTGTTTCCACATCTTTGCAATTGTGAATTGTGCTGCTATAAACATTTGAGTGCAGGTATCTTTTGTATAGAATATTTTTTACCTTTGGGTACTTGCCCAGGATTGGGATTATTGGATCAAATGGTAGCTCTACTTTTAGTTCTTTGAGGTATCTCCATATTACTTTCCACAGCATTTGTGCTCATTTGCAGTCCCACCAGCAGTGTATGAGTGTCCCTATGTCTACACATCCAAGCCAATATTTGTTCTTTGGGGACTTTTTGATAAAAGCCATTCTCACTGGAGTTAAGTGATATCTCATTGTGGTTTTGATTACCATTCAAATATGAGAAGGGACAGAAAGCTTTCCTCATCTTGTAGATCCTGATGCACCCCACCCACACTCCTGCTGCTCCATCCTTGCCTCACTGATGGCTGCTGCTAGTGCTTATAGTTTATTCAAATAGGATAAAGATGTCACTCTGGAGAACCCAGCCCATAGGTATAAAATTTAGCAAGAATATAGTGCTATTGTGTGAATTATAAATAATAATAATAATAACTATCCTTTGGACAAACACAGGCGGTACTATGGTGCACAGCATGACAAGCAAAGTCTAGGCTGTACTTCCCTCCTCTCAACCCTTAGGCCTGCATGATTTTGCCAAGTACTCTTGCCTTCTGGCTGCAATTGACTAATTCCATGAGGGAACTTGACCAAAGTCAGACCAACAAGATTCTGGCTTTAGAGTTTTGATTTTAGAGGCAGAGATGGTGATTGAGATTTAAGCATGAAAGTTAATGGAGGCCGTGATCTTCACTTTGCGGATAGAATCAATATGAGAAAATAAACTCAACATGCAGAGAGAAGCAGATATCACACATTGACAAACTGTCAAGACTGAGTGCAAGGGAGAGAGAGAGACAGACACACAGCAATCTCAAATTACAGTAACCCATGAGATCTAATAAAACGTGTATGTTTTTATCCCTATATTATTCAAGTAATATTTGAACATCAGTCACATGATAAGCATTATTTCAGGTGCTCAGAATAAATTAAGGAATAAAAAAGAAAAGTTCTTCTCTAATACAGCTTACATTCTAGTCTTGGGAGACAGATGATGATAAAGAAATGAATAAATAATATGACTAATTATAATAAGTATTATGGATATAAATACATTAGAGCAAGAGATAAGAATGTTGGGAGTTGGCATGAATGAGTTTCCTTTTACCCCTGCTCCTCCCCTGCAGCTGCTGCTCTCTGGCCCCCCTCTGCTTTAGACGAGGGCACCAGACTCTCATGTCAGCCTATTCTGCTGCTGCTTGGAAGGATGGAGGAATTGCAGATGGGGGCAGGCAGTGGGAGGAGGGCCAGGCAGGGAGATTTTCTTAGCCAGAGTAAGAGCTTACCATGATTCTGGCTCTCTTTGAAAGGCAGAAAAATCTGATCTCTCTATGGTGTTTGGAGTCTCCTAGTCCTCAGCCATAGCTGGGAGTCAGGGAGATCTTTCCTTCACTGCCAGGATGGGAGTATGAAGAGGAATCAGACTCAGCTCCTCAGGGTGAGGGGATTGGGGCTATTGCCTGCCATCCCCTCCAATGCTTTTCTCCTTTTCCAGGCCTTTCACCACAACCAGGGCTGCCCAAGGCTGGAAGATCATAGGAATGCAGGCAGGAAAAAGAGAAGGATGGAGGGGAATGGAGAGGGATCTTTTGATAAGATGGTATTTTAGCAGAGTCATAAACTAAGATGGAATAAATTTTATAAGTATTTAAGGGAAGAGAGTTTCAAGGGGAAGAAAGAGTGAGTGTTAAAAAGAGAAACACACAGTATAACTGGAGGAAACTGGCTTAGTAAGAGAAAGATAGGGTATTTTGTTTATATGAGTAAATAAATTCTTCCTCACAAAAAAGGCCAATTTGACTTAAGAATACAGACATATATAATATAAATAAAATATTAATATATTATTTTGAACCATGGATTTAAACAGCACACCATGTTGGATCTATCACTAAGATCAAAAAGATGGTTTATTATGAGATATGGATCAATATTAACAAAATATATACAGATAAAGTAGTGTTTGATAAAAAACTATGATTTTAAAGAAGATAGGAGCTAGGAATAGAAGGAAAACTCAACCTGATACAGGCTTCTTAAAGGCCAAAATACAAAGACAAAAAACTATCAAATATGTTCTATGTTCATGGAAAGAATAATCTGTATTTAAAGCTGTCAATTTTCTCCAAATTAATCTGTAAATTAAAAAAATAAGTAGTTTTATTTTTAATTAACAGACTTTATAAGCAGTTTTTAGTTTATAGAAAGATAAGAAGAAAATACAAAGAATTCTCAAGTGCCCCCCAACTTCCCTCTTCCATAATTTCCCCATTATCAAGATCTTCCATTAATGTGGTACATTTGCTATAATTGATGTGCTAATATTGATACATTGTTACTAATTAAAGTACATAGATTATTTGGGGGTTCATTCTTTGTGTAGTGTATTCTATGGGTTTTGACAAGTATATAATAAAACAGATTAGTTTCACTGTCCTAAAAATTTCACATGTTCCACCTATTCATCCTGCTTTCCCTGCCCCTCAAACCCTTAGTGACAATTGATCTTTTTATTTTCTCCACAATTTTGCCTTTTCCAGAATATCATATAGTTGGAATCACATAATTTGTACTCCTCTCATATTGCTTCTTTCACTTCACAATATGTATTTAAGTTTCCTCCATGTCTTCATTAGATTGTATAAATATTGTTCATTGTATGTCATTTATGCTAGAGATACCATAGTTCATTTATCCATTCAACTATTAAAGGACATCTTTGTGGCTTTCAAGTTTTGGCAATTATAAATAAAAACTCCAATGAGCATTCATGTTTTTTGTGGACATGTTTTTAACTCCTTTGGGTAAATATGAAGAAGTTTGATTGCTGGATCATATGGTAATAGCATGTTTAGTTTTGGTACAAACTACCAAATTGTCTTCCAAAGTGGCTGTACCATTTTTGCATTCTAACCAGCAATGAATTTACATTCCTTTTGCTCTACATCTTCACCAGCATTTGGTGTTTTCAGTGTTTTAGATTTTAATCAACCTAGTAGATGTGTAATGGAATCTCATTGTTTGTTTGTTTTTTTCTAATTTCCTAATGATGTAATGTTGAGCTCCTTTTCATATGCTTATGTGCTATCTATATGTTTGTTTTCTTTGGTGAAGTGTCAGTTGAGATCTTCTGTTCATTTACTAAATATTTTTCCTTATTGTTGAGTTTTAAGATTTCCTTTTATATTTTGGATACCAGTCATTATCAGATATACTTTTAGCAAATATTATGCTCTGAGACTGAGTCTTACTTTACTGCATTATTTTAATAGAAGATGACACTCTTTAAGTTTAGCATACAATTCCTGTGCTATTATTTTTGGGTACTGTGGTTCTAATGATAGTTTAAGTTCTAGACTTTATACTGCTAGTCAGATCTGATAAGTGCTTGCTGTGGCTTTAATTCCCCTTACCTCAGCCTCATGGTGTCTGGCTCAGTTGGGTAGGAAAGCCTGAGGCTCCAAGATGAGTGCTCCCTAGACCATAACTCCTTTATTGACGTTCCCATGGCCACAAAATGTTTCCTTGTTGGGGAGAGGTGTCTCAGGCTTCATTGGACACACAGGGTTTCCTAGCTGAGTGCTTGTCATGGATCCCTATAGCTAGTGTTCCTTGCTATGTCATGTCTCTGAGTGGAGGAGGCAGTCTCAGGGTGGGTGGAGAATCAGAGCTCTTCCCCACTGTGTTTACTTATGGTAAACAATGATTGTGATGGATTTGATCCAGCAGAGGAATGAGCCTACCTGACCTGGGCTGTCTTCGATGGGAAATTATGAGATACTCTTCCATAGATGCTTCATAGTGGTGAAAAATAAAATAAAATAAAATAAAACAATAATAATAAAAAAAAGAGATACTCTTCCATTGTGCTGTTCCTTCAGTCTTCAGGTATCTCTCTAATTAGTTCACCTTCTCACTGCCTTTCAGTATTCTCTTTCAATTTCTTTCTGAAAAGAACACAAGAGAAACTATAATTGTATTAATATTTAGCTTGAAGAAGCAGGAAGATGAATTTGAGCTATAAATATTTTGTCATAACCAGAAGGGTTCAAACACTTGATATCTTCTTACTACTGAAAAAAATAATTCTGTCTCCTTTCCTATATTTTTGCATATGTACATAGCTATTATGGGAAAAAAGAAATAAGATATAAAAAAAACATGGATTACTGAGGCTCAGATGACTACAAAAATGTAATAGTTTTATTGAAACCAGGAACATAAGGAAATTACAACTGAAATTTGTTTCTAATTCCAGGGTTGGTATGTCTTGATGAAATTCAAAACACACTCCTGTTTGTTTCTATTTGGAAAGAATGACTCAATGATTCACTATTTTCTAGTGCTCCTTGACTAAATAGTATTTTTACTAGAAGAAGAAAATATGCTCTCATTACAGTGTGTCTTAAACAAAAATTTTAAAATGAAGTCATGGTTGTTACTAAGAGCTACTAATATTTAGTTTTTTAGGGATTTGTTCAATAACTATATGATAGAGTTAATAACTATAAATTATTACTAAACTACAAAGATATATCACACATTTCAGCTACATTTCAGTTCATGATTATGCAGAACTCAGAATCACATTTCATTCTCATTAATTACTGTGAGTACAATATTTTTTTTCCCCTGCAGTGACACGCAGGCTTTTAGATATCTTTAATTCTATCATTAGCTTTTCAGTTATTATGTTTTTGTAAATTCATCAGTTTGTCCTGTTCTCTTGACCCTCTTAATGTCTGAGAGAAAAAAACAAATGTCATATTAACATAAAAGCTTAAAAATGTATAAAAGTTTATAAAACTTAGTAACCTTACCATTTTTCTCTTTCAAAAAAAGAAAGAAAGAAAGAAAGAAAGAAAGAAAGAAAGAAAGAAAGAAAGGAAGGAAAGGAAGGGAAAGGGTTCCTGGAATTTAACAACATAATTGATGAGTTAAATACTCTTATGTTTTCCTACATATAGCCTCTTTAGAAATTGGATTATATGGAAACATATATCTCTATTCTACCAATAATTTTAGAATTTTGTATCTAATGAAAATATATGACAATAGAAATAAAAGTGGCCTTTTATTCTCTTTTCAACTTTCATGGCTTTGAAACTCTTTTAGAATGACATTCAGATGTGCCAGAAGGCCCTGTCTACTGTGGAATAGATGTATGCCATGTTATTAGTTATTTCATAACACTATGGTAGGAATTTCACTCTACTGATCTAAACTTTATGATTCTAAAATGCATTACAGACAGTGAATTTAGTGTTTAATCCATCTCTATTTTTGTTACAATGACCAAGCTGAGAAATAACTGTGGTTCTTCTTGATCTTCTTCAATGCATGTGCTGGTAATTTCTTATATGCTTCATAACTAAGATAAAAGGGACTCTACAATATAGAAACACATAAAAATAATCAAGAGCCCTTATCAGGGAGAGCTAAACTTGTCTATCAGGACTGCTGTCTGATAGTACAAAAGCTTTATGCTAGGAAAGATCTGTATGACGAAAACTACAAAACCATGATGAAAGTCATCAAAAAAGAACTAAATAAATGAAAAAATGTTCATTGTTTATTATGGAGTGGAAGACTCAATATTTTAAGATGTCAATTCTTACCAAATTGATTTATAGATTCAAAGCAATCCCAATCAGAATTCCAGTTAGTTCTTTTGTGGATATCAACAATGCTTCAGAAATCTTATTCCTTTGTATTTAGGAAGGATTATTCCTTTATATTTATTCACACAAAAACTTGCACATGTATGTTTATAGCAACTTCATTTATAATTGTCAAAATGTGAAAGCGACCATGATAACCTTCAGTAAGTGAATGAATAAATAAACTGGAACATCCAGACAATGAAACATCATTCAGTGTTAAAAATAAATGAGCTATTGGGCCATGGCAATACATGGAGGAAACTTAAATGCATATTACGAAGTGGAAGAAGACAATCTGAAAATAGTACATACGGTATAATTCCAACTGTATCACATTCTGAAAAAAGACAAAACTATGAAGACAGTAAAAGAATCAGTGGTTGCCAAGAGTTAAGGAGCAAGGAAAGATGAATATGCGTAGTAGAGAGAATTTGGGGGGCAGTTAAACTACTATGCAAGATACAAACATACAAAATAAATCTATGTCATTATATATTGTCCAAATCCATAGATTTTACACCAAGAGTGAACCACCCTAATGTATACTATAGACTTTTGGTGATTGTGATAGGTCAATGTGCATGTGTTGGGACAGAGGATATATGGAAACTTTGTGTACCTTCTGCTCAATTTTACTATGAACTTAAAATTGCTCTAAAAATTGAGTCTATTGAAAAAAAAATGCATACCAGGTACAGTGGCTGATATATCAAATTCTATCACTGCGACTGTGCAATCTCTAAGAAATTCAAACTTCCAATCCCAACTTTGCCAAACAACTGAATCCAGATACGTGTATCTGTGCTAACCTACCCTGTCACTATTCTGAAATGATTAATAACCACACAAGCTATCTTTCCCTCAGAAAGCAGGGAAGTAAGATAGTAGAAATGCATTTTCAAGTTAATATTTATGCATGGAAAATATGAGAATGGATTTATGTTCCAATCCAGTGAGTAACTAACCATACATGCCTTAGAGGTTTCTCCCTAAGAGAATTCAATCACTTGATCTTCTTTGATTCCAATTGCTTTTCCCCAGGATAATGACTAAGCAAAAGTGGGAGTTAACTGACATGTGATACATTTAACTGAATGACTCTGAAGGGAGATGCTGCCTAGTAAAGCTTCTATAGACCCAATCTAGAATTAAAAATTCTTAAACTTCCTCAAGTGTCCATTGAAAGAAGGGCTCTTTGTGATCTGCAATTATAGAATCCATATACTAGATTACAGTAGTCCCCCCTTATCCATGGGGGATACATTTCAAGACACCCAGTGGATTCCTGAAACTGCAGGTAGTACCAAATCCTATACCTACTATGTTTTTTTCCTATACATGCATACTTATGATAAAGTTTAATTATAAATTAGGTATAGTGAGAGATTAACAATAACTAATAATAAAATAAGACAATTATAACAATATGCCTGCATCATTACTCTTGAGCTTTGGGCTATTATTAAATAAAATAATGGTTACTTGAACACAAGCACAGTGATACAGGGTATTGTAACAATCAGGATGGATACTAACTCACAGGCACGTATCATATTAATATAAAGCATGGATACACTGGACAAAGGGATGGTTCATGTCCCAGATAGGATGGAGCAGGGATGACTTGAGATTTCATATTGCTACTCAGAATGATATGCAATTTAAATTGTATACATTGTTTATTTCTGGAATTTTCTCTTTAATCTTTTCAGACCATGGTTGACTGCTGGAAACAGTGGAAAGTGAAAGTGGTGATAACAGGAGACTACTGCATGCATCTTGTAGGATTGGCTACTGTTTAAGGCAGTACTATGGTTAAGGGCAAAAATCAATCAAAAACAACAATAGCAATAACAGAAGCTGATCTCTGTTGAGTAAAATGTGGTCAAAATAACCCCCCAGTAAGTTTCAGAGCCAAAAAATTAAAATCATTCTACCTGATATTGATAGCCATATTCTTAAACATGTTATTCTACACATAGAACATGCTACATTTACCAACAGGCTTTTACAGAAGTCTGAAAAGTACTGGTCCCAATTGATAAGTAGCTGTTACAGACTAAGAGAAGAAAACGTGGGAATGCTGGAGACTGTGTTACTCACCAAGTTGAAAGAGCCAAAACAAGCAGAAACTTCACAAACCATTCCCTGTTTACCTTTATTTCGAGGACATTTCAAGCTAATTTCTCAGAATATAGACCCACTCAAATCAACGGGGGGGGGGAACCCCTCTGCTCTTGATAAGGTAGAGAAAAAAAGAAAGTTCTACTAGGATAGTAAGAGTGGGAAGATGATCTGTGCTTGCCATCATACCTAGGAAAAATCATTTTTAATTATTTATTTTTAACTACTCTTTACACTACCACAAATTTCATTTACACACAAGCACATATAAGACATTTTATGTGAATTTATTTTTCTCAAGTTCTCAAATATTTAAAGTTATAATAAACACAAATATACTAAAGATAAATCCAATGTCAATTATATGCAATATTTTTGTTTCAATTAAAAAAGCATCATAAAAATACAAGAACAAATTCATTTACATGTTCATAAAGATTCAAAATAAACTGTATTTAGGCCACACACCCACACAGAGTTTTTCCAAAATTTTTAGCTACACCTAAAATGTATACCCATGAAAAAATTTCACTCATGAATATTCATATGGATAGCCAAAAGGTGTTTCTTGTTTCAAACAGCCTCAATTTAGCTATCCAAGAATAAAGATTCTCCTGACCTCCTTTCTAAAATAGTGATAAAACTCAGAAATCACTAATATTCATAGCAATATCAGAAACTCTTTTGGGAGTTCTACTTATCTTCAGTATCAAGGAATTCATTCCATTGAGAGAGTGTGACTGAAATGATAATCATCATTGGCTAGAGACCCATGTTTTGTCCCATGAAATGGAAAAAAAAAAAATCAGCTTGAAATAAAATAGAGAGGAATGCACACTGTCTTTGAGGATCATGGAGCCAGCTTCTATGGTATCCACAGTGACAGCAACCACAGTCTTTCTTTTTAGTTTATTTTTTTCACATTTATTTATTATTTCCGCATATAATGGATGATAAATGTTTAGGTTACGTATGTTGACTTTGCCCCACCTGAGTCAGAACTTGAAGCAACCATAGTCTTGAGCTAAGTGCTTCTGCAGCTCCTTTTCTAACATTAGTACTTCTAGTTCATTAGTTTTGTAGAGATGTCAACCCCTCAAATAACAGAAATATGGAAATATTTGCTGTGACATACTCTGAAAATGGAGGGAAAGTGCAAGGGTGGAAACAAGCAAATTTCCATTTGAACCATATACTTAGAATTAAGATTTTTGTATCTTCTCACTGCTGAAGATCAGAGAACTAGATGATGAAATGTAAGGAAATCTTAAATTAGCCCAGGAAAGCTGACATGATAGAATAAAACTAAACATTAGAAATAAGACTAAAAGATTTGGACATCAATCTGTCTTTAGCCTCTACTTGATGTGGGAACAAAAGAAACTTTGAAAAGGAAGTAACATGTTTGCTCTTACTATTGACAATGCTGAGTCCATACAGATCACTCATTATTTTGAAATAAATGAAAACATCAAAAACTTGAATGCATGAAAAATATTAGATTTTTAAAAATTGAATTTTAAGTCCAGTGTAATATTCCAAGTCAGAGCATATATCTCTGAAAATTATTGAATATAAAAGCAAGAATATCATTTTAGAAATGGTCTAGGCATTCTTAATACAATAAAAATCAATTCACTATATCCTGCAAAAAGGAAATGGTGGATATAATTAAATGTTAGAGTTGACACTTCTTACTATATGCCAGGCACTATTTTAAATGCTTTTGTTTGCCAATGAATTTGATCATCCCAGAAAATCTAAAGTCTAGTTATTATTATTATCCCCCTTTTTCAGAGCGAAAGTGGAAGCACTAAAGGTTAAGAATCTCCCCAGTATGGTACAGCTAAAATTGGCAAAGACAGACACAAATACATTTCTTTTTGACTCTGAAGTCCATAATATTAAACATTTTACTGAACAGTAGCTTTGTATATTTAATTTTTTATAATAATATAATATTGATTTCTTGAATTCAAAAACGACTGTGTTATTTTTAAAATTTTAAAGTAACCATTAAAAATTGATAAATATACAAACTATTCCAGTTGACAGACATTTTATGCTTTCTAATCATAGTGAGATAATGTCTCTAATAACCACTCAAGATATGGCAGATTTGCCTGTCTCTTATGAAAGTTGTGGGAATTGATAGTAATAAATACAAATGACTGGATATTAGGTCATGAAATT
Organism: Cheirogaleus medius; assembly: GCA_008086735.1. Lineage (NCBI taxonomy): Eukaryota > Metazoa > Chordata > Mammalia > Primates > Cheirogaleidae > Cheirogaleus > Cheirogaleus medius. Next base: position 17,729,546 of record VBSM01003157.1, on the reverse strand, counting down.
ATCCATAAAATACTCTTTTAAGCACTAAGAATAAACACTGAGATAATAGTAATGTATACAATCTTTACACAGCTATGTTTTCTTCTGGGTGAGTCAATAGATTTTTGTCTAATGATCAATAAAATGAATAAGTTCCCACCTCACCCTCTTCCCCAACTCTCTATCCCGGATAGTTTTCTTAGGCTTCCATTGCCTAACTAGACTCATGACAACAGTTACTGTGTCCATGTATCAGTCCCAGATACATAGGTTGCAAGTTGTGCTTTGGGGCGGTCTGCCTGGCAGCAACTATGCACAGATGGAGTGGGGCACCACAGCCAAAAATGTTCTTCTCTGCATCTAATGTTGTGGAGATACAGTGTTAGGCAGTCTCACAGCTCCTGGGGGATGCACTATTTAGAAGTATCGCTCTTCAGAGAAGATGAATTTGTCAGTTTGGTCATATATTTCAAAGGTGTGTTTCCCCGCACTACCCAAAAATTTTATTTCTTTTTAGCACACTATATATATCCAGTACTAAATAATACGACACAATACATTTGAAATAGCATGTATATTTTCAATAATGTATGGAAAACATGTCTCTAGACATCTGAAAAATTTTTTGGCCAATTTTTACACTAGGTTTTTGCTAGCATATTGAAAAAACTTCTGTATAAATTAAACAAACAATGAGCAATGCTGAAATCTCTCTTTAAAACTGTGTCCTGGGATATGAATATATCTTAGATTTATGCTACTATAATTATTTATTATCATAACCACAAAGCAATGAAATTGTAACTCAGTGCCATTCCCTAAACAATTACTTTTTATAGTTCTGTGAGCAGAAAGTGATTTTTAACTAATGATAAGACTCTCCTCATGCTTTCTGAATGTGCGACTCAAATCAGGTGTTTCTGGTTCTCTCAGATATATTCAGATTTTTAAAAAAATAAAATAAGAATTAGTAACACTGGTTTCATTATTATTAGTAAATATGAATAACATTTCAGTGAGATAGATTCTTCTTCACAACCTGGTGGTAGTTTCTTTGAAAATTCCATTGCAATTATTTGAGTTATTAGTAATTTTTATTTTTATAAGTTTTGAATTTAATGAGTGAATCTTATCTTCTTCACTGGAAAATTATCTTATATGTCTGATCCAGCTCTCTCATTTCACAGAAGAATAAACTGAGAGCTAGGCATCTTAGTTTCTTACCCAAGAGGAAGAGCCTTAGTCTATACATAACTTCATACATATTATCTATTCTCCTCTTCCTCCTTCTTCCCTTTTCCTATTTCTTCTCCTCCTGTCTTCCTCCTCCTCCTTCTTCTTCGTCTTTTCTTTTTTTTAACCCAAAACACTGTTGAATTGCCATCCTCAAGTGTAAGCACTTAGTTTTCTAATCATTATTCTAATTTCTGAACTCCTATTTGACTTTAATACTAAAAGAATTATAATTGTTACCTTGGTTTTACTGCAGACCTAATTAGGAAATAAATTGGCATACTATTCTTATTATTTCTATAATGCCAAAGGTAGAAATTAACAGGGTATATCAGACACTGCTGGACCCTTATTGTCATTTTGATTCCTCATATCATTTAGGGAAGCATCCAAGAAAGAGACGTGGAAGACAGTAATTTTTCAGCAATATCACCATGTCTTGTGGAATGCCTTTTAATGTGTTATTGTGTTTACTTGTATTGTCTACGGGAGTTTCAATAAGTTGCTGGTTTGACACCTACTGCAGATCACCATTTGGGGGAAAAAAGAAAAACCAAAATACCGAAAAAGCAGGGTATTAAGTCCAGTTCTCCCCAACACCAATCCTTCAATACATATAGAGAATAAAAACTCTGCCAAGTATCTGTCACTCTCCTAGAGTTTGAAAAGTCTTTTCTAATTCTGGCAACTCTACCACTTATATATGTCCATGAAGTTTGTTTTAAAGTTCTAGGTAATGATAGTATTATTTTAGGATCAATATGAAAAACTCCACTAAGATAAAGTATATTTTAAAAATTATTTTATGATAATCATATCTTCACCACTTATCTCTGTATAGAAATTGCCAACTTATACCCTGTATTCATTGAAACAGAGTTCTTTTTCTGTTCTGCTCATGACATGAACTAAGCAAACCATCAGCTTTATCCTGGACTTAGTCACAGCATGGTACTGAGTATGTCTATTAGTGAACACTGTACTTTCTAAACTAAACAAGATAATTAGTAAGGTCTTGGATCCCCACTATATTTCCTTATACAAGGTTTTTGCATTTGTTTTCTCTCATAAAGAAATTTGTTGTTAGAAAAATATTTTTTCATCATCAATTTTTATTTGTTTTACTGTGTGTTCTATACATAATGTCTAGCTTTCACTATTCCTCATTTCCAGATTACTAATTCCTCACCATGTACTTAAACAATGTTTTTGGACCTGCTGTTAGCAGATGTAACCATTTTTTGCTATCCACAAGTGAGTTTTTATCTTCTTTCAATAGTGAGGTGTTAAGAGCCTGTTCAAACCATGCTTGAGTTCAATTTACTTCTTAAGTAGCCTTGAACTGGATAGACTCCGTAAGCTATCTACACACACGAGGCCATCCTACAGTCAAATCATTTCATCCAATTCTAATCTATTTAGGCCAGCTTCATTCTCAAATCTAATAACAAATTAAAATACTGGAATATCTAGATGCATCTATCAGAATTACAATTAATTGATTAGAGAATGAGCAATGAGCTTTATTTTACATTCTTATGAAAGTATTTTAACTGTTAATTTCAAGTTGTAAAATTATCTCAGATCAAATAATGAGATATGTTTGATAAACTAATAAATTTTTATTCTAATTATAACATTTTCATATTACCTCTTCCTCTTGGTGTTTCACACATATGCCTCCTTGACCCCCTCACTCCCAGATCAGGTCATATATGTTTTGAGGACACATACCATATCTTAAACACTCTTTATGTCTTCAGAAAGATCCAATTAATTGCCACATTGAAAATCTGATGAGACTATGAATTAGTTTAGCTCAAAACTCTCTTTTCCCTTTATCTTCTCATTTTTTAGTAAGGTGCTCTGAATGTTTGTGTCCCTCTAAAATTCATATATTCTGACTCTAATCCCTAATTAATGGTATTTGAGGTAAGGCTGTTTAGTGCTAATTGGGTTTAGATAATATCATGAGGATGATGCCTTAACAATGATATTAGTGCCCCTATAAAAAGAGAAAGAGACCAGAGTGCTCTCTCTGCTACGTGAGGATATAAGAAGGGATCTGTCTACAAACTAGAGGGAGGGTCTCACCAGACACTGATTCTGCTGGCACCTTGATCTTGGACTTCCCAGCCTCCAGAACAGTGAATAATAAACGTTCATTGCGTAAGCCATCTAGTCTAGGGCATTTTGTTATAGCAGCACAAACTAAGACAGATGGTATCTGGCAATAGTGCAGCATTTCAAATAAATGTTTAGTCAATGAATATTAACACTTAAATAATTATTGGGTTATTTTGAAAGTGAATCATTTTTAGCAGGGGGATAAATTTAATCTACAAACTCATATAAGGTAAACTTACCACAAGTGAACGAAATTTGATAAAAGTTCCAAAGTAACTTGATAAAAAGATCAAAAGGATTGTCATTATAATGAATATGAAAAAAATTAAGTTGGAATATATACTAGGGAAATTGAAATTGCCTATCATTTTCTTCTGATTTATATTTAAAATTATTTTAACTTTAAAATCATTTGAAGCTGGTTCATTTCTTTGCTTAATATAATCTAATAATGAATTTTTTATTTTTAATATTTCCATAACTCTATTCTGCAATAGTATGCTTTGAATAACAAGTGATTTCTAAGATATAAAGGCAATGTCTTTATTTCCTTTTATGTTAGCTTTTCTAATACACTTGAATCATATACATTTATGTGGAAGGCTATATAATTATGTAATATTAGCAATATTAGTAATATGCAATGATTATATTTATGTCTTTAATTATATAAACTAATATTGATTAGTAACCTTCTAGGATCAATATATCATGAAAGCTAATGGCTTACACATACACATGCATATACCTAGCTATGAAATATACATATACTAACATTTAAAATTGAGATGAAATTAGATTGTTTTATACCTAATATATAATGTAAGAATTTCACAAAGCTAAGTAACAACAGTAGAATTTCATCCTTGGATAATGTAGATGATTGCCAAAATTATCCATTTTAGTCTTGAATGTGGAAACAACCTACTAGTTATCTGCCTATTCGTTTAAGGTGAGACACTAAAGTTTATAATGCTCTTTCACTTACACAATTTCATTTGATGGTCATATCATTTTGTGACTGCTGTTTTCATTTCACAGCTGACATAAATGTCTCAATTGGCACAGCAGAAAATAAATTTTAGTTAGATTTATATTACTTACAAAGGACTTTAATATCCAAATGTATTTACAGTCCATCAAAGAGAAAAAAGATTACATTACATCAATAACATTTACATGATAAAAAATATAGATTGCTATGGTTGGTATGTGTGTCTTCTCCAAAATTCATGTTAATCCTCATTGTGGTAGTATTAAATGATTATGTCATGAGGGGAAATGATTATGTCGTGAGGTCTCTGCTCTCATGAATGAATGAATATCTTATAAAAGAGCTGGTGCAAACTAGTTTATGTCCTTTTTTCACTTTTGACCTTCTGCTATGTGAGGACACCACCTAGATGGCCTCATCTATAAGGAATGGGCCCTCACCAGATACCGCACCTTCTAGTGCTTTGGTTTTGGACTTTCCAGCCTTCAAAATTATGAGAAATAAATTTCTATTATTTATTAGCTACTCGATCTCATATGTTTTGTTACAACAGCACGAGTGTACTAAGATACAGGTTACGGGCCAATACAGTTTTGTTGGACAGTGTGCTACTCTGTTTATGTAAGACTGGGAGCAATTACCTTAGCCTTATTAATAATTTTAATTTACCCAATCATATACAGGTACTATACTCTGTCTTATGCATAATAGTTGATCTACAAGTGTGTGATACTGTTAGAAAACTGCATTGTCGATATTTTGAAATGATTTGTGTATTCCAAACAATGGAGAGGATCAATTACCAATTTCCAGAGTCATAAAATACCATAAATTGTCATTCCATTGTGTTTAGGAAATTACTTTAATGATATTGATATATAAATCCATAAAGTCATAAGAACATGGAAGAAAATAGAAAATATTTAACCACCTTCCATTCTAACCTTAATAATCACCATTTAGCTTTTTAGATAATTCTTTTATTTTATGTACAGGACTTAATACAGACTGTTCAGATTGGCATGCTGGTGTGTGCATGAGCCTATATGGAAGAGATAGTATATTAGCCAAATATTGAATAAGCTATCTGAAAGAAAGTGGTAACAGGTCATCTATGACCCTACCTGTAGCCTCAGGAAAGTGATTGAATAACCCTTGCAACACTAACTCGATGGATTTAGAAGAGGATACCAGGTCTAAGACAAATGCTGTGCACTGAAAAAGGATAGGTAGTTCATTACTGATTGCTTTTTGAAGAAGTAGAGTAGTTGCTAATTAATGATATTAAGCTACATCAGAATTGGGTATTATTCACATACCTTTAAGGAAATATGAAACCTCAAGGAACCCCAGAGTTGGAGTTTATCATTTCCCTGAGTGAGCTGGAGGTCATCTGAACCCCCCAAACTTTGTGTCTTTTGACTTTGCCTACCTAATGTCTAAAGTGGGGGACATTGGAAGTCATGCCTCAGAGTCAGAAGAACTTTGCTACATAAATGCTGTTGCTGTTGTCATCTCTTGTAAATTCTTTTAAATTCTTTTTAAAGTTACATAAACTAGGATAAAACCCATTATGCCTAATGTATTTGATCATCAATTTCAACCTATGATTTTTTTTATTTGTAAAACAAGTATGCAGTGTCTCATCATTCATTTTCTCCTCAGTATTATAGTTAGCTAGAATATATTTGTCCAAAATATGAAAGAAATTTATAGAAAAGAAGAACATATTTTGATTTACAATTTATTAAAACTGAACTAATCAAAATGAACAATGTATTTCAAACAATGGTTTTCAAGAACTCTGTATTAGCCAGTGAAGTACAGAACATGAATACTCAGCTTACTACTTTACTGTCTTCTGAGAGGTATTATTAATAGCTTACTACCTTTGGGGAGATTTCAGGTAGCAGTGCAGGGATGACAACAGAGGCAAAGCCCTGCCACTTCCCTCATTGAGGAGACAGAACTGAGAGTCTGGGGAAATCAAGTTGTCTACAGTTTGTAGTTCATAATATTGGAGAGGAGAGAAAGAATTCCAGAGATCCGCAGGAGAGTATCCTCAAATATTCAGATAATTACTGATCAATACAAGCATGCACAGTGGGCTTAAGAACTATCTGAAAAGAGACAGCAGTGTTCAACTCTCACACAGATCTAAGAAACGTCTCTTTGCACTAGTCAGATTGGAAAGCCACATGATCCAGAGTACTCATAAAACATCAAATGTTACAAACATAAGTAAAATCACACCAAGGCACATCATAATCAAAGTTTTCAAAATAGTGATAAAGAGAATGTTTAAAAGTAATGATAAAAGATATTATATGTATAGAGGATCAAAGATAAGGATGATAGCTGGATTCTTATATGAAACAATGCACGTGAGAAGATTTTAAAGCAACATCTTCAAAGTATTGAAAGAAAAATTAATATCAATCTAGAGTTTTATGTTCAGTGAATATGTCATTCTCAAAGAAGTCAAAATAAAGACTCTTCTGACATACATAAGCTAAGAGAATTCCTAATCAACAGACCTATACTACTATAGAGGTTGAAGTACTTCAGGGAGAAGAGAAATGATATTAGAGGAAATATTACTCTATAAAAAGGTAAAAAGAGTACTGGTAAAAATAATTATATGAGTAAATATATAGCGTTTCCGTGTTATTTAAAAAATTTCTTTAAGAGATAATTTACTCTTGAAGTAATAATAATAAAGATGTAATGCAGAATTTATAACATATAACCTAAAATGAATAACAGCAATAACACAGAGTTTGGGAGGGGACAAATGGAAGTATACTATTTTGAGCCTCCTATGTGTGAGTTAAAATATCACTTATCACAGATAGGTCTGTGATAAGTTTCAGACATTTGCTATAAACCCTATCAACCAATAAAATAATGAAATGCAGAATATAATAATATATAATAAATATAATATATAACATTACTTAGAGGGAAATTTGTAACACTAAAATCCTCTATTAAAAGAGAGGTCTTAAGTCAATAACTTAAACTCGCCACCTGAGAAACTACAAAACATACCATTTAAACAGCTAGTACTTTGAGAAGATAAATAAAATGGCTAAATATTGAGCCAGAATAATACAGGAGTAACAGGGAGTACATTTATTATTAATATCAAGAATGAGAGAGTAACATCAGAACAAATCCTATTAATATTAAAAGAACAATAAGGGAATGATATGAAAAACTTTGTATCGTAGGTTCAATAACTCTAAGAAATAAAAAATTCTCAAAAACACAAAATGCCAAAGCACACACAAGAAGAAACATAAACCTGAACATATAATTATATAATTTTAATAAATAAATAAATTTGTTAATAAAGATGCAGTGTAAAGACAGGCAAAGTTAGCATTTGATTAGTATTAAACATGAAAATCTGAAAAACCTAGGGATAAATATGCAACATATATAAAAACCTGTACAATGAAAACTATAAAATATTATTGAGAGAAACTAAAGAAGACCTAAATTAATGGTGATATATACTATGATCAGAGGTCAGAAAATTCATTTTTAATATCTATTCTCCCTAAATAAAGCTATGGATGCAAGGTGATTTCAACCAAAATATTATCAGATATTTTTAGAATTTTTTAATATCTAAAATTAATATAGAAGTATCTAAGAATTAAAATAGCTAAGTCAACTTTGAAAATTCAGAAGGAAATTGAAGGACTAACACTATGTAATTCATGTTTTGTTATAACACCATAGCAATCACGAAAGAATGATATTTGCATGCAGAGATAAAAATAGATCAATGGAACACAATAGATAGTCCAGAAATAGATTTTATCTTAATTAATTAATTAATTAATTTATTTATTTTTGAGACAGAGTTTCACTCTGTTGCCCAGGCTAGAGTGCCATGGCATCAGCCTAGCTCACAGCAACCTCAAACTCCTGGGCGCAAGCAATCCTTCTGCCTCAGCCTCAGGAGTGGCTGGGACTACAGGCACGCACCACCATGCCCAGCTAATTTATATATATATTTTAGTTGCCTAGCTAATTTCTTTCTATATATATTTTTTTAGTATTGTCAGGGTCTCGCCCTTGCTGGTCTCGAACTCCTGAGCTCAAACGATCCATCTGCCTCGGCCTCCCAGAGTGTTAGGTGGTGTGAGCCACTACATCTGGCCCAGAAATAGATTTTAACAGACAACTGATTTTTTATTAAGATGCAAGGGCAATGCAATGTAGATGGATACTCATTTTAACAAATGTTGTAGAAAAAAATGGATATCCATATGCAAATAAACAAATCACATGAAAAAACTTTGATCCATATGCCTACACTATATGAAAAACTAACTCAAGAATAGATTATAGACATAAAATCAAAAATTTTACAAGTAAATATAGGAGAAAATCTATGTGACCTTGCCTTAAGCAATTCTCAGATATACTATCAAAATCAAGATTCATTAAAGAAATAATTGATGATTTACACTTCATAAAATTAATAATATCTGCTCTTTCAAAAACAATCTTAAGAAAATGAAAAGACAAACAACAGCTAGTGAGAAAAATTTCTTCACAAACCATTTATGTAATTAAGGTCTTGTAACAAAAATATATAAAAGAATATCCAAAATTCGACAATGAAAAAAGAAACAACTCAGCTTGAAGAAATGGACAAAATGTTTTGAAAAGATACTTCTTCAATGAAAATATATTAATACAATTAGGTAATAGAACTTGAATAGTTGTTCATCATGACAGGTCATTGGTGAAACACAAGATAGGATGACAAGGAGATACTACAACACATCTATTTGAATGGAAAAATTTTGTTAAGGCTTATGGAAGAACTGGAACTATCATTTACAGTTGATGGAAATGTAAAATGGTAAAATTACAGTTTGACAATATATTTTCAATTTGCATGTATTTAATTTAATTTGATTTAATTTAATTTTCTTTCCCTAATTTTTTTTCCTTATCTCTGTGGCTAGAATCTCTATTTCAAAGTTGAATAGAAATGCTAAGATTGAACATCTCAGACATGTTCCTGGTTGGAGGGGGAATGATATGTAGCTCAAAGAGTCTGAAGATAAGTATACACCCTCCAAAGTTTCCTCTTGTCCACTTTATTATTTGTGTGTGTGTATGGTAAGAATAATCAATAAAAGATATACCCTCTCAGCAAATTTTAAGTATACAATAAAGTATTGTTAGCTATAGGTATTATGCTATAATTATGCTCAGAACATATTTATCTTGCATTAACTGAAAAAGCATTTTGACTGTCATCTCCCTTTGACCTCCCTTTGACCTTTCATCATCACCTCCCCATGTCCCCTTCCCACAGCCCCTGACAACAACCAATCTACTCTCTACTATGAGTCTATTTTAGATTCTATGTGTAAGTGAGATCATATAGTACTTATCTTTCTGTGTCTGGCTTATTTCACTTATCTTAATGTTCACCAGGTCCATCCATGTTCTTGCAAACAGCAGTATTTATTTTCTTTTTATGGCTCAATAATATTATGATATATGTATATATGATGTTTTCTTTATCCATTCATCTGTTGGTGGATATTTAGGTCGTTTCCGTATCTTGGCTATTGTGAATAATGCTGCAGTGAATATGAAAGTACAGATATCTCTTTGACATATCGATTTCAATTTCCTTTGAATGTATATTTAGAAATGGGATTGCTAGGTCACACAGTAATTCTATTTTTAATTTGCTGAAGACTCTTCATACTGTTTTCCATAAAAGCTATACCAATTTTTATTCCCATCAACAATATGCCAGGTTTCTCACAACCTCACCAACATTTATCCTTCAATTTTTTAATAATAGTTATTTTAACATGTGTGAGGTGATATCTCATTGTGGGTTTGGATTGCATTTCTCTGATGATTATTGATGTTGATCACTTTTCCATATACTTTTGGTCATTTGTATGTCCTCTTTGGATAAATGTCTTTTCAGACCATTTGCCCATTTTTTGCACTAGATTAATAGTTTTTTTGTTTGGTTTGGTTTTTTTGTTATTGAATTGGAATAATTTCTGATATATTTTATGTATTAACCATTACCAGGTATTGGCCAATATTTCCTCCCATTCTATAGGTTACCTTTTTTTATTTTGATTGCTTCTTTTGTTGCACAGAAGCTTCGTAGTTTAATGTAATCCCACTTATTTATTTTTCTCTTTTATTGCATGTGCTTTTGGTATCATATCCAAAAAAATCATTGCCAAGACCAAAATTCTAGAACAAAACATAGGGAAACAAACAAAAAAAAAAAAAACTTGACACTAGGGTTTGGTTTAATAAAACTGAAGATGGATGGAAAATATTCAAATTTTGAGTCTATTTTTTTCAAAAGACCTAAAATATAATATTCTGTAAAAATGACTCTATTTAAACACAGCAATCTCCAGTCTCCATAGGTAAAGTCCCTCAGATAATTAAATTACTCTATCTCTTAATATTACCACTAATAATGTGATTTGATTCAATTCTACTTGTACACAAAGAACTTTCCTATTACTAAAAGAGGGCCATTATCAAACTAAAAGGGACTTAATAAATATTGCCTTACCAAATAGAAACCAGTACTGGAACTATAAACTCTTACAATATAGATATATTGAAAAATAAACTGTGTCATGGGTCAATATTCAGAAACATGTAATTCAGTTGCATATATGATGAAATCATAGCATGATACAGGGTAAAGCAATAGTAACAAAATTAGGAAGGAATTGGTAAAGAATTTGAAATTAGATGTCTTGGAATGAAATCCTGTTCCAACAAAATATAGCTAAAGACTTGTCACAAGCCCTTCCCTTTATCATCACACAACAAATAGCTATTCAACAACTATATAGCACATACTTAATAGTCCTGAGGTACAGGAATGTATCCGCTTACAAAAACAATTGGGTAATTTGGGCATGGTACTATCTATGATGAGATTAAAAAATGATGTAAAATGGTTGGTCCTGTTATAGAGAGAAGAGCTGAAATTTGTCATTTGCAGGTTGAAATGCTGAAGACCAAACCAGAATAAATTTACAAAAAGGACGTATGGTTTTTTTCTATAAATACATGGAAAAATATGTTACAAGCATGCTTGACATTCAAGGAGATTTAATTAACTTCCATTCAAATGTTGCTATTGACAATGACAGATAAAAGAAACGTCCAGTTGACTTTGTCTCCAAAGTTTGGAACAAACTTAAACCTATTTCTAACAATTTAACAGTTCTACATGTACTTTCCAATAGTTACCTCATAATGAACTTGAATTATGTATACCGGGCTTGGTAAAATATGTCAGTCTTATGTTGGAAATGTTATTTGGGAAGATGGAACCATTTCTGTTGGCCCAGGTTTAACTTATAAGATAAAAAAAACTTTAAAAATTTGGATAGATATTTATAATATATATATTGCACCATGCAAAAAATTTTTGAATCAGAGCTTTAAATTATTAAGTGCCACATGTCAATTATAAATTAGAAAAGATAGGAAATCTAATTGGGGAAATCTAAAATGACAACTAAAGAGTAACTCTTAAATTGTAAAACACTTAGAAAAATAAGCTATTAAAACTAATCAGCTGTTTGTAAAGCTGTTTTTATGATGATGAAGAATTCTTACACCTAACTAATCAAGAATCTGTTTTAACGATATATCACTGGTAATATTTTCCAAGGCTATTCATCTAAACTAATATTCTTTTAAAATGTTTATTTCATGTTATCTTAATATTAATCATTACTTCATTATGCATACTGCTTTGGTTGTATAGAAAATTGAGAACAGCTTGAAGAAAAATCAACACTGTAATGCAAATTTATGGAAAATCTAAAACTATAAAATAATGCAAAAAGGGAAATAATTATGTAGAAAATGAACTTAATTTAACCTTACCAAGGAGCGATGAAGGAAGTGACAAAACATATATGCTAGATACATTGTCAGAGGTAACCACAGCAGTACTAATAAAGAATTATGTAGAACAGAGGGTCAGAGTATACCTGATAATGAATTATGAAGAATGGGACATCATAATAAAGTCAATGTAACTATAATTACAAATTGAATGTCTACTGATTTCTAAATGTAGGATTATGCATTAAAACTGTAGCTTTAATTTTATATAGAGCTGAAATGTCTAGGTTTGTAGCAACTTGTTAGCTGTATTAGTTTGCTAGGGCTGCCATAACAAAGTACCACAAACATAGTTCTTAGAACAATCAAAATTTGTCTCACAGATCTGAGCTAGGAGAATTAGTTCCATTCCTTTCTCCCAGCTTCTCGAGGTTTGCTGCAATCTTTAGTGTTCCTTGGCTTCTGGGTGCATCAACTTGATCTCTGCTTCCATATTCACATGGTGTCCTGCCTATGAGCTTGTCTCTCTCTGGATTCAAATTTCCCCTCTTTATGAGCACACCAGTCATCTGGATATTTACTCAAGCCAAATGGAGGCATCTATACATATGGAAACTACACAGATCTACTACACCGATTATATCAGCTGTACTCATAATAGCCTCAATCTGTGAACAACCCATATGTACATACATGCATACGTACATACATAGTACAATAGAGTACTATTTAATTAAAAAGAATGAACCATGAACTATTGCTACACAATACTATATGGATGAATTTCAAAATAATTATGCTGAGTGAAAGAAACTAAAGTATATACAATACTGTATCATTCTATTTATATGAAATGCTAGAGATTGCAAACTAATCTATAGTGACAGAAAGCAAATTAGTAATTGCCTGAGAATAAGGATGGTGATAGGAGGATTGGTGAGGGGAGAAACAACAGGAACCTAAGAAACCTTTTGTGGTTGGTATTCAATATAGATTTTTCACTGCTATATTCATGTATCAAAATATATATCAAATTATACTCTTTAAATACATGCAGTTTATTTTATGTAATTTATATATCTCCATATATCGTTCATAAAATTAATAATACTAAAATTTATAATATAAATTAATATTATTAATAAAAATAATAATAAAGCACATAGTCATGGGATTTAAAAAATAAGTCAGATATAATTTATCTTTATTAAAGAGACTAGAAGTTAGAGACATAAATATACTACCAATTTTTAATCCTTCTATAACTATTAGTTATTTACTTATTATTTCTTTTTATTATTTATTTATTTATAATTCATTCATTATAGTTATTCTATGAGTTGCAATTTTACTTATTACTTATGTACAAACACACTTGCTACATCTCAGAATAACATACTTAGGGTTTTGTTTGCTTCTTTTTTAAGCTAAATATTCTAGTTTATTTCTACTTTCTTGACTAATTTATTTTTAATTGGTCAGTATAAATTAAATTAATTATAATGTACAACATGACATTTTTATATATGTATATCTTGTGAAATGGCTAAATTAAGTTATTTAACATATTCATTACTTCACATATTTTTTTGTAATGAGAACACAAAATCTAATCTCTTAGCAATTTTCAAGTATATAATATATTGTTATTAACAATAATCACCATGATCTCTTGAACTTATTCTTACTGTCTAACTAAAGTTTTGAGTCCCTTTAGCAACATCTCCCCATCACCCCTTTCCCCAGCCTCTGGTAACCACCATTTTACACTCTTTCTATGAGTTCCACTTTTTTAGATTCCACACCTAAGTGAGATCATGCTGTATTTTTGTTTGTCTGGCTTATTTTCACTCAACCTACTGCTCTCCAGGTTAATCCATATTGTTGCAAATGATAGGATTTTCCTCTTTTAAAATAGAATACTGAGCATTATTCTGTTGTATATATTTACTGCATTTTCTTTATCCATTCATCCATTGACGGACACAGGTTGATTCCATATCTTGGCAATTGTGAATAATGTAGCAACAAACATGATAGTGCGGACATTTTTCAACATTCTGATTTCATATATTTGGATATGGGATTGCAGGGTCATAATGCAGTTGCATTTTTAATTTTTTGAGGACCCTCCACACTGTTTTCCATAATGGCTTTACTGATTTACACTGCCAGCAACAGTACCAGAGTTCTCTTTTCTCCACATCTTCACCAACATTTATCTTTTTTAAAAGTGTTATCACACTTTACCAACTATGAGTTGATGTCTCCTTGTGGAGACATTAATTTACATTTCTGTGATGATTAGTGATGTTGAATATTTTTCATATAACTGATGGCCATTTGTTTGTCTTCTTTCTTCTTTTGAGAAACATCTATTCAGGTCTTTTATCCATTTTTTAATCAAGCTTTCGATTTTATTAACATTTGGCTGTTTGAGTTCCTTGTACATTTTGTATATTAACCCCTTATCAGATGTTCGGTTTGCAGATATATTCTTCCATTTATAGGTTGTCTCTTCACTATGTTGATTACTTCCTTTGCTGCGCAGAATATTTTTAGTTTGATGTAATATCTTTTTCATACATTTTTCCTTTTGTCACCTGTGCCATGGGGTTGTATCCAAAAAATTATCTCCCAACCAACGTCATGGAGTTTTTTCCCCATGTTTTCTCCAGTGGTTATATAGTTTCAAATATTATGTTTAAGACATTAACCCATTTTATATAGAATTTTTTCGTATAGTGTGAGATGAGGGTTTAATTTCATCCTTCTGTATGTGTACATCCATTTTTCCCAGCACTATTTATTGAAGAGACTATCCTTTCCCAATTGTGTGTTTTGGAACCCATCTCTGCCAAAACTCAATTGACTTTAAATATGTGGATTTATGTCTAGGCTCTATATTCTGTGTCACTGGTCTTTGTGTTGTTTTTATGCAAGTATACTTGGTTTCTTTATATTCAATTATTGTTTATTATATATTTGGGGGACATTTAATTTTAATGTTTTTGAGATATTTCCATGTATACATTTTGTATAATGATATTCACATTGGATGTGGAGGTTGAAATACATTACTTCCCCAAGAGGCAGTGGTCTTATGCTTGAGAATATATTTTCTCAGTAAAAAGTAAAAGTTTACTCAAATTTAAAAAAAAAACTATAAAAATGGTTGGAAATAATTCCTTTATCATTAATTTTGAATTAAAAATTAAATAACATGTTATCTTCCTGGAGCTGTATTACCATATCACCACTTAGTACACAAATATATTTTTAAATGTTTCATCAGTAAAGTCTAATACTCATGAATGTGGAAAAAAGAGTTAAGCATAATAATACAATGAAGATCAATACCATATTACCATTTCTGAGAAAATGACTCTGCTAAGGAAAAAGCTTTCCAGAAATGTGTTTGCAATACATATTTAGTCTGATAATATTTTCCCATTTTTTATAATCATTGACGGTGAGATGCCAAAAGAAATCAACATCCTATATACCAACACTGACTTGAACAAAATAACTATTAAAAATCAAGCACAGAATGACATTATTCTGAAATGTTCTCAAAAAAACTTACCGTTAGACACATAAGACATGAACACACAGTGATTTCTTCCACCAACTAGGGAGTGCTGCAATTCCGCTACAAATAAAGAATGAGTGATTAATTTACTCTCTTTGATCATAAATTTTCTGAAAAATGGAAAATTGACTTTGATTGCCACTTATTTGATAGCACTTAAGTTATTTCCCCCTGTCATTTAGAGGTGTAACTATGGATTCATGACTTTGTTATGTATTCAAAGTATTAAAATTGTCGATCCCTTTTATTTTGTTTCAAATGGTCTCAAATTGAGCTAGTGAAAAATACTTTCAAGGTAGCTGGTGGATTTTCTTTCTTGTATTTGTGTTCTTTTCTTTTTGGGGCACTATAGTGGACTAAGGGGTACTCAGACTGTGAGCTCCCTACCCAGACAGCCCCCCAGGTACTGCTTGCCTGGTGACTCCAGGAGACGGGGAAAATCCCCAGGTGGATAGACATTGATGCAGCTTGGGCACCCCATGGGTGACTTGAGACCAGCACTTCTTGGGACCACAATGTGTTATCACAAAAGTAAATTGAAAACTTCAAAAGCAAAATGATCCTTTATAATTTAATGAAAAATTTGGGTTTTTATATTGTTTTTTGTGCATGAGTTATATGCAACTTGAAAAATAGTTCATGTGGCTCCCAAGGTAAAGAGGCTTGTGAGATACATATGCTTCAGGAGGTCCCGGGCTCAAAACTAGTGTGAGTTAAATATGACTCACATGGTAGTTAACGTGTTAAATTAATCTTATAAAACTTCAAATAATTTGTATCAGACAATGATAAGCAGTTCACTTCCATTTATACTCCCAGCTGTACTTTGTACTATTTTTGTCAAATACTTTACTTCTGGTCATGCTAGAAACCCTACAATACATTATTATATTTTTGCCTTTGAAAAGTAAATTTGCTATGAACTAATTTAAGAAAGAAAATGTTGTTTTTAAAATTGTCCATGTATTTACCATTTCCAGTGGTCTTTCTTTCAGGCTATACATCTGAATTTGCATATGGTCTAATTTTCGTTCAGCATAAAAAATTTCCACTATTATTGCTTGCCCTATATTCTCAGAATTCACTTACTTGAAATAGTCTTTATTTAATCTTTAATTCCAAAAGATAATTTTACTGGATATAGAATTCTAGTTTGAGGTTTGTTATTTTTTTCTTTTGAGCACATTAAAAATATTGATTCATTATCTTCTGCATGGTGAAAAGTCAGCCATCATTATTAATGACACTCTGCGATATATATAATGATCGTTTTGTCTAGCTGTTTTTAATTATTCTCTATATCTTTTTTTTTTTATCATTTTAAATACGGAATTCCCAGGTATGCTTTTCTTTACATTTTTCTGGCTGGTAGTTTGTTCTAATTCTTCAATGGGTGGTAAGATTTTTTGTTTTAGATAAATTAGAAAAATGTTGGCCTAAACTTTTCAAATGTCCTTCGATCTTTTTCTTGTTTTCTTTTCTAGGCTCCAGGTTGGACAATTTCTATTGCCTTATCTTCACACCTATTGATCTTTTCTCCTATTTGTCTACTCTATTGTTTATCTAATTTACTGAGTTGGGGTGTAATGTGTATGTTTAGTACTGTATTTCTCACTTCTGAGATGTCCATTATATACTTCTGTTAAAGTGTTCGCAAATCTGAAATTTTTCATCTGCTGACTCATATCAATATTTTCTTGTAGATTCTTTAACCTATTTATCATAATATTTTAAAATTCTTGTCTGCTAATTGCAACACCAAAGTCATTTTGGATCTGCTTATATTGACTATTTATTCCTTTATGTGGATCACATTTTCCTATAATTTTATATGTTTATTAATTTTTCTTGAAAATGGGAAATTGTCAATCATACATTGTTGGGAAAATCTGGATTATTTTATCTTCCCAGAAGTGTTTAATTTTGTTCTAGCAAGTAGATAAAGACCTGAAAGATTATCTTGATATTATAAATGATTTTCTTAGCATTTAATGTGAGTTTTGTCCTTAATTCTTGGATGTGACTCTAATTTCTGATTTGCGGTCTTACTGAAATTTTAATCACAAACCTTAGATACTTATTAAATCTCTTTTAATTGGCTGCATTATAATCTCAAATTCTATCACTGGTGCTACATAGCTGTTGAAATTTCTACTAAGAAGCTGTAGTCTCCTAACTATAATATCTGCTCTCTTTTCTTGGAGCCTTTCCCTGCAGGATTATAATTCTGCAATAGGATGTGTGGTGTGTTACTATGCAGATTTTGGGACTTCCACCTTTGTGACTCTCTACTTTCCAGTTAATCTTGTACACTCAAACTCTAATCTCTGATTCCTCAGTCCTAAATGACTGTTGCTTTCTACTTGAGCCTTGTTTCTTAAACAACCTGAAAATAAATAGGAAAGTGCCTTCAAATAAAAGCTGAATGAAAGTAGATTTACCCATAATGTTTACCTCCTCTCAAGCATCATATTCCCTCCAGGTTATACTGCTTTGGGTCCCTCTCGATGCCTTGAAATACTTCATTTTGTTTCATCTTTAATTTTGGGTTCTGAGTTTATAATTGTCATCAGCAAAGAAGTAGGTTAGTCTAATGAGTTATTTCACCATAACTGTAAAGTGGGACTCAATGACATTTTACTCACTGTAAGACTACTCACGTTTTGGCACACAATATTTCAAAACCTTCAAGCATATTTTATTAGAAACATTTGAAATTAACAAGGGCAAAAAGAAAACAAAAACAAAAAACATCTACATGTATTTGGAAAAGCATATTTACTTTCTTGTAGTAGTTTTCCCAGAGACTGAAACCATTATACTGTTGGCAGCAATAATAAGAACAAAGTCACAGTCTTACATTATTCTATCCCCAGAGCACACAAGTTTGTGGATTCTAGCACACTGGAAACTATACAGAGTAGTATGAAGTTCTTGAAAAAAATGATAAAATTCCATGATGAGAGAGCACAATAGAATAGAGATGAGCATACTCTTCCCTTCTTCTACCACCTCCCAGGCTCTGTGTAAAGCTTACTTGGTTCATGTATGACCCTAGAGAAGTACAAATTAGGGAAGCCCAGGTGATGACTGAAGTTAAATTTCTTCCAATTTAGTGGAAAAGGGCTTGGAGTTGATTTTAATTTATTTTAGTGAAATAAATAAAGTAATATTGTATGCAGATATCATTTCCTTGAATGAGATTTATAATTGATAAAATATCTGGTAGGCATAGCACAATAAGCATTCTAAAATATCTCATCCTAGATGAACTAGATTGGCTGAATGTGACAAAGTTGTTTTTGGGTTTGAGCTGTGGTTGTTAGTTTGGCATGTAGGTATGTAGGCACATATGGTTGTTTGTTTGGGACTTGTAAATCACACAGATAAATACCAGAGACAAGATGAAGAGCAAAAACTGGATGTAAAGGAAGAAAATCTGTCTTAAGAAAGACAATAGAAAAAAGCTTTAGCCAGCTATGTATTTTTGTATTATAAGGGATTGGTAGGGAATAGTAGATAGGGTACAGAATAGGATAAGGGAATGGAGGAGATAAAGAGATCCTTCTTTAAATTTAGAATGTTATATAATAAGAATGGCTATTAAATACATAAAATATTGATTTATACTTTGTAGTATATAAATACATGCTTTCTTTTAAGAATTCAAAATGCCCCACTCATCAATCCAAAGAATTAGAAATAAACCAGGACAAAAGAGGAAAATTAAGGGCACATTTTGGCAGTTTATCTTCACTTAAGGGGTAATTGAACATTAAAAATAAATCAGTCCAAATCTGTATTATAAGGTATAGGTAGGGAATAGTAGATAGGGTACAGAATAGGATAAGGGAATGGAGGAGATAAAGAGATCCTTATGAGATTTCTTAGAATTTGTATCTTTAACGCTGTTTGAAGGATTTGGTCATAATATTTTTTATCTCCAATTTCAGTAAAAGATGTCTTAAATTCTCCATTTATAAACGAGGTTGAAATTTGACATATGATGCCATAGAACTGTATGGTCCATACCACTTATTAGGTAGTACATAAAAGAGAACGTGAATGCAATTTAGTTGTCAAATTAAGCATTTCATGTAAAAAAAAAAAGCTGTAAAGAGCTTGACAAATGAATTTCTTGTGTTAAGTGTTTACTTTCATGTTGGAATGCGATTCGATTGATAGAGAGGAAAGGAAACACAAAAGTTCCCCTTTGTTGCCACTTTCCATAAAGATTTGATTAGTTTAGAGTGAGCTGGCGTATTGTAGATGATGGTGATTGTGAATGCATGTTCTAGGATTTAATCAAGTAATTCTAATTTATTATTTATTTATTCATTATTACTTTATAACCTAGTAGAAAGTACTTATGACCTATGACCAGAAGTATGGAGGGTTTGTTAATAATTTTGGCTTACCACAAATTAATTATGTTACCTTAAACAAATTTTATTTACCAATTTTTGCATTCAATATTTACTGATCACTACTATATGCCAGAAAATCCTATTGATTATACCCAAATTTTGATTTTGTTTTGTCATTAAATCAAGATCAAATATTTACTATTGAAATGAGACTGTGTAAAGGAGGAAAATAATGAGGTTTCAGAAGTAAAACAGAAGATATTGAAACAAAAAAAAGCACAAAGGACTGAATGTTTACTGGGGATCTACACCAGTAAGCAAAAATAAGGAAGGAAAATGGGATATTAAACTTTGTCATCTACTGTAAATTAATAAAAAGAAATCAGAAATGCCAAAGAGCAGAACAAAGGTGTGGGGTCATGATGATATAGAAAAAATTTGCCTCAGGAAATTCCATTGAACTAACTCAGGTTATTTTGCATAATGTTTTGAAAACCACATGGAAAAGTTAAAGAGCAAGGTCTTTTCTCAGAGCCTCCTCTATTAAAGTGTGATCAGAATGAATGCTACCTCGTGAGAAGAGATTTGGAAAGTAATTGAGATTGTCTGTGAAGGGTTTTGGATGTATAAAGGGGCTGGCTGTCACACTGCTCTGATGACTCAGCTGGGACATATATGCTAAACTTGCTCCTTAAGGCGGGTATATCTTCTGTATTGCTGGAGGGAGGGTACTGATTATATATGTGCTAGAGGTTGTCTCTGTGAGGTAGAACTGACTCATCGGGGCAGAGGTGTTTCTAAATAGAATAATCCATTGTTAAGAGTCACTCCATAATAGACATTAATGTATTTTTATTAACAGCTGGTAATGGCACTGTTGACTCAACTTCTACACAGGTCCACGATGCAGAATTTGATCTCGCAGAATCTGGTAGCTTTGCAAACTCATGCTCAACCATCTACTCATTTTATTCTCATTTTCCACTCACTGTGATTCAATTTATCTATCTTGTGGGAAGGAGCATAAACTTGATTTTTCAAATTTTCATGTGACATTGAATCTTTAAAAAAAAGTATTTGTGCTTAAGAGTCAAGTATTTGTATCCTTTGTTTCAGTTTCTGTATTAGCTGGCTCAAGACAGTTTCATCTGTTGCATCACATCTTCCTTGTTTGTATCAAGATGCTAGTTCAAACATGAAAGGCTTTGAAACGTATAAAATCCATTACAGAAATGCTATTATTGTTCAGAGTACCAAGTTTGGTATATAATCAGCTTCTGTGATGCTGATAAATAAAAACAAATTAAGGTGTCTACATCCATATTATATCCATTGTGTTCATTGCCACTGTATTAGTGTTTCAAAAGAGGGACATTTTTCAGTATAATTCCCCATCACAAATTATTTATGTCCATACAAAATGACATAAAACATTCCCTGAGTCCCTCCCAAGTATTATGAGAAGAAAGAGAGCTTACAAAGTATAGACAGGGAAAGCTGCAGTGCTAAGCAGACACGCAGGGCAACATACAAACAAGCAGTCAATAT
Organism: Cheirogaleus medius; assembly: GCA_008086735.1. NCBI lineage: Eukaryota > Metazoa > Chordata > Mammalia > Primates > Cheirogaleidae > Cheirogaleus > Cheirogaleus medius. Next base: position 17,707,813 of record VBSM01003157.1, on the reverse strand, counting down.
ATTTCAGAAAATGTTGGGAAAATAAGTAAGTAAATCTTGGAGGTGTGGCAAAACAAGCTTATAACCATCAGGAAATTTAGAGTAAATTCTTCTCTGAATCTTTATCATAGAGATCTAAGAGAGATATATTATCCATTAAAGCCGAGAGGGATTAAATATTTTACTGAAGATCACACAGCTGGTAATTGATTGAACTAAAATATGAAACCAGATGTCCTTACTAACAATACTCAAATTCAATCCCAGGGAAGAAAATTTGGCAGACAAATGTTGAGAGCCAAAGAGAATATAAACAGAGCCATATGAAGAGGAATACAAACTAATCTATGGTAGAGACTTATCTTAGCCACATGCTTTAAGAGTTCTTTCTGGTTCCTAATGAGAAGAAAAAGTTTAGAAAATAACATAACTTTGCTACAGAGTTTGCACTGTATATGCATGAAACTAAGATGTTTCATCATATTATATATTCATGATTAAGTTAATTATTCAGGAAAATTCTTATAGTTCTTGTTCTTTTTTAAAGGTTTATACAATCTCACTCTTCTATTTTTCTTTCAAAAGTTTGTGAAATGAAATAATACCTAGACAAGATGGAGTGATTTGGTCCATCTGAACATGAGAACAATTCTGTTGTTCATTGTTAGGTAAGCAGCTTTTTTTTAGATGCTGCCATAATAATTCTTTTTTTGTCAGTATCTGCCACATATTACATAGTTATAAACTTTTATGATTTTTTCCCTGAAGTTTTTAAAAAGTAGATATTAGAAAATATTTCCCAATAGTGTTAATGTTATTAAGAGTATTCATGATCTCAGTCTATCTCCCAAAGCATTACTTAATCTAAAATGCAGTAATAAAACATAATAGAAAACAACTCTTTTGCAATATTACTAATTGGCAAAACAGAATGCAATAATATATAAAAACTAATTTTAATTTATCTTGATGCTAATATACAATGATTAGCAGATCTTACTAAGAAGAGAATAAAGAGCTAGAAGAAATGTTTTTTTTTTTTTACATTTTCTTAAAGAGAATTTTGATCATTTTTGAGGTCTTGAATGTATTATTATAAGTATTGTTAATTATTTTATTTTATGGATTAAATTTTGAAAAGAAAAAATAACTGTTCTCTTTATGCTGCATTGTTATAGGTCTTTATGTTTGAGGCATTCTTAGGATTTTAAAAGAACTGTTTGACAACTTCTGATATAACTGAGGTTATTGAGTTACCAATGTTATTGCACTCAAAATAGAAATACTATTCAGTATGCAACATAAAGAAAAACTAGTTGTGCAAATATTCTTATAGTCTGTAATGAGTAGAGGGATATTATTTCTGTGTTAGTAATTGTCTTGGCATCCGATCATAAATTTTTACTAATTAGAATCCCCAGTCTATTTTGGAAAGGGAAACAGTACAACAGTAATGTTTGCAGTTTTCATTTTGTCAGATAAGAAATACAGATAATAGAGAAGGGTAAGTTGTCTCTGATCTCTCAAGTGTGAGAATAACCTATTTCTATAAATAGACACTAACTAGCAATAGCATTTGCAAATCAGTCTCACAGATTTCATTTCTAACTGCTAATATTCCAAGGAATTCTCTATAGAAGTTTGGAACAAATATCCCTTTCCATGAATCATATCTTTGTTTCATGGAATTGAGAAAGTATTTTATTTCTTTATTTATTTATCTATCTATTTATTTATTTTTAAAGTAGGCCCTATAAAGATCCAGAAGTAACAGGATATTACTGACCTTTTTTTTTTTTTTTTTTTTTAACCTTCTCTTCTAACTACTTTTTTAGAGACTGGGGCAAGGTTTTTTTTTCTTTTTTTTTTACTTTGAAGGAACATGCCTCACTGAAAGGGTTCAATACCTGTTTTCAATGTAAAGGTCTGCCATAGTCTGGGACTCCTGTAACTGATGTTTTTATAGTTATTTGTTTTTGTGCTAACAGAACTATCATTTTTAGAAGGAACCACAAAACAGATTCTCTTTACTTAATTTTTCACATGTTTCTCAGTTATACATTAATATGATAGACATTGGGAAAAAAATAAGTTGTGTGATAACTTGTACCATCAATTTAATAAGAAAACTACAGGTCTGTAGATATGGGAGATGGTGAAGTTTTCCTCCTTCTTTCATCTACCTCTTTGTTCAAAAGAGAAGGAACACTGATGTAGGTCAGAAACACACACTTGCCATGACTAGGCAATGACATTGCAGAAATGTGCACAGAAACAGAGAAAAAGCATTCAACTCTGTAGGGTAATTACTTACAGAAGTACCAGTTTTGTTGGAATTCTTACCCACTGTGGTTGAAATGATCTACAACTCTGCATGCCTTTTTCTTGAAATGGACTCATGCTTTGGGAATCCCAAAATTGAACCAAGAAGTTCCCTCAAGTAGACCAGGAAGAGTAGGCCAAGCTACTTGCATTTGTGTGTTATCTAGGCAAATGTGACTCTTCTTATCAGCTCCTTTATTAACATTCTAAATTGAGGGTTGAAATTCTGATTAGTTAGCTAAAATATACATTTACCTGACCTTGTTCTTTACTGTGTAATTTTTTCTCATATAAATAGAGTGGATATCAGTCATCATAATGGATATCTGATTGAGGATTGAATTGGGTGAATAATTTGTCCCAGTTTGCCCAAGACTGTTTTAACACTGAAACCTCAATCCTATGTGAACAGAGTAGATGGTAAACCTAATATCAAAGATCTATACTGGCCCTCTGTCTTGTCATTCTCCTCAGGCCTAACAAACAAATTACTGAACATATTTAAAAATATGGGTTTGTTTTGATTAATTTTTTCATCATCATGGCTTGCATTTTTCTGCTTCTTTAGAATGCTTGATATTTTTGTTTGGACAACAAATATTGTCAATACTTTGTTGATTGTTGGATATTTTTTGTATTCCTAATACTATTCTTGAGCTTTGCCTAGTTCAGTTATTTGAAAACTGGTCCTTGCATGTATTGCTTTTAAGATTTATTAGATGAGATCATAGCTCAGTCTCTGGATAATTATCCTCACTACAGTTAATAGACCCTTCTGATTACTCTTCAATGCCCTTTGCAAATCAAATCATAGTTTCCTGCCTGTGCAAGAGAAATAGGCCTAATATGAGCACAGGAGATTGTTTCCTCTGTTCCTCTAAGATGGTTCTTTTCTGTGCCTTGGGGTTTTTACCCACAGTGTGCACTGTGTAGTATTCAGCTAAATACTCGGGGGAGCTACCTTCAAGCCTCTGAAGTTTTCTCCCAGTGCAGCTCTTTCCTTTCAGGGACCCTGTCCATTTTATTCTGGTTGTCTTTGTCTCTATGGTCTCTTTGCTCCATCTCCTAAACCTAACAGGTCTACCTGGCCCCATCTGTCATTCCCGTTTCAGTATCAGTGGCTAGAAACTCTCTAAAGGATATAATTAATTTTAGGGCTTATCTTGTTTGATTTCCGTTTCCCAGGGATGACTTTTTTCATTTCACAATGTCTAGTCTAATGTCTGATGTCTTGAAAACCACTTTTTCTTACATTCTGTCCATTTTTTTGGTTGTTACAGATAGCAGGTAAATCCATCTTGACTAGGAGCAGAGATTGATATGCTTTTATTATTTAAAAACACAGTGCAATCCATTTTTGCTTAATTACCATGAATGATTTCCAGGCTGGAAGAGGAAGGTATGTAACTATCTAAAAAAAGCACCTCTGTTAATCAATATGATGATCTCAATTAAAATTCTATTTAATTAGAAAAATACTAAAGGGTTTGATCTTGACATTAATTGATTTCTTTCATAATACATATTCTTTTGGTCAAGAAACTCACTGCATCAGAAAAAAACCTTGTCATGGTAAATGTATCCAATTTTGTTCTAAATGGTGCATGGCTTTATAACCATATTGACTCTTTATTTATAAGACAAGAGAGATTCCATTTGAAAGAAGTTATTTGATTCACAACAGATTCTGCATCTTTCCACAGAGATAAATCATCATTCCATCTGATTCCTGATAAATATAAATTACCCATGGATTTTGTTGTACTCAGACTCAACTACCCAAATCCTTGTCCATATAAAATTATGTAAATAAATTGTAAACTAAAGTTATATTAGAATATCATTTCAAATAAAAACCCAATATTTCCATCAACACCTGAAGGGTGCCTTATCTTTCAAAACATAAATTACAGTGTAATATATATTAAGATTAGAATCTATCAGGTATGGAGATTTGGTCTGAAAATTGGCTTGAATATCTCAAAACTTAAGAAATCTCAAGTAACACTAATGGGAACAGTAACTTATGATGGGATTAACTAGTTTCATAAAACAAAATTTCATAAATTGTATGTAAATGGAAGCACAGTTTTAGTTAACATAAATTAAACACAACTCATTGTAACAGTAGGTGCATTTTTGCATAATATGAAGAAATACTACACTCCTTCTGATTTAAAAGTCCTTGCTTCAATCTCCCCCAAATCACAGTTTCCTTTAGGAATATGCCATTGTGTATATAAAACACTATTTCCTCATATAGTCTAGAATACAATGGCATTCTGAAAGAAAGTTGTTATTCATCTCAATCTACATCTTTTCAACAAATTCAATCTCAGAGGTAGACACTGCTTAAAATACTTTTTCCAATTTCTCTGGAGGTTTCCTTTTGAAGGTTAGGTGAATATCAAAATGTTACCCTTTGTTTTTCTTTTGATATCTGTGTGTACCGTGAGATCCCACATATTTTACTTTGAAGCTGTGCTTTCTGCTGTTTCTAGGCTGCTTGTCTCCCCTTCTAGTCCTGCTTACTTTTGACTCTTTTCAACTTTTTCTTTCAGTTCTTTATCTGTGCAATTCCTTGGAGTCTCATGCAAAAAAGACATGACTTGACTGCTAGCTTTCAAAAGTCACAAATGAAATAAACTTAGGAACTTGAGATATCCTGGAGCCAAATGCAAAAAAAAATAACTTTCCTAAATGCTGCCATTTTGACAATCAGTTACATAAATCTTTGAGGACATGGGAAAGTAATAAAATTATGATAAATAGTGACTGGAATATCAGAAAAGAGACCCAATATTAATTTAATAGATTGTAGATGTATTATTGATTTTGTTCCTTAGAACATGTTTCAAAGAAAGTAAAATCTCTTGTTCTACAAAATATTTTAAAATTCAGTCACAAACCCTATCACAGTCAAATTACTGGAACATAAATAACTTGAGGGGATATATTTTGATGGACTTAATATCAAAAGTGAGAAAGAAGTATGGTTCAATGACTGAACCATTGAACTACTACAGAATATTCTATAATTAAAATCAGGAAATGATAGAGTACCTACTAAGTGTTTAATGTTTTAATTAACAGCTGGAGTTAAGCTCCGCAAGTTATAGTCTTGTTTATCTTAGTGGATCATAGAATGTAAGCATAATAACTAACTATACCTTTGTCATGATATATATGTAAAATAAGTTCTTCAAACGTTATTATTTAGCACTTTAACAAACAGCAATGCCAACTGCAGATGGACTATCTAATGAAGTCTTCTTGTAGAAATACAGTGATTGAATTCGTCAAAGGATTGAAAAAATATTTAAAAAAAGAAAGCTCTGAGCAAAATAGATCTGTACACAATATGATGGTGGGAAAACTTAGAGAAAATTGATGAAAAACCTGAAATTACTAAATATACATATAATCCTGGGCACAGCTAAATATTAAAATACATGGCGGCCCTTTTAAAACTTTGCTTTCAGCCACCCCTCTATGAACCCTACATTCTCAACCGGTAAAACCAACTATGAACCATATGCTGTAATATTCTTCAATCTTTTGCCATCTTAAACTTAAGGCAATTTATTGTATTCAAGTTTTTGCATGCCTTTCCTGAGAAGGGATACTCATATTCAAACACATAGCCTCTGCAAAAAGAGGCCATTGTGCATATAGCAGTGAAGGTGAAAAGATCTACAGGTTAATGTCCTTGATTTAGATTTTAGTTTTACTACCCACAAACTGTAACATGGGGCACATAGTTGACCTCAACAGCTATTGGATTTCTTATCTGTAATACAAAAAATATTTATGGAAATAAACACATAATGGGTATATACAATATATGTCTAAGCACACAATGTGCATGAAAATATCTCATGTTGTACTGGATGGATGCATGATTGTCATCTGCACATTTTATTCCTCCTTTGTGCTCCATAAGAAAACACTTCAAAAGGATCTCCCATCACATCTACTGAACAATTTATACACAGTTACAATATGTTATTAATTTCCTAGTTGTACTCAAACAATATAAATCAAAAATGTTTCTATGCGTTGTCCATGACCTCCATTCTGAAGGCCAAATATTGAATCCTAATGAATGTAAATTAATTATTTACTGACTCATCACCTTATAGGGCATAAATTCTGCTACAGTTGTACTTTCAAAAATCCACTATGAGGACTCCATAACACAACAATTTTGGCTTTCATTTTGCTATAACATATAACTTACTCATTGATTTTTTTTTTCCGAAGCAGAAATGTTTAAATATGCTCTGATACTTAGTGGATGTTAGTAACATCTAGACAGGCCAAAAGCTATAAAAAATCTTATAAAACACTTAGTGACAAACAGCAGCATTCTTCAAAGGTCTATTTTTAGAGCATCCATTTGAGCAAAGTGTGTCCCATCATCATTTAACCTGCACTTTCAAAAATCTAGAACATCTTTAGTTGATTACTCAAAGCTGTCAAAGTCTGTATTTAATTCAGAAATGATGGGATAGCTTTTTTGATTAGCTTGCTCACAGATGGCCAATATATACTAAGGAAAAAAAATATATAAATAACTGCCTGAAGGTTAAAGAGAGACTTAAAGAGTCATGAGATAAGACAGAAATTGAAGGAGAGTGGATGCTAAAAGAAATGGATCTGTACTGAGTAAGATTTGCCTTTATAAATCTTTTCCCCTGAGGGAAAATCCAGCCTTCACTGTGATATAGGAACACAGAGAGTGCTTCCAAATCTGCATTATATACTCTGGATAAATCCTTGTCTGATCACTGAACTGCATCTACTTGAAGGAAACTTTAGATTTCCTAACAAAAAAGCCACATCTAGAAGTCTAAAAGAAAAGAGTAGAGATTTCATATAAAGACATATAAAATCGACATGAAAAGATGGAAATAATGGGTAAAGAAAGAGATGAATACTTTGTGGATGGAAATGGAAAGTATAAGCATAGGACTATATGGTAATTCTAGGAATTAAAATATAATATATGAAATGAGAAATTGAACTTATTGACTTAAGAGCAGATCTTAGATGGCAGCAGAAAGAATTAATAGACTTGAATAGAAAAAATAGAATGATCAGATCTCAGGAACAGAAAGACAAAGGATTTTTGAAAAAATAAAAAAGTGTTTCAATGGCTGTAAGACAAAACACAGGGCTCTAACTGATTTTTATTTGGAATTTTAAAAGAAAGAAAGAAAATTGAACAGAAAATCATTTGAAAAATATTGAAAATATCCTAAATTTTGTAAAAAACATCTGTCTACTTGCATGTCAACAGTTTGTAAGTGCTAAGGACGATAAATACAAAGTAAGTCACATCTAGGCATCTTATAAACAAATTGCTAAAAACCTAAGATAAAGAGAAATGTCTTGAAAGCAATTAGAGTAATAAGGACAATTTGACTATAGAATAAATAACAATAATATAAATATTGGCTTACTTCTTGTCAAAAAACAACGAAGACCAAAACATGATGAGGCTCTATTTTTAAGTCCTGGAGGCAAAAAATCATGCCAACTTATAAAACTATATCCTGTGAAAATATCCTTCAATAATGATGGAAAACTGACAAAATTAAGGGATAATTAGAGAAAAGCCACAGTCGTAAGTAGAGATTTTAATAAGCCACTCAGTTCAGACAGAATCACTAGGAAAAAAATAATAGTGAAAGATATAGAAGATCTGATCAACACCATTAAAGGCCAATCAGCAAAATAAACATTTTTAAGTACACTTAAAGTATTCACTAATATAAAACAAATGCTGGGCCATAAAATGAGTCTCACTAAATTTCTAAAGATTTCAAGCTTATAGAGTGTGTTCTATGACAAAATTTGAAATATATTAGAAATCATTAACAACAAAATACCTACAAAAACTTTCCCAAATAATCGGAAAATTTTTAAAAATCACTTCTACATTGATTAAGGTTCATGGACATTCGAAAACAATGTGTATTCTCTTCTTGTTAAGTAGAATGTCAATTAGGTCAAATTGATGGATAATACTATTTAAGTCTTGTATATTCTTACTGATTATTTGTCTATTAACTTTACCAATAAACAATTAATTATGAATAACTGAGAAAGAACATTGATATCCTTGGCTGTACTTGTGAATTAGTCTGTTTCTCCTTTCAGTTAAGTTTTTGCTTCATGCTTTTTGAAATTCTGTTATTATGTGCATATTCACTTAGGATTTTCTTTTTCTTGTCCTCTTGATGAATTGATGGCTTTATCATTATAAAATTATCCTCTTTGTTCCTGGCCATATTTCTTTTTCTAAAGTCCACATTATCTGATATTAATATAGCTTCTTCAGGTTTATTTTGAATAGTATTTTGTTGACTTATCTTTTTTTGCCTTTTTTTTTTTTACATTTTACTAGTCAGGTTTACAAAGTAATAATTTATATACAGTTAAAATTGTTGTTTATACCTGACCTGCACAGTCTGAAGGTTTTAACAAATGTGTGGAACTATGCAACCACTACTACAATCGAGGCATAGTACATTTTCAGCACTTCCAAAAGATCCCTCATGCCACATTGCAGTCAGTTCTCTTCCCTTGCTCCGATTTCTGGTAACCTTGATATAATTTCTTTCTTCTAGAATGCCATATAAATTGGATGATACAGAATTTATTTTTTATGCAACAATTCTTTCATTTAGCATTGAATTTTTGAGTTTGATCCTTATTATTGTATGCGTAAGTAAGTCTAGTTATTGCTAAAATAGTATACAATTGTGTGAATTTACCAGAATTTGTTTACCATATACAAGTTAATGGGCATTTGGGTTGCAACCAGTTTTTGACAATTATGAATAAAGCTTCTATAAACATTATCTTCCTGCCTCTGCCTCCCAAAGTGCTAGGATTATAGGCATGAGCCACACTGATCCTGGCCACAATAGTATCTATTAATGTGTCAATTTTTAAAAATTTTGGTAAAGATGTACTTGAGAGTGTTTTCACTGATATTTTCTGTGTATGGTGAAATGTAAGAAATCTTTACCTAACCTAAGGACAAAACATTTTCTCTGATATTTACTTCTAAAGTTTATTGTTTTATGTTTTACATTTAGTTTTATTAACCAGGTTAATCTATTTTTTTTTAATATGGTTTGAGGTTAGGGTAAAGGTACATTTTGTTTTTAGGTATGGATTTCCAATTGTCCAACACCATTTGTTAAAAAAATTGAATTATAGGCCGGGCGCGGTGGCTCACGCCTGTAATCCTAGCACTCTGGGAGGCCGAGGCGGGTGGATAGCTCAAGGTCAGGAGTTCGAAACCAGCCTGACCAAGAGCGAGACCCCGTCTCTAAAAAAAAAAAAAAAAAAAAAAAAAAAAAAAAAATTGAATTAAATTGGAACTTTTCTTGCAAATCAATTGTATATGCACATGCATTTTTGACTCTACATTCTGTTCTATGATCCTAATGTTTATTCTTATGCTAATGTTACACTGTTTGAATGCTTTAACCATACAGTACATTTTGAAATCAATTGTGTGCATCCTCCAAATTTGTATTTATTTTTTCAAATTTTTTTAGCTATTCTAGGATCATAGCATTTCTACATGCACAACATTGATAAGAGAAAATTTACAAGATCTCAATAAACATGAAATACCACATATGTAAATGAAATAAAACCCAAATAAGATCTTAGGAGTCATTTATGTAGAAATTTATAAGCCTGATATACATTTATTTCATATTATTTTCTTATTGCACTGGCTATGACTTCCCATGAATATTGAATAGAAATGGAGAGAATGAATATCCTTGACTTGTTTCTAATTTGGGGAGGGGAAGGGATGTAGGCTTTCAACACTAGAAATAATGTTAGCTACTGGTTTTTGCAGATGCATGTTATCTGGCTAAACAATTTCTCACATTTTCTCGTTTGAGGAGTTTTGTTTTTAATCATGACTGCTGTGTTAAATTTTGTCAAATACTTTTTCTAAACATATAGTGATTATAATATTGAAGATAGATATATAGGCAGATAGATAGATGATAAGAGGTTTTTATTTAGCTGTTGATATGGAGACTCACGGCTTAGTTTTCGAATGTTAAAACTACCTTGCATATCTTGGATAAACCACACTTGTTCATAATCTGTTATTCCTTTAATATATTTCCAGATTCTTGTAACATTTTGTTAACTAAGTTTACGTCTAAATTCATGGGAAATATATGTCTGTAGTTTTCTTGTCTTCTCTTTCCCTCTTCCTTTTTCTTGTTCTATTGTTCTCTCTCCTTCTGTAGCCCATGGCCTAATAATCAGGACATGTTTTTAGTATTTTAAGAATGACAGTATACTTTGCCATTTCAGCCATGGTTTTAGATAAAACTTAGACCTATTGCTAGCTCCTCTTTCCTTCCAACAGTGAGGCAGGAGAATATATTTTAGTCTCAAGCCCAATGGAGCAACCGTAGTGGCATGTCCATTAAGATCAGGAACAAGACAATGGTACCCACTATTCTTTTGCTGATCAATGTCTTATAGGACCCTGAATATTCCCTTTGTACTTCTTTTCCTCCTCACCTCCCCACAACTGCCAAAAGATATTTCTCCCTTTTTTGTTTTTACCTTTTTTCTTCCATAGGATAAATTCCTTTTGATAACTACACCTTGAAAGTGCAAATAGTCTTAAATCCTTCCCCTATAGTCCATGATCTGATGAACTGGGGCATTTTATGAGTATTTTTGGAATTCTAATAGACTTTGCCATTTTGGCAGTGGTTTAAGTCAACCTTAAGCCCATGACTAGCTCTCCCCTTCTGCCTTCCTACAGTTGGGTGGGGTGGGAAAATAGCATGAGAAATTGTGCCCTAGATTTTTTTTGGCTCACAGTTAATTTGATGTTTGATCATTTTTCAATTATGCCAAGGTTGTGGTATCTTTGCAGTTTTCTTTCTTTTTTTTTTTTTAATTATTATTTTGTTTGGAGGAGATATACTAGGAGATGGGACCTAGGCAGCTGCCTTTGTCTTTAGCTCCTCAGAAGTTCTTCTTACTTCTTAAGGAGATTTTAAAAATGAAACAAAAAATCTACCCATTTTTTTTTTTCGTTTTTAAAATTACTTCCTGAAGAGAAATCCCTTAATGTGTAGTGCACATCTGCTAGTTATGAATTCTATCAGCTTTTGTTGGTCTGAAAAAAGACTTCAATTTACTTATGTATAGAATTCTAGGTTGATAGTATTTTTCTTTTAGTGCTTTAAAAATTTCACTACATTGTCTTCTAGGTTGTAGTGTCTGGGTAACAGCTACTCTCATTGTTATCTCTGTGACACAGTGTATACTTCGTATTTTGCTCCAGCTATTTTTATGATTTTTCTATTTATTACTCCTCTCAAGCAATTTGATTTTAATATGCCTTGGAGTTGTTTTCCTTATACCAGAATTTGAAAACATAAATTTTATCAATATGTGTCAAATTTATACCAATTCAGCATAAATTGTCTCCACAATAATTCCGCAAGCTATTGAAAAGTTGAAATTAAGTAAATTAGCTTTTGTAGGCAAAATCATACAATAGTGGAGTTTGGTGAATTGTATACATAAGTCTTCCCTTCCTGGGTTTGCAACCTACTGATTGTATCATCTTGGGAAAATAAATTATGTTCCTAAATAAATTAAGCTACTTATTCAGAGTATCTTACCCGATCTCCCATACTACCTCATATTTTAACATCTATTTTAATTTTTAATCATTTGTCTAATATATTAATTCATTCAAGTAGTAGCTATTGAATGAAAGGTATGTATGTGTCAGATCCTATTTTTCATCTGCTGGTGACATCATAGTAGACAAAACAGACAAAGACCCTATTTTCATGTATCTTCTATTTAGTTTCAGGAGAATAAAAAAAAGAGATAATATTGATATATATCTCAGGTTCTGTGAAGAAAAACAATGTTTGATGTTATAAACAGTTATAGGGTATGTTATTAGATAACGTAATCAGAGAAGATCTCTCTGAGGAGAGAGAGAAGACATTGATGGTGTTATGAGAATGAATCAATGGATATATCAAGGAAGACTGCTCAAGGTACAGGGAAGAATAATTGCAAAAATGCTGAAATTAGGCATGTTATTCTGTTTATGGCCCCCACCTGCTTAATAAATATGACTTACTATATAGATTGTATGTTGTTACATCCTTGCATCTGTAACAAGTTGATAAGTTAACTCATAATTCATAAAATTTGCAAATAAAATTATGGCCAAGAATTATTACATGCAGACTTAGACTATAATTTAAAAGAAACTCTAGACATTTACAATAACAGAAGATTCTGGGCACAACTGCTGAAGTAAACTGTAGTGAATTATTTTTGTAAAACATTTTCTTACATTCTGAAATGAGCATAAAATCAAAGGAAAAATACTTCTTTGAAATATCACACAAAGTTTTTAAATTTCTGCATTCATTTTGTTATTTTCATTTTTCTATTTTTCTGCCAATTCTTTTGAAAATAGGGAAAATTCTTATTTCACAGCAAATGGTTATATTAGTTTCTATATTACAACTTGTATGAATTACCTATAATCACAATTTTTTATACCTTAAATGCTTTGTGTTTTTACCATGAGGTGAGCATTTTGTGTTATTTTTCACAATAATATCATATAATAGATGCCATCTTTTTTTACCGTTGATAAAACTGAGGATCAGAAAAGTTATTTAAAACTAGGTGACACAATTATTGTATATCTGTATGACTGACTTAAATCTCCAGCTATTATAACTACATCATAAATGTAGATTTGTACTGATTTATAATATTATTATTTTTATTGAAAATAAAATACTCAGTGCATTAACAGAAACTTTACGTAAGTATTGCTATTGATGTCATCACTATAAATATAATTTGCATAACAGTTGAAAATTTCAAATATCGTAGTGTTATAACACATTTTGAGCTGCAGACAATTTAGTAGGATAGGACTACAGACATTAAAATGCCAATTGTACAAATCAATGTTCTTGTTCTCTCTCCTTCTGCAGCCCATGGCCTAATAATCAGGACATGTTTTTAGTATTTTAAGAATGACAGTATACTTTGCCATTTCAGCCATGGTTTTAGATAAAACTTAGACCTATTGCTAGCTCCTCTTTCCTTCCAACAGTGAGGCAGGAGAATATATTTTAGTCTCAAGCCCAATGGAGCATGAGAAAAGAACTTGAGAAAAGCTCCACTACAATTAATTGGTACAGCAATAATTTAAAATTAAGTTTTCTGACTTTAGGTTTGCAAGTCTCATCTGGTCAAAGATAGATAGATTGATAAATAATTATAAAAATGTAATTTAAGAGGTATGAATATCACTCAAATTAAAATCTAGTTTTTCTTTTTTTAAAACGAATATTTTACATAATTTGTAAGTCACATCACTGGATCATAATTTTTATTTTAGTTTGGAAATCTCAGAATCTTAGAAAGTTAATTATGTGTCAAAGGCAATGAGCTATGCTAAACATAGAATGGTTTCTTCAAGAGGTAAGTGCTATTGTGTGACATTCATTCTTTGCTGAGACTAACATATAATCTGGCCAGATTTAGCCTATTCTCATATTCTTGGAGCTTATTTTAGTATCACAAACTGTGTAAGCATGCAATGCAATTTATTATAATCAAAAATTAATCAACCTCTTATTTATTATGGTAAATGAACAAACACATCTGCAATGATATGTCACTAAGCCCTGTTTTGGTATGAGTGCAATTTTTTGAATTTTTGACATGAACAAATATTGAACGTAAAATTCTTCAAAGGCAACATGTCTATGGCATATCTCACAGAAAGAAGGCCGAATGCTCTTTAAAAATATCAGTGATTAGAGATATAAACTTGACTAAGGTACAGCATAAATTATAATAGAATTTCAAACTCTTAGAGTATTATTGCATTTTCATTTCACAGGAATATTTGCATATAGACATATTTCAAATTGCACTCATGTTTAGTAAAATGTTTTTTCTTACCAAAATCAAAGTGTCAAATGGATTTTTTCTGCACTAACAGCACAAAATAAAAAATAATATTGCATTACATTACAGCCTTTTAATCAAAAATAATAATTGGGAACTCTGCGTAACTCTAGGAAAACAAAAATTAATGACACATTCTTTACATTCTAGGAACTCTCCAACTCGGATTTTCTGGTCAATTTCTCAATTTTAGCATAAAGTGTTATATTTTAGACCTGTGATAATCTGTTTCATACTTTCATATATTTCTCTTGACTGAAAACATTTTGGGATGTTAAGGAATCATTGATTATTTCCCAGGGCTGAATAAACAATAAACTGCCTAATTTTATGGCAAGTGAGATAGTTCAATAACCGAGAAGATTCAGTAACTTCCCATCTACTTAGAATGGTGCGTAGGCAGGGAGACAGTTATCAGTTGATGGAGGGACATATGTAAACAAGATGTCTTCTTTGACTACTGTCTACACAATTTGGTCTTGAACACTGATTCAGCTATTCAGCTATTCCTTACTGCCTTTTCTCTCATGTTTTCTCATCAGAATCTTAATATCTACCATGTCAAAATGTTATCTTAAAGCTGTTAAAGAGGAGCTATTTTAAAAAATGTGCTTATGATGCAAACCTTCTTTCTATGCCCCTTTATCTGTTTGCGTGTGTATCTAAGGTCAGAAATATTATAGAAAGAAGCTACTTACAACTCATATCTGAAGCAGTATTAGTTCATGAATTTTAGCATAGCTCCTCAGGAACTACACTAGGGTTTGGAAAAATGCTTTGAAACAATAACATGTAGGCTTTTACCTGAATTTGCCGTCTGGATATTTACCTCTTAAATTGAATTTACTGGGGATTGGGAAAAAAGGGTTCCAATAGGACAGTTAAGAACAAATGTCGGCCGGGCGCGGTGGCTCACGCCTGTAATCCTAGCACTCTGGGAGGCCGAGGTGGGCGGATCGTTTGAGCTCAGGAGTTCGAGACCAGCCTGAGCAAGAGCGAGACCCCATCTCTACTAAAATATAGAAAGAAATTAATTGGCCAACTAAAATATAGAAAAAATTAGCCGGGCATGGTGGCGCATGTCTGTAGTCCCAGCTACTTGGGAGGCTGAGGCAGAAGGATCGCCTGAGCCCAGGAGTTTGAGGTTGCTGTGAGCTAGGCTGATGCCACGGCACTCTAGCCAGGGCAACAGAGTGAGACTCTGTCTCAAAAAAAAGAACAAATGTCATGTATCAAGCATAATAATATTTAGAAAAACACTTCTTCATGTACATACTACACCAGGTTTGGATTCTGATTCAATCATTCAATATTTAACTCTAGTTACATGACTTAATTTCACATCTGTAAAATGAGGATAAGAGAAACTATCTCATAAGATGTTGTTAGAATGAACTTATTTACTCTACTCTCTATGTGGAAAGCTCTCTGATAAGTGGTTGGCACTTAATATACACACACAGCCCCCCACCCATGCATATATGTATGAATGTATGTATATATACATTTGTTATAATTACTGCAGCTGCTACAGTTACTGCTACAATTAGTACCATGACACAACATTGATTAGATGCCTTGCTGCATACTTCATTTATCACTATTTTTCACAAAAGTTTAATTTCAATTTTCATTGCATTGTTAATATATATACACCAATCTGCACTGCCATACAATAATTGACATCTTTATTTTACTGTCAATAATACTGAAGCTCACATAAATTATTTACATATAATTATATTATCTCTCCAAATAAGTTGCAAATTTCTTAAAAGCAATACATAAGATCTTTTACTTTGTTTGTCTTTCTCATTATGCTTAATGTCCTTGAAAGGACACAAAAAAGGACCCAAAAGCTTGTATAAATAATAATGCAGGAAAATATTAAATTGAGACTCATTATGTCTCAAACACTGTACTTAGGGATTTTATGATTATTGTCATTTAATTCTTTTAACAATTATTGAATAAGTTTTTTTAATCACATTTTAATTATAAAGAAACTGGCCTTAAGTAATTTCTCTCAACTTGCAAACGTAGCACATAGCATAGCCTAGTTTTCAATATATTTTATTCTCATTACATATTCACTGTTCTTTTCACACATCATCATTGCCAAATCCAATTGAATTAATGAATATATAAAGAATCTATGTCAAAGGATTAACACTTTCTTATGCTCTTATAGAAAAGACATTTTTATTTTGGATTTTTAAAAAATGATAATCAACACCATAAATAATAAAATGATATTTGAATCATTTTGGTCTACAATGAAGAGAAATGCTCAAATTGTGGCTTATTATCCCTTATATTCAGAAGCCTCAAAGAACCTCAATGTCAGAAAAAAATTAAAATAGATCCTCAAATGTGGTTTAAAAATTGTGTCCTTTGAACAAGTTGTGTTTTTTAAAAAATACTAAAATTTAACTATAATTCATGGCTAATTTGCTATTTGGCTTTTAATTCAATCTATTCAATGTTCACTGGAGAATTAATCATTGTCCAAGTTTTAAGATATAGGACAAAATTATAGAGATCACTTCCCTTTTCTTTTCTTCTTTCAGAAAAAACTCATATATCACTGAGAGAAAAATAAGCCCAAAATTGCAAATATTTTTGTATTAACATACTTGATAATGATAGTAAGAAGGAAAGAATCATTAGTATGAGACTATTAGAATTCCAGACTTTGCTTTCTTAAAATAAACTGCTGTTGATGAAATAACAAAAATGATGGATAAAAAGAAATGATATTAAAAATTCTATTTCATTAAAAATTTATGAACCAAAATGTATCTTATTAAAGGAATGGTCATTATGTACTGATATTCAATAATTATAATTAACATGATAAACTGCAAAAATTTAAAATTTAAAAATATAGAAGAAATAATGCGTATGTATATAAAATTTGTAACTGAAAGAAAATTCACATTAAAACTCTCACACAAAAATATCAGACACACACACTTGCATCAATTTAATGCAAATACAAGTGAATGAACAGAAAACTTTCAGGATGACAATCATAAAACATCTTCTGAATAGCCAGCAAGCTCTAAGCAAATTAGAGAATCTGGAAAATTTTTCATATATTTTAATTTATATTCAATACATTAGAAATAAATGTGACTTTGCTTAATTTCTTTAATAGCTCCTCATAAATCTAGTATACTACTTTATCTCAGGCAAGAAAAACTGAATCATTATTTCCACGTGACTGTGGATATATACATTTGACATTTTATAATGACATTTACTAATCCTTCATAAAATTATAGAGGTGAAAAGTTTGACAAATAAAAGATATGTTAGAAAGGGTTTCACTATTTTTTATACTAATAATAAACACCTCAACTTTCTGATGCCTATCTTTTTCAATGTCAGAAAAATAACAACAAAAAAACAACCTTGATTCACGTTGACTCATGCTTATGAAACTAAAAAATGTTTACCTCTAATGATACCCACTTGCTAACCTCTGTTAAAGGTACCTTATATGGCAAAAGGGACTTTGTGCCTGTGATTGAGTGAAAGATCTTGTGTGGAGACATTATCTACATTATGGTTATAAACATTACACAGTCTGCCCTTATAAGAGGGGGCAGAATGAGATCTGACTACAGACGATGAGAAGGTAATGCAATGACAAAATAGAGATTGGGACAATGTGACAACAAGCCCAGGAATGCTGGTAGCCTCCAGAAGCTGGAGGCAGCAAGGGACAGAATCTTCCCTACAGATTTGAGGAGGACTAAGCCCGTCTAACACCCTGACTTTTTCTGAGTAAAACTTATTTCAGATTTTGGCTTTCAGAACTGTAAAATAATAAATGTGTATCGCTTTAAAACACCAAATTGTTGGTAATTTGTTACTTGTAGCCACAAAAATCTAAAATAAGAGTTTACCTTTTTTTAGTTGTTTTGCTCACCCTGTTGCCCCCCTGATTTTGCTAATTCAATATGCTTCCCTGTATTTAAGTAAATATTTTCTTCTTCTCTCCTTCTACTACTACTATTATTGCTACTACTGCCTCCGCCACTGGGAATGATACATTATGGTTAACATTTATTGAGTGTTTAGTATTTGGAAGGCACTGCTCTAAGTGATTTAAAAATTTACTTCACATAAAAACACTTTCAGTCTGGTTCTATTCACATTGGAATCCTTAATTCTATTTTATGAATGAGAAAACAGAGGTATTGAAAGATAGCATAACTGTCTTAAATAAATAGATAATAAAATTGAAAACTAGGATTAGAACCCAGGCTTCCTGCTTCCACTGTTCACAGCCTCCCATGGATCCAAACCAGATGTGGCTTTCAAATAAAGGAAAAAAAACCCACAACCAATTCAAAATATAGAATGTAATTTTATTTGTTTGTTGATGTTTTACTACCTACCTTTTAGTGATTTCTCAGTCAATATTTTGTGTTTACATTTTTATCTACATATAAGAATTATTTTAATTATTAATGTAAGGGACACATCTCACTGACAAAGAAGACTAGAATAGGCTGCCTCCACTCTATGCTAAACCTGCACCAAAGTCATGAGTCTAGCTAGTTCATCAGTTTAAATATCTTGTTTAAAACACAACTAGGCAAAAATAGTGAAATAGATGTTAACAGGATAGAAAGTGATAGGACGGATTTGGTCAAGGGGACATTTGACTAGGGAAGTAGGGGAATGGGGAGAGAGAGAGAGAAAGAGAGACATGTAAATATGGATGAATTTCCAGGCAAAGGAAATAGCAATTACAAAGGGCCTGAGAATGTCAGTGTGGCTGGAACACAGAAAAAAAGAAGAGTGAGCCATAGTAGATGGAAAAGAAGAGTGACCCAGGGGCAGATCACATATGCCCTTTAAGCCATAGTAAGCAATTTAATTTGATTTTAAGTTTGAAGAGAAAAAAATGGAAAGTTTTAAACAGGAAAGTGATTTGATGTAATTGGCATTTTCAAAGAAACTTTCTGGGGAATAGACTGCAGAAAGTAGGAGTAAAAGCTCTCAGCCCACTTACAAAGCTGTTGCCCTAACTCAGGTTTAAAAAAAAAAAAAATGAAGAGGTGGTAAGAAACGATCGCATCTGACTTATTGAAAGAGAGTAATGATACGATTTCCAGTGGATCCAATGAGCAGAATATGAGAAACAATCAATAATCAGTCAGTGTTTGACTTGAGCAACCAAGTAAAGAATAGCACATTTCCTGGATGAAAGATCTGGGGAAAGAATAATTTGAAGATATTATAGAATCAGAACATACAAATTTTTATATTCCAGAAACAATTCCTTCAGTCATTCATTTATTAGTTTTATTAATATTCTTTTAAAGTTACTTTGTTGTTATTAGTTAAGGGAAATGAGGCCATGAGCACTATATAACCTTCTTAGGGAAAGTAGACGATGTTATTCTTCTTTTCTAGCATCAAACTCTTGTGGTATTATTATAATTATTTAATTATATAATTTTAATTATTAATGTAAGGGACAGATCTCACTGACAAAGAAGACTAGAATTTACGAATTTCATTTGGTTGGCCACAAATGTCAAATTTTCTTCTCGGAGCCTTTTTTATAATTTAAAATCAATGTCAATTTTAAACCAGTGACAACACCAACAGACATTGGTTGATTGTAGGCAGAAGACTTGCAAAAATATGATGCTATTTTAGATCTGGATTCATTCTTACCAAGGAATTTTTCTCTATACTTGTTCAAAACTACTTGCATTTTTGTATAAATCCTCTAAAGGGCCCCAAACAGACTTTTGTACGGTACATAATTACTAATCATAAAACTGAATATTGTATCATATTTTTCAGCTTCCCTGAACCCCTTGAATTACTATTTTTTATTGTATCACTTTCTAGCTGAATTTCTGTTTTATTATTTAAATTGTCAAAAAGCCAGTTAAAATACTAGCTGTCTTTTAAAATGGAAAGAAAATATTGTCAGAAATTATAAAAGAAAATTCTTTAAACATATGTTAATTTTTTCTAAGATAATATTCAAAGATAATTCATTTGTTTTTTCAAAGAACATCTTGGAATGTTTCATCATATCTTGGAAGTACTTAGAGCACATTTAAAAATACTAATTGCAATAGGGGAAATTTCTGTCATGTGATACAAAAAAGTTAATAGATCATGGCTAATATTATTTATACCAGTGAGCTCTTGGTTTGACCTTTCCATGGGAGACCCTAGTATTTCATTTATTGATCAAAAGAAATAAAATGCTAGTATTCTACAAGAAGTTGAGCTGCTTTTCTATAACTAATTATAAAAGAGGAGTCAAGTTTTTAGGACTTTTGAGCCCATTATTCTGACACTATATCATAGCCTTTCATTTGTGTGTTTGACCAGCTATTGAAGTAACAAAGTTTGTCAAGTAGTAAGTGATGGATTTTGCTTCATATTAAATAATATATTTTG
Organism: Cheirogaleus medius; assembly: GCA_008086735.1. NCBI lineage: Eukaryota > Metazoa > Chordata > Mammalia > Primates > Cheirogaleidae > Cheirogaleus > Cheirogaleus medius. The sequence continues at coordinate 17,687,032 of VBSM01003157.1, read as the reverse complement.
TTCAAAACTTAGGAAGAAGTACATTAAATACCGTCTGGCAAAGTACAGCATCAAGACTCACCCACAGTCATATGAGACATAGGCTGTTTCTATGAATAACAGTCCTATTAAGAGATAATGGCCAAGTGTATTTAAACCCTACCAAAATTCAAAGACATCAATATTTCTTAAATTCTAACTACCTTTGTCTCTTTCCAAAAACATTTTATTTTCAAATCTCTCTTCTCAGTGACTTTTTTATTTCTTTTCTCTCTAAATTGGCATTAGCTATTTATTGGGCAAATACAGAGATTAGCACTATTTTGCTTTAAAATTAAAACACACACACACTACTTTTCCTCTGTTACTATTTCCGTCCAGTAATGAACAAGAGTTTACCATGCTCTCTCAAACTACTTAGTATTCCCTTTCTCTTATTACTGAAGTATTTATTTCTCTTCATGTAGGCCAAGACATTCAGTTGATATCAGGAATAGTCATAAACTCAGTCTCAAAGAGAAAGAAAAATCTGATAGTTTCCTAAGAGAATGATAGTATCATTTACTTTCCTCTTCTGTGCCTCAGTCAGTAAGGGAAGGGGGTTTAATTGGATGAGCCCTGCAGTGTCTTCCACATGAAAAGTTTTATAAGAATTTTTTGCAAATTAAAAGTTTCTATGATTTTTCCAAATTATAATCTATCCTTTAATCATTCTTCAATCTTCTGTAGAATATACCACTCAGAAACACATTTCTCTTCCCATAAACCCTGATGCACATACTAAAGAACTAAACAAAAACATGTCAGCATAATCTAGTGCAAGACTTAAAAGCAATAATTTGAACAGTTTGTGATTGATTTTGTAAAAAAATATATTTTAGTGTCACATAATAGCATTTCTTAATTTTGGAATGTGAACATAAACTACTATTTCCTCACTTTGATATTGTTTCTGAATCATTATTAAATTTTATTATTAATATTATATACATTACATGTTCTGGTTTACTAGAGACCCAGGGGAAGCAATTCTTTTACTTCAAATTTTACTGGCAGAACTATGAACTATGAAAATAATCACCATTAGCATGAGTTTTTTTCTACTTATAATAATAGTAATTATTATTAATAATACATATTGTATAAGAAGGAAAGAAACAACTAAACTTAGTATGGTTATATAATTTGAATGTTCAATTCAAGAGACTATTCATTTAGTCTCTTCTGTGTGTAATGCATTATGGCAATGATGGCAGGGGATAAAAATGATATAGGTATTATCCTCATTCTGAGGTAAAAATATTCAAGTAGGAATAACTATAATCAACCCAGACTAAGAAAATGCATATTACAGGCATAGATAAACATTATCAATTCATAGAAATTCTTATTTTTTGATTGTTAAAGGCACTGTGGGCAAGTTAATCTTGAGTCCAAAATAAGAATTGAATTTGGCAATACACTGTTGTAGGACAGTGCATTGGGGGATATATATATATCCCCCAGTATAGTCATAATTTTTTAAGTTCATATCAAAATTTAAAGCCATGTGCCTATATATAATATTGTCCTAAAACAGTGCATTGCCAAATTCAATTCATATACATATATATATCTGTGTGTATGTATTTTCATACATACGTGTATATATACACATACACACACACACGTGGAAAAGCATGAGATAAAACATGAATGTATTACTAGATACTATGTCTTCAGTGGATTATGAGAATCCCAGAACATAAAAGGAACTGGATACAAAGAAATCTAAGAAGTAAGTTAAGACCAGATAGTATAGCATATAACATGATATGCTAAGAATTTCAATCTTTACTGTTTATGCATTAATAATGTAGAGCACATCTTTAAAATAAACAAACTGGATCTGAAGATATTTATTAATTCTGTTCTGTCAGGACAGAACAAAAGTTCTTTCACTGGAAAGAAAAAGAAGAAGAAGAATAAACAGCAGTAGAGTCTTCCTCACATAAAAGAAATGAGAATTTATTAGAAAGATGGAAGGACTCCAAAATTAAAAGTTGAAAAAATAGGCTCAAAATTAATAGGAACTATGGCATATCCGGAAGTGATGATGTGAGTTCTTATCAAGAAATATGAAATATTTATGTAAATAAAAAATAAAATATTTTTTAAAATGTGGATATTTATAACTGTAAAATAATAATGGTAAGAAGAATTAGATCTGAATTGATAGCTGCTATTCTGAGTTTAATGTCATGTATGCTGATTTTGACCTTATAGACATATATAACTAGAAGACATTTAAGATGTAACTGGGTAAAAAAATTGAGTTGAGTTTATATATGTATTTTATATATGTGTATATATATATATGTGTATGTGTGTGCATGCAAGTATATAAACACACATATATACATATATATAAATATTTAATCAAACTAAAGGGATCCCATAGTGATTTAAATCAAATTTTGAGAGCAATGATTTTAAACATTTAATGAAACAAATTTCAACTTAAAACTATTTAAATATGATTAAATTTGTGCCAATTTTTTTCCTATCTTGTGCTATCAATTTAAAAAACTTTATCTAAGCTTTTCCCAATTTTCAAATAACACAAAGTCACATTAACCTGTTTAAATTTAATTTAATCATATCAACAAACCAATGACCATTGTGTTAAAAATTGAATAGCATGCTAAGCTTTATTTAAGAAATGGCTTATCAAGATCAGACCTGCTCTTCAGGAAGTACTCAAAACTGTATTATATATCGATCAGCACAATAGATACTCAATAGTATAGAATCACCCTAAAACTAAAGGTCAGAGGCCAGATTCCACAATGGCACAAGAGGTAAAACAAAGCAATAAAGTTCTACTCAACAGGAAGAACAAGAATCTACCCCATTTATCAATCTTTTCAATAAATGTGAATGGCTAGAACTCCCCACTCAAGAGACTTATGGTGGCTGAATGGATAAAAAAAAAAAAAAATACAAGCCAAGTATCTGCTGTCTCCAGGAAACACATCAAACACACAAGGACTCATTCAGACTCAAAGTGAAGGGATAGAAAACAATATTTCATGCAAATGGAAACCAAAAGAAAGCTGATGTAGCCATTCTAATATCAGATAATTAGACTTCAAATCAATAAAAGTAAAGATAAAGATTTTCATTATATAATGGTGAAGGGAACAATTCAACAAGAAGCCATGACAATCATAAACATTTATGCATCTAACACAGGTACTCCCAGATTCATAAAGCAAACCCCACTTGATCAAAACAAAATGATAAACAGCAACATCATGATAGCCAGGGACTTTGACACCCCTCTCACAGAATAGGACAGATTTTCTAAGCAGAAAATAAACAGAAAACAATAGATTTAAATGGGACCCTAGAAAAAATAGGCCTAACAGATATTTACAGAACATTCCACACCCAAAATACTGAATATATGTTCTCATGAGCTCATAGAATATTCTCTAAGATTGATTACATAGTAGGCCACAAAACGTGTCTCAACAAATTTTTAAAGAATAGAAATTATACCATGTATCTTCTCAGACCACAGTGGAATAAAATTAGAAATCAATTCCAACAGAAACACTCAACTCTACACAAAGTCATAGGAATTAAACAATCTACTGCTGATTTATTATTGGGTCAAGGAGGAAGTTAAGATGGAAATCAAAAGATTCTTCAAATTAAATGACAAAGGGAACATAAGTTACCAAAATCTATGGGATTCTGCAAAAGCAGTCCTAAGAAGAATATCCATAGCCTTAAATGCTTACATCGAAAAGACAGAAAGATCACAAATCAATAATCTAATGAATCATCTCAAGGAATTTGAAAAGGAAGAAATAAACAATCCCAAACACAGCAGAAGAAAAGAAATAACTAATGTCAGAGCAGAACTCCCATAATATTCTGAAATTAAAAAAAAAAAAGGAATTGCTTATTTCCTAGCCCCAACCTTCCTTATTCTCCTCAGCCTCCCCTGCCAAAGCAATTTCTTTTAGATTTTCCTTCTGCCAATTGCAAAATACCTCTAAATGATATGCTTATATCTTTTCAGGTATCAATTTTAGATATTGTATGTTGATGTGCCATTATGAGGGATGAGTATCTTATACCACCACTCTCTCAAGTTCCTCTCTCCCCCCAATATAATCATAATGTTTTAAGTCAATATCGATATCTAAACCATATACCTATGAACATACATATAGCTGAATATTTTATTGAACTACTGTCACAAATTCTTGATGTTTCCTGAAGATATCTGACCCTTTTTAAAAAAATTTAATTATATTTTTAAAAAATTTATTCAGGATATTATGGGGCCACAAACATTTTGGTTACATGTAATGCGTTTGCCTCGCCCAAGCCAGGGCTACAAACATGTCCGTTGCTGAAACACTGCATTCCGCTTCCATTAGTTGTGGGTTTACCCCCCACCCCAACCCTGACCAGCACCCAATGAGTATTACTACCTTGTGAACACCTTAGTGTTGGTCAGTTAGTACCAATTTGATGGCTAGCACATGTAGTGCATGTTTTTCCATCCTTGTGATACCTCACTTTGAAGGATGGGCTCAATCTCTATCCAGGATAATATAGGAGGTGCTAGATCACCATTGTTTTTTGTAGTTGAGTAGTATTCCATGGTATACATACCTCAAATGTTATTTAAGTTGATATGGGATTAATTGCTCAGAAGTTCTAATCTGGTTTTAGGAAGTGAACAATATCACTCTCAAATGCTGCTGGTGGAAGCATACATTGATAATACTCTTGTAGAGGACAATTTGGAATATTTCTAATGCTTTACATCTTCTGATCAGCCATTCCACTTTTAGGAATTTATCCTAATGAAATAATTGTGAACTGTTCAAATATTTGGCAAAATAATGTTTTTGAGAGTGATTTTATTTTTATTTACTTATTTATTTAGAGACAGAGTCTCACTTTGTTGCCCCACCTAGAATGCAGTGGCGTCATCATAGCTCACTGTAATCTCAAACTCCTAGGCTCAAGCGATCCTCTTGCCTCAGCCTTCTGAGTAGCTGGGACTACAGTCATGCATAACCATGCCTGGTTAATATTTTCTATTTTTTGTATAGATGGGGTCTTGCTCTTGCTCAGGGTGGCCTTGAACTCCTGACCTCAAGTGATCCTCCCGCCTCAGCCTCCCAGAGTGCTAGGATTACAGGGGTGAGCCACTGTGCTTGGCTGATAGTGGTTTTATAATGGTGAATAATTGGAAATTTTTTGGTATTCAATTCTAGAGACTTTAAGTGAATTGTGGTATATACATACACTAGAATACCATGCAGTTCTACTGAATATCAAGATGTTCACTAGAATATCAAGATGTTCTACTATATTAAATGAATAAATTCTATTATAAAATAAAAAAAAACTAAAAATAGAAATACCATTTAATCCAGCAATCCCACTACTAGGCATCTATCCAAAGGAAAAAAAGACATTCTCTAATAAAGACATCTGCACTCTAATGTTTATAGTAGCACAATTCACAATTGCAAAGATGTGGAAATAACCCAAAATTTCATTATCTTAATTCCCTCTGTACCAATTGCTCATTCTTTCCATAATTTATTAATTTCTAATAAGCACAATTTTTCAGGTTTTACTTGGTGATATTCCTCCTAGAATTCTCCTTTCAAGGTTGCTTATTCTCTTGGTCTGATGAAAAATGATAATCTGGAAACTTTGTTTGGCAGCATCCTGAAAGTTTCTTGCCTGTTCCCCAGATTGGATTCCCAGGTTCCTGCATCTCATGTCTTCCAGTTTTTCTTGGTTTATTCCTTTGTTCTGATGAAACATATTTTCTGGCAACTTCATCAAATTTAAAATAGTTCATAAAGACAAAGGAGAAAGTAATGACATGCAACTCTCACATGACACCCTGGGAGTACTGCCATCTACACATGGAGCACAGTGGCTCTCCTGGGATTTCTTCTCACCAGTTCTTCAAGATTTCCTATACCTCTGTCCTGTTTCAAAGCATTTGTTTTCTTGATATCTCATGACTTATCCCTGGTTTACTTCCTCCCTACAGTGGAAGACATCCTCTAATAGGCCTCTGAGAAAATGTTTTCCACAAGCACATATTTGATTCATGATTGTTTGTTGAATAAATAACTTGATTCTTCAAATTATTCATTACCCGATATTTTTGTAGGCTTTGCTGGATTTTCTTCTTGTTTCTAGGGTTATTTGGAAATCAAAGCCATGCCAACTATTGACCTTCTGTGTATGGTTTGTTATTTTTTTTCTCTCTCTAGATGATTGTATTTTTCTTTTTTTTATTTTGCCCAGTGTTCTGAACTTTCTCACAGATATACTTTGTTGTAGGATTATTTTCACCCATTTCCATTTTTCTGAACATGTAATAGGCACATTCAATTCTTTTTTTTTTCCATGTTAACTATTTTTTTTCAGAATATTATGGGGTTAGTATACCATAAACAATGCCCCTTCACACTATTTGTTTGGAATTCTAGTCTGGATTGTGCACGCCTTAGACTAGGCCTGTAATATTGCTTACATTTAATCTCCTGTCTTTTTTTATTTTTTTGGCCTTTTGCTTTCCTTTATGTAAGGGTGTTATTTTTTTCTAAATTTTCTATATACTGCAATTATGCTATAAGCTTGTAACTTCTGGAGCTATTTTGTTCCCTTAATGTTTGCATAGCTTCTATTAATAGTTATTTTCTTTGAAATTTATTTTCCTTTTATAGTTTCTGCTTTTTAAAAATTGTCTCCTTTTTGTTTGTTTTGATCTGTACATTCCATGTTATTGACTCTTCTCAGATATTTTTGTTTGCGTGGTCCTGAATAAAAGATTGAAAATATGATTTTAAGTTCTAAGTATGTTGGTGGTACTTGCCAAATGTATACTTTTTGGTGTTTTACGTGCACAATTTTAGGAAAACCTTTCTTTGTCTAGAATTTCTTTCTGGACTAATCAGGCTACCCAGCAAGTACTCTTTCAATCTCTTGACTATAGGATACAGGTCTGGCAGCCTGATTTCTCCCAGCTCTTGAGAGGTCTAGTTGCCTGGCTGTATGGAATAGAGAAAAATGAGAAATGAAAACCTTATCAAATGATCTTTCTTATTTTCTGGTGATACCAGTTCATTATCCTTTTGAATATTTTATTGGTGAATATTTTATTCTGTTAATCCCCAGGTATCATACCGCTTGTTTTGACTTTCTTTGGGGTTTCTAAATAAGTTACTTTCCAGCTGCATTTCAGCTTCTAAATTTGTGTTGCTATTTTCTTTTTACCTTATTTGAACTCTGCCCTAATTTATTTATGTCTCTTAAATATATATCTCTGTATTGTAGCTTGAATAGCGTTTTAAGAGACAGCAAAGATAGATGTACATATTTATTCAACTATCTTAAACTCGATTGTTTCTTTCTTTTTCTTTTTTCCTTTTTTAGAGTAGTGACAGGTACATAGGTAACCAATGTGTAGATTTGTTTGGTGAATCTTCAGTTTTATTAGTTCTCTGACAAAGACATTCTTTAAACTTTTGGCCCAGACAGCTTTGTTGAACCTGATGTCAATGTGCACACCTGGTGTTCCCATTTTCTTCGTGGCAAATTTCCAGATTTCTTTAATTGTCCCAGGCATAAGTTTCTTGAAGCCAATTCGTGGATGCACTTGTGAATGTGCTCTCTGTTCACCTCCTCATTGAAGATAGACAGCCTTTCTTGTCTCCTTTCTTTGCTGGAGCCATCTAAACCCAGGCCAAACCTCACACTGCTGTCCTCTGGGCACCTGCATGTCCTAAGGGTCTAGCCAGGCCCCTGAAGCCCCAGGACGGGGCAAGCCAAGCCGGCCACCCCACACCACAGTGTCTGTGCTCCCACATTCACTTTAAATAAGCAAATTACAATGGTTCCTTACTCAATCTACACTCACAACAATCCACCCAGTTCAATAGTAGGCCCCCATTTTTTTCTATTTTCAAACTTCATTGTTCCACTGAGCAGAATAGGAGCCCCAATTACTGTAAGTCCCAAACACCTACTATTTCTTCCTGTAATGAAGAGAGATCTTTTACTAAGATCAGGATCTTTCCCTTCCAAAAATTAGGATAACAGGTTAATTGAGAGAGCAGATGGTGTATCAGTACTCTTCTTTCCCTCTGTCGTCCCACGCAGGGTTCCCATCATGCCTGTTCTCCACAGCCATTTACTAAGTTTTACATATTTTCTTGAACAAAATTGTCAATTTAAAGCATACTCTTTAAGGTTGATTCTGAATATGTGAAACTGTCAAAATTTTATTATATTCATTTTGAGTGTTTTAATATTAGATGGCTTATACTACATTTTAATTTCAGAAGATTCCCTGGCTGAGTGTTGTTTTAAGCTTTGAAATATTATTGAACAAAATCTAGGGAAAAGTATATTTTAAGAGTTAGAAGCAGGTTTCCATCTATGCAGCATTAGAATCAGACTCTTCCTTTGTTTTGAAAAATTCCACTAAGTTTAAATAATGTCACATAGTTTATAAGTGGAATTACCAATATTCAAAAAGGAAATCGTCAAATAATTGTTGTAATTTTATTTTTGTTTGATATATGATATATGCACATGGACTGTGTAAATATTATATTCCTTTTAGGAAGAAATTATACTATTCTTGACTATTCTTTAGCCATCATGTATATCATTCTGTGTTAATATAAAGTTGTGCTATATAAGCTAATTATGTGATAATTATATTTAACTACTAAAATAGCTATAAAACTAAAAATATATGAAAATTATAAAGTCAATTAGTCAGCCTTTCTAACAGTGAAAATGATTCTATCATTCCTTACTTAATTTGATAGGTTGATCGACATATCTAAATGAGAAGATCATTGTTTGCAATAACAAAAATTGAAAATGTCTGTGGAAATAGACATGTTTTACAAGTTTATATGCAAAACAATCTTAGAGAATTTCTTGCATATGTTTCACCACTCAGATACTCAGATGTCCTTTTTAGGCTAACTCATGTTCTCTGAGGGTAGAGTATGCCTTGCTGATACATACATATATGTTACAGTTTTTCTAGATAGTCTCACAATTCAATTATAACGAGCTTAATAATACTACTTCTCTTCTTAAATATCATGGTTTGGTATGTCTCTGAATTAATTCCTAATGCTTTAAACTATGTCAAAGGAATATATATCATAAAGTATAGATTATATAGTACATATATATACATGCAGTATGTGTATTACATATACATTGCATGTAATTTTTACCGGAAATACATCTAGTTAAATTATAACGAGTCCAAAATGGCTATTTATTTCTCTTCTGAATTGTTGCAGTTTTATGTTCTCTGAATAAATTCCTTATCTAATCTGAGGATAGCATAGTTTTTGCCATCCCATGTCCTGAGTCTGTGTTTTAACAATAATTCTTTGTGTTCTCTTTACCAATGAAATCAGGATATTTGATTCATCTAATTTTAAAATGGCAGGGAGCCTGGAAACTGGTATCAGAGGACTCAGAATAAAAGAAAGGTCAAAGCTGAATGAATGAAAGCATGGCTCTTATCATCACTGATATTTTGAGTGTTGACTCTAACAAAAATCTGCTAATGCAGTACAAGTTTAATTGAAACTTTCCTAAAGAAAAAAAGAAAAAATCTCACAAGCCAATGGGGAGAACAGATTAGGACATGGTCAATTACAATACATTGTGATTGTTTAAAAAATGAAAAAAAAAAAAACTTTCCTGATTTATTTGCACTCCCTACGTTTACCGTCACTACAGTCTTACACAAATTAAGGGGAACTTATGAATTCCCTGTTTTAGGGTTGCCTTTGGAAATAGATTAGTAATTCTTCCCCAAATAAACAGTAAATTGTTATTACAAAATATAGACAATACTGTTGGCTTTTCTATACCAACAATATATAGTTTATTATAAGTATTATAATTTCTTATAGGATCACCTCATCATGTAAGCTTGAAAATAGATGCATTACAGACACGCATGCCCTCCAAGATTTCAGCTAAGTTCTGTACTATGTCATTGGAAGACATCTAAAAATGTCATATTGTTCATTTATAATTTAGAACCTATGTATATAGTAGTCAAGTTTTTCTTTATGACTCTAGCCTCAGTATATATTTTTCACATTCCAAGATTCACTTATTCTGTTTAGGTTCTTCACAGTCCTTCTGTGGAATCTGTATATTTGCTTGTATTTATTATTTCATAGTAGTTATATTTTAAAAATAGATATGTATAACTCATTACATGGGTTTTATGATTTATTCAATAAATTTATATCTTCTAATTAAAAATAATACATGGTGACACTTTATTTCATAATTGTATAATGTGGCTGATTTCATTATAAATTCATATCTATGCTCCTGAATATGAGGATTAATTAGCATATTTGTTAGTTTGGTTATCCCAGAACTACCCAAGTTTATTACCTGATATCTATTCTGATTTTGCATTAGCTTTAGATTTTTAGTTTAAATAAAATATTATTTTAATTGCAATAACATAAGTCTGGATAGTATTTGTAGATTCCTACTTTGCATGAAGTTGACATATATGAAATTTCTGTTTTTGTAAGTTAAATGATTGACGTTAGCACTCTATGTGAGTTATCACAATAATATTTCCAGCTTCTGGCATTACCTTGCCTAGTATTTTGTGAGATGCATGTAAAATCAATTGAGTTCTCACCTTAATCATTGGTAAACTCAGAGAGACTACCAGTAATAAACCATTTCCCTTTCATTACACAATTATTCTCAGCTTAAGTGAAACTAACAGTGCCCCATTACAGGAAAGCGTGCGGGGTGGTTTCTGATAAAAGAATGTGTGCTCAGACAGGAGCATCTAGGAAGAGTTCACTTTCTCCCATTTCTAATGGTGGTAGGAGAAATACTCTATGCTGCTGCTCCTGCTGACCTCTTGGTATACAGGCCAGTTGGGCCAGGGTACCTGCCATGACTTGAGAGATGCACACGTTTCAAAGTCACCAATCACCAAGGTCAGGAGGAAATTATGTGTTTTATATACATAAAATACTTATGAAAAACAGAGGCAGAGAAGTCATATATTTTAGCATATAGATAGTAATCAAAATATTCACCGGAGCTTTTATTCATCATTTATTTCATGAAATAAATCTATAATTATATATTATTTTACTTCTTGGTCATTTTTTTATAGTAAATCCTTTTAGTAGCAATGACCTTCAAAATAAAAGTAAATATGTAATCAAAATATTAAAAAATTTGTGGAACAGTTCCAACATCTTGGGCATCTGAGCCCTTTGTTATTGATTCTTTTTTTCATGATGATGGGTCACATTGTGTCTTGTAATTTTTATTGAATGCAGGATATTGCAGTAAAAGAACACTAAAGGGAGAGGTATATTTATGCACAGATAAAGGTATACTTACACTTTTCTGTCAAGCCATTAGTGTATTTTGTTGAGTCGGGGTACTCATTAGTTATTTTGGGTTTGGATTTGTTTGTTTTCTTTAGTTACATTGAAAAGTGATAGACTTTATAACCTTTGAGGACAGGATAATAGAATATTAAAGGAGGGACTGGAATCTGAGTGTGTGGAGGCTTTGTCACAGGTCTCCTGCCCTATCCCAAGGCTTCATCACAGTCATTGTACCTCTTCCCCAGTATTGAATTTCTTCTATCTCTTGCCACTCCCAGAGGGTAGATGAATACTGATTCATTCAACTGGGAATATCTGGATTGTTCCTTTGAGTTCTTCCATCCCGGCTTCAGATTATCGCAAACTCAGCAGATCTACACTTCTGGGGATTTCTTTCAGCTCTGTTGCCATGCCTCCAGTGATAGGCAGTCATTGCCTTTTTCTCAGTGTTAGGAATTGAGTATAGAAAGTTTTTTTTTTTTTTTTCTCCAGAACCTCTACGCCTGCCTTACATCACAGCAGGACCAGTTCTTCAAAGGGATCATTTTCAGCACCCCTCTCCTGCCACTAAATAGTTTGTAGGCGCTCTGTGGAGGCCTATGGGAAAGAATCTGCAGGTGGCTCTTTTATGTTTGGGTTTCCTAGAATTTTAAACCATTTCTTCCTGCTGCTCTACCAAATACAAACACAGTATGGGTTGCATCTCTCCAAGGAGAGGCTTGTCACTTTCTTGGTGTTAGTTCACTAAATCTCAGCCCCCTAAACGGCTTAAAATAATGTGATATTATAGATTATCTAGCACATTGTTGTTGTTAGTTTTTTTTTCTGTTTAAAAATAAGTTTAATAAACAAGAATACAAATTTTAATCAAAACTTAGCTCTTTGAAATGCCCTATTTTCTTGCATATAGCAGAAAATACATTTTCCATAGTTTTCAATATTACATGTAAAAATTAGGCACTAGTTATACATATTTGAATATATTCACACAAATAGGAGTTTCAGTTCCATCCGTAGGCTTATATTTGCTCAATGGTTTCCGAATGGCAAACTGTTCACAAAAATAAATCTTCTGAAGGAGGTGCATAAGAGAAACCAACGAATGCATCATCTACCTCCAATACACTGGCATTCACTATAGAATAGTCAGAAGATATGCACACAGAATATGGAACTGTTTCTTCTGTAAATGCTGTGTCAAAGTTCCTGATATCATCTGGTCCAGCCACATTAGGATTAAATGGTGGTGGAATCTTCTTTTGTACAAGATCAGTCCAGCTGAAAGATTCGAAAAAAGGATGATTCTGAATTTCAAGAAAGTCTTCTTTGGCACCAAGTCAATTTTGCCTGTCTTTTTCTAGAAGTTCCTCCAGAATGGACCAGGCTGTGAGGCTCACTCCTGGCCTCAAACTCAAGGGTTTGAGAAGGATACTGTCATACATTTCAGCAACATCTCGGCAGTTAAATGAAGAAAGCTTTACATTGTTGTCATCAGGATGTTTCTAAATAAATTTAACATTAATGGTGGTTTTATTTTTTAACCCGATTCAATAAGTTAAAACAAAGTGTTGAAGTTTTTTTAGTCTGCCAAAAATTAAAGCAACTATCATTTAGGGGTATGATATCTAAAAACTCTATCCAAAAACATCTTTCTAAGTTATATAAAACTACATGTTTAATTTAGAAAAAAGATTGATTTTGGGTAGAGTTTTCAAATAGAATTTTTTTAAAGGCCCAACATATGAAATCAATGGTCAAAAATGATGATTTGCACTCGAATGTTTATAACAGCACAGTTCACAATTGCAAAGTTGTGGAAACAA
>VBSM01003157.1:17660551-17673665 GCA_008086735.1 Cheirogaleus medius | reverse complement strand
GGGGCATGGGCAATATACGGAACCGTAATATTTGTACCCCCATAATATGCTGAATTAAAAAAAAAAATCCTTAAAAAAATGATGATTATGTTTTGATGCTGTTTCAAGGAATTGCTCCACCTGGGAAGAAGGATAAGGTCGGGCACTCCATTTTGGTGTTGCCTCACCTTTAATCCTATCCTGAAAAACTGCTACACCTGGGGAAGGAGTGCATGCTTTATCAATCTAGGAATTCGCCAGCCCAGCATAATAAGATTTTGAAAGTGACCTAGAGCAACCAAAGGGTAATTAATATGCCATTAGTTTGAATCTGCATTGCAGTTCACCACCTCCCTCCAAGGTAAGCTTTCTTAGAGGGAGCTCTTACACACAGATGGAATTTTGAGGACACCTGTTGATCATTTGATAACATCCTACACCTGCCAAGGGCCGTCTTCCAAATGGAGCTAATAAAAGTCAGAAGGAAGTGAGTGAGGTCAGTCAGGGAATGAGTTGGTCTCTCTCTCTCTACTCGCGGAGACAGATCCGTTTTGTTCTACAATAAAGAGCTGCTCTTGTGAAACTGCTCCCTGCCTGAGGTTAGTCCATCATTATTGGCCTTGCTGGTGATTTTTCCAAGAAAGGAGTCAGAGGACTGGGATTATAGTCTGCGCTTGACACTTTTGTGTGTCTGGTCATTTTTGGCCAAGAGCACACAAAGAACTGAGGGCAGACTCCCACTCTGACATCTTTGGTGTTGAAACCTGGTATTCTATTACAAAAAACATAATAATTTTACTTATTTTAATGCCATATTTCACTATGTATGTAGTAGTGGTTTGTAGAAAAATATTATGAGGACTTTGGGTGACTGGTTTCTTCTCTCTTCTGTATTTATGCCAATCCTCATAACAGAGCTTATATGACTCTTATCTAGGCCACTATAATCTAAACTTCCAAGAAAGGTAATAAACTTTTTTCAATATTTAGGTGGCCCAGCCTTAAGTTAATCTAGTTATTAGTTAAGGTATTGGTTATTTTTTTTTCATTTCTATAAGCAATGTTTCTATCTTGTCTCCAAAATTATGTCTCTCTCCAATGTTGGTGAAACTATATTTATTTCCAAAGCACTTTTCTCTTCTTGAGAAATATCAACTTTCTTTAACATTGATATCATCACGTTTATCCACTACTACCCTTCCTTGGTGCTGTTATTATTAATATTCCCTATGGGCCCATTTCCCCTCATTTATTGTTGCTTCTAGAACCCACATCACTATTTTCCATTATTTTATCTTAGCATTATTCATGGATATTTCAATTCATGTTCATATCTATTCAGCGCTTTTTCCTCTGTGATTGTCAGCCTTCTTGCCTGTAACCATCTGTTCCCACAGTCACATAATAATAATTTTACCCTTCCAAAATTTCGTAGCTTTTGGTATTCCAATCTCTGACTGCATTATATTCTTTTAGGTCATGTACATTCATACTGGCAATTCTGTCACTTGATTAATAACCTTCAATTTTTAAACCCTGTAATTTTTTCTCTATACGTTATTGCATAAATATGTTAAAATTTTATCTTATATTACATTGTCCAGAATTTCTAATGGCTATCTTGCATAAAACCCAGTAAGTTCTTTACCTGGGAAAGCAAAAATGCAGGTTATAAATAAAACTATCCACCCATTCAGCATCTATACATCTATAACTAAATGATAGTGGAGAATGTTGATAAAATATAGTAATTGGTCTCCTTTAATATCTAAAAACTAAACTCAAATAAACCCTCACAACTGCCCAATTATTCTATGATACTAGTTTTACAAGTGATTTCCCACATGTTAGAAATAATAATAAAAATAACTTTTGTTGCATTTGTTGTGTACTATGTTGTATTTGTTTTTGGCTTTGCATCAAGCCATGTTCCAGGACATGTGTAATCTCCACAACCAACTTGTGACATAGTTGCTATTTTTAGCATCATTTTGCATATGACAAAACTTAGTCATCTGTACTGGCTGTACAGTAACATAACTGTGATCGGTATTCTGAATTACTATGCCATACTGCTATGGAACTATTTTCTTTTTATAATATGGATGGAATTTGTCTGCTCCCATCAAAACTCAGTTTATTCATTTGTACCCAGATTCCACTTTGAAAGCCTGCTTAAGACTCTGTCACTGAAGTGGTCCTCTTTTTGCTTTAGAAATTGCCCCCTATCTACTATATCAATGTGATTTGCAAGAAAAAAAAAAAAAGATCTGGATTCTCCTAGTATTAAAACAGTGGTAAATGAATGAATAAATAAATGAATCTCAACTTCTTCCCACCTTCTCCCTTATTTCTCATATGAAACTTGGTCTTAATACTCCATGTCTTCTGGCAATAAAAACATCCTTTATTCTTCACTATACTCCTAACCCTAACTACAGCCTCTTTCCCCACCTGTGTTACTCAAAATATTGGTTCCCGGCAAAGAAGTCTACATTCTTATCCCTGAAACCTGAAAATAGATTTTGTTACATAGAAAATTAGCAGAATTAAAGGAATTTAATTAAGGGACACAGTTGCAGATGGAAATAAGGTAACTAATCACCTAACCTTAAAATAAAGTGGCTAATATAGACAAATCTAATGTAATTACAAGGTCATTCAAAGTAAACCATT
The DNA here is from genome assembly GCA_008086735.1 of Cheirogaleus medius. Taxonomy (NCBI): domain Eukaryota; kingdom Metazoa; phylum Chordata; class Mammalia; order Primates; family Cheirogaleidae; genus Cheirogaleus; species Cheirogaleus medius. The sequence continues at coordinate 17,671,010 of VBSM01003157.1, read as the reverse complement.
TGTATTTAATAATATTAATTATTCCAAATCCATGAGCATAGGATATCTTTCCATTTGCCTGTGTCTTTATTTTCTTTCATCAATATTATTATACTTTTCAGTATACAGATGTTTCACATCATTGGTTATATTTATTCCTAAGTATTTTATTCTTTTTGATGTTATTGTAAAAGGGATTGTTTTCTCTGTTTCCTTTTTGGATAGGGAATATGTAGTTTGACATTTCTGTGTAAAGTTTTGATCAACAGAGTGATCTTCACATATTTTTTATAAAGATATATTAATAAAACACTTTAATCTTCCAAATGAAATGTGGTTAAAGAGAAATATAACAAAAGATCTAGGAGGTAGGCTTTCATATAAATATAATTTAGGGAATTTAAAACTGTCTATAAGCTAAATACTTTTCTCAGATCATTTTTGAAAATTTGAAACATATACTGAATTGAAAAGTCAGGCTAGGGGCAAGATATGGCAATAAAGAATTTTTGTTAGTAGTAAGGTGTAGGATGGATCTTAAACCAACTTCCTAAATATAGTAAATTTTTTACTCTATCCACTCCCAAAGCTTTCCTTGGTGTTTTGTAATAATTGTATCTCTTATCATCTTTGAATGAGTTCTTGTCTGACAAATATATTATATATATATGTATATATATGCATATGTTTTACTTATATCTTCATACACTAATGCAAAATGATAGCCATATCAAAGTAAATATTTTAAAAATAAAATCCAGAGAAAAAATAATAGATTTATGAGAAAGGGATTATAATTACTCACAGGCTCTTACTTTACAAACTACTGCAAGACAAACCCCTTTGACTTATTCAGAATATTCTTACCAGGGATGGTCCCAAATATTTATATGAGTTACCTTGTCCCTTTATATCCATTTGAAAATTATAATTTTACAGTTTGTTCAAGTGTAGGCCTTGGCAAACAATAGCTCATGGGCCAAATACAGCTCACCAAAGTTTTTGTTTTGTCTTGTTTAAATAAAGTTTTATTGGTAAAAGTCTGCATTCATTTATTTACATATTATTTCTGGCTCCTTTTATGTTATAATGCCAGAGGTCAATAATTGAGGTAAATAATTGTGAGAGATGCCATTGCTTACAAAGATTAAAGTACTGATGATGTGGGCCTTTACAGAAAAGCTTTTCCAACCCCTAATCTAGTAGAAAAGATATACCATTTGAGGCCAAATAAATATGGGTTCAAATTTAGGAATTAAACACTATGTATATGCTATTAGACTACTTAAATTTTCCAATTCCTAACACGGTGTCTAGAATTTGGTAGGCATTCAATAAGCATTGTTTGAATGCTTAATGATTCTAAACCTTCTCATCAGTAAAATGAGAGAACTACTAAATGGCTATCAAGATTAATGTGCAAATTAAAAACAAGTAAACTACCTAGATATATGTCAAGGTTATAGAACATGCTCGATAAATATTGGTTTTACTTAATATACGTTCTCTACTGAATTTTGCTACAGGGATAGCTCTTGTCCAAAGAGAAACCATAAGATTCAGTATTCAAATATTCTAGGTGCCTCAGCATCCTAACTCAGGGGTTACGATAATATCATCTCATTCCTACTTCAAATTCTAATTTATGAGGAACAAAAAATCTGAGAGATAAGCAATTAAAGAGGAAAACTAGTGCAATCAAAAGTCTTTAGTAACATGAGCTGTATCTTATTGAATGACAACTGAGCATGATATATAATTATGAATAAACAATAACAAAACAAACAAACAAACCAACTTCATTAGCCTAAAATATCTTTGTCGGATAGGAGGAGCCAGCCATTGGATATGAGGTTTTTGTTTTTTTGTTACTCCCTATCAGGAAATTTAAATAGTGGAATGGGTATGTGCAAACATTCCTCAGGGAAATCATGGTGCTGAGTAATCAGAGCAGCTCTGGGCACTTGAGTAGAACAAAAACGTCTGAGGTAGACAGGCATGGAAAGAAATGGTGAGATCATTTTAAGTAAAATCTGAGTACCCTAATTTTCAATCCAGAAAAAGGAAAATTAGTCGATCATTCTAAAAGTTAGTACCGAAACAAAAAAATGAGAGGTAAAGCCTAGATTTGAGGGAAACTAATTAAGTCTCAATTATTACTGACAATGGAACTGGTAAGAATAGTCTGAAACTGGTAAGAACAGTTGAACTTTGAATATGCCGATAATGAGCTGGTTTAAGGGTTGCGATTGGACTTCTTCTTCCAGCCAAAATGAAGTAACAGGAATTAGACTTATCCCTCCCCCAAACACTCACTTAAAAACTCATCACCCCCCCCCACACACACACACATACACCACACACACATTATTTGAAATAATGGTTTTCAAGACACTGGGAATCTGGCAATGAGGGACAGTAATTCCTGACAGATGGAAAACAAATGAAATTAAACCTATAATTCTCCCAGTTTACTGCCTTGGAGTATTTCTAGGCTGTAGTATTTTGCAAGGAAATCAATGTAGAATTCTGTGGACAACTGGATTGATGAAACAGCTGAAAATATGAGGCAACAAAGCTCACTAGAGCTTGCAAGATAGAAAACCAGAAAGACGAGAGTTGCACAGAGAACTCAAAACTTGAAAAGGGACCTCTTGAATGTTCATCTGAGTACTCATTAACATATGCACATGTGTAAAATACCTGAAACTGAGAAAAAAACTATCTGAGATGTGCATGTTCCAAGAATATTTCCAGTCTGGAAAACATTATAATTCAAAGGATATTGAGTAGAGTTCTCAGAAAGGTATTGCCTCAAGAGTGGGAAATAATTCACCTTGGACTAAGTGCTGCACTGATCCCAAACAACAAATCTTAAGAGTAAAAAAGAAAAGGATCACACTGTTTCTAACTAATTTAGCTGCATCTAAGAATAAAGCTTATGAATATTTATGAGTCCAAAAATATTCAGCACCCAACAATGTAAAATTCACAATGTCTGATACCTAATCAAAGATTAGTAGGTGTGAGAAGAAGAAGAAAAAAAGCAACCTCATACAAAGAGAAAAATCAAACAACTAAACCCAACCAAGAAATAACACAGATACTAAATTAGCAGACAAGGGCATTGAAATAGTTCTTTCAACTGTGTCCAGATGTTCAGTAAGGTAAGCAGAGATATGGAAGTTATAAAAATGACCCAATCAAACTTCTAAAGGTGAAAACAACAATGTCTGAAATGAAAACTGTGTTGAATGAAATTCTTTCATTACAGAAATAATGGTGAATTTAAAGATAACAAATATGAAACACACAAAAAAGAGAATCAACAAATAATGGAAACAGCACCAATGAGCTGTGGACAACTTCAAATCACTTAACATATGTGCAATTGGAGTCCTCGATGGGAGAGAACAAAAAGCTTATTATAAGAGTAATGTCTGAAAAATTTTGGAATTGATAAAAGCAATAATCCACAGATTTAGGAAGCTTAACAAAACCACAGGAACATGAAGAAAAACACAACAATGCATCTCACAATTGTCCAAAACATATGATAAAGAAAAAAAGTCTTAAAAATAGCAAGAAAGAAATAAGAAAGATAAGCCATGCTAACTTCAAAAAAAGAGATTTAAGGATTACAACATATTTCTTGTCAGAAACAACCTAACCAAGAAGGCAATGGGGTGACATATTAAAGTTCTGACATAAAAGAAGACATAAATTATAATTTTATACCTAGCAAACACATAGTTTAAATTTGGGAACAAAATAAAGGCTTTTTAAAAGAAGGTATAAAAACATACAAAGAAGCCCCACATGTAAGAAATATGTAAAAAATTATTTAAATAAAACAAAAATGGCACATGATGGAACAAAAAATCCAAGAAATGGTAACTACCTCAGTAAATATGTATGTTTTTCTTATTAATGAAATATCTTTAAAGTATATTTGATTGTTTAAACAAAAATGCAATGCGTTGTGTGGTTTATAATATGTTTATAAGTATAATGAAGGACAAGAACTGCAGTATACCAGAACATGGATGATCTCATAATAATTACACTGAATGATAGAGGCCAGACAAAATTTCATAAAGTATGATTACATTCATATAAAACTCTAGACAATGCAAACTAATCTATAGCGACAAAAAGCCAATCGTCAATGCCTACAGATGGGGGGAAGTGAGCAGCAGAGGGGGAAAAGAGGATTACAAAAAGATATATTGAAACTTTTGGAAATGATGGAAATATTCATTATCTTGATTGTGGTGATGGCTTCATGGGCATATGCGATTGTCAAAACTTACCAAATTGTACACTATAAATATATGGAATTCACTGCATGTCAATGTGTGTCAGTAAAGCACTTTTTTTTGTTTTGTTTTGTTTTTTGGTTTTTTTTTAGAAGAAAGGTTGAAAATGACAGGATTTTTATGATTCATTTTCCCTTTGTTATATTCTTATATCTGTTGGAAACTCTACCATCAGGAAAAAAGGCCATGATCAGAGAGCACAAAGTGCTTGGTATAAAGTGGGTGCTAAATAGATATTAAAGTAAGATAATGCCAGAAAATGCCCAAAAAGTAGTCCAGGGATCTAACCTCCCCTAATCTCATTAGACAAAAGAATTTTTCAGTGTTTAATTCACTTAAGCCAATAATTATTAAACATAACTTGCCCTTTATCTCAACTCCTTAAAATAGTACTGCTATGTGACAATCAAAACTGCCTATAATCTTTCTGATACACTGCTTTATTTGTAACCATTACCTATACCTTGTTGAATGCTCTGAACCTAAACAACCTGGCAAGGTTATGGTAACTTGACTTTACTCCTAATATCTCTTAGACTATTGCAACTAATAACATTTTCAGCTGAACCAGTTATCAGTCATGAAATTAGGCATTGATGGGGAAATAATCATTCACCAATAAAACATGTTTTCACCTCAAAATTTAACAAACAAATTATGATGAAAATCTTTACATTAGAGTACCTGAATTCTAGCTGGTAATAGATCCATAAATAAGCAGGTATGATAAAATTTGACAGGCGATTTGTTCTATGATGGAAGAATCAAGGAAATAGTTCTGCTTCTTGGATATGGTCAAAAACTTTAAAAAGATGATATTTGAGCTCAGTCTTTAAGCATGGCTTTGTGTTTACCAGGGAAAAAAACAGAAAGTGATCATTTTAGAAAGATAAATGAATGCATACAAACAGTATAACAACTGAGTTGTTTGCATAATGAATAGAATGCAGTCAAAGATGAGATTGTAGAGGAATTTTAGAAACAAATTATAGAGTGCTTTACAAGCCACATTGAGGAGTGGTATTAAACCAGACACTTACAATTTTGCTAAGCCCTGGGGCACTAATGGATTACCTGCTTTCTCCAAATTGTTCTTGCCTTGTTATAATCGTCTAGTTTATTTTGAAATATAAAAATTTTCTTACTATTCTTTGCATGGGAACATTATCTAAAACACTTAGAAAGCATCTTCAAACCTTAAATTCTTCTAAAACATCATACTGATGCTCAACATTAGTTTCTGCAAATTCCCTGAACTTATTTAATCATTTGTGTGGGTTAGGTCACATGGAACAAATTGCAGTCTAAATCGGGAAGATATTTCTCTGATAATCTTCTCTTTTGTCCTCTTCATCTCAATATCGACAAGGCCCTTTTCATTTCAAAGGAGCTAGAGTTATATTAGAATTAGAGTTATATTTAGAATTAGCATATGATAATAACAGTAAATTATAATTAATAATATTAATCACTATGCATTGAGTGCTAGCTCTGTGACAGATATAAGGTGAGGTACTTTATGCATATTATTTCCTTCATCTAACCAATGAGGTTTGCACTTTACCAGTGAGTAAAGTGAAGCTTGAAATAGTTAAGGTCACATAGTTAGGGATTTGAGTACAGATCTGTCAGATTCTAAATAATGTAATAAAACATAAGGTTAATGGGATAACTGGTACTCCACTAAACCAAAACAACGCATATATTCTCAGAATGTAATTTAGACTCTGAAAATAATGTAATATGCCCAATTACTATTAACATTAAAGTGAAACTAGTAGTTTCATTGTTAAATATTCTGTTATGCATCTAAAATTTGATCTACACAGACATTTTAAAAATAAAGTATACAAAGAGAATAATTTGAATTCCAATGTTAAGTGCCTCTGATTCTAGTAGAAACATTGGAAGTTGTTAGGAATTCTTGAATGAATATCTATAAATTAGACATTTACATAAAAGATGTTTTACGTTTGAAGGCATGTAATTTTGAATCAACAGAATGTATAGGTGAATATTCATGTATAATGAGTTAAATTGGAATGCTGTTACCTGTAAGAATAAGATCTGTCAGCTTAAAGACTCAAATGTAAGCCACATAAAGACTATTTAATTGAAAGAAGAAAATAGTAACAGTTTGTTGCTTCTTTTGTATGTTTCATATGGGATAAAATGGCAAAGACTAACAAAGTTTTTTAACAATTCATCTTCTAATGACTTTAATGACAGATGCAAGTCTAAAACCTCATGTGACATCATGAAAATGTATCCCATGTGTGCTTTAGTCATATGTGCTTACTGTACAGACAAAAACAGATTGTTCTAGCTGTCAGCATAGAAGATCAAATATAAATTTGAATGCACACAGCACATTGTGTCTTGATTTTTAGAGCACCATTCAGACATACCAACACTTTTTTTTTATGTGACTTCTTTCAACATTAATAACAAACCAAAATCCAAGATTACTATGAATTGTAAACTCAATCTCACTTCAAAACAAAATAAATATAAGAGGCCATAGATTTTTCCCTATATAATTTAAAAAGAATTAGAATTATTAAAACACCATTTGGATATTTCTTTCTAACCAGAGAGTTATCAATTAACTGGTCCATGCAAAGCTTTTAATACACAGTCCTTTATTGGGTATATTAGGAATTTCAAAGCAAAAATTGAGAGAGTTGGATCTGCAAAACATCCTTCTTCTAAAAAATGCATCTTTGCTTTAAAATATCAAATTGAATGCTTTACCCTAAAATGTTTTTCCTTTATCTCTAAAGTTCATATTTAATTATCCCTTTCACTAGAAATATCATATTACTTTAGATTTATTTTTCTATTGAACCTGCAATTCAGGTCAGAAAATTGTTATTTTAGTGTCACTTCAAAGATTGACTCTCAAAAATTGAAGCTACTCAGGGTACTTTGATAGTAATGTTTGTAAAAACTGAAAAATGTACATGTCTATGGGAATACAGTAAGGGATAAAGTGATTGCATCAATGCCCTTCTTTACCTTTTCCTATGTTCATGTAATTTATCATGTGACTTTGCCTCCCCACTTGCTTTCTTGTTATTCTGCCTTCCCCATGAGAGAATTCCAGTGATAGATAGCCTGCTGAATAATGAGGTAAACAGAGGAGACAAATCTCCCCATTGATCCCTATGTGAGGCCAATCCACAGCTGACCATCAGACATATGAGTGAGTCTAGATGAGCCCACACTAAACTGTCAGACTACAGATTTGTGAACTAAATGAATACTTATTGATTTAAGACACTGAGTTTAGGGATGATTTACTGACCATAACTGTACCAATAGATCATCGATCCACATCACTTTCTTTTGAGTTTACTTTAAAACTTGTGTTCAAAACATATTACCAAATGGGGTTATATCCAATTTAAAGATTTAAAATTTCAATTTCATATTTTCCACACTTTTACATCTACAGAATGTTCATTAACCTAAATAAATGTGTGGTTTTGTGACCCGATAGGTGTTCAATCATAAGGTACTCAGTCCTTGTAAGTAGAAAGCCATCTCAGCACAGTGGCGAGGAAAATAGCATACTACCTCACCAGTATCTTCTTATCCAATTAGTAGAAAGGCTAGATCTTTTCTCAGTAAACTCCCATTTTCAGAACAATTCTTTAAATGTAATCGTTATCATATGAATCAATTTTCAGTCACATTTGTGTAAATATTCTGGAGCTTGAAGAAAAGCCACTGAGATCTATAAGAAGGACTAAATCTTTCTAACTTTCTAGTGTAACTTTTGGTCTTGCAAAACTTAATGAGCATTCGTGTTCAAAGAATACATAATCTTTTAAACTATAATTAGCAGGAGTCTGCAAACTGTAGTCTACAGACAAATCCTGCCTGCCATTTGTTTTTTGTTTGTTTTAAATAAAGTTTTATTAGAACACAGCAATACTGATTCATTGAAATATTGTCTATGGCTGCAGTGATAGAGCTGAATAGTAGCAGCACAAAACATATGGCCCACAAAGCCTAAAATATTTGCTATTTGACCCTTTAAAAAAAGTTTGCTGAAACCTGGTTTACAGCATCAAATATTTCTTTAGTTTATCTTTTGTTTAGTTTTGAACATCAGTTGATCATGTCTCTATCCTATTCTCCATTGATTTTACTGAGGTTCAATTATTTCCATGTATTTTGGTGACAAATTTTCTTTTATTTATTTTTATGCAAATAAATAAGATCAAATAAATAGGTGACAGAAAAAAGTGTCTGTCTATTGTTAAGTATACCAGGTCCAGGTGATTCATTTGAATTTTTACAACTCTCTATAACTTGGCCTAGACTTATTACCATATCTGTCACTATACTACAATTAATTCATCATTTTTCATTTACCCTACCATTCTTAAAATCACACCCCTCAGAGAAAAATCTCTTGTTAATCTTTCATGATCTCCATTTCCTTCTCTTCCCATTTGGAAATATATATATATATATATATAGTAAAATTCAAGAACAAACATCTACAAGCATCATTTTTCTAGCTAATTTTTCTAATCTAGAAATTTCAAATTGTCGAATGCCAATTATTAATAAATGTTTAACAAAATTTTACAATTGATTGTTTCTTATGCCCTATTTCAAACAATAACTGATTTTACGAGCAGATATAAATATGTAAACCAACTGCAACTTCTTCATATATTTTACATTTTTCAAGACATAAGCAAATGCTATTTAGTAACTTTGAATAAATATTGAATATTTGAATATAAATGGCCAAAGAATTCAAATCAAAGACTTCAAGGTTCCCAGAGAGTTTGGATTGAAATCAAGCACTAGCATTGAAAGAGTTGACGATGAAGGTTGCAATGCTAAATAAGATAGTTTAAAAGTGAAAATTATAGAAATAGATATCATTGATAGAACTAGTTATAAAATGATATAAAATGGTAGATCTGAGAAAAAAGGAACCAATTTATTTTAATGAACAAATATGCATTTTTCAAAATGAATCCGATTTATACAGAAATTTTATATATGTCTCAATAAATATAAGTATAGGACCAATTTCTAACATTACACCAGTCTGTTGGAGGGTAACTATAATTGTTCAATCATTTCAATTTATTTGGGATTATATAGACATAGTCAATAAACAACATATCTAAAAACAGTTAAGGAAGTTTTCTGAAGGCATTTAATGAGTTATAAAAGAATTATAGGCATAATTTTTAGTATAAGTTAAGATTTAACTTATGATTACTAAAAATACAGCCACCCATCACTAATGATCATATCAAAAACTATCAGTTACTGCCATTCAGATATTAATATCTTCAGCTACTCTTGATTAACAGGAAAAATTTTGTGACACAGTCTCATAATGTCATACCAAAATGACCTGAAGTTGAAAAGAATTTATATGCAGACTAAATTTAATACACTTAAAATATTTTGAGGTTTTTAAAGTTGAAAAAAGTGTATAAATTTTTTATTAGTCAAGTCATAGGATTAATAGAACACTTCTTTTTAAAAAAGTAAAAGGAAAATACAATTTTCAATGTTTTATTCCATGCTATCGGAACCTTTTGAATATAAAAATCTGTCATTTAAATATCATGAGGGGATAACTATGACTTTCTGATCTTTTCAAAGTGAGGCTAAAATTGCCTTAAGAGCAATCTCTCTTGGGACATCCATATCCTTAAATAACCCTTTGACAGTGTACTTTTTAAGTATGAGCAAAGTAGATTTCATATTTTCCAGTTGGATATCAAATAAAAATTTCAAAGGCATGAAATTTTTTAAATTTGGTTTCATATTTTGAGCAAACGGTCTAATAGAAATATCTCATATTCTTATTTTTAAATCCTCAAAGCCAGAATAACTTTGACTAATTGTAAGAAGGGGATTATGGTTAGATAAAAATCAGAATTAGAAAAGCATTTGAAAGAGGCATGATTTAATTACTCTCTTGGACAAGAAATATGTAAGAAACAATCAAGAAAAGGAAAAGAATAAGATGTGAAATATTGGATGCAAGGATGCACTTATTTTTATACATTTGTTATCATTTATGGCACATGTCCAAAAAATAATTGTTGATATTCCTATTTCTTTTTTTAATTTCATCATATTATGGGGGTACAAATATTGTTAAGGTTACATAT
>VBSM01003157.1:17602209-17660451 GCA_008086735.1 Cheirogaleus medius | reverse complement strand
TCAGTCAGTACCAATTTGATGGTGAGTACATGTGGAGCCCATTTTCCTGATCTCATGTCGCCTCACTTTGGATAATGGGCTTAAGTTTAATTCAAGATAGTACAAGCGGTGCTAGCTCACTGTAGTTTCTTAGAATTGAGTAATATTCCATTGTGAACATATACTAATTTTTGATTATCCACTCATGAATTGATGGGCACTTGGGTTATTTCCATGTCCTTGCAATAGTGAATTGTGCTGCCATAAACATTTGGGTGCAGATGTCTTTATAATAGAATGTCTTATGCTCTTTTGGGTAGATGCCTAACAATGCTATTGCTAGGTTGAATGGTATTTCTATTTCTAGCTGTTTGAGGTATCTCCAAATTCTATTCCACAAAGGTTGCACTAATTTGCAGTCCACCAGCAGTGTAAGAGTGTTCCTGTCTCTCCACATCCTCACTAGCATTTGTTGTTTTGGGATTTCTTAAGACAATGCCTAGCAAATGGGAGTTAATAAAACAAAGCTTATTGGATAATCAATTTAATTTATCAAGTCTTTGTATACTTCCTAACAATGAAAAAAAATTTAAAAAGCAAGGCTAAGGCAGAGAGACTATTACTGAATATTCTATTTTTTTTTTTAGAGGTAATAGCATCAACTGGAAAATTTCAGAATCATGAAAAGCCTGTAAAATGAAATATGGTGAAATGTGACATCTTGAGTATAAAAAGTGCAGGCAGAGATAAACTTGGGATAAAGTTTTAGCTGAGCAGGACACAAGGCTGAGCAGTAAGAGCCTGAAAACACTTGGAGCTGAAATTAAATTGTATGAGAAGAAAAGAATGAACAACATAAAGACAGAGGAATAATAAAGGCATAACGCTTGTCCATCTCTGAGAGTGAACTTCGTGTACTGCAGGAGAATTTATAAATTAAGCTCTGAAGGTGTAAAAATCTTATATTAAACAGAGAAACATATCTATATGTTCAATCTTCTCATTTTTAAACTACAGAACTATATATTTTTTTTATTTCAGCAAATTATGGGGGTACAAGTTTTAGGGTTTCAAATAATACCCTTGCCCCCCTCCCCCCACAAGTCTGAGCTTCAAGCGTGACCATCCCTCAGACGGTGCACGTCTCACTCATTATGTATGTATATGCCCGCCCCATCCCCTCTCCCACCCGCCCAATACCCCATTAATGTAGTTCCTATGTGACCACTTAGGTGCTGCTCAGTTAATACCAATTTGCTGGTGAGTATATGTGGTGCTTGTTTTTCCATTCTTGGGATACTTCACTTAGTAGTATGGATTCCAGCTCTATCCAGGAAAATAGAAGATGTGCTATATCACCGTTATTTCTTAGAGCTGAATAGTACTCCATGGTATCCATATACAACATTTTATCAATCCACTCATGAATTGATGGGCACTTGGGTTGTTTCCACAGCTTTGCAATTATGAATTGTGCTGCTATATACATTCGAGTGCAGGTGTCTTTTTTGTAGAGTATCATTGGATCTTTTGGGAGATGCCCAGTAATGGGATTGCTGGATCAAATGGTAGATATTTTACATTCTTTTGGGAGTTAGTGCTTCTGTGAATAAAAAATATATCAGTCATTGGTAACTTTCATTACCTGTTTTAAAGGCCCTGTAAAATCAAAGAGTAATCAAATAAATCAACGTGTTCTGACTTTGACTTAAAAATTATTAATATTTTATATATTAATATATCTGCTGTTGTTAAGGTTGATTTCCAGAGTGCCCACCACCTCCCAAGATGAAAGACCTATGTTTCACTCAAATTGGAGAGATGCTTAAAGATTTCATTTACTAAAGATTAAATTTTTGTAGCAAAAGAACAAGAATAAAACTTTATATATGTTGGGAAAAAACACATGATTGGATCAAAATGTGACTTATACCTGGAATCATGGTTGACTTAATTTTCACTATCTTTGTGGTTGTGTGTTTCTGTGGAAAGATCTTTAGTTTTAAGGAATTTTTGATATAGAGATGTATCAAATGATAAAAATAAACAGACTTTAGAAAATACTTGCTCTACTGTTGCATATCACATGGATGCAATTTAAACAAAGACATAGCATGAAAGCAGTCACAGAGAGATAGTACAAACCAGATGTATCTCAATTTAAGTTGAATTATTTTTTTTTTACTATAACACTGTCATGGGTTGAATTGTTCCTGCACCAAAACAAGATATGTTCAACTCCTGATCTCCAATACTTGCAAATGTGACCTTATTTTGAAATAGGGTCTTTGCAGATGTAATCAAGTTAAGATACATTGATTAGGATGAGTCCTAATCCAAAATGACTGATGTCCTTAACATATTGACTGTCACACTAGAAAAAAAAAATTTTTTTTTCCTTGGGGCCAAGGTGTTTTATTACGAAAATAGAATAAAGACTTCAAAAACAAATGATCCTTGCTAATTTAAAGAAAAATGTGTTATTCTTATTTTCTGTAAGTTATATGCAATTAAATTGTCAATATTAATTGTAACGATAAGAACCACAATTAAGATTTTCACCAACCAACTGCAGAGTTTTGCCCAGGGGGCCACTTATCATGTAACATGCATGCTACCGCATGGCAGCGTGAGTTGCCTGCACACCATGCAGTTCCCAAGGTAAAGAGCTGTGTGAGTTACATAGGCTTCGGGAGGCTCTGGGCTCAAAACTAGCATGAGTTAAATGCAACTCACATGGAAGTTAATGCTTTAAAAGAAGAGGAACATTTGCACACAGAGAATGACACTGGTAAGACAGAGATTGGAGCAATGCTGCTGCAAGCCAAGAAATGTCAAGGATTGATAACTTCCACCAGAAAGCTAGGAAGCAAGGAAGTACTCTCCTTATAGGTTACAGAGGGAACATCGTCCTGTTGACACCTTGGTTTGGACTCTGGCTTTCAGAACTGTGAAATAATAAATTTCTGTTATTTAAACCACCTAATTTTTGGTATTGTATCATAACAGCCCTATGCAATCAATACAAATTTTGGTACTAGGATGTGTGGTGCTGCTCTAAGAAACACCTAAAAATATAGTTGTTTTGGAATTGGATAATGGGTAGCAGCAGGAAGAATTTTATTTTATTTTTTTTTTTTGAGATAGGGTCTCACACTGTTGTGCAGGATAGAGTACAGTGGCATCGAAAAAGCTCATTGCAATCTCACATTTCTGGAATCAAGTGATCCTCCTGCCTCAGCCTCCCAAGTAACTGGGACTGCAAGCACATGCCACCATACCTGGCTAATGTTTTTTCTACTTTTTGTAGAGATGAGGTCTCACTTTTGCTCAGGCTGGTTTTGAACTCCTGACCTCAAGTAATCCTCCCACCTCGGCCTCCCAGAATGCTGGGATTACAGGCATGAGCCAAGAAATGAGCATCTGATGATTGGAAAATTCTCAGCCTATGTATGTAGATAAAGTTCTCTGGAAATAGAGTCCTGTGTGTAGCTGAACAAACTTTTACTAAAGAGGTAAGGTATGTTACCCATATTTCCAATAAACCTTCTCAACAGAAGCCAGAAATAGAGCTATAGTTATTCAGGAAAGATCTGAGGAGAATTCTCTCATCCGATGGCTTGGACCCTCATGAACAGAAGATGAGTCTAACAGGTTTTTGAGAATTTTATGACAGCAGAAATATTGCCAGCCCAGACTGAAATGGACAGATGTGGGACAAAATGAAGGAGACTTACTCCTAGATCAGAACAATGAATAACGTGGCCTTAGCCACAAGCCTGGGCCAAGAGGACAGAGACATCACTCCAGTGTCCAAGAGGACAGAGCATCAAGAATATATTCTGCTTGATTGAAAATTAGCTGTAGACCAGTACCTCTTGTATTTTCTCCCTTCCAGAATGGGAATCTATTCTATGCCTCTCCCATTATTGTATCAAAGCAGATAATGTGTTTTCTATGTTTCACAGGTCTACGGCGGAAAGGAATATTGCTTCAGGATTAAACATACCTGAAATCTCTCTATACCTCACTTCCTTGATTTATTAGATGAGATTTGGGATTTCTTTTTAGATTATAGTAGATTATATTTAGATAAGATTTTGCACTTAGAGCCGATGCTAGAATGGGTTAAGACTTTAGAGATGTATTTGGTATGTAGAAAATACATAAATTAATTTTTGCCCATTTGTTTTCATTTATGTTTTGGCTAACTTTCTAAATGTATTTATTATTGATTAATTCCAGATCTTTCTGCCTATACAAAAAAAATCCTTCCTTAAATGCACTTAACAACATAAGAATATACCTGATTAGTTCATAAGTGGAGTTGTTTCTATTATAGCCTTTCGCTCTTACATTCCAGTTTGTATTACTTGTTATCAGGATATTCTAAAGAGCTACAATTTTGGGATTTCACTTCATCTACATCAAGGAATCCCTTATCCCTGGACCCCAGTTTTGGGATTGCTATAGTAAGAATGTTTGTGTTGTCCAAAATTCATATGCTGAAACCTAATGACCAGTATGATGGTGAATAGATTATAAGAGCAGAGCTTTTATGAATGGGATTAGTATCCTTATAAAAGAGACCCCAGAGAGCTAGCTTTCTCCTTCTACCATGTGAAGTCACAATGAGAATGCACTGTTCTAGGAACTAGGAAATGGGCCCTCACCAGACACCAAATCTGCCAGCAATTTTCTTGGACTTCTCAGACTCCAGAACTGTGAGAAATAAATTTATGTTGTTTACAAGCATCACAGTTTATGATGTTTGTTATAATATCCCAAACAGACTAAGACAGAGATTTCATGTCTTCTACTCCTTTACTCTCTCATTCTGGTACAGCATATCTTCTAGTAGCTTCCAGAGTAAGGGAGAGTGGTGGGTGAATCAGCCAAATTTAGAACAGTGAAGCCAAACTATTAATGGTTTTTCACATGAAGAATTTTTTACAGCGCTCAAATTTTCAACAATTGTGGGAAATTATGCACATAGCATTGAGCCTCAAGTCACTATTAGTCAGCAGGATTGACAGTGGGGAAGAAAAGCTGAATGAGCAGAAGAACAAGGATAAACCAAAGCCCACTAGGACAACTGGAACTTGTAAGGACGTAATGGAAGTGTCTGCCGTCACCTCAAAACGTGATGCTATGTTTGGTCATCTGGAGGCACTGATGCATGAGATTAGAAGGCCAAGTGCAGGATGTCTCTTGTGGTTAATACAAACTGGAAGCCATATAACAAAGAAGTGATGGACAATTTTTTGTTGGATTTTGATTATAAGTGGAGACAAACATTTACATTCACATCCACAATAAAATCTTTACCCTCCAGGATGCAAGCTCTGTGTATGTATTCATCATTTGTCATAGTTTTTATTAGCTGATGCCATTTTACTGGAATATGAGCAGGGAACACTTATATAGTGGGGAAGATGTGAACTATTTTGCTTCTTTCTAAAGGTCTGTTGCTTTCGTATAAGGGCAAATTCAGTCTGATTGTCCTTCATGCAAGACAATTTAAATTATTCTTACCTTTTATATCATTTAAGCCATTCTGTGAGGGCTCTTTGGCTTACAAAATAATACTTATTAATTTTGAGTAAATGTTTTGTGGAGTATGAATTTGAAGTTAATAGAGTAAGGAATACTTGAAATTTCAGAACTATTACAAACCAGTGCTTGTCAGAATCTATTACTCTATGTAGAGTTCAGTTTAATGAGCATACTAACATTTCAGCATCCATTACACCCTGAAAAAAGTTTTCAATAATTAAGTATAATTGGCAATAGAAATAAAATGAGCAGATGAGAATGACTCTGCATTAGACTTTGGCAGCCTGCTCTTTCAGCATGTGCTGGAAAATATATGGGGGGAATGAGGATTTTAAGTAGCAACCCAAACTGGTCAACTGTGCCCTTATTATTTTGCATTTTTTTAAACACTATATACTTAAGCTTCAATTTAAAAATTACTCAGATTATCCACAACACACTATTCTGGGATTAAATACCAATGAAATTATGACTATATTTAATGATTATGCAGTGTCATTTTCTAAGTGTCAATTAGCTTTCATTTGTAATGTCATTTAAACGGTCAAGTCATTTTGAACACCCTACCTACTACAGAGCACTATTGTTTATTATGTTTTCCAATACAATATCATTAAACCTAACATGATTTCATTAAGGAGTTTTTATTGTTTAAAAACAATCTTCAAAAGAGCATATTTGGGGGCTTTATTTATATTGATGCATATATTAATAGAAAAGAGAAACATATTTCTTATCTCTAAAAAGACAATGCTCAAAATGATGTCACGATCTATTTAGCTTGATTTAAAACCAGATTAGATATGTTTCTATATTAGATTTATTTCTGAGTGTCCTATTACTTATTATTTTTTGAGACAGAATCTCACTGTGTTACCCGGGCTAGAGTGCCGTGGCGTCAGCCTAGCTCACAGCAACCTCAAACTCCCGGGCTCAAGTGATCCTTCTGTCTCAGCCTCCCTAGTAACTGGGACTACAGGCATGAGCCACCATGCCCGGCCAATTTTTTCTATATATTTTTTAGTTGTCAAGCTAATTTACTCCTAATTTTTTTTAGTAGAGACGGGGGTCTCGCTCTTGCTCAGGCTGGTTTCAAACTCCTGATTTTGAGCGATCCTCCCGCCTCAGCCTCCCAGAGTGCTAGGATTATAGGCATGAGCCACTATGCCCGGCCCTATTACCATTTTTGTTGAAAATATTTTGGCATTCAAATCTTGATGGTATCTTTTATATTCTTTCCAATAGTTTATAAATATACTTATAAATACAAGCACACACACAAAATCAATGTACACAAATCTGTAGCATTCCTATACACAAATAACAGTCAAGCTGAGGGTCAAATCAAAGACTCAATACCATTCACAGTAGCAATAAAGAAAAAAAAAATACCTAGGAGTATACTTAACCAAGAAGGTGAAAGATCTCTACAAAGAGAACTACAAAACACTGAGGAAAGAACTCACAGATGACACAAATAAATGGAAAAACATATCATGCTCATGGATCAGTAGAATAGACATTGTTAAACTGCCCATACTACCCAAAGTGATTTCCAGATTCAATGCAATCCCCATCAAAATGCCAACATCATATTTCACAGATCTAGAAAAAATAATTCTATGCTTTGTGTGGAGCCAGAAAAGAGCCTGAATAGCCACAGCAATCTTAAGCAAAAACAACAAATCTGGAGGCATCACATTACCTGACTTCAAACTATACTGCAAGGCTATATAGTATTCAAAGTAACATGGTATTGGCACAAAAAGAGAGACATAGACTGATGGAACAGTACAGCGAATCCAGATATAAACCCATCCAGGTATAGCAATTAATCTTTGACAAAGCAGACAACAGAATACACCAGGGGAAAGAACCCCATTCAATAAATGGTGCTCGGAGAATTGCATAGCCACATGCAGAAGAATGAAATAGGATCCATATCTCTCACCACTCATAAACATTAATTCAAGAAGGGTATAAAAGACTTAAATGTAAGGCATGAAATGATAAGAATTCCAGAAGAAAATGTTGGAAAAACTCTTATAGGTATCAGCCTAGGCAAAGAATTTATGAAGAAGACCCCAACAACAATCACAACAATGATAAAAATAAATAAATAGAACTTGATTAAATTAAAAAGCTTCTACACAGCCAAGGAAATAACCAACAGAGCAAATAGACAACCTACAAAATGGGAGAAAATATTTGCAAGCTATACATCTGATAAACAGCTAATAATCAGAATCTACAAAGAACTCAAGTAAATCAACAAGAAAAAAACAATCCCATTAAAAAGGTGGACAAAAGACATGAACAGAAACTTTTCAAAAGAAGATAGACTAATGGCCAATAAACACATGAAAAAATGTTCAATATCACTAATCATCTGGGAAATGCAAATTAAAACCACAATGAGATATCACCTTACTACAGTTAGAATGACTTTTATTTAAAAGTCTAAAAATAATAGATGGTGTGGTTGCAGAGAGAAAGGAATGCTTATAGATTGTTTTTGGGAAATTAGTACCACCTCTATGGAAAACAGCATGGAGTTTACTCAAATAACTAAAAGTAGACCTACCATTTGATCCAGTAACCCTATTACTGGGGTTTACCCAAAGAAACAAAGTCATTTTATAAAAAAGACATCTGCTTTTGCATGTTTATTGCAGAATAATTCACAATTGCAAAGACATATAATCAACCCAATTGCCCATCAATTAATGAGTGGATTAACAAAATGTGGTATATATATATATACCATGGAATACTACTCAGCCACAAAGATGGATGAATTAAGGTCTTTTGCAATAATTTGGATGAAACTGGAGACCATTATCCTAATTGAAGTATCTCAAGAATGCAGAAACAAATACCACATGTATTCACTATGAAATTGGAACTAACTTATGAGCACACATGCACAGAGGGAAGTAAATCTCAGCGGAAATCAACGGTGGGGGCGGGCAGGGGAAGGAGAGAATGGGTGAAACCTACCAAATGGGTACAATGAACATTCTCTGGATAATGGACACACAACCCTGACTGAAGCATAGCAAAAGTGATTCATAGCAAAAGTAGCATTCAAAATACTACATTTGTACCCCCGTAGTATTTTGAAATCATAATAATAATAACAAAAGCTTATACAGAAAATTCATATAAGGTGATACAATCGCAAGTGACTGGTTATCCCCACAGATTTATTTTGTTTGGTTATAAAGAAGGTTTTGGAGGAGAATATATTCTGTGTTTGATATTTCACAAAACAGTTCACCATGTAATGATCAAAAGCAGGTATATATCAAATAAAGAAAAAAACACTAGTATCAAATCCTTAAGGCTGTAGCTAGCAGAGTGTGTATCAAAAGAGAAAAAATGTCAACCCTGCTGCAGCATAGAATGCAAAGTGGAGAGTAATATGAAATGGTGTCAATCTGCAGGGAGGCACTAGATCATGCCTGTTGACAAAAAGGGTGGGTTTTTCAAGTGGTATGACAAGTCTTGAGATCATTTTGAACAGGAGAGTGACATGATCTGATTTACAACTTTTAAATGTGTACTTCAGCTGATTGGGAAGAATGGAGTTTAGGGGAGTAAGGGAGGAAGTGAGTAATTTAATAAAAAGAATATCACAGAAGCTAAAATTTTAATACCATGTATATTATATATAAATATATTGCATATATTTTAAAAGAAGACTATTCATTTATTGATATACATAATCAATATGTAATATATAATATTTATACACACACACACACACATATATATATATGAGTTAAGATTAGGATTAGTATTGCCAAAAACTGAATGTCATGTACAAGCAGAAATTTTTAGTGCTCCTCAAATGTTTAATGTGTTCCCTTACATTTCCCAGCCTCTCTTGTAATAAAGTTGTTGATATGTAAGTGTTTGGGGCCAAATCCCTCTGAATACAAGTGATGTGTGGTGTTTTAGGTTTCAGTTGGATAAGTGACCGTATGGACCTCTATTGCTTTTATCCACAACCATGACAGCCTCACAGGAAAGACTTGAGTCAGTCAAAGCTCATCACGTTGTGCTTAATGGTAAAAGCTGATATGAAGTTGTGCCTATACTATGACTCAAGACACAAAAAAGTACTTAGAGTCAAAATAACTGAAAGTTAGTGTACCAAAATGGTATCCATGTGTATTACTGGGCAGATGATTTTAACTTATTTTCGCACATTGTTCTTTATTCTGTTTATTTTTATAATTTTTTGGCATGGGAAAATCACATTTGTAAACAAACTATATTTAAAGAAAATAACTAAAACTAACAGCAGTTCTTTAAGAAGGAGAACTGTATTATTCTCCTTCATTACTTACTAGCTGCAAAGACTTGAGTTAATATTTAGTTTCTCGAGCCTCATTGCTCTCATTGTTAAAGTGAGAATAATACTTTACTTGACTAAAGGCAAGGGCTCACACAGATTACTTTTTAAAAACCAGGAAGCCATATGTCTTTGTGGCTAGTTTATATAATTTTAAGCCTCTTCTTTATCTTTGAATTCTCTATAAAATTGCAGGAGCTGTTGTACTAACTCTCATACACTATCTTCATAGTTATTAATTTCTATACTACATATTAATATAAATCCAGTAATGCAGACTCATTTTATAGAACTCACATCAACATTAGTTATGTTGTGTTATCTCTTTTCTGAACTCAATCCAAGTTCTTCATTTATATCCCAAGTGGAGCACACAACTCCAATAGTGTTCTAATTAATGCTGGCTATGTTTCAAAATGATGGAGTTTTATTTATGCACTATTGGGAAACCAATTTTTAAAGGATAGCTGAAAGGCATGCATGTATATTTAATGCATACACACATACACATACATATCACAGAATTGTAAAATACCTAAATTATTTAACCAAACTTTTACAGTTGATTGCCAACTTTAACATGTATATACTCTTAGGTATTCTTACAGTGCTTTTTGCTAGTACATGCCTTATTGTTGCTCAGAGCCATTCCTTGATGCTCTGTATATGTAGGGGAAGTAAGCCTTTAGTGTGTGTTCCCAGACTACCCTAGTGTATGGCTCTTAGATGGAATTTGTGAATGAGAGGTCACTGACTTGATTAAAAGTAAGAATGGTAGGAGACATTGGTGTATTTTTCTCCCTCTTTAGCTCTGGAAGCACCACATACAGAGGCACAACCTCATTCGTGCCTCTAGCTCCCAGTGCAGAGACCTATGGTTTCATTTTCTAGTGGATGATATTGGTTTCCAGACTCTACTAACTGACCTGTTCCATTTTATTCTTCAAACTAGAAGCATTTGTGATGTCTAGTTATTACCTGTGAGATTGTCTCCTAGTCCTTTGCTTGCTTTACAGTTTTTTAATCACTTATTAATCACTCTATAGAGTGATTAAAAATTCATTTTTCTGGTTGAACTCACAAAACTATTACCATTCTTAGTACCAAAAGGTCCCTGGAAGCATACTTCAAGATGCAATCCTGAAAATGGATTTCTCACTTGTTTTGGTGTGAACACAGTGATGATCTACTTTCAAGCAGAAAATCCAATATAGTGAATACTATCATGTGTCCCAGACCCCATCCAATATGGTGGATACTATGGTGTGTGTCCCAGACCCCATCCAATATAGTGGATACTATAGTGTGTGTCCCAGAGTGGTGGATACTATGACGTGTGGTCCTAGAGCCCATCCAATATGGTGGATACTATGGTTTGTGCCCCAGCTGTTATGGATACTGTTGGAAAATAGTTTTTAATTCTCAGCCCTATTCTGGATTGCTTTAGCTACAGGGAGTTGTTCAATACTGCAAAAGGTTCCACTGGTTCCACTATTAGTATGGGCAGCTGACATACAGTGACTTATTAAAATGTATATATAAAGACTTGGCCATCTTGGTCCAGTTTGAACAATTCTGAAGGGACATGCTAACTCTAGAGGTCCATGTATGGTTGAGCAAGGCTGCACTTGGCTTGCTTCACATTCCTCTATCCCTTTACTCTCCTCTTTCCACAACTGTATAAAGACACTCCTTAATAAATATCCTTCACATCAACTCTGTTCAGAGTCCTTTTCCAAAATACCCGTTATAAAACAAGATTACTTAAATTATTAATTGAGATTGCTTAAGATGAAAGCAAGATTTTGGTATATCAAGCAGAGGGTGTAATAATTATATGGTTACATCATAATGGTGATACAAGTGCTGTGTAATAGGATGGCTGTTTCAGAATGAGCTAGAAATTTATAAGACAAATATGCTTATCTCAGGATTTTGAAATATTGGCTCAGTGAACAGGGAGAGATCAAGAAATCTATGGAAACCATGAAAAACTATTATTTCTGGTATCACAGAGTAACATAGTAAAGAATTAGAGCTCAAATCTAATTGTATAGGTTGCAGAATTATAACAGAAGTTGAGTGCACAACCTCAACGCATATTTTATGTTAAGTTTGGGAATCAGTGAGGACTTGAAATTTCAGATGAGATTATTTGAGTAGACTAGAGGAACATTAAATGCCCTGATATCCCAGAATCTCCCTGGTAGAAGAAAATCCTTCTCCCCTGTCTGCAGAAAATGCCTTTCTCTTAATTAATGACTCAGTAATAACTTTATTTTAGGATTGATGTCTTGCTAAAGGATAACTTACTCTTTTAAAGATTCTCCAACTACTCTACATTTCATATAGATCTATAACTAGAGTTGGATCCTAGCATATTCCAGGGCAAGAATTATTAAGGTCTTCTCTAGGAGGAGATAGTACATACTTTAAAAAATTGGTGATTAATTTTAGTCATTCAGAAACATGCATGGGTATGTACACTAGCTCCAGTCTGTAGATTAAGAAGGAAGAAGTACAACAATGGATTGGGCCACATTTATATATATGACTGTACTTCCCCAAGTCACCAGATTTAATATTCTAACTCACTCAGGAAGTGATTTTAACAGTTTATTTTCTGTTTCACTAAAAATATATTTCAGTAATGGCCTACTTACAATAAAGTTGAGATGTTTGATTTTTGCTTGCATAACAATCCCATGAGAGGAATCCCATCTCTATTGGGACACTCCGTTTACTAACGCATTGAGTGATATAATCAATCATAAATATATGATAAGTAAGGGTGATACTCTTGTCTTTGAGTAGTTCTAGAAGTAACTGTTCTCTGAAGGATGGAGTTGATGTGGGAAATGTGGCTATTAAAATGTAATTATTTATTTTAAAGAAAAATTCTGAAATTATAAATCAATAAAGTCAGATAAAATATTTAATATTTAGAGAAAAAGAAGCTATAATTGCAGAATAGAAATTGGGCATATATGGAAGTGCCTAACTGATTATGAACTCCTTAAGAACGAAAGAGATGGGTAGACTACTAATATGTAATTTATCTTTATAATTGGGAATACTCTAGGTCTAGTGATTAGGAACCTGACTTGAGTTCTGCAACAATTCTCAGAAATAAATAATTTCCATTAATTACCCAGTCTTCCCACTCCCAACCCCATAATTGAAGGGTAGTCTGAGCAAGGAGAAAACCCTTCCTTCTTTGAGGAAGAAACACTAAAATATTTTTCAGCAGAGGTGGTGTTTTTTCCATGATCAAGGGGCCAAACTGGAATAGACCCTTTTTCATTTTTGCTTCCCATTTCTGAAACCAGGCTTTACTGTTTTAAAGTTCCCAAGGGCAAAATGCTTCCAGCAGAGAATACAAAAATGACATCATAAAATTGGAAGATAAAATGACCACCTGGCTGTATTCAGCTCCTTACACCCTAGAGTCAATAGGAAAGAGAAAAACAGTTATTCTTCTAGCTGAGGAGATCAATCCGCATAACTTCCTAGGTAGAAGTGATGTTGCTGTTACACAATAGGAGAAGGATTTATATCTAAATCCTTTAATGTCTGTTTATAGTTCAGTGTTCAATAACAAAATACAATGGAAGACCATAGAAAGCCAATAATGGCAGGAAAAACTGAGCTCAGACACATCAGGCATAAAGTGCTGAGTTCCCCTACCCCTAATGATCCCTGACTCAATCCTGAGGAGGCACATTACAACCTGATGGGCAAGTTATGATCTGAGATGAATACAGGACTGATGAGACTTTGTGTATTCACTCTTTGAAGAGAGGGTAAGTTTCCCCCTAACCCACAAGGTAGCCACATGAATGTATAATATTAAATGGGAGTTGTATAGGAGAAGAAGAAAATACATGTCAAAACACAACAGAAGAAAAATGTGCCAGTACATCCCTGTTAAGTGTGTGAAACTTCTAATTCCCTCTTTTAAGTGCTTCAGATGGCTTCTGTTTCCTGGTTGCACCCTGAATGATAGAGCACACATATAAGAACACTCAGAATATTGAATACTTTCTGAACCTCTCATCTGAAGGTTGATCTTCTTGTTCAAAATGTAAACTGTATTCCAGACAGTAAGCTATCAATTTCCTCTAAGGAGAACATATGTGAACATAAGAGAAGATAATGCACTTACATAGAACTTCTCATCATGCTCTACAAAAGTCTAAAGAAGTAGCAAATAATGCCAACTTCACTTTCCTTGTTTTCACATCAGTAAATACATTGATTTTAGTGTCACACTAGAACTGTGTTCTCTCCCATATTTTAAATTTTAATCAAGCTGGGATTAATTGGTAGCTGCAAGTGATATCGATCCAAGACTTCTTCTCTGAAGACTCTTGGAGGTGAAAGGATTTGAGTGGACAACTTTTCTTTTGCTCTACAGGAGTAAATGCTGTGTGATACAAAAATTCTTTCATTAATTTTAGAGTTGATAATACTGATTAATTATAATACATATTGCATATATATTTGTTGTTTTTAGTATTTTAAGTTCTATGTCAGAATGTGTTTTCCATGTTATATAAGCATCTGGAAAATAAACTTACTAAGTCACAAACTTCTACAGAGATATTTAACCACAAATTCACTTAGAAACTTTATAAAAGTATTAATTCCTCCTAGGTAGTGTTTTATTCTCCCCTAGATCTCATCACATCTCCAGCCGAAGCTTGCCTGTGCAGGCAGTAATAGCTCTGTATCATGATAAATGAACTCCTCTGCATACTCAAACTTTTATATTTTTTTAATTTTTTTATTCCAGCATATTATGGGAGTATAAATGTTTAGGTTATGTGTATTGCCTTTGCCCCACCCGAGTCAGAGCTTCAAGCATGTCCATCCCCCATGATTCATGAACACTTATATGTAGATTATGAAACACACAACTGTATATGTTAGTAACTGGTTATGAACACGTATCTCATTTTTAAAATAATAGCTCAGTTTTTATTGTAATCTCCAGTAATGACATATAAAATTATCAATAACTCATTCTATCAGTTTATTTGTCAATTTGTGTTAGAATTGAACCTGTGAATCCCATGTATATCAGTCCATCGATATCTTTCTTTGGCTGGTAATGACTACTTTGGCTGGAATTAATATAGAGTCAAATGTATTGATAATTTATAACATAGTCTAATGGTGATTCTGGAAAAATCATGAAGGTCAGAGAAAGCAAACTCAAATCTATATTAAGTAATTATTCTTAGGATGAATTGCTGGCCAAAACACCATGCAATTGCACTCCAGGGATGTTTGTCCAGATAGGTTTCCTTTCTGTGTGGTGCCCCTCCCAAGAACAGGATTGCTTGCGGTTGTGAAGAAATTGAGGCTCAAAATGGAGGACTTGATTAGGGGAATCTCTGCTACCCAGACTATGTAAGGCTTTCAGTCTTACTGTACTCCTGCTTTATACGTAAGCAAAGTAAACAATATATTATGTTGCAGAAAAAAAGTGGAAGATTGACATCCACAGGGTGGTCATCTAGCCCAGCTGATTGTATATAACATCTTTTTCAGAAAAAAAAAAAACTTTGGATAAGTATTTATATGAATTTAGATATTTTCAGTCATTGGAACTATATTAATCATTAGCCTTCCCCAACACACTTCTACCAATCCTCAATCTTGCTTCCCTTTTGCATCTTGTGTGTCCTTTATCTCCTAATAAACAAGTAACAATTAAATATATTGTGTAATGGACATCCTCCATCATAGCCACTCTTCTTAAGCTAAGATTATCATGCAGTATCATTTATAAATTAGATTTGCGATACACGATTTTGTCAATATCGCAGGAATGGAAAAACAAACACCACCTGTACTCTCTAATAATTGGGAACTAATTGATGGACACACATGGGCACAAAGAGATGCAAAGGTCATTGGAAATCAATAAGGGAGGAAGGAGGTGGAAAAGAGGACTAAAAGCCTACCTATTGGGTACAATGAACACTATTCAAGTGATGGGCACACTGAAAGCTTGGACTTAAGCATTATAAATGGTGTCCATGTAACAAACACATTTGTGTCGCTTTAATATTTTGAAATAAAAAATACACATGCATAGACAGGACAGGGCAAGAAGAAGCGTCCACTCAAAAAAAAAAAGGGTGATATCACGCTTCCCAAAATAGCATAGATAAAAGGTGAAAACAGTACAAGCTTGCTCTGAAAAATTCTATGCATGCTGCTTTCAACTGATGAAATATTATTATAGGCTTCATATGTTTTGTTCGTTTGTTTCTCTTCCTGAGAACCATCCTCTGCCTCTCTGCCTTGCTCTGTTCTGCTAGAGGTGACACCTATAAGATCCACCTCCTGCAATGTCTAACTTACTGGCTTCTTGTTGGATTTGGCCAATGGAAGACATTGGTAGGGGATCAGAGGATGGTGGGAAAGAGAGTTCAGGGATTTTATAACATTTTTTTCCTTACCTACCTCAACACAATTCTGCCAGTTGCTGCTGGTCTCCACGTTTATAGCTTCTGTTTGGAAGTGCCATTTTCAAAACAACACCTTCCAACGGGGTGTGGCGCTTGATCCTTCTTTGGTACTTCTGACCTATGGATTCTAAAGATTCCCTGTTATTGTGTCTCACTACCCCTTGTTGGTTTACTTATAACTGACCATACCTTCTTAAATATTTGCTATGTTAAATTATCTGTGCTACCTTATTAAATTTGCAACATTAAATTCTTTTGAGTATATATTCTGTTATATGCTGATATCTTGGCTAATATGGTGATGCTGCCAACATGTATCATTTAGCATCCAGTTCATGAATGAAGGTCACCCCAAAAGGTGCCCATTATATCATATTCATTAATCGAAAGAGTTAACTTTGGAAAAACTATATAATACCCTAAATATGTCCAGTGTATTTAAAATATTTCTTTAATAATATTGCTATAATTTGATGACTGTTATGTTAACAAGAGTGACAAATCATTAATGTGTAATATAGTCTAATATGTATCACTTATTCTTAATTATTATGTGGTGTTTTCTTCTCAGTTATAAAAACAATTTTCCTTATAGGAATGTTGTGCACATATGGCAGTGCTAATAAATGAGCAATTGCAGTGTGCTAAACCAACAGGAATACATTGACTTTCTCCCAAACATGTATTCTGTTTTATGTATAAGATTCTGGTAAATCATTACTGAGGCAATACCATTTCTGTAATTACGACACTACATAATTCACTAGGAAATCTTTGTTTAGCATGTAATTTTTGGAACATTGGAGTATACTATAAATTCAGTAGAAATCCTGCCAAATTGTAAGCAATATAAAAGAGTAGCAGAACTGTGACAGAAAATAGTAACAATTGCCCTAGCAATATCTAAGATCACTAGTACTGGTGCTATTATAATAAGGAAGAAGACAACGTGGGATAGCGTAGACAAAATATTAAAAATACAACCAAGTTTTGCAAAGCATTGGCAAGGCACTTGACAATGTGAAAAGTGCCCTACAGTCCTTGTCTCTTTTATTCTTCACAACAGAACTAAGAGGTAGGTACAATTATTAGGCTTATAACATCACGATACTGAGGGACAGAGAAAGATGGAAAGATGAACAAATAGGTACAGAGGGGATGGGTTTCTTGTTCATCCATCCTGTTGATGTGGGAGCCACAACCTTGCACTGACCACAGATCACAGTTGTAATTAACCTTGTCATTTTTATCTTTTTCAAATTTAATTATTCTACTGTGCTTCATCTCCTATATTTTTAAACTGCTGTTGCTCATTTTCCAATGTGACTGCAATAAGATGTACCATTTATTGACCCTAACAAATTTTTACTGGCCAAATCACCCTGTGTATGCTATTTCCTTGCTCAGCTAGTTTAGATGGTATAGTTGTTAGTTCATGATTATTATCACTCCTATTGCTTCTCAGTTTTTCTTATAATAGGTAAATTCTGCTTCTTTCTAAAGCCAATCTTCTCTCTCTGTACTGTTTACTTGCCTGATAAAAACAAACAAGTAATATAAACAATAACTAAACTAAACATTAAACTCAGACTAACTTTCAATGTCCCTTTACTCTGAAATTCTGCCTAAAGGCTCAATGTGGCTTTAGGTGACTAATTTTGTGACCCCCCAAACTTAAACCCCCATTGGTTTTGGTTGCTACTTCATATAAGTAGCATATGTGAAGTAGCATATTTGGTTGTTAAATAGTAGTTCCACTCCCATCTGTATTCTTTTTTTTCAATCTTCCTATATTCCTCCACCAAAGTCAGTCTTATCTTTTTTCAATGAGAAAATAAAGTTATTTTTAAAATCTTATAGTTGTGCCATTTTAACTCATATCTACTTATCCTGACATCTTTATGCTTATAACAGATAAAGTATGCTTCTTTCTAAAGCCAATCCCATCACTTGTTCACTGTATCTCAGCACCTCTTACCTACTCAAGACATCACTCCCAAAATTGGCTACTGCTCCACACACATGATCAATTTTTAAACAACCTTTTGAATTATATATAGTAAAATATACCCATTTGTTATAAATTTTAACAAAGGCTTATGCTTTTGTAACCATCACCACAATGAAGAAATATTTCTATCACTCCAAAAAGCTTTCCATATCTCAATTTCCTCCAATTTTTCAGTCTCAGGCTTTCACTGATGTGCTTTCTGTCACTAGGAATTAATTTTATAACTCTTGAATACCCTCTCCCAAAAGGGAAAGAAACAGTTTTCCATCTTTTTGTTGTACAGTTTCATTTTTTGAGCATATTTTTGTGCTTCACTTGCATTTTTATGTGCATCAGTAGTTTATGTCATTTTACTGATGTAATGCATTGTATTGTATGCATATTCCACAATTCTTTATCCTTTTATATGTTGATGAAATTTAGGTTGTTTCCAATTCCTAGCTATTATGAATAAAGTTTCTACAAGTGTTCTTTTACACAATTGTACTTATATGTTTTTAAGTTTGCTATGTAGATACCAAGGAAAGGATATTTGGGGTCAAATAGTAAGCAAATTTGTGACTTTATAAGAAATTGTGAAACTACTTTTCAAGTTGGGTGTAACATTTTACATTCCTACCAGCAACATCTAAGGATTCTACTTGCTTCATAACCATGCCAAAATTTCTTATTGTCAGGCTTTTAAATTTTAGCCAGTCTAGTTGATGCATAGTGATAAATCATTGTGGTTTCATTTGGATTTCTTTGATGGCTATTGATATTTAGCACTTTTGTATGTGCATGTTGGTCAAATACATGTCTTAATTTCTCTTCAAATATTTTGCTTATTTTAAAAAATTGTTCTCTTCTTTTTATTAAGTTGAAAAAGTTTTTTAAATAGTTAAAATACAAGGCCTCTTTAAAATGTATTTTCTTCTATTCTGTTACCTGCCTTTTCATTTTATAAATGATGTCTTTCTAAGAACATAAACTTTTAGTTTTAATGAAATTCAATTAATTTTTTTAATTTCATGTGTTTTATTGCCTTTCTAAGAAATCTTCAAGTACTATGAATTAGCAAACTCTTTCTTTCTTTAAAGTTTCCCTCTAAAGTGAATGTTTATAGTTTTAGCTTTTATGTTTTATGTTTAGATCTATGGATTAATTGGAGTCTATTTTTGTGTATGGTGTGAGGTAAGGCTCAAAGCTTTTTTTTGTTACATGAATATTCAGTTCATCCAGCATTATTTGTTGAAAAACACTTTCTCCATTGAATGAACTTGGTGCGTTCTGCAAAATTATTTAAAAATGTATGCCTGATTCTATGTCTCTGCTCTCTACTGTCTTCCACTGATCTATCTTAACATGAAAACATTTACTTAATAAATTTAGCTTTATAGTATCTCTTCAAAACAGTTTTAGAAGTCCTCCAACATTGTTCTTTGTTTTAAAATTTGTTTTCGGTAGTTGCAGTTCTTTGCGTAAGTTATCACATTAATTTTGACAAAACTGTCTGCTGGGACTTTGAATAAACTCTTGTTGAATCCATACATCAATTGTAATAGAATTAATACCTTAACAACACAGAACTTTCCATTCCATAAAATTGATATATTTGTCTATTTATTTGTGTCTCATTAAATAGCTCTCAGTGAATTTTGTAGATTTCAGTTAAGTGCTCTTGAAAATGTTGTGTTAAACTGATCGCAAGTATTTCATGTTGGTCAAGTTATTATATAAGGTAATTTTTAATTTATTTTAAATTATTTATTGCTAGTGTACAGAAATACAATTATTTTTGTATTTTAGCCTATATATGTTGATATGATCTAGAAACGTATTTACAAGTTCTAGTATCTTAGGATCTCTGTGCATATTCCATATCATCTATAAACAGAAAGTTTTACTTTTTTCCTTTCAAATCTTTTAGTCTTCAGATCTTTTCTTGCATTATTTCTCAAGCTATGGCCTCCACTACAGTGGGGAAGAGAAGTGGTGAGAGCATATATCCTTGCTTTGTTCCTGATATTACAGATACCATGTTCATGTTTTTAGCATTAAGTGTAATGATGACTATAGATTTTTCTTTTTCATAGAAACCCTTTATCAGATTGCGGCAGTCCCTTTCTATTTTTAGTTTGCTGAGGGTTTTGTTTTATATGGGTGTGTAGGTTTTATCATGCATGAGTGATAAATTTCTTAAAATGATTTTTCTTCATTAATATTTAGATCACTGTATATATTTTCTTTGTTCTGAAAAGATGGAGAAATACATTGATTGGTTTTTGAATGCGAAACCAAACCCATGACTTTGATAAGCCCAGTTATTAAGTATTAACATTATTATGTTATTAAGTATTAACATTATTATGTATTAGTCAACTTAATTTGCTATTATTTTGTTAAGAATGGCAGTGTCCACGTTAATGGGGATTGTTGGTTTTCCCACCCTCCACCTCAAATGTCCATTGTTAAACATATCTAGGCAACACTCTTTTGGCTAAAGTTTCCAACTACATTCATATATATGGTTTATATATTTAGAGAAAATATTAATTTATACCGAATTATATATGTAAGTGTATATATATATGCATAATTTTAAACTCTGATGTTTTTAACCTATCTCCTTATATTTAAAACACGTTTCATTATGACAACTATGATGGGATATTTTTCTCTTATCCAGTCTTATTTGGCTTGTTCTTTGACGTTTAGAAGAGTTACATTAATGTGGCCGGTAATATGTCCTGTTTAATAATCTTGCTATTTGTTTTCTTACTGGCCCATTAACTCTTTGATTCTCTTCCTTCCCTTATTTGGGATTAATTGTGTACTTTTTAGTATTCCATTTTAGACTTCTATCTATTTTGAAAAACTGTGGTGAATAATTCCTTAGCAAACTATTCATTTTTCAAGTAGCCAAATATATTTTTATAAAATTTGACAGATTACTGTCTCAGAATTTTAAACAATTCTTTTGCTTCTGTGCCTGTTTGTCATCTTTATTTTGTTTAAATCACTTTATTAATGTATGATTGATATAAAAATCCTGTATGTATTTAATGTGTACATCATAATATATTTGGTTTATTTGTCCTTTGATATTTCTAAGTGTGTTTTTTCTTATTTTCCTAGACATTATATTGATTTCCTCTGAGAAATGATTCTTCAATGAATTTAACAAGTGAATTCATTTCTGTTACTATCTTCATTAATATTTCCTTCTATTTTTCTTCTTATTGTTGTTCTCTTTTATTAAGTTTTTTTATTTGAATAAATGATTTACATTAATTCATTGTGTTCAAGAGAAATTCATAGCTAAATACATTACTAAAAATAACATAAAACATGTATATAGTTCTTTAATAATCTTCTAATTCCAGGCATAAGAAAGAAACATTCTAAGTATCTTCTGGAAACTCATTAGTGATTATTTCATTTAACAAGTAAAAATATCACTTTTCAAGTGATATTTCAGCACAAAAATTATGCAATTCAATGAATGAATGTAGCAATAATACACATTTGTCACTGACTTCCATTTCCGTTTCTATAAAATGAAGATGATGCCAGTCTCAGTGGTTTATTGCAATGAGGATAGAATAATAATCCTAGCAGTAATAGTGGTAGCAGTAGTCTTAGCAGCACTTTTATATTATGTACATTCTAAGCTTTTAAAATGCAACATGCTTGATTCCAATAAATCTTTCTTTCTTTCTATCATTTAAACATTTAATCGATTTAACAACTATGCTGTACAATTGAACTGTAAAGCAGTTGATCATTAGCAGATTTTTAGGTGAGTATTCTGTACATTTAAGATTTTTGCAAAACACATATAAACATCCACCTTATTTCAGAGAGTACTATTAATTTACTTAAATATCCCAAAGAAAGATAAAAGTGGAATGAGAACACACACACCCCTTTTCTCGGCAGGTTATCCTTGCTTTTTCCTGGCCATTATGTTTAATTAGAGCTTTAAAGAAATGTTTCTTGTGAAATTATATTTCTGTCAACTACTGTCATTCAGTTCCTGATTCCATGTCACTCTTGAGTAATATAGCACTTGACAATCTTCTGACAGAATCCCAACTGTCAGTCTACTATGTTGATTTCTACCGCTTCCCTTCAACCTAATTAAATATTTATTATTTTCACCAGACCAAAGATATTCTTTTCTGTTTCCATCAACTTTAGCCGCGAGGTGCCCAAGTAAAATAAGGTTATAATTTTTCTGAGCCTTTCCATTCTTTTTCCTACACATACCTAAGACAGAATACCTTTTCTTTGCTTTATGAAGGCAAGGTTCATTTTACATACCAAGATTTTTAAAAAGATTTTCAACAATTTACTTCACACAGTATATATGTTATGGCATTGTATATATAAAACGGAATTGTCATTGTTAAAATACAATAGTATACACAAAAGTGGGTGGGTTGGCTATAATTTCAATACAGGCCCTTAGCCTTAACTTTCAAATATATAATTTTTAAGACCAGATGAGGATATAAATGTAAACTTCTCCCAAAAGATGAAGTATATAGAGCCACCAGCTCACAATTTTATCATTTAATGTATATCGGGATATAGATATGCATATGCAAGTATGATATCAGCATTTACTTTTTTATTGCTCTTGTGACTGTGGTTTCTTGATTTGTTTATTCTCCTCCATGACATTATTAAACCAAGTTAGGAAGCATCTATTAATTTTTATGGAAACTCTGTGGGATTTTGATTTTTGTTTTTGTTTGTGGTACAGATAACTCTAGCAATTTTCCTGAGTTAGATCTGTACTTGAGATTATACCACAAAGATACAATTTCTCTTCCTAACCTTCCTATTCTGAGTCAGTATTGTCATAGAATTTAATGGCCCTAAATTTTCAAGAAGTATCATTTGTAGAGAATTGTTCATATGG
Source organism: Cheirogaleus medius (assembly GCA_008086735.1). Taxonomy (NCBI): domain Eukaryota; kingdom Metazoa; phylum Chordata; class Mammalia; order Primates; family Cheirogaleidae; genus Cheirogaleus; species Cheirogaleus medius. The sequence goes on along the minus strand of VBSM01003157.1, from coordinate 17,637,154 downwards.
TACATATCTGTAATTGCTTTACAAAAGGTTGCAGTAGCTTAATGATCTTGAAGGCAAACCTGAAACATATTAAATCTTAGCCATACATTACATTTTTGCTTTAGAGAGAAGTTAGTCTATGGGTGGAAAGAATATTCTTTCCCTACAATTTCTTAGCATGTGCTTTTATTCATGGTTCTGAGGACATGGATTCTTGCAGTATCTAGTAATACCTTTCTTTGTCTCCAATAGCTAGGAGCACATGGATTTATGTGCAAATACACACATACACACGCACACACTTCTATAAATTTCTTAATATAGGAAATTTATGTTTTATTTGCTATATGCAAAGTCAATGACAACATGACTGTTCTCTCCTGAGTTGTTTATTCCAAATAATCTAAACAGGAGGGTAATTGCACTTCACTCACTATGGTACACAGAAGGAGGAAGAGGAGAAGCAGAAGGAGGAGTGGAAAGAACAGAAGCAGTATTCCTGAGTCAGTATTTTAAAGAATTATATGTGCACTTGGTAACTTTGATTTGCTTCTACTAATTCGATAAGGTACTCAGCTAGTGTGTTCCTCCCTAAACATTACAAAATAGAGGGTGCCAGAGTTTCTCAAGTCTGAAGTAATCTCTGTTCAAATTAGGGGTTTTTTTTCATGAATAAATTAAATTTCAATTCCAAACAGCCATTTCTATTGCCTTTGGAAAATTCCTACATTTAGAAATTGTGTCTTTAACTTGAGAGAAGTCTCGAAATGAAACTTAACTGTACTTTACCAACAGCACTGGTGAGAGTAAATGCAATTTACATCTATAATATTTACCTGATGAAGGAACTGGCTTCACAGAATAGTTAAAAATGCAGTAAACCAGTCTTAATCACTAGTGGAAAAGTCAATTATAGACAATCAGGAGCCTATGTATTATTTAAGAAGGTGCTGGATTTATCTGTATGCTGTAGACAGCAGTGATTATAATTCTGTAGAACCATCTTAAAAAGATTAAATGGATCTGCAAATACCACTGGGAAAATTCACACAAATACATATTTTTAAAATTCTGGAAAATAGTATGTGTTATTAATAGATACATACTAAACTTAACAATTATACCTTGGAGTAAAGAGTTTATAAAATGATATCACACAATTTCAAGAGTTTGATGCTATAATAATTTATTTAAGTAAAATACTTAAAATATAAACTAGAGAAAGCAATTGGAAGATTTATAATGACATAAGCAGTCTTTTGCTTCTAGGTCACCAGTTCAGATTTGAGGTAGGTTAGTAACGACAAAAAGTCATTAACCCCAATGACTGTCTGTGGCCCATGTGAAATGAGTTTGTACCTTTAGCTTAGACTGCAAAATCCACTCTGATAATTGGGAGTCAAATATGAAACCCATGAGAAAGGCTAACACGTGTCTTCCATTTCATCTTAACCTATATTATTGCCATACACCTAGAGGATAACTAGGTGTTATCTGCATAAAAATGAGAATATTCCTACATGATTTCTACATATGTAGAGACTTTAAGACCCTAGTTTTCTTCTTTATCCACGGTACGCAAAGTAAAAATATTCTGATATGCCATGAGTTAAAATTTATTAAAGGCAAAGAATAAGTCCTAAGATGTATAATTTTAGTAGAATGCATAAATTGAATTATAATATGGGAATTATTACTATGTTTATTTTTTCATATCACTGTGAATAAATCATCTTATATATAAAATTAAAGCTAGATCAACAGGAGAATTATATAATCAAATGAGCTTGACACTTTGAAAGTCAAGAAGCTGTTGAATTATCACCTGTAATAAGAAAATTGCTATTAAATTAGATAAGCCTCAAATAATATTTATAATTTTCCTTAGTATAATAATTAGGCATTAGCTAAATGTTTGTCAATTTTATCTTTTCAAAAAACCAATTTATGGATCTTTTTTATTGTTTAAATTGCAGTTTTATTTATTTCTGCTTAGCTTTTTAATTTTATTAATTTTGGGTTGAGTGTGTTCTTTCTTGCATAATTCATTGAGGTACATGGTTAAGTTGTTTATTTGAAGTCTTGATTTTTTTGATGTAGGCAATTTATTTTTATAAACTTGTTAGTACCACTTTTGCTGTATCTTGTGGGTTCTGATATTTTTTATTTCCATTTTAATTTGTTTCAAATCATTTTTTTTAAATTTCCTTCTTAATTTATTCAGTGACCCTTTGATTATTCGGGAGCATGTTGTTTAATTGTCATATATTTTTATAGTTTCCAAAGACTCTCTGGTTATTGATTTCTAAGTTTAGTCCATTGGGTGGAAAAGATACTAAATATGATTTTGACCTCTTTGAATTTGTTGATAATTGTTTTTTGTCCTAACATATGGTCTATCCAGAAAATCATCCATGTGCTAGGGAGAATAATATGTATTCTGAAGCTGTTGAATGAAATGTTCTGTAAATATTGATTAGGTCCATTTGTTCTATTGTGCAGGTTATGTTTGATGGCTCTTTGTTGATTTTATGCCTGGATGTTCTGTCTATGCCAAAGTTGGTGTGTCGAAGTCCTCTATTATTACTGTAATTTAATCTATCTCTTCCCTTAGATCTAGCAATATTTGCTTTATGTACTTACTTGAGTTCTCTAATATTGGGTGTATAGATGTTTACTATTATTATATCTTCTTGCTGAATTGACTTATTTATCATTATATAATATCCGTCCTTGTCTCTTTTTACAGTTTTAGACTTAAGTCTATTTTATCTGATCTAAGTGTAGCTATTCCTGCTCCTTTTTTAGTTTCCATTTGCAGGGATTATTGTTTTCTTTCCCTTCACTTTTCTATGGATAAAGTGAGTTTGTTGTAGGGAACATATAGTCGAGTCTTGTATTTTTATCCATTCATCCACTCTATGTCACTTAATTGAAGTCAATGTCATTGTTAACAGGTAAGGCCTTACTACTGCCATTTTGTTAGATTTTTTCTAGTCATGTGATTGCTCTCTTTTTTCCTTCCTCTCTTACTCTCTTCCTTTGTGGTTAAGTGATTTTTTCTCTGGTAGTATGTTTTAATTTCTTGGTTTTTATTTCTAGTGCATATATTACAGGATTATGCTTTGTGGTTACCATGAGGCTTACTAAAAACATCTTATAACAAGTATTTGTAACAGATATTGTTTTGGATCACAAATAAAGAGAACCAAACCTGTACATGTTAGCTCTCTTCTACTCTCACATTCAAACATTTTGAATTTTTAATGTTAGAATTTACATTTTATGTTGCTTATCTCTTAACAAATAGTTGTAGTTATTAATATTTAATATTTTCATTTTTTAACCTTCTTACTAATGATATAAGTGATTTAAATACTAAGATTGCAATATTAATATAAAAGTCTCATTAGCATCCTTTCTTAGCAGAAATATTATAGGCCAGGAGGGAGTGGGATTACATATTCAGTGTGCTGAAGGAAAAATATTATCAATGAAGCATACTGTACCCAACTAAATCATCCTTCAGAAATGAAGGGGAGTGAAGGACTCTCAGCAAACCAAAGCAAAGGGAATTTTTTGCAACCAAACCTATCCTACAAAAAATGTTAGAGGGAGTTATTTATCCAACTCTAAATTTATTGGGCGTCCTCAATCTAAGAATTTGTGGTTTTGATCAAACATATTCTTGGTCTTGTCTTTTTGATAATTGCATCTTCCTTTTCATTGTATTATTCCTTCTCAAATATCTGATTAAATTTATGTTGAAGCTTCTCACAATATTTACATATATGTTCATTTTTTCACATATTTCACTTTGTGAATTGCATTTTCAACAATTTCTTTATGTTTATCTTATATTTTACTAAGTAAGTCTTTAGATATTTCCATTCTCCATTCATTTAATCTTAAATTTAAATTACTATAGTTTCATTTCTAGAAAACGTATCTAGTTTTGATTCATATGTGATCAACTATTTTTCATATTATTACATACATTACTTATATTATCTTTAATTTTATGTATCATAATATTCAATATAGTTGATTCATCTTTTCTGTCTTATAATTTTGGAAACTGAAGCATATACAGGTTAGATTCTGTTGTCTGCTTCTATTGGTTCTATCTAACTCATGGAGCCTTATTCTTTAAATATTTTGTGACTATGTACTAAGAATCATTCTTTTCCCTTGTAACATTAAATTTAAGCTTCTCCTGAGATGATTTTTTTTTCTTTTTCCAGTCCTTTGACTTCAGATATCTAGCTCATATTTATAAAAAAGGATCAGAGCTTTGAACTTAAAGTTCTAATGATTTTTTTTTAATTTATGTTATCTAATTTTACTTTATTTCTCTTTTCTAAGGCCCATTGTCTTTCAGGTATGTGCACAAAGTCACCAAATATCATTAGAAACCTCAGATTGAAAGACTACTTTGATATGCTGCATACCTCCCAGTATTATTTTTGTTTTTATTTAAGAAATCATTCTTTATTTATCTGTACATGCAATAATTGCTCAAATTGGAAGAGTTCTTGAGAGTATCTATTCTAATATACTCTCAGAGATAAAAGTCTCAGGAATATGTTTCTTAATTTTCAAGTACAAATTAGTAAGTTTCATTTATTCTAATAGTATACACTATTATCAGATAGTGTAGTCTATAAGATCTCTATGTAAAAAAGTTAATTCTGTTGAAAGCAGTGGCTCACGCCTATAATCCTAGCACTTTGAAAGCCCAAGACAGGAGGATTGATTGAGGCCAGAAGTTTGAGACCAGACTCAACAACAAGTGAGACAATGTCTCAACGAAAAATTAAAAAATTAGCCAGGTGTGGTGATACGCACCTGTAGTCCCAGCTACTCAGGAGTCTGAGGCAGGAGGATCACTTGAGCCCAGGTATTGGGTTTGCAGTAAGCTATGATGATTCCACTGCACTCTAGCCCTGACAACAAAGCAAGATCCTCTCTCAGAAGGAAAAAAAAGTTAATACTGTTTAAGATAAAATAACTTGTCCAATAATGTATTACAAACACAATATGGTAAATAGGATTGAAGTTGTATGCCTTTTAATTCTAGAACAAGAAGCAAGGAGTTTGGACCCCAGAAACTAAGAGATATTAATAATATTCAACCCAAATCAAGGACAAGGTAGAAATTCACTGACTGAAATCATGGACTGGAATTTACAAATAAAATTCTTTGGAACTGAAACTAGAAAAGTTGTCACAGTCGTAATACTTATAGTTGCTGCTTTTTGGGGAAATGAGAGAAAACAAATACAAATAAAATCAACACTCAAACCTATGCCATCTATTAGCTTCATCTACAAAGATGCTATTACATGGGTTCACTATATACTGGTTCTGGTTTTGAGTTCTAGGGAGCTAAACATGGAGTTATAAGAGAGAAAGCTACTCTTCAAAAGAAATGTACAAGCCATTATTTTAAAATACAGGAGGAAAGCCAAAACAATTAAAGACAGTGTGACAATCTTTATATATGAAAATATATAACTTATGCATCTGGTATAAGGAGCATAATTGACTGACATAATTATCTGCTGCATTGAAACTAAGCTTCCCTTGGCCTGCTCCCACTGAATAAATATATATGACAAGGGTATAAAGACAATCTCACAGAGGAAACTCTTTCAATGGCTGGCTTCAACTTGAAGACACCCCTTAGGCCTAGCCAAACATTTCTTGGCATGATAATGCAATATGAAACTCCTTTTATCCAGCCTTCTTTTCTTCCTCTTTCTTTTCACAATTGTCAATCTTGTACTATGGTTTCTTCGCTCTCCTGCTTTCTCTCTCAATGAATACTTTGCTGTCTTCTCTTGTTTTGTATCTGCTTCTTAGCAGAACTGAATTATGCTGATACTGAGAGTAGTCTAAGGAAACAGCAATAAGATGGTGATTAAGGTATGGCTAACTGACTACCTGATGGGTGAAGAGGACAACATGCTCAGTGACAAGAGGGGCACGCATAGTTCCTGGCACAAGGTGGTGGCTCAATTGCTAAAAATTTTCCCAGTAGTGACCTTGAACCATGTCCTGACAGATGAGAATTCACTTGAAGATGTGATAATTCAGAAACTTGAAAGATATATGAGATGAATAATCTCTACAGAGACAGAGGTACTGGTGCTTACTTCAAAACTGTATTGATGATTGGTAGAGAGATAATTAGAATCTGAGACCATTTAAATAAAATCTTATAAACTGGTCTTTATTTCCTATGGTGGATGAGCAAACCCACCTGAGAAGCAGAATGAAAAATTTAGTAGAATCACAGTGCTCCAGAGAAATTTGCTTTCTCTGCCAAATCACATCTGATTGGCAAAGATCAGGACATTGGTTGGGAAAACCATGACTCTGAAAGATTGAATGTGTTGTCTGGAATGATGCTCCTGGGGTAGTTGGTTCCACAAAATTTTTAAAGTGCTGAGTAAAAATTTATGTCCATTTATAATTCATGCTTTTATGAATTTATCATGAATGAAGTTGAAATAAGAGACATACAACAATTGAGAGTTTATTACCCTCTTCTAGAAGGAAAAAAATCTACTAAAGTGCATGCTTCAGTCAAAATAAAAATGAAGGAAAAGATAACAAATGGAAAGAAATAATGGTGAACAATGGGATTGATAAAATACATTGGTATTATCCCACCAACAGTGTATAAACATTCCTTTGTCTCTGCATCCACACCAGCATCTATTTCTTTTTTTGGCTTTTTAATAAAGCCATTTTAACAAGGGCAAGGTGATATCTCATTGTGATTTTAATTTGCATTTCCCTGATGATTAGTGAGGCTGAACATTTTTTCATATGTTTATTGGCCATTTGTCTATCTTCTTTTGAAAAGTTTCTGTTCATGTCCTTTGCCCACTTTGTGATGGGGTTGTTTGGTTTTTTCTTGCTGATTTGCTTGAGTTCTTTGTAGATTCTGATTATTAGCCCCTTATTGGATGTAGAGCTTGTGAATATTTTCTTCTATTCGGTAGGTTGCCTACTTGCCCTGTTGATTATTTCCTTAGTTATGTAGAAGCTTTTTAAATTTAATCAAGTCCCATTTATTTAATTTTGTTGTTGCTGTGATTGCCACTGGGGTCTTCTTCATAAATTCTTTGCCTAGGCTGATATCTAGAAGAGTTTTTCCAACATTTTCTTCTAGAGTTCTCATGGTTTCATGCCTTACATTTAAGTATTTTAGCGTGTTTCAAATTAGTGCAACCTCTATGGAAAACAGTGTGAAGATTCCTCAAAGTACTACAAGTAGACCTACCATTCAATATAGCAATCCCACTTCTGAGTATTTACCAAAAGAAAATTAAGTCATTCTATCAAAAAGACACCTGCAATTGAATGTTTTTTACAGCACAGTTCACAATTGCAAAGATGTGGAATCAACCCAAATGCCCATCAATTCATGAGTGGATTAAAAAAATGTGGTATATGTATACTATGGGATACTACTCAGCCATTAAGAAGGATGACTTAATGCCTTTCATAACAATGCAGATGAAATTGGAGACTATTATCCTAAGTGAAGTATATAAAGAATGAAAAAACAAATACCACATGTACTCACTATCAAACTGGAACTAACCAATGAGCACACATGTGCATAGAGGGAAGTATAACTCAATGGAAATCAATCGGGAGAAGGGGAAAGGAGGGAATGGGTGAAAACCTACCTAACAGATACAATGAACACTATCTGGCCGATGGGCACACATGACTCTGACTCAAGCATTACAAAAGTGATCCTTGTAACCAAAAACATCTGTACCCCTTGTAGTACTTTGAAATAAAAAAAAAAAAGAAAAAGAAAATACATTGGCATTTTACTGTAATCATAGATTTAAAAAATAATAAAAGTTACAGAACCTAAATTCAGGCAATAGTAATATGAAATAAAGCAAGATATCTAAAGAAAATTAAAAATATCAAGGATTTTTATTGTTCTAGAGGTAGATAGAGGTACTGATTGACATTACACTTTGGTGATCAAATTCCTAGTTTAATTAGTGAATGACTGGAGTAATTATTAGATGCGATGTCCAAGGAAAGTTTAGTGTATTTACATTGGCAAAGATCTACATGTTTCACGCATTTGTACATCTGCTGTCTATGGAACTTTGCCTACAGACATTGATGTGATGGGTGCTGGTTAATGACATGGATATAAATTACGATGCGAGTTTTGTGGCAGTCTAAGATCCTGTTGCAATGTTTAAGACAGCCTTCACAGGGCTGATAGCTATGATGAAGTTGACAGTCACGATGAAGATTTCTGTCTGGCAAACATATGGACTAAAATCATCAAGGACGGTAATGAACAAAATGTGATGGGAAGAATTGAAAGCAAACCCCCAAACAGATATTTGTACAGTTTTTCTCATAGCAGTAATATTTACAATAGGCAAAAGATGTAAGCAACCCAGGTGTCCCTAGGTCAATGAATGGATAAACCAAATGTAATATATTCATACAATGTAAAATTACTATTCAGTCCTTAAAATAAAAGAAACTCTGAAACAAGTTAAAACATGGATGAATCTTGACACATTATGCTAACTAAAATAATGAGACACAAAAAGACAAATACTATATGCAATTATATGAAGTTCCTAGAGTAGTCAAACTCATAGAAGCAGAAAATACAATAGTGGTTGCCAGAGTCTGGGGGAAGGGAAAAACAATAGTTATTTTTTAATGGGTACAGAGTTTCAGTTTGGGAAGATAAAAAAAAATTCTGGAGATTGATGGTGGTGATGGTTGCACAACAATGTGAATGTCCTTAATGCCACTAAACTATACAGTTTAAAATGATTAAAGTAGTAAATTTCCTGTTATGTATATTTTACCACAATAAAAAAAGTGTCATCTAAAAATATGAAATGGGAAGGAGACTTTGATAAAATAGGTTTTGTGAAAAATATATTTAATTAAAATATTGATTTGATATACTTTGTACATCTGCCCTGTTAGGAGCTGTATGTGAAATAGAACTTAGCTATGAATTGTCATATTCATCAATTAATCTACCTTCCATTCTTCTGTAGTATGATAGTTTGGATCAGGTGAATTCTAAGATTTCTTACATCTTGAAATACATGTTACATCTTTAATAATATTTATAACTTGCTCAATTGGGAGTATTCATTCAAATTATGTCCAGGCACATTATTGTAGGAAAAAAAGGTCACCCACAGTCCAATTTCAACTTGTCTTTCCTTATTATCTATCAATAGCCCTGCTTACCACTTACCCTTCTCTAAAGACATTTTGCTGCATCAAATGGTCTCCATTCAAGAAATTCCCACATCCTTGCACTAGGAAGTACCCAATACAATGTTTAATTATTTTCAAATGCAAGTGATATATGTTTTTTTTTTACCATTAATGTCTTCTAATGATTTTCTAGTTTTTATTTTTCTGGTACTCACTTTACCATATAATCAAATTGAGAAATAGAAATTCATTGAAGAAAATAATTTTAAGGTAAATATAAAAAGTCTCTAAAATAAATTCTGACATGTTTTATTTTGATTTAAAATAAATCAGGGCTAGAAGGCTAATGATAAATGGGAATGAGAAGTGAAATTAAATTATTATGCCAATCCTTTTTCTTTCTTCTTTTTAAGACTGAATTTCACATTTGGGGAAAAGAATAGTAACTGGGTATAAGCTACAGTCCTTTCTCCAATTCACATAATAAGAGGAACAGGAAAGGTGGATGTTGGGACATGACGCAATAATACATGTAGAATAAACCCATGAAAATATCATCGAATACCAGTCTGTCACTGTTTAGACATCTCATGCCATTACATTTTGCAAAAACATAGCTAAGTGGATAGGACACAATATGTATATGCTTTATTTAAATGGAATTTTAAGCATTATAGAGCCCTATAATAATGCTTCAATGTTTCAAATTAGCTTGATAGGATAGATGCAGTTATATGAGAGCACTGGTTCTTGATACTACAAGTTTAAGAAATAAGTTAATCTTAAGGAAAGATTTTTTTTAAATTATTATATAAAAACAAAGGCTGAAAAATAGTTATTTAAATGAAAATTCTTCAGGACATCCTAGAACTTACTTCAGGTTAGACTGAGCATGAATTATAGAAAAAGAAGAATGAATCAACTTGGTAAATCTCTTAAAACCACATCACTTTCAATTGCCAAAAAAAATGATAGGAAGAAGTTACTCATAACAAGTTCCTATTGCATAGTATCCCCACCCTTATATTAGCAGTTTTGAGTATTATTAAGGCAGACACATATAGTCCTGCAGAATCTCTGCAATAAAACAGTATCTGAATGAAGAAAAAATTAGTCCTGAGTTGCTATAAAATCCTGTCTTGTTAATATACCGTGAGGATGGTGTTAGAGTCAAAGTTTACTTGTGCTTTTCTAAAGCTTCTGATCTCAAGGCTAATGAAGAGATCCCAACAGCTTTTCTGCAATGTCAGTAGAGAGCTTTAATGACTAGAGATTAATCAGTTTCCAAGGCAGCAATCTTTAGGGATTTCTACCTTACAAAGGCAAGGAAAACTACTGGCAACAACCAAACAGGAACAAACTACAAAAAACCAGGGGAAAAGCACTTTTGTTCCTTCAGGAAATTGCAGAGGAAAGGGTCCGGATTTAGTGGTGCATTCACTTAATTAAGATGGCCAGGATGTTCATTTTCTTCTCCATGTAAATCACTATTGAGAAAAGCATCTGTCACCTTTGATATTTCCTGGACAATAAATTTAAATGAATTAATCATTCCGCTTATTCAGAAATTCTGAAGAGTGATAGGCACTTGCCAATGGGCTGCAGAATTCCTGGCTCATTGATTTTTAGGTGCCAGAGGAGATTGGAGAGGCTGTGAAATGATTTAAACAGAAATAAAAAAATCATTCTAGATTTATTTTTCCCTACTTATCTTTTCACTCTCTAATCAAGCATGGATTATAAAATTACATAACATAGTTATATAATAACAATATAGAACATTCTATCTTTATGCTTAATCAAATTTGTAAAATCACCATAATTTTGACTATGTCTGAACCTGAATTTGATCTTTAATAGAAACTTTTTCAAATTCTGATGTATTATTGAAGAACCCAAGTCCCTTAAAACTAGGATGTTATATAATTTATCATTTAAACAATGACACTTTTTCAGGTGAAGGAAGGTACAAACCATAATTAGGTCCAACTAGACATGTAAAACAAGCAGTTTTGGACAAACTGGTACATGTGGTCACCATATCTAAAACTAAAGTATTAACAAATATGTATTATTTGACTAACAGTAGGAGTTGGTGCAATTTCTTAAAAGTATTTTTATTAAAATATAAGCTATGCTGCTTTAACAAAGAAGATAAAAGTACAGAGACTCTTACAAAGTAGTCAGAGGAATGCAAGTGGTCCAAGATATGCAGGGTGATCTATATATTTTTTTTTTTTTTTTGCTAACATGCTCATATATATTTTGGTCTGCTTGGTTAAGTGTGGCAGAGTGACCACGTTCCAGACTGTGAAACGGGATAAAAGGTGCTCACCTTTTAAGGAGCTGACAAAAAATTACATATTTCTTTTTTACTTACATTTCAGGACAGAGAATTTAGTCACATGAGTCACATGGCCACATGTATCTGGCTAGTTACCTGACCTTCTAACACGCAGATATGGGTCTTGGGGTATATTTCATCACCAGAAAAATGGAGGATTAGGTACTGGCTAGATTTTCCACAATGGTGCTTCTCAAATATGACATGGTGAAAATTGTCATCTGAATTCCATGAAATGTTTGTTAAATTGTATATATCTGATCACCTCTGATATTCTGTAACAACATCTTTGAGGATGGGAGGCAGGAATGGACATTTATCACCAAACTCAGGATATTATTATGCACACCGTAGTTTGAGAATCACTTCAAATAAATATTATAGGATTGGGGCTATGATTTTAGAATGATTGTTTATATATCATAGTTCCTTTTATTTAATCAAAAGATAATTTCTTTAATATTTTTATTTATATAAAGTACCACCTTTTTTACATTATGACTGTAATTTTTCACTTATACATAAATAAAATAAAAGGAGTTAAATTGAACTATAATATTCTCCTTATGAACTAACATATTTTATCACTATATTTCTAAGAAGATATATGCTAATTAGTGTGGCTTAAAGGGAGATTTTCAACATGATTAGTTTGAAATACAGCAGAGTTTCATCTTGTCCTAAGATTAGGCTTCTATTGTGGTTGTGTAAGGGAAAAAATAGCATATCAAAAGTTACCCTTACTTATACTGGATTATATTGTATTAGATTATAACCCAAAGCATAAAATAAATGTTTGGAAGTCCATACGGTTATGAATAAATGATTGAACAAGTAAATCAATAGGCAAATCTTTCATGCTGAAAATTCCAAATAGCTTATGTAGATACCTTGCCCTCCAGGAGGTAGAAAATAAATCTCCTCTCCTTAAGTGTTGGCTATGCATATTGACATCTTTCAACCAGTACCATTGGGAAAGGAGGGGGAAAAAGGGTTACTGTAAAGTAGAGGAATTTGAGAAATTACCTCCACCAGTTCAAGGTTAACATCAACAGTGATGTCATATTAATAATATTTACTCTTGATATGATGAAATGGAAATAGCACTTTACCTCTGTGGTCTTCATACCTACCCATATGGATACAGGTGTGTGTGTGTGTGTGTGTGTGTGTGTGTGTGTCTTTCCCCCAATCTAATTATGACAAAAACAGACAAATGTCAAATGAGGAACATTACACAAAATACCTGACCAGTATTCCTCAAAACTGTCATGATCATCAAAAATAAAGAAAGTCTGTTAAAGTGTAACAGCCAAGAGGAGCCCAGGAGACATGACAACTGAGTATATTATTCTGTGTATGATTCTGGGCCAATAAGAGGACAGTAGGTAAGAACTAAGGAAATCTAAATACAGTATAGATTTTGATTAATAATAATGTATCAATATTGGTCCATTAATTGTGACATAAATGCCATGCTAATATAAGATGTTATTGTGGTTAATTCTTACAATTTTGTGTTGCCTGAGCATTCATTTTAATTAGAGTTTAACCTTCTCATAGCAGAAGTGGGCCCAGTCACCGTTGACATAGTTTCCAGTTTTATACCACAACCAAATGGCTCAAGCCAGTAGTAAAAGATAAGAACTTAGAAATATCTCTCCTGCCTAGCGGATTCTACTCCACACTTTCCTGCTTCTGCCATTAAACAGACCATTCAGGGTTTTGCCAATGAACTTAAAATGATCCACATCCTTTTCCATTAGGTATACTGCCAATTGCCCCCACCCCTCCCCCCTCAGTTGGAGACTGAGGACGGCCCTCATGACTCATTAGCCCTCCTTGCCCTGGATCTGTAAGTAAAAATCCTTGAGCTTGTTTCTCATTGTGGTGATGTATTGAATTTGCACATTTCATCTGAAGAACCAGGGGCTACCCCAGGCCAGATTTGCCCAGGACATCAGGGGAGAACACAAGGTTGGGCTCTCAGTGCCAGAGCAATGGTCAGGCAGGCATAAACTGGACACAAGTTAGACAAGAGCCACAAGGGCATAAATATAAACAAGTTTCCCATGCAAGAGACCTCCTGGTTGTGGGTCAGACAACTAGGCATTAGACCATCTGCCAGGTTAAAAAAGTATATGGAGGAAGCCACACCGGAAGTACTCACATCCAGCTCCCCTCCATTTCCTCTTAGGCAGAGTTGCTAACCACTGTGTACTGGAGCCTCACTTTAGCTGGGAGTTCTCAAAATTGTTAATAATAGTAGAAACTGTGAGGGGTTTATGTCAGGTATATGAAAAACCTATATTATTTTCACAACTTCACTGTAAATCTTTGGCCTTTTTTTTTTTTTTTTTGAGCCAGAGTCTTGCTCTGTCACCTGGGCTAGAGTGTGGTGGCGTTAGCCTAGCTCACAGCAATGTCAAATTCCTGGGCTCAAGCGATCCTCCTGCCTTAGCCTCTCGAGTCGCTCGGATTATAGGCGCATACCACCATGCCCTGCTAGTTTTTCTATTTTTATTAGAGACGGGTCTCACTCTTGCTCGGGCTGGTCTTGAACTCTTGAACTTAAGCCATCTTCCCACCTTGGCCTCCCAGAGTATTAGGAGTATAGGAATGAGTCACTGTGCCTGGCCAACTGTAAATCTAAAAGTATTCTAAAATTAATGCTTTATTAAAACAAAAGATTCTAGATAACTATTTCTTCAACTGGACATTTACAAAAATGGTTGGTATGCACTTAGGGGATATGTGTTACAGGGAATATATTTATTAAAACTTTTGAATTTTATTTCCTATTGAGATAAGCTTTTGCCTTGAGAAGCACAATAAAACTGAGAACACTGAGGACTGGGCATATGTAAATTGCCCCATCATTGTCACTCATCAGGGCTTTATTCAAGGCTATTAAATTACTTTTTTTCTTGTTTTTTTTTTTCATTGCACTTAGAAGAACTACTGTAATTTAAAGACATGTACAATGGGACACTATTGTGTTTGGAAAAGTAGATTAGGAACAGACAAAATAATTTCTAAGCTTCTAATTATTTATTGAAATTATGTATACATAGGTTAGCATAAAATTCTTAATGTGCTGGTTTTGGAGAAAATTTAATTTGTCTATGTGTATAAGGTATAAGACTTGAATTAAAGACTCACAACATCCATTGGTGAGAAGATTGCTAGGGCAGTTTGGGCATGAGATTATGAGGTTGGTGGCCATAAGAATAGATAAGGTAATAGTGATTTGAAAAAGTTATGAAATCAATAGAGATGATGAAGGAGGGGAAGAGAAAAGAGATTAAAAGAAAATTTGAATCTTGTCACTCCATAGGCTTGATGACATAAAAAAATCAATACAAAATTATAAAATTAGAAGTAATTGGATTAATCACATTGGATATCTTCAATACTATTAAAAGTTCATAACCTTTGGTCTTTGTAACATTTAAATATAAAGTTCCAGTTTGACAATTCCTTTGGTGAGGACAATATTTCTTTCTACCTGCCTTAGAGGGATGTGAGAATTAGTGTGGTAAAATTTGTAAAGATATTTTGAGCTCTTCATGTGAAAATCACTATATATTAATAATGTTGCTAGACAAGAGATTCACTAGAGCGTGAATTACAGTTTTGCCACAGGAAAAACAGGAGATTTGCAATAAGAGCAGGAATATAAGAATATGTTTTAAACGATTTACTTCTTCTATATTATTACCAGATGATATGATATATATTAACTTGAAGGTCTCTAATTCATAACTATGCCTGAAAAATTAGTATATTTCTCTGTTGAGGCTTTATCTTTTTGTCTCCTAAGGATGTATTTATGGGTCCTCTTCTTTTTAAATCTTTCCCACAATAGCACACACTATCAATTGCCTCCTTTAAACTCTCTCCTTTGAACATCCTAGTAATTATTGTCTCTCTTGCAAAGAATTGTAATGCTTTCATCTCTCAGAAAACTACCAACCCAGATATTCCTTAATTATGATCATTAAACTCATGGGGTCAAGATTGGATCTCAAAGGAGTGAGATGAGGCAATTGAGGATGAGATAGACAGGCTCAAGGATTAACCTGTGACTTTCTCTGTGTTCTTTTCTACTTACCTCTGTAATATTTTTAACTTCCTTTTAGCTAATTCTTTGCATGCTCTTTTGATGAAAAAATGACATCATGAAAATGGCATTTTGAAATCAAATATTTAAGATTTATTCTATACTATTATTAGTTGTATGAGCTTAGGCAAATAATTTACTACATCCAGCCACACAGATTGGTGAGAAGTTTCTTACATTCATTATGCAGATCTCTGTTATTATATATTTGTGACATTTATCTCCTATGTCACTAATGGTATTGCAACACAAAGCTTTCATAAAAAATATATAATGCCTTATATATTATCAGTAATCAGTGCACATTTGATGAAAATAAACTCTAGTTCTCATATCCACAGAAATGGAAAGAAAAATAATCTCATAGATGGTTTACCAATAGTAGGAAATATGAAAAACTACATTTAGAAAATGCAATTCAAACTATTTAAGAGTGCGAACTATACTCTATCAGTTACAGCCTACAGCAGGATATGAAGCTCATTATAAATGATAATTTTCTGCATCTAAAATATAATACTAGACACCACAGGAAGAGTATTTTCAAATCCTAAAAGCTCCAAGGCTCAGCACAAGATGTACACCTCTAGGTGTATCAATATCTTCTTTCTCTGAATGCCACTTTTGATAGTGCTATACTATTACAGTAATACATTTCTAGCTCCAGGAAAAACAAATTTTTGTGTATATTACTTTAGAATGAGGAGCAGGAAAAATCCTTTGGAGGAAGTTTCAGAGGGAGTTATATTAATGCCACAGGCAGTGAGAATCAGGACAGTATACTCAAAATCAGATGGGGTACCATGCCCTAAATCGTATAAAGCAATTACAAATATTATAAGCACATCATATATATATACACACACACACACATACATAGCTGAAAAAACTA
This sequence comes from Cheirogaleus medius, assembly GCA_008086735.1. Lineage (NCBI taxonomy): Eukaryota > Metazoa > Chordata > Mammalia > Primates > Cheirogaleidae > Cheirogaleus > Cheirogaleus medius. Next base: position 17,620,570 of record VBSM01003157.1, on the reverse strand, counting down.
ATAAAAAGTGTATTTTGATTTCCTATAGGCTAAAATCTATGGCTCAATTATCTCTTCTTCCCAAAATACCTACTATAATTTTATTCACATACTATTGACTATTATAGTTAATTACTTTTTAAATATTGACTACTTAAATTATAATATGTAAACTAAATTGTGGATTAAAATATCTAAGTAACAAGCAGATTCATGTGGAAATATATCTAAAATGAAGAGAAAGGCTAAATATGAATATTTATGATAATTATAGAGAAGAGAATTTGAAATATTTTCTAGTACTGAATATTTCTGAGATAAGGGGAATTGGACAATGACTATTTGGTTCTACTGAGGAATTGTTATTTAGTTAGATGTGATGAGAATATTTGCAGTTATGCTAATTAAAGGAGGTATTTATTTAGAAATACATACTAACATTTCATAAATGATAGGATAAACTGCTTCAGAATAACATAGGAAAAGGCTATGTGAGGATATAGATGAGACAGGAAGGCTTTAAATGATGCAGGTAGGGATTTGTTAAATTAGTCTAACTACTCGTTTGTATGTTTGAAATTTTCCACAATGTAAAATATTTTAAAATATAGAAATATGTAAAGAAAACAGAGAAATATGATGCTACTTTATGCGCAAAACTTAAAAGTACTACATAATTATTTTATAACCATTTTTCCCAATTTTTGCAAAAATCTATAATATTTTTATTAATTCACTTGAGTTTTGTAGGTACATGCTTAAATCATCTACTCATGGCAATTTGGCTCCTAATTTCCAAAATGAAGTCATTAAGGCCAGTTGTGCCCCAAAGTATAGTCAAATATATACATGTATGTGTAAATATATAGTTTTTTATAGTGAGACAATAGCCAAATCTCTGTCCCAGCTATAACTCACAGTGAACAAGTTGCTTGAGCAAATTAATACAAAAGGAGATGACCTGAAACAAATCTCTAAAGACCTACATTTGTTCAGATGATTTTCTGAGTTAATAGTACAAAGTCAAGTGACCGCTAGCAATATCCCAGCCATGCAAGGAGATGCTGACTGGAAGTAGAAACATCCATCTTGACAAGAAAAATCAAATATCAAAATTAATGCTAACAAAAGAAAGGAAAAAGGACAATGAGTTTGTGTAGAACACTGTGGACCCGTGTCTAAATGAAGAAGAAATATATGAGTAATGTTTGCTTTCATGGAACAGTTACAGAGAAATGTTTTAGTCTTCAGATTCTATTTAGAAAAAAAGCCTTGCTCTTTTAGAAAATTGATTCCATGAAATACCTGAGAAAGTATGGACTAGAGAGTAAAACATTTTTTTAACAGTGATAGAATACAATGGGAACTTTTTCTAAAATTGACTATTTCAAACTACAATAATTACAAAATGTTTTTAAACAAATGTTATGTATATGTTATTTAAACAAAAAATTAGCCACCCTTCATTTTGTTTTACAATTGAGTTCTGATTATTTAATGGAAAATCAAAAGTAATACTTACTGGGTTATGGCATATATCATATATATTTTTTGACTAGGGATTTAAATTTCTGATTTTATTTTACATAGGGTAATATAATTTTAATCAACTATAAGATTTGACTTTCTAGATGCTGAGTAGCAAACTATACTTTATGTTTACAAATACAAATATATACATATGTATCCATGGACACATATATACATATATGTGTATACATATATACATATACTGCAGACATAAACATCCAAACATATATTTTTGGCTTAATTATATAGGGGAAGAAACAATTGAAGACAAGTTTTTCTGCTGAATTTAGCATTAAGAAGGAAATGCACATTTTTATTATATATCCAATGCTATAATTGTGTTAAAAGGATAAAGATGACATCAATTATTGAAATATTTCTATTCAGTGTCTCCAGATTTTATGTCTCTAACTTCATCACAATGATGTATTTACAAATGTCCTCTAATGTAGACACCAGAAGAGATCATGAAACAGGTTAGAGTGAAATATTGAAATGGACAATTATGATATAATTGTTGCCATGAGAATTGTTCTCCTTTTATTTTGTTTAGCAAGGGATGCAGTATAAATCTTGTCCTGAACATATCAAAACCACTGAAACTTTATAATAAATTTATTATCTTGTAGGAATTTTAACATAATCTGAAACATTGCTATAACAGCTCTGTATAAAACCATCTGGAAGAAAGTATCACTAGATGATTCTGAAAACATTTGGAAGAAAATGCTAATGATACTCAAATTGTTAATCAAACTAGAAACATGCATTAAAACAAAATTCTTTAGTGGCTTTAACAAATTATTATGCTTTCTGACATTAAAATATATTTTCATATGCACAACAGGACAATAAAACCAATTTTAAGTGTGTGCTTAAAGAGATAAAGTCTTAAATATAAGATAAATTAGGAAATGAAAAGAAAGAAAATGAAATCATCAGAATGCAAATGATACAGCTGAATATTTAAAAGTAATAGTGGGTAATGATAATAAATTTGTTTTGTCTGTTTTAATTGTTAGCCTCATGTCCTAGGAGAGATTTTTAAATTAAGTTTAATTTGACAATGTGTATTTAATAAAATGGCCCAAACTATCACAATATATGAGAGGTCAATGTAATATTTTAGCAGTTAATCTGATTTTAGTAGATTTTATTATAGTTTACCTATAAAGATTTTCTTCAAATCTATTTCTACAGAATTTCTAAGTCATATAACTCCTAAATTTTTTTTTTTTTTTTTTTAGAGATGGGGTCTCGCTCTTGGTCAGGCTGGTTTCGAACTCCTGACCTTGAGCTATCCACCCGCCTCGGCCTCCCAGAGTGCTAGGATTACAGGCGTGAGCCACCGCGCCCAGCCTAACTCCTAAATTTTTAAGAATAAATACACAGTAACCACACTAACTGGTTCTAAAAATATCAACTTGTGAAAGTGAAAGAAATATTAAATTAAAACATGGCAACTTGTAGATTTTTCTCTCCCTTGTGGTTTTGAATATTTCTTTTATGGTTCCAAGTAAAAGGTTATTATTGTAAAGGGAATGATAAAAGTAACAAGGCTGTCCTACACATAAAATAATCTGGGAATACATTTTCCCAAGAAACTATTTGACTTTTTTAATATCGTTTCATGCTTTAATAAAAAGAATATTAAAGATATATATCACAATGCATTTCCTTATGCTGTCTACAGGCAATATAGGTACACCATCACTTAGATGGACTTCCATCAATATTTAACTTCTAAATTCAAATACTGTACCTCTTTTCTTCTAATCATATTTTAACACTTTTATTTCTTAAGTATTTATTTAGTTATATCTTCTAATCACTTTGTAACTTGTGAGGTGGTATTTTTGTTTTAATGTAAAATAATTTTTAAAAATTATACACTTAAATCCTGATATTTACTCTTTATTAAAATATAATTGATGCAATTAATTGAATGCCATATTATCAAATTGCACATTGGGATTAAGTATAGAATTCCTCAACTTCAGTATTTCAAAAGAATATGAAACCCTGTGAGCCTAACAAATTGTTTTGATGCTTTTCCCTAAACTTAATGCTGGATCTGCTGCATTTCTTTTACTTTTTTCACTATCACTTTTAAGTATTTGTCATATTCATAATGATGGCTAAATAGGACACAATTTATTATCCAATAAAAATTAAAGGTATTTTTTCAATATTCTATGAATGGTTGTTCTGAAATTAAATTTTTATTTAATAGTAAAAAGGTAATGATTTCACATTTATAATGAAGGCTTAGGAAAGAATGAACATAAGAAAAAAGGAAAGAGTGATATATTAAAAACAAATATTTAAAAATAAAATTTAAAAATAGGAACAAGCAAATATTGGGAGTAAAGATCAGTAATCCTTTAAGCCAAAGGACAGTGGTTAGCTTAGTTGGAAGAAGTGTGTTTATTTAACTTGCAAAGGAAGTGATTAAAGCAGAAAAGCTTTGTGGAGTAGAGTAAGAATTTTAGATTTTATGTTAGGTAATATAGACATCTACTTCAAAGTCCTTAGTGATATGATGAAAATGGTGCTTAAGGGAGCAATGATTATAACTTCACAAAAATTAATGGCAGAAGTTATGAGAATGGATTGTGGATGAAGGTTTCTGAGACAATCTGCTAATAATTACATGTAAACTACAAAGGCACTTGGGTTAAAGGTGGTGCATAAATGAAGCTTTTATAAAGTTGGCATAATATAGTAGCGATGAGCAGGAATAAGCCACGTGAGGAAGATATTTTTCTATACGTAGAATAGAATACATAGAATAAAGCTGTTAGGCAAGAGCTACAGTAAAGCATTAGCTTCTGGAGAACCCACGTTCTTTAGCCAGGAATGGGAACTCTTCTTAGTATATAATATAGGTTAAAAAAAATGCATCCTTTCTAAATCTGGATGCATTTTGACATATGTTTCAGAATAGTCTGGATTCCCCCAAACAAGGCATCAGAGAACAAATTAATGCTGAAAATAAATTCCTAATTACATTAAGTGTATTAAATGATTCTCTTCACTAAACCCTAAAATTAGTATATTTACTAAGATTCTTTTTGGTAATATTTTTATATTACAAGAAAATATTTACTATATTAACAAATTAATTCACTATATATTTGGCCATGTACTTATAATAAATTATTTCAATTATTTATTTGGCTTGTAAAAGTAAAAATCTAACAATTTAAATTTATACAGCAGGCAAATATTGGTAAAAGAATGGGAGTGCTTCCCAGAATCTATTTATTTTAACAGCATTAACAGTAACATACTGATAAGCTTATAACTCATGGCAGAAACTATCATTTTAGTGAGGTAGGTCTCATTAGCCCAATTTTTTAGATAACAAAACTAGAACCAGAAGATTTTAAATAAGTTTTCAAAATTCATATAACTACTGAGTTGCAGGCATAATTTTTACTATAATTTTATAAATAGAAAGTCCATGCTTTTTATACAATATAAATGTGAAATATTTATATGTTTTATATTTAAATATTATTAAATGTTATAGTAAATATTATTTGCATTGAAATATAAATTAAACATTAAATATTTATACTTTATTATATATTGATATGTAATTTATATGTGTGCATATTTTTAATTTCCTTATATGACAGGAAGTAAAATTTAGAAGTAGGATTCACCTGTTTGATAGTTGAAGCTATAAGAATGAATAAGTTTACTGAGAGAGAAGTAATACCTAAGCCCAAATTTCAGTATATCACATGCACCCATTAGAAAGATAAAATGGAGCCAGCAATGAATCAGGTTTATACAAATGAACACATGAAAGTATGAAGCCAATGAGGACCAGAGAAGGACTTTTCTAGAGGAGAAAGTGGTAATGGTGATGAGTATAAAATGCTTCAGGGAGGCTAGAAAATTTCAGACTGATAGAATCCCCATTTTTATTTTTTATTTTTGTTTCAAAATTACAACTCCATCTAGTAGAGGTGACTTATAAACTGTCAGAGCATTCACATCTACTCCTATGTATTAATTCTATGCAATCGATTCGATGTTGACATAAAAAAGTTGAGAGTATACCACACCAAAATTGATAAGAACATGTTGTTATTCTAATCAACAGCTACATAATAATCTTTGACTACAATTAGTCCATTTTATAGACTTGGTCACAGATTACTTCAAAGCTAAGTATAAATTAATATAACAAATATTATTGATTGTCTACTGTGTTTCAGATACTAAAAGGATATACTGGTAAATGAGACAAAAAGATTCCTAATCTCACAGAGCTAAAATTTTAGTAATGGAAAATACAATAGAAAAATAAATATATAAACAAGACAAATAGGACCTTGTAATTTAAAAGTGATATTTCAAAAAAATAAACAAAAAGATAATTAGACACAGAGTAATTAATGAATTTATATGTTGGGTAAGTTTTGTCGAAAGCAAAGTTATGTGTTAGGTAGATTTCTTCCAAAGTTAAGACATGAAGGAGAGGACGAGTGTGTCCAGATTCCCCCAAAATCAGATGCCCAATGGCATTAAGGGTTCACGGATTTTACTAGAGGAAATGCTTGTGGGAGAAAACAGGGCAAGTCCTGGTAAACTTGGAAGGGCCGTCAAAATAAGGTCAGAAACATGACCCCAAGTCAAGAAAGATTGAAAGTGAAAATGTTCTGATCCTCTTGCAGCCTAAGAAAAGTTGAGCAAGCCAATGCAGAGTTCTGGAACCAAAATCAGCCATCAGATGATCACCATACCTCCGAGGAAGCAGCCTACCTTATTATTAATATCTTGGCTGTGTCCACCTGTTGGCTAGGAGCAAGCTGTGGGAAGCATGGACTTCAGTGCAAATGCAGAAATAAATTTCAGAGAAAATCAGCTGAGGCCTATGTCAATTACATTCCCTGTGTTTGGATAACTGAGAGATGAAATCTTATGGCTGTCCCAATAATCTAGTCACAAGATGGAATGCCCTGAATAGAGAAGATACATGGCATTTGTTCTGGTATGAATGTTTCTATCCTCTCCTTCCCTCGAATTCATATTTTCAAATCCTAATTCCCAAGGTGATGGTATTATGAAGTGGAGCCTTTGGGAGATGGTTAGGTCATGAGGGTAGAGCCCTCATGAATGAGAATAATAACTCTATGAAAGAGGCCAGAGAGAATGCTTTTGCCCCTTCCACTATTTGAGGACATAGTAAGATGATGGCATCTATGAACCAGAAAGAGTCGGCCCTCACCAAATGCTAAATCTGCTGCTGGTAACTTCATCTTGGATTTCCCAGACTCCATCACTGGGAGAAATAAATTTGCATTGTATAAGCTCTCCACTTTATGTTATGCTGTCATAGCAGCCCACGTTGAATATGACAGCATTGAAGCGGGAAAGGGTATGACATATTAGGAATATACAGAAGGCTGGCATGCTAGAAGTTAACATAGTAGAAAATTTAGATAGCTTTGGGTTTGGTAATGACTATTTAGATATCACACCAAAGACATATCCATGAATGAAATAATTTATAAGCTGGACTTTATTAAAACTAAACATTTCTGCTCTGCAAAAGACACTGTCAAGAGAATGAAAAGAGAAATCACAGATTGGAAAAAATATATGTGCAGAAAATATATCTAATAAAGTACTGTTATCCAAAACATGAAAGGAACTCTTAAAAACTCAACAATAGGAAAATAAACAACATGATTAAAAAATGGGCCAAAGATCTTAACAGATACCTTATCAAAAAGATATGTAGATGATAAATAAGTATATAAGAAGTTGCTATACATCATGTGTCATAAGGGACTTGTAAATGAAAACAACGAGATACCCCCACACATTTAGTAAGATAGCTAAAATCCAGAATACTGACAACATCAAATGCTTGCATATGGATATTTATAGCAGCTTTATTCATAATCACCAAAACATGGAAGCAACCAAAACGTTCTTCAGTAGGTGAATGGATAAACTATGGTACATCCGGGCAATGGAATATTATACAGAAACATCAATATTATTTAGAAATAAGTTATCAAGCCATGAGAAGACATTGAAGAAACTTAAATGCATATCATTAAGTGATAAAGCCACTGTGAAAGTGTTACATAGTGTATTATTCCAACAATATGATATTCTAGAAAAGGCAAAACTATGAAGGCAATAAAATGATGAGGGATTTCGGGGTTTTAGGGTTTAGCGGGAGGGTGGGATGAATAGGTAGAGAACAGAAAATTTTTAGGAAATTACTCTGTATGAAACTGTAATGTTGGATACGTGTCATTATACATTGTTTAAGCCCATAGATTGTATAACACCAAGATTGTGCCTTAATATAAACTGAAGAGTTTGGGTGACAATACTATTTTGATGTAGGTCCATCAAGTTTAACAAATGTACCACTCTGGTGGGGATGTTGATAGTGAGGGTATCTATGCATGCATGTATGGGAGCAGGGGATATATAGGTATAGAAAAATGTCTCTTTCTTCCTCTCAGTTTTGCTGTGAATTTAAAACTGAAAAAATTTTTAAAGTCTTTAAAAGAAAGAAAAAAGGAGAAGAAGGCTGGCAGGACCAATTAGTAGTGAGGAGGAGGAAGATTGTGATGAAATGTGACATGATCAGAAAGGTAGGCTAGGCTCAGATCACAAGGACCTTCTAGATTACGAAAAAAGGCTTTCATTTTTCAAGAGACGATTGAAGGGTTTTAAACAAAAGAGCGCCATTATTCTATCTATATTAGAAAATAATTCTAACTTGTGTAGAAAAATATGAGAATGTGAATTAACTCAAAATAAGGAGACCTAGAAAGATACTGCTTTGAAAGAAAGGCAGGATTGGACTACAATAATGGCAGGGGAGCAATACTATGTTGGTTTTGGTTACTATAGCCTTGTAGTGTAAAGTCTGGTAATAGGATGCCTCCAGATTTATTCTTTGTGCTTAAGATTACTTTGGCTATTCAGGCTCTTTCCTGGTTCCACACAAAGTGTAGAATTATTCTTTCTAGATCTGTGAAATATGACTTTGGTATTTTTGGGGGATTGCATTGAATCTGTAAATCACTTTGGGAAGTATGGACATTTTAACAATGTTAATTCTGCCTATCAATGAGCATGATATGTTTTTCCATTAGACATAGACCAACGGAACAAAACAGAGAAGCCAGATATAAAACCAACTACCTACAACCAACTGATCTTTGACAAAGCGGACAACAATGTACACTGGGGAAAAGAAGCCTTATTCAATAAATGTTGCTGGGAAAATTGGGTAGCCACATGCAGAAGAATGAAATAGGACCTATTTTTCTCACTATTCACAGAAATTAATTCCAGATGGATAAAAGATTTATATCTAAAGCATGAAACCATAAGAATTCTTGAGGGGAATATAGGAAAAACTCTTCTAAATATCATGCTAGGCAAAGAATTTATGACTAAGACCCCAGTGACAATCATGGCAACAAAAAAAAAGTAAATAAATGGGACTTGATTAAACTAAAAAGCTTCTGCACAGCTAAGGAAACAATGAACAAAGCAAATAACCTACAGAATGGGAAAAAATATTCTCAAGCTACATATATGATAAAGGGCTAATAACCAGAATTTACAAAGTCTTCAAGCAAATTAGCAAGAAAAAAACAACCCTATTAAAAAAGTGGGCAAAAGACATGAAGAGAAGTTTCTCAGAAGAAGAAAGATATGGTCAATAAACACATGAAAAAATGCTCAACATCACTAATCATCAGGGAAATTCAAATTAAAACAACAATGAGATATCACCTTACCCCTCTTATAATGGCTTTTATTAAAAAGTCCAAGAACAGTAGATGCTAGCGTGGATGCAGAGAGAAAGGAACAGTTACACACTGCAAAGTAGTACAGCGTCTGTGGAAGACAGTATGAAGATTCTTCAAAGAACTAAAAGTACACCTACCATTTGATCTAGCAATCCCACTATTGGGTATTTTCCCAAAGGAAAAGAACGCTTTTCATCAAAAAGTCACCTGCACTCAAATGTTTATTGCCGCACATCATGATTGGATTAATAAAATGTGGTATATGTATACCATGGAGCACTACTCTGCCATAAAAAATGATGAACTAATACATTGTGTATTAATGGAAATGGAGACCATCCTCCTAAGTGAAGTATCTCAAAATTGGGAGAAAAAAGAAAAACCACTACACGTACTCATTATTAACTTGGAACTAACCGATGAACATTCATGTGCACAGAGGCAAATAAAACCCAATGGACATCAACCAGGGTGACGTTGGGGAGAAGCAAGCAAAAAAACCCTACCTAATGGGTACTATGACTACTAATTGTGTGATGGCCACACCTATATCAGGGACTCAAGCATTACAAAAGCAATTCACGTAACCTAAAACAATTGTACCCCCTTAATATTTTGAAATTAAAAAAATATTGCCATGGGAGATAAAGAAAGTTGTTTTGATGGAAATACGGTTTTATCTTAAGAAAGAGACTGTAAAAGTTACTATTTGGTTAGGAATGGAGTTTCGAGGAAAGAGAGAAATCAAGAATGATTATTGGTTTTTGATCTTGGGCTCTATACTTTGATATGAGCAAGAATGGTGTAGTGTTTTTTGATTGTTTCTGTGGTTTTTAATCTTTATATTTTTCTGATTATTATTCTTTATTTATTAGATAAATTTGGAAAATAAAAATGTAAGGAAATGTGAGAATTGTTCATGTTCTACAAAAAGTGGCAAGCCTTTTGTGCTCACTTCAACAGCACACATAATAAAGTGGCAGCCTTTCTTTTTATTTTTATATTTTCATTTCCATATATTTGAAAATATGTGATTAAGATTTATATTACTTTTATCTTTTTCTATATAATATTAGGACATTTTTTCTAGTTATTCAAAATATTTTGTAAGCATTTGATTGATGTGTAATATTTAAACATATATGCAAAAAATTGGCATAACCTTTCCCTCACATGTAGACATTTAGGTTGTTTTCAGCTTTTTCTTTATTAATATTATATTAATAACTTTAAGACCATTTGAATTTTAAATTATTGTTTAAATAAAGATGGAGTTTAAATAATGAATATGTCTAAAGTTTTACATACATTTCACATTTCTGTCAGTAGTGAATGAAACGCTCATGTTAGAAAACACTTACCAGGTTTGTATACTGCAGTTTTGTAAGCCTTTATGATCACAATATGCATTCTATATGCATTCTATATTGCATATAGAATGAATATGAATAAACTGCCTTACAATATATCATTAAGTCTATGTTTGCATCACTTTTATTAGTAAATTTATATTTTATTTTCCTTATTAATTTTACATGAGCATGTTGCCAACAATGCTTGAATGAACAATATCTAAGACAGAAAATACATTTTTAAGTTAAATTTGTTCATGCTGATATACATTACTCCTTATATTGACCTTTTATCTCTTGAAAAAACATCTTAAAAGATACTACCTCTATAATCTCTTTGATATCACGTCCCTTTGTAATTCTAATGATCCCACAGTTTAGAGCAGTTTGACTTCCTTGATGGCATAATCTGTGGCTATACATAGCCTTTGTATTTCCCAAAAGCCTACTAAACTTTGACACAATAAAGAACTAATAAAGACACAATCACATGTCAATGGCAATCTGTCTGCTAATCTATGCAGAGTTATTAAACAATGTCTTCCACTCTCAAAGGGTTTAGCAAATTTGAGCATAACCCTGTCAATCTGTGTTTGATCTGCCTTTCAAATCCAGAACAATCTGAGTTTGCTTGACAAACAACTGTCACTAAAATTTTCACACTAATTATGCCATCTTCCTTTGAACGATTTATTTAAATAAAAGAACGAACTATTATAATGGAAGCATAAGAAATTTCCCATCTTATGCAGATTTCATCTATAAGAATGTTAAAGGAATTTGTTCACAGTATTGCACCTGAAATTGTTTCAACATTGACCATCAATTTGTACTTATTCATGGTGTATTTCACTAGATTCTTATGAAGAATTCAATAAGGGAACTATATTATTAATATTTGCATTTTACAAATGAGGATGCTAAAGATCAAAAACATATCATCGCACAAAAAATAAGGAAGAAAAAATATTTGAATCTAGATCTGGAACCAATTTTTCTAAAATAAATTACATTTAATCAAGGAATTTCTAAAAATGAATTTCTTACCAATAAAAAATTATATGTGCTGATATGAAAACATACAGTAAGAGACATGGCCTGATACATGTCTATTATCATTTATTAAGCAAGACAGTACTATTAGTCTATCTATATTATAGGATGAAAGCCTTAAAGTCTTAATATCTAATGACAAAAATGCTTCAGATAAACATAAAGAACACATAAAGGCTACAATAATTTTATGCAATTTTTTAAAAATAAAAAGCAATAGACATCTATGCATGTAACAAAATATCACATGTACTCTATAAATATGTGCAAATATGTGGCAATAAAACAATGGACAATAAAAATACACAAATAAATAATAAATTGCACATAAATAAAATACATATAAATAAGTACTAAATATGTAAAAGTTTATTTTTCTGGCATATGTCTAAATAGCAAATGTATATGATATATGTACATTTCATATATATCTTAAATATCAAATAAGTATATCACACACATATGTAACATATGTAATGTTTGATTTTTTATCTGTGAAAGATAGATTTTTAGATGCATATCCCAAATATAAGTTATTAGAGGTTAAAGTCATGCTCTTTAAAAAATGTTATTATTTATTAAAATATACATGAAATCATTGCTCAGTGGTGTAAACAGAAGAGCAATCCAATCGTTTTCCAAGGGAACAGTAAGATTCTGTGATGTATTGGGAAAATGCCCAAAGAGGTATCAGGAAAATATACCTCACTGAAAAAGGAAGTCATAATATTTAAAGTAATGAAACATGTTTATTAATTAACATCAGATGCTTAAAATGTGAAAATAAAGCAATTTTGGCATGTGTTATTTTGTTTGTATCATAAAATAATGTAGAAAAAATAATAAAGTAAATACCTGTGTAACAACTAGTTAGCTTAAGAAATATTACATGACAAATACCTTTACAAAAATCTTCTTTGTGTCTTCTATTTTCATTTTCTTAGTTTCCATTGATAAAGGTATTTTGTTTTATTTTTAATCTAATTCAATTTATCAACATTTAAAAATATATTTCTTTAATATATTTAAAGAAACTGTTATCTACCTTAATATAGTCTTTAATATTATATTTTGATATAATCTTTATTCTTTTCTAAATTTCTAAAAATCTGTGTTTAATTTTCTGTGATTCATTAGAAATTTATTTTATACTATAAATAATATAAAATTTTGGATAAGTAAAAACATTTCCCAGTAATGTTAATTAATCCAGCCTATTTTTCCAACTGAATTATGATGTATTCTGTGTCCATATATATACCTCTGTTTTTTCACTCTCATGTTTTATTGAATTAGTATCTCTATGCAAATATTATGCTGTCTTCATTAATATTGCATTAAAATGACATTAACATTTTATTTTTTACTAGAGAAAATCCTTTTAGACTGTTATTATTTCTTTAGTGCCTCAACTATTCCTAGTCTTTTGTTCTGTTGTATATATGTTCAAAGAATTAATTCTGCGATTTATAAAACAAAATTTAAAACATAGTGAATATCTTTGGTAATTCCAAAAGGGAAAGTTAACTTAATATTAGAAACTCATTAATATGATTTATCATATTAACATTTTAAAATAAAAACGAAATAGTTCAAAGGAGAATTTAACACATGGACACATGGAAAATCAGAAATGCACTAAAGGATTCAGTAATTGATGTAAAATTGGTCAATATTTACAGGGAAGCAATACATTCACACTCAAATCTGTTCACATTTCTGTGAAACAATTCTAAATTCTCACCAATTTACGGAGTTACAAAAAGGTGAAAAGCAATAAGAGAAGTCAGTAATCTGGGAAAGTTTGTTAGACAGGACATTCAGTAATCATTATGCCCATTTCAATGTCATTTAAATTTTAATAATTATTAATGAACTTATTAACATCTTAAATAATGTCTTTGATGTATTCATTTTATAATTCTATGGGAGTCACAAATTTTCTTTCTTAAAAAATTATTTTTAATTTTTAACAGTATAATAAGATAGAGAATTTGTAAAGAAGATCAAAGAGGAAGGAGAAAAGTGAAAGAATAGGAAAGTATACCATATTTCTCTGATTGGAGTTCTCACACACAGTTTATAGCAATTAGAGAAGAAAAATATTCAAAGAAAAAATTGCTGTCACCCAAACAATCTTTACCAAGGCTATAAAATAATACTGATTTGTTGATTTAAAAATAAAATAATAGATTTAGAGCTCACAGTGGGGCTTCTGGATCCTGCTTACATGAGTATGTGTACTTTCTAAAAGTTACGTTGAGCTGAAGACTTAATATTTGTCTTTTTTCCCCTGTATATATCATAATTAATTAAAAATTGGTTGTAAAATCCTCTGTTTTCATAAAAAAGGTAGAAATATTTCCTAACTTTAGGCTTTATTACATAAAATATGTATTATAATAGTTCAAAGCAAGTTTTTAAAGAATAGCATAAAATGTACAATATTAAAACCAGCAGGGAGGAAATTATATGAGAATAAACCACAATAAATCCAAATAAAGATATAACAAGAAGGAAAAAAGAAACAAATTATGAGACACAATATAACCTGGTAGAAATTAATCCAAACATAATATAATAAATACAAACAGATCAAGTTCACTGCATATACTTTTTAAAAGTATATCAGAAACTTTGCCTCAGAAATTTTGCCTAAGCAAACCAAAGCACCTTCACCTCAGAGCCTTGGTTTTCTTTTTTGCAAAATAGTCTTGTAATAGCAAAATAATAATAATAATACTAGTGAAAATGACCAGCATAATGCCTGACACAGAATAGGTATGAGAAAACTCTTGGTTAAGTAAGATACTGCAGTAATTATGACTAGAATTATAGTAGCTCATACTTATAAATATCCTTTCAGTATTCTGTGCACTGTTTAGTGAATTAATTCATTTTATTTCTAAAAACATTTTGTGATAAAGTAATAGCAGCATAATGTCATACTTAAGCACTTAGTACTTGAAATCATACTTTCTGAATTTGAATATTGACTCTACTACTTGATAACTATATAACCTTAGAAAATTACTTAACTTCTCTATGCCTCCATTTCCTCATATGTCAAATGGTGCTGATATAGTTGATAGGGAGATTAATGTGAAGCACTTAGAGCAATACCAGCAAATAATGTGTTACATAAAGTGTTTTTTAAAATATATGTTATTATATCTATTTTATAAATGTGAAAACTAGGGTACACAGAAGCTAGTTTAATCACTCATGATCATTACAACTATTATCACTTGGAATATATTGAAATCTATCATATTTTATGTCTATCTATCTATATGCATGCCAAACAAATTAAGTTTTGAAGGTATTTTTCACAGTTTACAAAATGCACAGAACTATCATGACTAATAACTTCTAAAAACTTGATAGCAGGATTAGCAAATCATGGGAACACTATACAAATGCATTTCTGTTTGTAAGCAAAATAATACCTGTGCTGTTTCACTAAATTGAAAAAAATAACAGCTAGGTAAAATCTTATGTTTTTGAAGACTTTTAAATATTTATAAATTTGATCAAAAGAAACACTTTGAAACTTCTAAAGATTTTCAACAACAACCTGTATCTCTGTACTTGTTCTAACCTCACATTATTTCTTGAATCACTGAAAGGTAATTGAAAATAAAGGATTCTTAGTTAGAGTGGATATAGGATTTAGGAAAAATAAAAACTAGAATTTGAGGATTAAATCTTTATGTAATAAGCACAGTCTAATAAAGAAAGGGTACTTGAGGCATTAGCAAGGTGAAAATTGACTACTATGCGAAGTACCAAGTATTTATAACAGAAAGAGAACACATTCCTTTCTATGGTATGTAGAAGAAATGGAATTAGATCATAAAGCAAGTGGTTTATGAATGGAATGGAGAAGAGGGAAAATAAGGACGTTCACTTTTATTTATTTTTTTTTGACTTGTAAATGAATTAGTTTATATTGTCAATTGCAGAAACGTGTACGAACAAGGAAAAGGCTTCAGAAAGCCACTGGAATTTTCTAAGAATATTAGACTAAAATTTACTTAGCTATGATTTTTATACAGACTGTGTTAGAAAAAATAAATAACATTAATAATAAAATAATATTCTGAATCTTTTCATATGGGAAATCATTTAATATTTCTTTTTAGTTTTACTCAAAGCTCTTGATTTAGCAGAGTAAACAAGGTTTAAGTGCAAACCTAAAGGACAGTTTAATCTTGCAATCATTTCCCCTCATGCTACAGGCTTACATTTTAGCTTTATTCATTACAGCCCTAAAGCTTCTGCTTTCTAAATGTATAGGTTAGAGAAAGTACCTTGCAGCTCACCTGCTCAAGATTAATAATATCACTCCAAGAAGATTAGAGCTATTACTCTTCCTGACCTGATCCAAATGGTACAAATGGGATTTTAAGGATGATGTCTGTTCAGAGATCCAATGGAGTGATGAGGTACAGGGGATAGCTACCCTGAGGAATAAGAAAAGATAGACTGCCAGGGTTGTACCGATGATACACCATTAGCTTTAGCTATTATCCAAAGAAAAGATTATGGCTATAAATAAATGCATCCAGTCCTTTAATACAATGGGCAGGAACCAATGGATGGAAAGGCCAGGAACATAACTATTATTTAAAAAGGAAGCCCTAGGCCAAGTTCCTATCTCAATGGCAGAACTGAAGGTAATACCAGATATGTGCGTGTGTGTGCGTGTGTGTGTTTGTGTGTGTGTTTACACACACAGAGAGAGACCACATTCTGGCCAATATTATTTAATCGAAACCTTAGAAATATCAATTTAGTATTTAAAAAAAGCATTTCTCTGGAATTATCTGTGACTTCTCTGCTTTTAGACTATCATGGTTCTGACTGTGAAGACTAAAGTTTTCCACTTATTAATTAAAACTCCCTTGTGACTAATTCAAAGAAACATTAAAGAATGTAAGAATATGTAAATCTCTTCACTCTGGAGAAGGAGGGCCCCTGAAATTATACACACAAACACACACATGTATATTTTTATTTTTCATGATACCCTACATAGTGTCCTTTATGCATTATGTAGTAATATAATAATGTTGATAATAAGTAACTATATTTATACATGGCACACATTTTCATGCCCTTAGTCTGCATCAATTTATTTGATATCACAATAATGCTATTATTACATGGCTGTAATATTACATTGATATCACAATAATGCTATTAAAAATGGGTGTTACATACCCATTTTTTAAAGATAAGGGAATTGAGTTACAAAAAAGGTAAGCAATTTATTTATTCCTCCTTTCTTAAATGATGTAACTTACACATATCAAAAATCCTTTTATAGTCTCCTTATTTTTGTCCATCATTTCTTCAGAAACATCTTCCTGATCTGTAAGAAAAGTATATTTTCTCTCATAGGAAGCACCATATCCTTTGCAAAAAAGTATAGTAGTTACCTTCTTTAAACTAGATTTTATAAAACACTTAAGAATATACCATGAAAAAGAATCTCTGGATACATTATAGATCTTAATTATATTGATGAATTATTAGTTAATTTATTTTTATCTTTCCCTCTAAAATATAAATTCACAATACTATATTTCCAGCACCTAGAACAGTGCCTAAAAGTTATATGCAATTAATATATATATATTTACTAAAGGAATTAATAAATGGAATAGTTGAATATAAAATTTCTAATTTGGCAAATACCAAGGAAGAATTGGTTATGGAGACAACAAGGGAGATAATCATCTTACTTAATATCATAATTCAATAATAATTTCTGCTTTTTAGATTTATTGAATGGTTGAGTGATGATACTTTAACAAAAAATAATATGACACCAAAAGGAATAATCACTATTGAGAAAAGAGAGAGCTGATGTGAACACTTTTTGATATATTGACTTTAAGATATCTATGAGATATTTTGTAGAGTGATTTTCAATAGGTCTTTAAAATGAACAATTGGGGCTCAAGGGATGATTTGGATTTGGAGAGGAAGATTTGTGGGGAAGGCATGTGGAGGAGGATGGGGAGTGCATGTATACACTGACAGGGGTCAGAGCTGAAATAGATGAAAACAGTTGATAGAATCCTGCAGACTCCCATTACATCAGGGCTGAGCAAAGAAGGAGGAGACAGAAGTGGAATGCTAGGATGTTGTGCTTTTAAAACATGATCCAGATTTCTTCGCTTTCGTTGTACCCATTTTTTCAATCTTTATGTCACCTACTACAATACCACAAATGTTATAGCTGTCTATTTTTTAATTTCTACATATATTGACACAAAGAAAAGGAATGTAGGTGGATTGTGAAGGGGAATATGAATAGTTTTACTGGCTAATTAATAGCTCTGCATTTTTCAATTTGTCCTGTGATTTCAAAGTTTTTATTATGTCAGGTTTGATAAATATTTAAATCTTCTCTTTAGAATACTTTGGAATACAATGATTATAGAAATATAAAGGGTGGAGGTATGAGGAATTTTTTACTTTAAAATTCTGCAAATAAATGAAAATTATTAGTTAAGGATATTTTAAAGCATTTTCTACTTATGACCTTAATTTCTGTAGAATTAAATAGAAGGCATATTGTGATAAGGTAACACTCAGCAACCCATTGAAGATTCTTTTTTTTTTTTC
>VBSM01003157.1:17542050-17602109 GCA_008086735.1 Cheirogaleus medius | reverse complement strand
CATGTGGAGCCCATTTTTCTGATCTTGTGTCACCTCACTTTGGATAATGGGCTTTTATAGGTTTATCTGATTTCACAAGACCTACCCAGATAATCCAGGAAAATCTCCCTATTTTAAGGTCAACCGATTAGTAACTGTACTGGGTTAGATATTGTCCCTCCAAAATTCATATCTACCCAGAACTACAGGATGTAATCCTATTTGAATATAGGTTCTGTTATGGACTGAATTTTTGTATGTCCCAAAATTCATATGTTAAACCCCTAAAATGCAATGTAATGGTATTTGGGGGTAGGGCTTTTAGGACATAATTAGGTTTAGATGCAATCATGAGGGTGAGGTTCTGATGATGGGTTTAGTATCCTTTTAAGAGGAGGAAGAGACCAGAGCTCCATCTCTTGTCTTGTGAGGATATAGCAAAAAGGAAGCCATCTGAAAGCTAGGAAGTGGGCCCTCACCAGGAACCAAATCTTTAGGCACCTTGATCTTCAACTTCCAGCCTCCAGACTGTGAGAACGAATTATTTGTAGTTTAAGTCACCTGTGTATAGTATTTTGTTATAGCAACCTGAGCAGACTAAAATAGGTCTTTAGAGACATAATCGGTAAAGTTATGATGAAGTCATACTGAATTATGGTGGGCCCTAAATCCAATATAACTGGTGTCTTTATAAGACAAGTAGAAGAAACACAGGCACAGAAAAAAGAAGACATGTGGCAACCAATGCAGAGATTGAAGAGATGTAGTTGCAAGCCAAGGAACACCAAGGATTGCCAGCAACCACCAGAACCTAGGAAAAGGGAAGAAAGGATTCTTCCCTAGAATGTTCAGAGAAACCTTGGTCCTATCATAATCTTGATTTCAGGCAGCTAGACTCCAGGACTATGAAAGAATAAATTTCTATTGTTTTAAGCCACTAAATTTGTGGTAATTTGTTATAGCAACTGAGTTTGTGGCCATTTGCTACAGCAACCTAGGAAACTAACATAATAACCTTAATTACATCAGCAAAGTCCCTTTTGCCCTGTAATGTAACATATTCATGAACATGATACCAGTAACCAAAGTTCATGAAGCCAAAATTCTGCCTCCTACACTCTGTCCCCTGACTTCCATAATCTGCACATCTCTCTCAAATAAAATATATATTCACCTCTTCCCAAGTTCCCAAAACATCACATTACAGCATTTTGGACCTCAAAGTCCAAAGTCTCGTCCTAATTTTGTCAGTTCCAAACACCCAAGTTTTATCTAATTTTCATCAGTTTAAAGGTACCAAAGCTCATCAGTTAAGGAATATAAATGAGATGTAGATGAGGCTCCAGTAACAATTCCTCCACATCTGTAGGCCTAGGAAACTAATACAAATTATCTGCTCACAACACTTCCAACACACGATGAAGAGAACAGGTGTAAGATAAAAATAATAGATGTTCTGTTTTAAAAAGGCGAGAAATGCAAAAGAAAAGGCATCATTGCTCCAAAGCTATTTTGAAATCTAGTCAGGCAAACCCCTTCAAGTTTACAGTCCAGAGAACTGTTCTTCCAGCTTTCATACCACCCACATTGCTCTAATTTCTGCCCTCCGAACTTGCAGTTCCACCCTCTGACTCATGCTTCTTTTTTGATGAAAGTTGTCACCTGTTTGCGTTTTTTTTTTTTTTTTTAGAGACAGGGTCTCGCTCTTGGTCAGGCTGGTTTCGAACTCCTGACCTTGAGCTATCCACCCGCCTCGGCCTCCCAGAGTGCTAGGATTACAGGCGTGAGCCACCGCGCCCGGCCCCACCTGTTTGCGTTTGATCAGACTGTTTCTTGTCAGTAGAAATTTGGTGGTCCAGAAGTCATTATTTCATATTCTTCCTGTCCCTTTCAGTCTAATCTGGCCATGTTTCTGCTGATACAAAATTCTCAGGAAATTGTGGGTTTTGCATGGACTCAACAGGGGATCACTCATTTAGAAAAAGGCTACTCCACAGATCTTTCTGAGATAACCCCCTTTCTACTCTTGGCTTCCACTGAAATGAGTGAAGGTCAATATCCTTAAAAAGCCTAGAGAGTCTCTGATTTGATTGAGAGGCTCTAGGAGTCACACTGTTAATGCTTTAGAAGAGCCTTTTGTGTCTCTGAGTACTCTGACCTATTGATCTTTCTGATGGCTAACGAAATATCTTATAGCTACACACTCAGCTTTTTCTCTGTGTCACACTTTCTGAAGCAATCTCTTAATTTTGGTGGGTTGTTTTTTTTTCTGCCATCTGTATAGATTGAGAATGTCTCAAATCATCAAATTCTTGTATCTTTTTAACAGCTTTCCTTTCTATTCATCTCCCACCTTTCTCATTTTACTATGAGCATCATCTTCAAAATTTTGAAAATCTTTTGAGCTAAATATTTATATTCATTGTTTACAAGTTCTACTTTCCAAATAACTTCAGTGAAGAATTTTTCTAAGCATGCTGAAGCTATACAACAAGGATCTCATGTCCTAAAATTTTCAATAACATATTTCTCACTTCCATCAGAGCCCTTACTAGCAAGAACTTTAGCAGCCCTATTTCTTCTTGCAGCCTGTTCAAGGCAATCTAAGCTTTTACTAGTATGCTTCTCAAAATTCTCTCAGCCTGCCCCCACTGCCTCATTACAAAGCCACTTTCATATTTTTAGGTATTTGTTACAACAGCACCTTATCATCAATGTAGCTGGACTTCTCATATTTAAGCTCTTTTCCTGCAGAATGACCATTTCACTGAGAATTCTTCCAGGGGAGAATTAGCAAAGCATTGGTGGCATCTTTAATCCACTGCTGTGTTTATCAAGGAAAATAATTTTGTGAAGAAAGGTGATTAGGCTGCCTAAGAAAGCAAACTAATTTCAAAATTCATTTTAATAGTTTCATTTAATGTAAAGTTAAGACTGACATTTTAAATTACGTATTTATTAAAGCAGTCTGAATGATATACCTTTACTTGTAATCTGTTAATAAATTGTTACTAATTTCAATAAATATGACTTAAAATATATTTTTTAAAATTGTGACTTAGACTTGTTTGTAAATAATTCAGGTTAGATTTCCCTTAATTAATTTTAAAATCAGTGAATGCCACATATGCTCATGTAAGTGTGCTGTTTCTTGTCTTATGGAAATTTAGCATCAGATCCCCAAAAGTAACTTTTAAAAATCTACTTATTTATTTAAACTTCATATGATACATAATAAAAGGATAAAAAAGAAATAATTTGTTAAAGATCTCATATAGATGCCCAAAGAAAGTAGATTAATGATATCCAAAGGAAACATGGAGAGATATGATATCACTTACTCTCTTCTGTTTTTGATAAGAAGTATAAGATCAGATTTTTGTTCAAATGACATTTCGTTTTCTAGGAAAAATATGAGTTGAGAAAATGATGCCAGAAATCAAGCATTTATGAAAGTAGCCTATTTCAAAAACTCAAAAGATAAATATCCTTGATTTTATCTAGCAGTAATTCTGGACAAATTTATTTTTATTTCTGGAGATTTAATAACTTTGAAGCAATATTTCTCAAAGCAGTGTCACCTAAAAATCAGGCATGTCTTGTATGTGTAGATTTGTGACTTTAAGTTTTAAATCCAGAATATAAATGGATTAATACATTTGAGAGATATTAGATTTAAAGAATATTAGTGGGTTTAAATAAATTTGTTCCTTTTTGTTAAATTACAATGAAGTATAAGATGTCAAAGAATGATTTTTAATAATGATTTTCTTAAATTTAGTCTTTTTAAAAAAATTTAAAATGGAAATAAGAGAACTAGAGAAAAGCAACAATTTGTTAGAGATCTCATGAAGATGTCCAAAGAAAGTAGAATAAATTCTATCCAATTGGAAATGGAGAAATAAGTAACATGTGTATAATACATCCTCAATGCACCATATATATTCTACATAAATGTATCTATTGATTTATATAAAAAATAATTTATATGCTATATATATTTATATATTGTTTATTTTCTATTAAACTATAATACAAATGTATATATAACAAAATCATAATATATTAATTATATGAACATCATGTCATATGTACATAAATGTTTATTAATGTATGGTTTATTTATATTTTTCAAGTATATGAATATAGTATATTATATAAAATATGATACAGTGAATTACACTATTGTATATTTATAAGATCCTCTGCCTTGACATATGAGTTCCTGTGTTAACATAAGTAAACTTTAATCAGACCTTTTAATAATGGCTGAAATGACTTTGGCATATAGATGCAACTTATTTTTTATATAAACACCAATATATTGCAAACCCTGCAAAGCCATTTTAAACTACTTAAAGTTTTATCTTCCTGTATGTCATTACTAAAATCCTGTCTAGAAAGTATGATATTTCCTCATGTGTCAGAAAATGCTGATTGAAATTTAAGGTATAATACATGTTTTTGTTATGTTTGTATTAAAAGCACCAGTAGTACAGAACACATCTTGTCATAAAATATTGTTTAACAATTAAAAAAATAGATAACATACAGTCTATATTCTCAGACAACCAAATCAATACCAAAAATATAAACCAAAACATTCTCAAATATTTGTAAATTAACCCATTTATAAGTGACGCATATGTTAAAGAATAAGAAAGTCTGACAAGAGATTGAAATTATATGTTAAACTAAACCTTTATCACAATTTGTGAGATCTGGCCAAAGCAGTCCTGAGAGAGATAATTTAGTATTAAATGCTTATATTAGAAAATAAGAATGTCTAAAATTCAATACCTAAACCAGGGGTGGGGAGCCTGCAGTGGTAAGGCCACATATAGACTTCTAGGTCCTTAACGTGTAGCCTTTTGATTGAATCCAAATTTTACAGAACAAATCTTTTTATTTTTATTAATATATTATTGTTCATCTTTTATATTTTTATTTTATTTAAAAATGAAAATTAAAAATAGAAATACTATATGATTCAGCAATCCTACTTCTGGGTATTAATCTTTATCCAAAAGGGTTGAAATCAGGATTTCAAAGAGATATTTATTCTTCATTGTCGTGGCCTGATTAGAGGATGGGGGAGGAACACAGAACATAAAGAACGACACAGACACACATAAAGACTTCACATGACTCGAGTGCTCAATGCACTGGTCGCTTTATTTTTATACCCCCCAGACCGAAGGTTAGTTCCTTATACGTGAGCATCTGAGCGTAGCAGCGATAACATCAACCTTGGAATAGTATCACAAGGGAACAATTTCCCATGATCTCAGACCTCAAAACAGTTACTTGAGGCGCCAGTGCCAGACATAACTCAGAGATCAAGGCCGAAATAAGCAACATTAAATGCAGCCATCAGAAGAACTTCTTGTGCTCTCTCCCAGTCAGCGGCAGGCCCCCACGGTTGTGCCTGTCTTAGGTCGTCCCCCCCGTGGGAGATCTTACCCGTCTTTGGCCACCAACCATCTTAGGGGCCAGATCTTGGGAAAGTTCTTCTTATCTTTATGGCCTCCAGACTCCCATCACGGGGGTCCACTCTGTGGGAGCTGGGCAGCATTTGCTTATGTGCAGAAACTCAGGCCTCTTGTCATGTCTCAAGGCAGTAACTGTATCTGAAGAGAATACTGGTTACTGCTGCATCATGCAGCAAACGTACATTACAGGCTATAGTGAATGATTAGTATAAGGCAGGTAATCACCAGAATCAGCCCCCTACACTCCATGTTCAGTGCTGCATTATTCACAATAGCTAAGATGTGGAAACAACTGTAATGTCCATGGATTGAGGAATAAAAAAAATGTGATATATGCATTCAAAGAAAGTCTCAGTTATGCAAGATGATTAAATTCTAGAGGTCTGCTGTACAATATTGTGCCAATACTTGTCAATATGATACACATAAACATCTGTTAAGGGGTTAGACATCATGTTAAATGTTCTTACCACAATAAAAGAAATCAACCATGAACATATGTAATAAAAAGATAATCAGAAGAAAAAAAAGAGAAGTTATAAAGTCTGTTAAGGTGTTAATAATAGAAAACATATTTGAAGAAGGTATTTTCAGAGTAAACTAAAGTGAAAAAGTCAATAGGCATGTTGATAACAAATTTTCTTCTCTACCTATGAATCATTTAGGACTAGAATTCGGATAATGTTTATAGTAAGGTAAAAGAAAACACATGGAAAATGATTGGTGTTAAGATTTTGAAAAGTGATATGAAATTAGAAATTCAAAATAACCAGAAGGTTTGGAGCTTAGAGAATTAGGAGGATGGTAGATATAGCCTTCATTATTTGGAAGTTATTGATATAATCCTATACTAATTGTGATATGTAAACAAAAAGAAATGCAGTTTAGTGTTATATTATTTTAGTCTCAATGATTACTAGTTTCTTAATTCAATATGAAATAAATACTATTTTAATTCTTTCATACCCCAGATAATGAAAATCCAAATAGTTTGGAGAATAAAAAAATCAAATTAATTTTTCATTTATTCATCTTATTTAATTGGTCACAAGATAGATGCATATTTTAAGCCTAGAGAAAAATGTGTAGAGGTCATACTTCAAAAGATCGCTCATAATTTATACAGTGAAAAAATACATATTTTCTCAACATTAAAAATGGAAAAACTATTATAAAATTATATCTATATCAAAAATAGTAATCAATGCACTAAAACAGGTGAAGGCACTTCCACCACATTTTATGAGTGCTTTAGATATTTAGGACTGGCGAAGGGTGCTCAATGTAACACCTAATTCATTTGAGTTCAGGGAGTGAACAGTACAAGAATTTGTGAATTAAGATTCCTTTATGTCCTAGGAAAATATTTTTTAGTAAAGGATATTTTATGGTTTATTTCACTTAGTCATGGAAGTTCTAAATTGTTGATACTTTTGGAAGGTATACACTTGAGAAGTTAAATACGTACACATGCTCAATATTAGCCAAGTGCATGCAAAGAGGCATAGCTTAACTCCATTTACATTTCAATAAATGCCAGAGGCAAATATTTTTGTTAGTCTCCTTTTGGGTGAATCTTTCTACAATTAAAACTCACTTATTTCACTTTTCCCCATTGTTATTAAGCCCTGTGAATATTTCCAAAGGTCTTGTGAGAAACAAAGGTAGATTGGAAAAATATATGTATTATGTGGCTATTCTACAACAGATCAGGAAAGGAGACAAATCTTATTTCTAAGTAGCAAGCAGAGTATTGGGAAAGAAAGCAGAGAGGGAAATTCTTGGGATTAATAGAAGCAAAGGATGACCAAGACATAGAAATGACTTTGGGGGTTTAAATCAGCAAAGAAAGCTCTGTATCTCCCAGATTCTCAGTCCTTTAACTCCTTCATTCTGTCTCAAACAACAGGAACCCTGACAACTTTGAGGTAACCAAGTTCCAAAAATAAGGGCCAGCAAGTATGAAGAAAGACAGAACGGAAATCTGTAACAGTTAACAAATTGCTTAATCTTTCTAAGATCTAGTTTTCTCCTTTATGGAACTGAGATGACAACAGCACCTTTTTCATAGAATCACCATGAGGATCAAGAGAGATAACTGATGTAAAGTGTTGATCACAGATATTGCTATGTACTAAGTGCTTAGTTATTAACATTCTCGTTCTGCTTGGAATTGTGTGGACATCTACCATGTTTTAAAACACAACTGAACTTTTAGTATGTGACTATTCATACGTTGTAGTAGTGTTTGCATTTTCACATTGTAATAGCGTTTTTAGAGTTCTGAGAAGGAAGACGTACTAATTCATGTTGATGTATATATCATAGAATGATTTTCAAAACAATCTCATATTTAATGTATCACAGCATCCTCACAATAGCATGGCACGTTTGCTAGGTCAGGTAAATTTTCATATCCCCATTTGACCGTGTCGTATGGGGGAGGCACCTAACATGCAGCGTATCAAGATTGCACATGATTATTCAGCTCATTATTGGCACAGTAGCCCCTGATAATCTTCCAGTGCTTAACTCATAACCAGGTTGATTAATTGTCACTGCTCTCATAACTGTATAACCCTAACTGTATAACCCATTCAGAGACCAGTGAAAAATAGTATTAATGGTAATAGAATCCCTTCTTAGAGAAATTGTATTTCTCCTGTGTTCAATAGATGCACATACAGACACATCTATTTCAGTAGTTTCAGGTCAGTTGGGCAGCCATTTTGCGTGACTTCATCGAGACAGAGGCTGGCCTATGTGGCACAACCAATGAGGCTGCCCTCATTGGTTAAGGCCATGTAAGGCTGTTCCTGGCTTGTCCCGCCTCATTCACTGACATAAGGAAACCTTACCAGCCAGGCCCATTGAATCATATTTCCAGATATGGTCAGTAAAATGATACAGTGCCACATATTATATTATCTTATAATCTGATCTAGTAGCATGGTGTAGTGTTTTGCGGGAGGGAGAGCAAAGGTACACAGGAGACCAGCTCGTGTGTGTGGCAAAGCAAAGGCTTAGGTCATTGCCCATGTAAGAGTCCTGCCCCTTTCAATGGGCCCTAGAATTAATTTTGATACATTCCTGCTATTATTAATAGTTCCTTATTTAAGAAATATTCAATTGATATATATTTGGTTTATTTTGACTATGTTAATTACATAAAACTTCTATCTTCCTCTATGAAATGCAAATATTAACACCACGAGCCACTTATAAAGAGAAAATGTAGATTTATAATCAAAAGATATAAACTTAATTTCTATTTCTTCCAGTTTTTAGTAAATGAAAGTAGGCAAGTCATTATCCTTCTTAGAGTCTCAGTTTCATCTGTAAAACTGAGATATGTGGGGAAAAACAACATATGTGGTCATATTTTATAAACTGGAAAAATAATTATTTTCATTGAAATATTAAGAAAGAGTGAGTTAAATGACTTAATCTAAAGAAACAGTGTTTATTCTCAGGTCCTGCCCATGAAAATGAGAATTTTTTTCAGTGATTTTATGTATTTTCTGCAATACTAATATGTTAAAGGGTGGTTTGGTTTGCTAAAAATCATTGTAATGTACAACTGGTATTAAATAGGAACAATTGTAGATTTTATCTGTGAGTGAATTATTATTTCTTCTGTTTTCTTTATTACTTTAAAATGACATTTTTATTCTCTTAGCTTTTCAAAGAAGCCATTTTCTTATGCAAAATATCTACTTGGTTTTCTTATTTTTAAGATAACATTTTTTTGTGTCTTAATTCAGGGATGGAGAACCTTTTCATGTTGGAATGACACATTAATTTAGCTATAATTAAATAATGAAGCATTCAAGAAACTTGAATTAGATATACTTAAAATGTACATTATTTTGTAAAATCTAACTACTGTGTACTTAATAATCTCAAAAAATGAAAACTATTTGTTAATTTTAAAGTTAACTAACCTTTAATGTCTTTGTTGTGTATGCTTTTTGTTGAAAAGCATTTGAGTATTTGATTGTAGCATAGAGGTCTGAAGTTTCAGTTGATCTTCTAATTGGGTATCAGTCATTTTTGACCTTAATGGAGTCTTGATTTGGGTTAGGTAGGAGAATGTAGATTCACTACAATAAGTTGTTGAAAAGCAAGAAAGCATTTTTCAAGCATGTTGTCAAAGACATGGGTACTCTACTGCATTTTTCCATATTGCAAATGTATTTTTCTTAGCATCAAACAATGACTTTAAAATGTCATCTACTGGGAGCTCAATCAATTCTATCTGTAGCTCTTTATATGCCTTGATGAGGCATCTAGGTGAGGCTGAAATGCTAATTTGAGTGTGATGTTATGATTCTCAAAGTCAGTGAAGCTTTCATTTCATTCTACAATTAACAAGTCTATAACAGCTGCATATTCTTCAAATTATTTGCATATATCACAGTGCTCATTAGTGATCTTTGCTTGGATTTTTGGCCATGTGTCATAAATAGATTTAGTTTTACCTTGCAAAGAATTATTCAAGTCATTTTGCTTTGACATGGTATCACACAGAAATGCTGCATTACTACAGAAATCTTCTTTCAATAATTCACATTGCTGATATTTTTCTTTATAATATTTATCTGTTCTCACAGAGGTAAAATTTTGGCTCACACCTGTCCCTTCAATAGCCAATGCACTTTAGAATGATATGGCAGATCCACACTGAATACCTCATCATTCAAGAGATGAGTGTTATTAATACAAAACTGACGATGTCATGTTGCATTTGTACAAATATAGATAACAA
This sequence comes from Cheirogaleus medius, assembly GCA_008086735.1. NCBI lineage: Eukaryota > Metazoa > Chordata > Mammalia > Primates > Cheirogaleidae > Cheirogaleus > Cheirogaleus medius. Next base: position 17,591,870 of record VBSM01003157.1, on the reverse strand, counting down.
TACTTATAACTTGTTGCAAAGTGTTGTTTATAATAGAAGCTTTAGCACAGAGATTTTGTTGATGCAAGATACAATGAAAAGAAATGAGAGTATCTGGATCTGTTAATATTTATTTTTATCTGTACAATAAACCCTTTTTGTTTTCCTGTCATGGAAGGTGCACTGCCTGTACATACACTCACTAAATTTACCAAATTCAGTCCAATTTCCAACTTCATGACATTTATCTTGAAAGTTGTTGAAGATATCTATATGCTGTATTGTTTGAAAGAGTGCCCAAAGCAAGTAACTCTTTGCAGCAAAGAAAGTCTTCTGTTATGACCCAAACGAATTATAAAACCTGTGCGGGTCAGTAGTATCAGTTGATTCATCATAAGTCATTGAATAATATATGTTTTCATTTTGACGTATTGCATGAAGTTCTTCTGCTAAGTTGAAGGCTAATTCATGCTGCAGATCAGTTATGGTTCTCCTTGAAATAGGCAATTGTTTGTACTTTGAAATGTTGTCAGGATCTAAGCATTCTATAACTTTGACAATGCACTCTTTCACAATTTCTACATCACTGAATGATTTCCCCTTTTTCCTGAGTATGTAAGTTACTTTATGAGTTGCTTCAGTGGTATTATTTCCAGGTCTTATTGGAGCTTAAAAGAATTGCCTTTGCTTTTGCTTTTCATTTTTTAATTCCTGCAATACAACCTTTTGCGCCTCTCCTTCTAATTTAAAATTTGTGGTCCTTATGAGTGTTATAATGCTAATGAGCGTTGAATTTCTCTAATGTTGATATTCCAATATCACAAAGCAAGCAAATCAGCTTATCTTCAGCAGAAACAAGATAATATTGCAAATCCCAATCCTCATTAAAAAATCTGTTTTCTTCCTTCAGCATTCTCTTGGTCTTCTTTGACATGAATTAAAAGCAGACAGAATTAAAAAGCACTGTCAAGCTGTGCGACTATTCACAAATTCCACTTCAAACAGAAACATCGTGCACCCTTGTCAAAAGCTGACAATAGGCTGGGACACTCGACCCCCATAAACTCTTGCTAACCAGCCTTATGCAGTAGTGGTGCCAGTCTGGCAGGGGAAGTTAGAGCTAAATCATGAGTATAGCAGCCGTCAGCTTACCCTTATGGCTAAGGTTCTAATTGTGCTGGTCAATCTGGGAGGATTATTTCATTGATACTTATTTTATTCTTTGTTATTTTAAATACGTTCATTTAAAAATTAAAACAAAAATATAAAAGACAAACAACAATGTATTAAAAAATAGAAGGATGTGTTCCGTAAAATTTGGATTCAGTCAAAAGGCCACACTTAAGGACCTAGAAGGCCATATGTGGCTTTAAGGCTGCAGGTTCCCACTCCTGTCTTAATAATCCCTTAGATGTTTTTTTAAAAACATGCTATTCTAGTTTGCTGAATTATTACTGTCATGCTTTTTTTTTTAATATTCTTTACTAGAGCTGGGAGGAATTTCCAGAGTCATTTATTAGAAATGGCTTTTCACAACTGGCTGACAAGGAACAGAGAGGCATAGCAGTTGGCACAAGGTCACTCAGCATGTCTCTCTGAATCTGTTCACATTTACTGACTAGTTTAGTGATCCATGGGTTTTTCCTGAGATCATTGCTTCAGATAATGATGCACAGTTACAAAATGGTGTTAAATATATGATAGATTGATCTTGCCTTAAAGGTATTTTCACATTCTTCTTCATTTGCAGTCCTAGACTTCAAGAGTCTCACCTGAAATATGTCAAAGTATTCATTGCAGGAGAAGGATCAGTAAGTTTCCTGACATAAAGCAGTGAGAATTTCTTTGGTACTCCTTAGCTTTCAATTTGCCTTTGTATTCCACACTTAATAAAGTCTCCCCAATGACTAGATATATGGAGAAAGCAAAAATATATATATATTCTATGATCAAATCACATCACTTCTTTTTGACATTTCATAGCAAGTTAAGGGCTAGCTATATATTCAGTCTTTATAATTTGCTTTTACCATATGGTAGAAATTGCTTATATTCAGCAGGATTTCTGTGAAATGAGTATACCTAAATCAGGAAAGTAAATCCATATTTCTATATGTCTATTTTTATAACAGTTTCTCTTTTCAGAAACCTTGTTGCTGTATTCATGTACTGCATTCATTTTCTGTATTCTAAAATTATTTTTATGATACAACCTTCTTATTAGACTAAAATATATTAGGGCAAGAAATGTGCCTTCTTCAGTTTATTTCCCCATATCTGAATAAAATACCTTCAGTTTAATCAATAAATAAAAAAGACTTTTTGAGCTAAATGCTGACAGGTTAAATAGTCCCATTGGAGCAGAGGACCCTGACATCTCCATAAGCAGACCCCTACCTGAACCTTGATTATTTTATTCCAATTACCTGTTAATTGGTGCATATTGAATATCAATTGCATCATCAATTTCAACATGTCTATAACTTCTCATGATATTTACTTCTTATTACTGGATATATTCTTTTGAGTAGTCAGTTATATTATCCCAAACAGTATGGTTTAAAATATGGGATTACATTCTCTGTATTGTGTTATACTATAATCAGCACTAAATTTTTCATTCATTTTTCAGTCATTCATTCAGTAGTTTGTTCATTCTTCAACCACCACGTATTTGAGTGCCTGTTACATGCCAGAGTGAACAGCATATGCAAAGACCATGTTACAGGAACATATATAGTACTTTAAAGAAGCTGAAATAAAGTGAGGATGGCCAGATTCAGACGAGGAGGAGGAAACATAGTTGTGAAATTAAGTATGAGTGGTTGGTCAGGACCCGACCTTTCAAAGAATTGTAGGATACATTAAGGATTCTCTAGGATGTATTAATGACTTTGTTCTTTATTGGACAGCAACACAAAGCCCTTACTAGTATTTTAAGCAAGGATGTGAGTATGTTGGATTTAATTTTATGAAGGTCTCTCTGGCTCCCTGTTAAGAATGTATTGGTCAAAGTGTTTGTTGCAAAACACATGTAAAGAAAAAACATGTGGAAAAAACTATGTGGACATAGGAGATTATTGCCTATCACCCAATGATGGCAATGGAGTAGGGTGATGGTGGTAGCGAATCCCTGAAGTAGTGATTAATTACAGAAAGTTAGAATGAAATTGTATTCCAAAAATATTTTGTTACTTCTTTGCTCTTAGATGTTTGTGTTATTTTCATATTTCCTCTATTATTATCTTAAAACTGAATCAATTCTCTATATAATCTCTGATTATTTTCTTAGGATTAAACTCCTATCAGTTATTTTATTGGTAAAAGAGTATTGATATTTTTAATCTGTTGGCATATTCTGACTACTTATTTGCCAGAAAAGACATTACAATGTGCATTTCCTTCAACTGAGTGAGAAAATATATCACAGTATTAAATATCCATTTTGTCAAGCTTTAAATCATTGCCAAATTTATAGGTTAAAAGATTCATTATTTTAGTATACATTTATGAAAATATTTTGAGAGCTTCCATCTTCTTGAATTGTGTTATTTTATAATAACCAAATATTTGCCTTATTTGTGACTTTTTCTAGAGGCTCATTTGAATTTTGATATTATGCATTTTAAATATATATTTTGTCCATTCCAAACTCAAATCTCATTCTTATTCAGTGAAGTTTAACTACAATTAACTACTCTCTATTGTGATATAACTTACCCTATTACCATTCTCTTCTTTTTTCTCTATAGCACTTATCATTATCTAAAATACTAAATAATTTACATAATTATATGTACATTAAGTATTGCCTCTCTTCACCCCTACCAAACTATAAGTTCCTTAAGGGCAATGATCATTGTCTAGTTTATTTGTTGATGAATCTCAAGCATTCAGAACAACATGTAAAAGCTGATAAATAAATATTTGTTGGGTGGTTATTAAATTTTGTTTGTTTCAATTCTTCCGTACTGTGACTTCTTTTGCTACTTGTATTAATAGAACATTTCATCCTACCCATCTATGAATCTGACAAATATTCAACTATATTTTAATTATTAATTATTGTGGGCATATACTCTTTCAATTCCATTAGATTGATATAATTTTTTACTTATTCTTGCAAGCTTTGTTTGCTTGTTCATCTAGATAACCTTTAAAGATGATTTTTCCATATTATTATAAACATTCCTAGAAGTTTTGATTGGAGTTGATGGAATGATTTTAATTTATTTAATATGTAAAGTGTTCAATACCAAAATTTTGCAGAGGATATTAGAACAAAGCATTTGAGTTAGGCTATAATGTCATCTAAATTTTCACAATTTCACAATTTTACAAAAAGGAAAATAGAAAAATAAATATATAAGCATTATAAATAAGTTGATTAAAACTTAAAAACCAAACTTCAAAAATGTACAGATATGTTGATAATTCTTCACCAGTAGAATCTTTGCAAGAATATGACCAGTAAAATAATGTGGGCATGGTAGGAACAGGATTGGGCATAGAATAATGGAAGTTAAAAACTGTTTTGTACCCATGAACTATACCCTTTTAATTCCTCTTCTTACTATTCCTTCCAGCCTTTGCTAACCATCATTCTACTCTCTATCTCCACGAGTTTATTTATTTATTTAGCTCCCATATACAAGTGAAAGGATGTGATATTTGTCTTTCTGCGCCTTGCTTATGTCACTTAAAATGTAGTTAGAAGGAATAAGAGTTAGTGTTCAGTAGCACAATAGTGCTACTATATTTAACAATAATTTATTATATATTTCAAAATAAGTAAAAGCATGGAATTGAAATGTTCCTAACACAAAGAAATGATAAATACTTGAGGTAATAGATACCCCAATTACTCTGATTTGATTATTACACATTGTAGACTGTATCAAAATATCACGTGTGTACCATAAATATGTATAACTAATGTGAACCTACAATAATTAAAAATAAACAAAACAAAAAGCTGTTTTGAATACAGTAGCAATCCTTCCCAGAACCTGAACAGAGATATTTCTCAGCCTCTTCCAGCTAACAATAATACCTCAATAAATTAGAAGATAATACCACACTTTTATTTTACACATGGATTATTTATAAGTTACCAATTTAGGTATAGAAATGAAGCTACATAAATATCAAATATGCTTTAAGCATGTAAATAGAAGCCAGACAAGGCTTTCACTACATTTTCCTCCGTAAAATCCTTCAGTGTTTCCCATTGTTCTTAAAGTAAAATAAAAACCTATCAGCATGGCCTACTAGGCTCAGAATTATTTAGCCTCTGACTACCTCTTCAAACTCCTTTGATATTACTGTCCCTGTTGATCACCAATCTCCAGACAAATTGTTTTCTTGTATTGTTTCTTATGTATGCCAAGCCCTTTCAAATCCCAAGGCCTTTGTACTCATTCCTTAGAGAGTCTTTCCTGGCCATTGTATCAAAAGTAGCCTACTTCCCAGCCTTCTAGTTACTAACTCTGGACCCTTGATAATTCTTTCATCATACTGAACATTATATGACATGATCATATATATTTATGGGAAGAGACCTCATGAAATCCAGTATATCTTTTGGATTTATTAAATGATCAGGTAGCTTAACAGTAATTGATGATTTAACCAATATTCTAGTTGTAGAATTGTCAGAATTTTTTAATTTCTTTATTCCAGCATTAACATTTGCCTGTTAATGTGGCTCAACTATCAATTTCATTTTTTTTTCTCTTTCTGAGTGACTTTCTGTTTTTATTCCTAATGTCATGTAGTTTATCTTTCATTCAGACTCATCAAGATAGTGAATCAGAATTGTCTGGAAAAGCTCTCACATCAACCTTTTCTTTGGTGCACAATGGAGTTTATGATTGGGTGCCCTGAGTCAAATGTCATTTCTTTTGATGCAAGTAACTGGGACCACATTAGGGAACAATGTATAAAACTTCCCAGGACTGCACCTCAGCTAAGAGATTTGAAGGACAGAGTCACCTTTAGCAGAGAAGGGTAGTTATGCAAGCAACTAGAACAAAAGAAAACTGCCCCTACTATAATAAACAAGTTATAATATATGTGGAAAGATAATCAGTGAAGAGCATAACTAAGCTATCCCTTACTACACTCTTGAGCAAGACTTTGAGTCTTTACTGAAGTAAGAAATAAGTCAGTGAGTTGGAGAATTTTCTATCATGATAGTCATTATATTTTTCAGGTAACTGACCTAAAAGACTTGTGGTACACTACATGATATCTATTTGGATGTACCTTTCTTAGATTTTATGAAAAGTGATTTAAAAAATGACACTGAATGGATCATTCCTTTTGACATCTTCTTTCACAAAGAGGAGGCTCATTGAGAAATAAGTTGCAATTTTCTCCATTGTAGGCATATTCTGCCGAGCATCTACATAAACCACAAGTGAGGCTGTGAGCTATTTGAGCAAATACTCTTTTCTTTTGTCTTCGTGAGGACTAAGAGTGAATTACCCAAGTGACAATTTAATCATTAAAGTAGAGGTACTAGAATGGATATAGAGCCTCACAAATCTCTGTTGATTTTGAGTATGCAAGTGAAGTGTGGTAAAGATACTACTACAAAAAATAACATCAAATTGTTCTGATGTAGCTGGGCAAGTAAATTTGCTCCATTAGATAATCAAGAGGGAGAGAAACATAAATACTTCCTTATTCAAATTATTTGTGGATGGAGAAGAACTTGAGTACACATTTGGGATCTTGTAGATTGATGTGGATTTTTATTTTCTATAATATTACAAAATAGTATTCAGTTAAAAGGGTAAAGATGCCTCAAATATAGCTATATCTATATCTAATGTATAATTATATATATATATCTTTATTTATCTAGATACATGAAAAAATTACTATTGAGAATGATAATAAAAGTGGTATAGATAGTAGAAAGCCTTTGGAAGTAGACAGACTTAGATGCAAAGCTCTGTCCTGCCAGTTTACATATCTGAATCTCAGATTTGGTAATTTTCCCCTATGAGCCTTTATTTCCTTAATTCTAAAGGAAAATTACATATTCTCTTGTGATTTTTTTTTTTTTTTTTTTTTTTAGACAGTGTCTTGCTCTCTAGACTTTGTTGGGGTTTTGACAGATGATTTATTCACATGTACACATACACGCCTTACTAGAGTTAATACATCTACATAATCATAGTTTTGGTTCAAATTCATTTATTAAAGCATTTTCCAAATGGCCAAATAATTTATAGTAATTAGTTTAGAAAATAGCATTAAACCAGGAATGTGTTCTTAACACTGGCACTCATATGCACACATGTGACTTAATTTTCATGAAATGCCTTATGTTTGTTGACTTTAGGACTAAAGGTGTTATTTTAAATGTGGCTATATCAGAAGAGGTTAAATGATTTGGAGTCAATGTATATACATTTATTGTTTTTCCAAATGTAGAGTCTGTTTAGGAGTATTTACTTTGGAAGATCACTTGTATTTATTCAATAAGAGCCATAAACTTTGTTTTAAATATATTTTATTATGAAATATGATAATAAATATAGATAAAAACATTCTTAAATGTATAGCTCAGTGATTTTTTTTGCAAAAAGATTACCCATATAACCACAAGCCAAAACAACAATAGGATATTATCAGCCACTCAGGTGCCATCCTTAGTCACTGCTCGTTCCCTCCCATGCAGATAACCACTATTCTCCATTGTATTTCCTTATAGATTTATCCCCTTGTTTAAGTGCATTTAGGCTGCTATAACAAAAATTCTACAGACTATGTGGCTTATAAACAACAGAAATTTATTTTCTCTCAGTTCTGGAATCTGGGAAAGCCATCAAGGAACCCTCAAATTCAGTGTCTCCTGAGGGCCCACTATCTTATCTACTCACTGTAACCTCACAGCGGTGGGAGGGCAAGCATGCTCTCTAGCGGCTTTTTTAAAAGGGCATTGATCCCATTCAAGGAGCCCTCAAGACTTTGAAGTTTTTAAACTTCCGGAAGGCCACATCTGCTAAATACCATCACTTTTGGATTTAAAATTTCAGCATATGAATTTGGAGGGGATTGCACACATTTGGACCACAGAACTCCTAAACATGCACCTTTGAAACAATAGTTTAGTTTTTTGAAAAAAAATATATATATAGTTGGAACCATAATATGTATTATGTATCTAATGTCTTTTAATTTTTTTATTTTGTATCTAACTTCTTTTAATCAACATTTTTATGAGATTTATCGAGGTCATTATGTACATTGTTAGGTTGCCCAATTGTTGATCTGCATTTTCCATCTTCTTTTCTTTGATGATCTAGATAAAGACTTATAAATTTTGTTGATCTTTTCAAAAAATCAACTTTTGCTTTTATTGTTTTCTTTTTTTATGTTTTTTATTTCATTTATTTCCTCTCTAATTATTATTATATCCTTTCTTCTGCTTGCTTTAGGTTAAGTTTGTTCTTCATTTTTTAGATTTCTAAGGAGAAAGCATAGATATGGATTTCAGATCTTTCTCATTTGCTAATATATACATTTAAAGCTAAAATTTCTACCTGAGAACAACTCTTCCTTCATTTTACACATTTCAGTAATTATTAAAATTATAATTCGATTTGAACAATTTTGTTATTTTTGTATTTTTTTTTCTTTTAGATGTGGTCTGCTTAGATTTGTGTTGTTTAATTTAAAAATATTTAGAGTTTTTCTAGATTATCACTGTTGTTGTTTTCTAATTTCATATCATCGTGGTCAGATCATGTACTTTATAAGAATTTAATTATTTGATGCTACTTGGTGAAGATTCCATTTACGCTTAAAAATAATTGTATTCTGCAATTATTGGGCAAAACATTCTAGAAATTCCAAATATCAAAAGAAAGTTGATTGATAGTTATATTAAATATTCAACATCTTTTCTGATATTTCTATTCACTTGTTTTTTTAATTGCTGGAAGAGAAATATTAAAACTTATTTTCATTGTGGATTTCCTTTTCCTCCCTTTAATTTGGCCAATTTTTCATCATGTATTTAAATGATGTGTTTAGGTACTTATAGTATTATAATATATTTTAAAATACCACATGTTCTCACTCTAAGTGGGAGCTAAAAAAAGGATATATATGGACATAAAGAGCTGTAATGGACACCGGAAACTAAAAAGAGGGCAAGGTGGGAGGAAGATAAGGGAACACTTGTACCTCCTAATTTTTTTTAAATAATAATTTTAAAAAATTGACAAAGAAAAAATAGGATATCTACACAGGAATGAAATAAGGTAATGACCAAATATTCCCTGTTTATCAGTGTTGACAATCCTTGTTTTAACATGTTTATAAAATCCATTATATTTCTCTTGATGTGTAATGAAAGAAAATAAATATGTATGCTCATTTCTATTCTTTTTGAAATAACAGAAGAGATGATATTCTGTGTCCATTGTCTCTTTCCAGCATTTATGTGACAAAATTATTTACATAACACTACCAAGAAATGGGAAAATAGAATAAAAACAAAAAAATTAAAAATTAAAATACTACTATAAGATATTTCTCATTATCTCTCTAAAACTCTTTGTATGGAAATCTAATTTTCCTAATATTAATGTAGCCAATCTCTAGCTATTTTTAATATTTGCAGTTATATCTTTGTCTGCACATTTATTTTTACACTATTTGTCTTTATACTTAAAGTTTATTTTTATTAAGAGCATGAAATCAGGGCTTGTTTTCTATACAACAGGAATGATCTAGCTTTTAAATAGTTTTATTTCAAATTAGTTTTAATAAATGTATTGATATGTTTGGGTTTAAAATTGCTATTTGATACATTTTCGTTCCTCTATAATGCCTTTGCTAACATCAATTTTGTTAATTTTATAGTGTTAACAATCCATGTTATCCCCTGCATTTCTTTTTTTAGCTATACTTATTTTGTCATTTTTAGTGATTGCTCTAAAGATTACAATGTGCATCTTTAGATTATCTTATTTTACCTTCGAATAATATGCTATGTCATGAAGAGTGCAAATATCTCACCACAGTGTATTACATTTCCTCCTTCTCATATCTTGTTCTTTTGGTTTTCATATATTTTACTTTTTATATATTATAATCCCCTACTATATCTTCTTTATTTTTGTTTTGAACAATCAATATTCTTTTCTTTTTAAAACCATCAACATTACCTTACATTTACTTTTATGCATACTATACCCATTATAATATTGTCATAATTTTTTCTTCAAACCATCAATATTCCTTAAAATAATTATTTCCAAACTCGATAATTTCTTCTAGCAATTTTTGCAGTACAGGTCTGTTGAAAATAAATTCTCACATCATTTTACTGAGAATGTCTTTATTTTACTTTGATTTTTGAAGAATATCTTCACCTAAATATCAACATGTTGTATTCTTTATATTTAGTGTAAATAGATTAGTCTGAATATTAGATATATAAATAAATGATTTTTCTTTTAGTTCTTAAAATTCACAATTTACTGCATGTTGTCCTCTCTTGTTTCTAGTGAAAAGTTAGCAAACATTTATAGATTTGTTTCCTGTATGTAATGTTTTTTTCCTCTGACTGCTTTCAAGATTTTCTCAATATTTTTCTCATTTTGCAGTTTGACTTTGATGTGCCTAAGTATCATTTTCTTTGCATTTAAACTGCAGGAGCTTCTTGTCCCTGTCAGTAAATGTTTTTCATTTTTCTCAATAATTTTCAAATTTTGCATTTATTTCTTTGAAAATATGTATGGTTTAATTCCTTCCCTTTATACATCTGAGACACACTTCATTCAGAGTGAAGAATACCTTTTAACATTTCTCTTAATATTCATCTATTCAGAAAGTTTTCCAGTAGATTTTTTTCCCCCATCATTCTTTTGTTCTGGTTGTTGGCATAGTTTATTTTAAATGTTTCTTTTCATTTCTTACTTATATTTTATTGTATAAATATTCAAACATATACAAAGTCTCTAATTTGCATTCAAATTCACCAATTCTTATTTATTAATTCCCTCTTCTTCTGTGTTTAATCTGTTCTAAAATTTACCAATCTCCATTTTAGTTATAAAAATGTTTGCTTCTAACTGAAAGTCTTTTTTTCTTAAATGTTGTTCCAGTTCACTAAAGAGACTTCTTCATTAGGTTTTTTAAAAAGGACTTAAATTAATAAAAGGCAAACATATAGTGAAGTATTTATACCTAGTATACAATGAATACTGAGCAGCTATTATATTTTTCTAAGCATATTAATAATTTATAAGGGAGTAAAGAGAATTGTCCCTAACTTAAAGAATGATATTTGCAAAGCTCATTGTAACAGGGAGGGAAATCTAAACATCAATAAAAGTGGAACAAAGCACAGTGATTTTACAGCATCTACCATTAAACAAATTATAAAATATTAAGGGGAGGTTATGCAAAGCAATCGAGATTAATTGCTGCTAATTGACTAAAGTCACAAAACCAAGTGTTGGTTCCATTTGTGATACTAATGCCATTTACAAGGTTAATTACTGTGTCACCTCACAGCCCCCAGTTGTTCTTCATATTGTGGCAGAGAACGTGTGAACAGATGGACCAGAATAACATCTGGCTTAGGTGAGCAATAAGAGTACAGCTGACATCCTCGAATGATTTCCTTCAGTAGCACCATCTCAGGGATAGAAAGTAATAAGAGAGAAATGTGGGAGCCAAAAATAGACAACTTGATATATATTAATTATTAGCATATTGGCCCTTGCCAAATCCCAGAGTAAATGTCATAATCAGCCTCTAACAGGGCAGCGGTAATGTTCTTATCAATAAAATATTTTTAAAAATACTTATATTTGAGTTAGTCAATGTGTCATTAGTATCTTATTTCATCAACTTTGCTCCCAAGAATGCTTGTGTGTGAACACCAAAATAATACTTTTTACTTTATGGAAAAATCACAATTTTTAAAACTTATATCCCCCTTGAATCTCAGGATAACACTGCAAATTAGATGTCAATACATGATATCCAAATTAATAACCAAGGCCCAGAATGCTACATTTGAGGTTTAAAAGGTAATAAATGGTAGAACAAGGATACAAAGCCAAAATTATTGACTTTTACCTATTGCACTCACATTTAGAACTATATTATGTCAGTAACAAGAAAAACAGTCTATGTTAATAATAATGATAATTAGAAAGGCTACAATGTATAAATTCCATTTCCTGCTATGTTTTAAGTAATATTAGAATCATTTTTCTATTCAAAAGAGTACATATCTAAGGAATTTGATTCCAAGTATTCTGCTATAAAATTATTTCAATTTTCTTTTATCTACTAAACATGATATTGCAATGACCTGGGTATATGCAATAATGCCATTTCTACCATAAAAACATCTTCTCAAACAACTCAAGGTGAAAATACACAGCCAAATAACACAACACAATCTTACTAGAAAAGAAATAATTGTCAGAAATTCTGAGATTGAGGCCATCTTTTCAAATGTATTTGTATGTTTTCTGCATTTTGTTTATATGCTATATTTTGTTGTGCTAAAGACCTGCCCTCTTCTGGTTGTGCTTATTACAGAGAGCAGAGCCTACACATGACTCATTAAAGAGGTAGTTCAAGGGTGAGCTCTCTTGGCCTTAATTTTTCTTTGCAAGGTAGAATAGTGTTGCTTTCTTGTCGTGAAGGAAAACACTGAGCATCACACGTGTAATTAATTATCACCATTGTCATTGTCACTGGGATCCAGCTAGGCATACTGCTGCTCCTGGCTTTGCTCTTCTATGTAGTTCAGTGTGTTTCATAATGTATTCGCTTTCTGATGAAGCTCCAGAGCCAGTTTCTATCCTTAGAGCTAATGTTTTTTATAATTTTGAATATAAGAAATCTGGGGAGAAAGGTGATTATTCAAGCTCTGTTTTTTCTCTCTCTTTTTTATGTTCATTTTCCAGTCATAAACTTTTTCTTTCTCAGCTTATCAATATACATGTGTCCCAGGGGAAAATGTTTTATTAGGATAATTTCAGTATAAAAAATACTTGAGCAGACATGTCACCAGAAGTAATGCTTTTTGAAGCAAATTGGAGAATTATTCATATCAGTGAAACCTATTTTGTGCAGATTTAATATCCATGTCAAGCAGAATACAGTAGTATATAGGTTACTATAGACTATTTCTACCAACTTTATTGAGATATAATTCACATACTATACAATTTCACCGATTGTAATGTACAATTCAATGGATATTTTAGTGTATTCAGAGTTATATAACTACTACTGTGATCAATTTTAGCACCATTGCAAGATTCCGAAAAGAAAATCTGTGACAGTAGTCGCTCTCCACTTCCTTCAATCGCCCCCAACCCATTCCTAGAAAGTTATGAATCTACTTTCTGTCTCTGTATTCTGAACATTGTGTATAAATGAAATCATAAAGTATGTGTTCTTTTACAACCAGATTCTTTAATTTTGTGTGATAATTTCAAGGTTCATCTGTATTGTAGCAAATAGAAGTAGCTCATTTCTTTTTATTGCTTAATAATAGTCCATCTCTTGATTAGACTGTATTTTATGTGTCAATTTATCAGTTGATAGTAGTCATTTAGGTTATTTTCACATTTTGGCTTTTATGACTAATGTTGCTATGAATATTTAGGCACAAGTTTTTGTGTGGAAATACGCTTTTTATTACTCTAAGATATACACAAAGGAGTCTATTAGACACCATAAGGCACCTCTGTGTTTAAACTTTTGAGGAACTACCAGAATGTTTTCCAAAATAGCTGCTCCTTTTTATAGTCTCACAAGAAATTTGTAAGAGCTCCAATTGTCTGACACCCTGTCAACACTTATTATGGTCTGTCATTTTGATTATAGCTATCCTAGTGGATGTCAACTGGTATCTCATTTGTTGTGTTAAATTGCATTTCCCAAATGGCAAATGATGTTGAGCATCTTTTCATGTGTTTTTTTCTTTTAATTAATTAATTAATTAATTTCTAAATACTATGGGGCTGCAAATGCTTTGGTTACATATATTGACTTTGCACCACTCAAGCCGGAGCATGCCCAACCCCCAGACATCATGTACCATACCCATTAGGTGTCAATTTACCCATCCCATCCTCCCCCTCCCACCTGCCCAATGCCCTATGATTATTACTTCCATAAGTGCACATAAGTGTTGATCAATTAGTACCAATTCAGTGCTGAGTACACGTGTTGCTTGTTTTTCTATTCTTGTGATACTTCACTTTGAAGAATGGGCTCCAGCTTCATCTAGGATAATACAAGAGGTGTTAATTCACCATTGTTTCTTGTGGCTGAATAGTATTCTGTGGTATACATACACTACATTTTATTAATCCACTCATGTATTGATGGATACTTGGGTTGTTTCCACATCTTTGCTTTTCATTTGTTTATTAGCCATTTGTGTATCATCTATTCATATACTTTGCCCAATTGAATTTTTCTTATTGGGTTGGAAGGATTCTTAAATATTAAAAGTCCTTATCTCGTATATGATTTCCAAAATGTTTATCCTAGCTTATGGGTTGTGCTTTTACTCTCTTATGGTGTCCTTTTAAGTACAATAGTTTTAATGTTGTTAAAGACAAATTTATCTATTTTGTCTTTTGTTGCTTGTATTTTTAGTGTAACATCTTAGAAAATTTTATCAAATCCAAGTTCATGAGATTTAGTCCTATAATTTCTTAAAATAGTTTTATAGTTTTAGCTTTTATATTGGCTTTATGATATATTTTATTTAATTTTGGTATAGAGTGTGGTTCTTTTTCATATGAATATTCAGTTTCCCAGCACCATTACTTGAAAAGACTGTTTTCCCCATTGAGTTATTTTTTCACCCTTGTTGAAAATAATTTGACCTTAAGTATGAGCATTTATTTCTGATTCTCAATTAAATCCTATTGATCTATATCCTTATATCAGTTCCTTTTTTTACCCAATCACTTTAGTAAGTTTGTTTCATACAAAACTTAGATTATTTTGTTAGATTTTGCATTACATCCTGATATCCCAACCACATCAATGATTTTTTTAAAATGAGCATATGTAAAGGTTTACTCCTTATGATGTTAAATTATATGAGTATTAAAAAATGGATAGTGTCATATGTCTACCAGTATATTCAACCTCTTGCCATCCTGAAACACAGGCAACCTCTGATTTGTTTAATGATGCTATAATTTTGCCTTTTGCTGAATGTCATAAATGACCTCATACAGTATGAAACCTTTATGGATTGTTTTCTTTCACTTGCTAATATGTGGCTAAGACTCATTTATATTTTTGTATAGTTCTTAACTTTTTATCATTGAATAGTATTTTATTGCAAGGTGTACCACAATTTATCCATTCACCTATTGAAAGTCATTTGTTTGCTCCTACTTTTTGGTTATTATCAATAACGCTTCTATAAAAATTAATTTGCTGAATTTTCCATGGAAGCAATTTTTCAAATCACTTGGAAAAATATTTGGGAATATGGTTTCTGGATTATATTGTAAGACGATGTTTACTTTGTAAGAAACTACTAAACTATTTTCCAAAGAGGCTGTTCCATTTTGCACTCCCACTAGTAATGAATTAGAGTTCCTCTGGCTACACATTCTCTCCAGCAATGTTATTGTCAGTCTTTTCAATTTTAGCCATTCTAATAGGTGTCTGGTTTATTTCCTTGATGTTTTAATTTGCAATTCTATAATGATCAAAAATGTTGAGCATCTTTCATGGTCCTATTTTCCATCTATTTATACACTTTGATGAAATACCTGCTAAGAATTTTTCCCTATTCTTGAGTTGTTACATTTGAATTAGTTGGGTTGTTATGTTTAAATTTTAAGAGATCATTGTATATATTAGATACAAGTCTTATGTCAGATATATGTTTTCAAAGATTTTCTTCCAGTCTGTGACTTTTCATTTCATTTTTTAACAGTGCTTCTGAAGAACAAAATTTTTTTGATTTTAATAAATTCTAATATCTATTTTTTCATGGGTTAAACTTTTGATGTTGTATCTAAAACCTCTTCAACCAACTCCATTTCGCATAGATTGTATCCTACGTATTATTCTAGTTGTTTTATAATTTTGCATCTTATATTCACGTCTATAATTCATTTTGTATAAGGTGAAACATTCATGTCGAGTGTCATTTTATCATGCAGTCAGGGGTAAGGGCTTGTAGGCTTTGAACTTTCCACTGTGGAAGCTACAGAACAGAGTGCACAGGCTTTCTTATTCAATGACCCAGTTGTGGGGAAGAGGAAAGGATGAGGTTTGAAAGCTGTGAGAAGTTAAACATCAAAACTGGAGTCAGACTATTCAGTATAACTTAATTCTGAAAAAATGTGAGAAAAGAGATTGGCATAAAGCTAAATTAATTGCATGCATTAGGAGGAAGTCTGTATGTTCACACAAAAAACCTGCACATGGATCTTTATAGCAGCTTTATTCATAATTGCCAAATATTAAAAGAAATGACATGTTCTTCAGCAAATGAGTGAATAAATAAAATGTGGTACACCCAGACAATGGAAGATTATTTAGAACTGAAAAGAAATAAACAATTCCTTCATGAAAAGACATAGAGGAAACTTAAATGCATATATTACTAAGTGAAAGAAACTAACCTGAAAAAGTCACATACCGTCTCATTCCAACTCTATACCACTCTCTAGAAGCCAAAACTATGGAGATAGTAAAAGGAACAGTGATTTCTAGGATTGGGAGAGGAGGGAGAGATAAATTGGAAGAACTCATGGGCTATTCAGGGCAGTGAATGTACTCTGTATGATACTATAGTTGTGGATACATGAATGTATGTATGTCATTATGCATTTGTTCAAACTCATAGGATGTACAGCACCAGGAATGATCCCTAATGTAAACTACGGATTCTTTGTGAAAATTATGCTGTAGTGTAGGCTCATCAATTGTACCAAATATACAACTCTGGTGGGGGATATCGACAATGGGGGAGGCTAATAATGGATGGAGGAAGAATTTGCTAGAAACCTAAAACTGCTCTAAAAAAGTTTATAAAAAGTCTTAAGTGTTGAGAATGTATAAAGAGATCTAGTCAAATTATAATGTTGGTGGGAACAACAGGACATTGGTTCAATGTGAGCATTATTCAAAGAAAATAAATAAGAAAATTAATTTTTAAAATACTTTAGTTAATGAAATTAATTCAAGGCCAGGCATGGTGGCTCATGCCTGTAATCCCAGCACTTTTGGAGGTTGATGTGGGAGGATCACTTGAGGCCAGGAATTCAAGATGAGCCTAGGCAACATAGGGAGATCCAGTCTCTACAAAAAAATAATAAAATTCACTATTGCACGGTCATGGAAACAACCCAAGTGCCCGTCAATTCATGAGTGGATAACTAAAATGTGGTATATGCTCACAATGGAATATTATTCAATTCTAAGAAATGACAGTGAACTAACACCGTTTATGCTATCCTGTATTAAGCTCAAGCCCATTATCCAAAGTGAAGCAACACAAGATATGGAAAAAGGGCTCCACATCTACTCTCCATCAAATTGGCTCTGACTGTTTAAAACTATGGTGCTCAAATGGTGGTTGGGTTCACCAGGGATTCGGGAGGGAGGGCAAGACACACACACATATAAACACTGAGCAAAATGTAACTATAGAACACTGAGCAAAATACAACTATACAACTTGGGGCTATTATTGTCCTTCCAGATATCCTCTCACTACAGCCTCTTCAGCTATTGCTATAATAATCCAAAACCTCAACCATGCTTCCCCATTTTAGAGTATTTAGACTCTTTCTTATATACCATTGCCCAACTCAGAAGCAGACACATAATAGGTCTTCAATAAATTTTTTTAAACAGCATATGACTATATTAGTTGAATCAACCTTGCTGCTACCACACATATGACTTCAAGCTTGAGATATTATAAGTGATGGATGGTCATAATATAGTGCTTGAATTTCTACACTAGACCCTATGTCTTGTAATTGTGTCTCTCTCTTAGACCATTGTGCCTGACTCCCCTCTTGGTTTTTTTGCACACACTCAAGTAACTCCAGCCGAAGCTCCACATTTGCTATCCCTCATCCTAATACAGGCAGAAGTTTTGCCTTAAATCCTAATCTACCATTTGAAGCTGCCTCCCCACCTCCCTCTAACCTGGTGCCTACAGCCCTATTTCTTATCAAATTGCCTTGTGGTGAATTCAACTTCTTATTACTGTTACACATAACCATTATTGTAATTCCTTTCAAACTTAAGTTTTCACTCAGATTGCTGACACAGTCCCTTCCCTGCACACTGGTCTGGACTATCTTCTTCCACACTTCTGCCAGAGTAATCACTCTAAAATTCTATCTTATCTGATCATTCATCATTTTAAAGTATTTACTAACTCCCCACTAACTTGGTTGACATCTAAACCCTTTAGAATAGCGTTGATTGCCTTTTTAACCTTCAGATGCCTCCTAGTAACAGTGGCTGTACATTCCTTCAGATGTAACTTCTCTAAGTAACATCCACCCTATTGCCGTCTCCATCCTCCATTCTATATTCTGACTAGATTTTGTGATAAACAATGATGATAACAAGAAGAAAAATAATGCCACTTACTGAATATTTACTTATATTTCAGACAATGCATTTAGCTACACTAATTTAATCTTCAAAAAGATCATATTGGTAAGTATCATTTCCTCTCTATACCAGATGTAGAAACTCAAATTCAGGAGAGTTACTTTTACAAGAACATACAATGATTAATGGACATGTTTTTAATTAAAATCTGCTTGCACCTGGCTCCATAAACTTTAATCTTAATGTCCTACCACTATTCTACATTGACTTTCTATATATGATCTCTTTACACAGGATAACAGTAACAATGTTCTTAAATGGCTGAGAAAGGGTAATAGATCAATTAAAGCTACAATTAATGGGGCACCAAAACTAAAGTTTGGGTAGGTGGAAGAGAGTGGATAGCAAAAGAGGGAATATTCCTTAATGTAAAGGAATTTGTAATGCCTGAATGTATGTATCTCTTATTGGAATTGTGCTCAGCATTAAAAAAAATAAGGTTTGGAAAATGTACTTCTATACCATGTGCAATATAATACTGGAGAAATGAGGCATAATAATGATAATGATGACTTTTTACAAAACACATCCCAATGCATTATCTCATTAAATTTCGATTAAATTAGGTGATATACTCAAAAGTTTTGCTTTGATTTTATATAATGCTGATGAGCAATGCATCATATGTTAATTTCCTGGATAATATTCAAGGCATTTTAGCAGACATAATATCACCACATCTAACGTGAATATTCCAAAAGCCATTTTGAGCTGAAAATTTTCACTTCAAAATCAATCGTGTATATCAGGGATGAATAATAAGTGGATTGAGCACATCTCCAACTCCTTAATAAAAGTTTAATGTTCTAAATAGTCAGAGAAGGAAGCATGCCCAGAAAGGCTAATATGCCTTGTACCTGCTTCATACTTGTTGCACCTGCCTGGCTTCATAAATACTAACACTAAATAGACTTATTCACAAAGACAACTTGTAAAGGAAGGAAAACACTACATTTTAGAGAAAATAGGCATTTACCACTTTATTTAAATTATTTTAGGTACGTCATTCTGCGTGATACTTTAATACCTAGAGATATAATTTTTGTGTAATAAAGTCATTTCCTTCCACACCAGGGTGTATGTGTGTGTGGGTATGAATGATTGTGTGTGTGTGTGTGTGTGTGTGTGTGTGTGAGAGAGAGAGAGAGAGAGAGAGAGAGAGAGAGAGAGAGAGAGAAATGAGAGGAGAATGAGAGAGAGGGGCAGACAGAGACCGAGAGAGGCATAGAGACTTTGTATGTGCATGTGGCTAGAATGAATGTCAGGCAGTTAAGATTCATTTGGTATGTATGGAGGTGTTACTCCTAGACTGCATAATATGGAATAGAAGTAACAAGTAGAAAACTGTGCAATAGAAATGAAAGTAAAATTAAAGTCCATTGGTTCAAATACCTAGAATACATAATCTTTTTTTCAAATAAACTCATAACAAATTTATTCATATTTGCCAGCAGCTGCTACAATATTGCTATTCATATTTGAAACATTCATATTTTCATATTAAGAACCATCAGTTTTCATGTCCTAGCAAAATTCTCTGTTCAATTTATCCTACAGACCTTCCATCATAAATTCTCAAGTGTGTTGATAAATCATTACTTGGTATTTTGTCATGGTTTTTGTATTTCAATAAGTTATGCAGCATCTGGTCCAGGTTAAAGGCATATAGTTATTGTACCTAAACAAGTTTTTCAGTAAAATTTCTTAGTATCTGTGTGCATTAGAAGTAATAAACATCCTGCTTCTCAACAACTGTTTTGTTTTATAACTTCACTTTCCTCTGACCTAAGGCAGGGAGGGGAATTGTCTATTTGTACACAAAGGGAAAGATAAAAATGAGTCACCAAAGTAGGAAAATTTACATTTTTATTGTTTTCTATTCTAATTTTTCACATGTTTAGTAATCCTAAGGGATATTATGAATGCTATTATATGCAGTTAATATATAATGGGCAAACTGCTATGTGACATTCTTTAACTTTTTAATAAATTTTATTTTCTCCTTGTGCTGACCTCTCTCCTTTACTGAGAAAACTATAAATGCTTGACATGAAATCTAAGACCCAGATGAACTATATGGAGATTATAGGTAAAAAATACCTTCTTGGGTATCCTAAATGTTCACCTAAAAAGTACAAATTTTAAAGTTGCACAGAGCAATGCCTGTTAACTCATTAGTCATTATGTGTTGTTTTGAAGCATGGAACCAGGGTTGGCAAACCACAGCCTGCAGTCCAAATCTGACCACTGATAAGTGTGTCCATCACCTCCATAGTATCCTTTGTACCCATTAGGTAGGTTTTTGCCCTTCCGTCCTCCCCTCTCTTCGATTTGCAATAATTTATACTTCATTTTGTTAATCCATTCATGAATCAGTGGGGTCCTGGGTTGATTCCACATCTTTACAATTATGAATTATGAATTATGCTGCAATGAACAGTTAAGTGCAGGTGTCTTTTTGATAAAATGACTTCTTTTCCTTTGGATAAATACCCAATAGTGGGATTGCTGGATTGAATGGTAGGTCTACTTTTATTTCTTTGAGGAATCTCCGTACTGTTTTCCATAGTAGTTGTACTAATTTACAGTCCCACCAACAGTGTATAAGCATTCCTTTCTGTCTGCATCTACACCAGCATCTATTGTTTTTGGACTTTTTAATAAAAGCCATTATAAGAGGAGTAAGGTGATATCTCATTGTGATTCTAATTTGCATTTCCCTAATGATTAGTGATGTCAAACATGTTTTCATGTTTGTTGGCCATTTGTCTCTATTCTTTTGAAAGGCTTCTGTTTACGTGTTTTGACCACTTTTTAATGCAATTGTTTGTTTTTTTCTTGCTGATTTCTTTGAGGTATTTGTAGATTCTAGATATTAGCCTTTTATTGGATGTATAGTTTGTGAATATTACCTCCTATTCTCTAGGCTGTCTATTTCCTTTGTTAATGATTTCCTTAGCTGTACAGAAGCTTTTAATTTAATCAAGCCCCACTTACTTATTTTTGTTGTTACTATAATTGCCATTGAGATATTAGTCATGAATTCTTTGTCTAGGCTGATATCTATAAGACTTTTCCCTACATTTTCTTCTACAATTCTTATGGTTTCATGACTTACATTTAAGTTTTTTATTCATTCTGAATTAATTATTGTGAGTGGTGAGATGGATTCTCTTTCATTCTTCAGGATGTGGCTATCCAATTTTCCCAGAATCATTTATTAAATGGGTTTTTTTTTCACCAGTACACATTGTTGTCTGCTTTATCAAAGTTCAATTGGCTGTAGGTAGATGGTTTTATATGGGTTCTCCATTCTGTTCCATTGGTCTATGCCTCTGTTTTTGTACTAGTATCATGCTATACCCTGGTACTATAGTTTGAAGTCTGATAATGTGATGCCTCCAGATTTTTTTTTTTTTTGCTTAAGATTGCTTTGGCTATTTGGGCTCTTTTCTGATTCCAAATAAGACATAGAATTATTTTTTGTAGATCTGTGAAATATGATCTTGTTACTTTCATGGAGATTGCATTCAGTCTGTAAATCACTTTGGGTAGTATGGACATTTTAACAATGTTGATTCTACTGACCCATGAGGATGATATGTTTTTTCATTTATTTTGTGTGATCTGCAATTTCTCACCAAAATATTCATAGTTCTTCTTGTAGAGATCTTTCACCTCCTTGGTTAAGTATACTCGTAGGTATTTTCTTTTCTTTGTAGCTATTGTAAATGGTATTGAGTTTTTTTATTTGATTCTAAGCTTGACTGTTATTTGTATATAGAAATTCTACCAATTTGTGTACATTGATTTTGTAACCTGAGAGTTTGCTGAATTTATTTATCAATTCCAGGAGTTTTGGGGATTTTCTAGATACAAGATCATATTGTTAGTGAAAACTGATGGTTTGAACTCCTTCTGCCTGAATTGGATACCCTTTATTTCTTTCTCTTGCCTGATTGCTCTGGCTAGGACTTCCAGTGTTATGTTGAATAGAAGTGGTGACAGTGGGCATCCTTGTCTTCTTCCAGTTGTTAGCTGGAATGCTTTCATCATGAAAGCATGCTGAATTTTGTTGAATGCTTTTCCTGCAACTATTGAGATGATGATGTGGTCTTTGTTTTTGCTTCTGTTTATGTGTTGAATCACATTTATTGATTTGCATGTGTTGAATCATCCTTGCATAGCTGGGATGAAGCCCACTTGGTCATGGTGGTTTCTTTTTTTTTTTTGATGTGCTGCTGAATTTGGTTTTCTAGTATTTTATTGCAGATTTTTGCATATGTATTCAAAAGAGATTGGGCAGGAATTTTCTTTATATATTGTGTCTTTACCTGGCTTTGGTATTAAGGTGACACTGGCTTCATAGAATGAGTAGGGGGAAATTACCTCTTTCTCTTTGTTATGGCATAATTTCTGTGGTATGGGTACCAGCTCTTCTTTTAGGTCTGGTTGAATACAGCTGTGAATCCATCTGATCTGCGGCTTTATTTTGTTGGAAGATTTTACATTGCTGCCTTGATTTTCTTGTTCTTTATTGGTCTGTTCGGGAATTCTATTTCTTCCTGATTGATTCATGGATGGTTATCTGTTTCCAGGAATTTGTCCATTTCCTTTACATTTTCTAGTTTTTGTGCATAGAGATTTTCTTTTGATTTCCATCTTAATTTTATTCTTGACTCAATAATCATTCCATATCAGGTTGTTTAATTTCCATGAGTTTATGTAGGTTTAAGTGTTTCTCTTGGAATTGATTTGTAGTTTTATTCCATAGTGGTCTGAGAAGATACATGGTATGATTTTAATTTTTTAAAAAAAATTTTGAGGCCTGTTTTGTGGCCTAAGATATAATCAATTTTGCAGAATGTCCCATGTGCTGCAGAGAAGAATGTATATTCAGTAGTTTGGGGGTAGAATGTTCTGCTCTGAACTTCATTTTTTTTTCCCTTATGCTGGCTTTGCGTTTGGTTTGTTCTTCCTATCTGTTATGTACATTTGACTTAGAGTCTGGTTTAGGTCCAGTGTTTCTTTATTTATTTTCTACTTTAATGATTTGTCTAGCTTTGACAGTGGGGTGTTAAAGTCCCTGGCAATTATGATACTACTATTTATATCTTTGCTTAGCTCTAGTAAAATTTGCTTTATGTTTCTGGGAGCTGCTGTGTTAGGTGCATATATATTTAGGATTGTTATGTCTGTTTGTTGAATTTCTCCCTTTCAACATGGAAATTTTCCTCAATAATTCCCTTGAATAGGTTTTCCAGGATTTTAGCTCTTTCTTCTTCTCCCTCATGGATACCTATAATCTGTATGTTAGTTTACTTCCCATAGTCCCATATATCTCCAAGTGATCACTCAGTTTCTTTTAGTTATCTTTTCTGCCTCTTTAAATCACTGAGTAATCTTGAGAGCCTTGTCTTCAAGTTCTGAGATGCTTTCTTCTTTTTGTTTTAGTCTGTTGCTAAAGCTTTGTGCTGTGTTTTAAAATTCTATAGATGACTCTTTCATTTATTAAAGTTGTATCATATCCTTTCTTATGTTGTCTAGTTCTTTAGTGAGTTTTTCATTAATTTCATGAAATATTTTTTGGCTTCTTTGTGATTGTTTTCAACTTTCTCTTCAACTCCATTCATTATTTGCCATCCATATTCTGAATTCCATTTCTATCGTTTTGGCAATTTCCTTGTGGTTGAAGTTTACCACTGTAGCTCCATTGTGATTCCTTCGAGGTGTCAAACTGTTTCGCTTTTTCATGTTGCCAGGGATCTTTTGTTGGTTTCTTCTCATCTGAACACTCTTTTCTCAACTCCAGGCTAATAGTTTTACAGAGCATGTATTCTTTGCTGGGAACTCTCTTGCTTAATTAGAAGTGAAGCCCCTAGATGGCACTTTTTTCCTACTCCGGAATGTTGATGCAGCAGAGGAGAGGCATATGTACTAATAGCTTATAATACAGCTGTTCTCATTTGTCCTATTCACCTGTGATTGCCACTGTTCAAGCTTGTTCTGGGCTATCTTTGTGCTGGGTGTTGGGTTGTTCCTCAGATCATAGCAGGAAGTTCAAGCAGGGAGCTGAGTAAGACCTTCCCTATGGAGGATGGCATTGTAGGGATTACTCTACCTGGGATATCCCCACAGAGGTGACAGTGGCAGCTGGGTGAGTCTATCCAGGCAGTGGCCATGTGTTCCAATGAAGTGGGTGTTTGCTTGAACCAGGTCCTAGTGTAATGGTGGTTCCAGGCTGTAGGGTCCCTAGAGGGCCGTTGGACCTTGAAGCAGTTCTGCTGGCGATGTGGAAATGGTGGAGACTCAGAGATGGGGTCTTTGGTTTCAGGTGCAGTGCTGGAATCTCAGAGGCAGTTTCCTGGGCCTGGCAGGAGCTCTGGAGCAATAGGGTAGAGCCTTGGGTTCAGGCGTAAGAACCTCAGGGTCAGGACTGGGAAGAAACCAGAAGCAGGGCTTATGAACATGGCCTTAGGAATGGAAGTGGGGCTGTGTGGATGGCAGGCTGTTCTGACCTGGGGTATGGAGGCAGTTCCTTACAGGTGGCCAGCTGTTTCACAGGCTCAGGGATGATGGATGCCAAGTCACGTGGGCAGGAGTCAACTCCAGCAGCCCAGGGACCACAGGGTTCTTCCCAACCCCCCATGACCTACTGAAGCAATTACCCAAACCTTCCCAGGTCCAAGCCTGTAGCACTCCAGGCAACTCCTCTGATCATATATCCCACTGTGCTGGAGGGGAGTCGCACTTGGATTCCAATCACAGGGTACAGCTCAGAGGATCCTTCATTTAGTCTGCTCCCTCCCCAGCCTGGTGTGGGCATGTGAAGGCCACCACCACAAAGCTGAGTCCTGTGCCAACCTGGCACCATGCACCTGAGAACACAGGATGGCATCAGCTATAAAAACGTGGAGTCAGCTTTCACCAGATCTTCACTGTATTTATTGTCTTGTGCAACTACTCTGCACAGACTGTAGCCAGGTCCCCAGTCCCTCCGGAAGCCTGTGGTGGTGGTGGGAGCCCTCTCACAACTCAGCCACAGTGCCTGTGGGGTGAGTGTGGTGCTCCATTGCTCTATCCTTCTATTCTTCCTCATGTGTAGATGCCTCCCCACAGATCCCTTTGATCATGTCGAATGTATCACCCTGTCACCTTCTTTTCCACACTGAGAGTCCGGCATTTCTTCTCTATGATTTCACAGTGTTCCTTTGGAGAACATTCCATATAGCCATCTGCCTGCAATTTACACTCCTGTCTTTGGGAGCCATGTGATCGCCAGCTGCTTCTAGTTCATCATCTTCTATCCCTAATTATGACGCTTTAAGAAAAGGTTTGCGAACACTAACCTAAACAAATATAAATAGGTCTGTTTTAAAATAAATAATTCTTAATTAAAATAATTCATCTTTAACATCTGTTACGTACCTTCTATGTAGCAGGCACAGTTTTGTACAACTTATATTCACCTCATTTCATCCTCACTTTATGAAAGTAGGCACTATTAGTATCCATATTTTACAGAAGATGAAGAAATTGGTTCATAGAGAAGTTGAATAGATACACGAATTCATGTATCTAGTAAAGGATAGAGCTAAGATTTGATCTTAAGTAATCTAATCCCAAATAAAATCACATTTTTGTATATTTTATATTCAACCCAATAATCTAGAAATAAGTTAATGTTTGAAATAGCAATATAGAATATGGAATGTGAAATATATTCAATATAGAAAATCCAATAATTTTATGCTGACATTTGTGAGTAATTTACTCATTGCAATAAAATATAATATGACTTAAGAAATAATTTACCATAATCCCAGGTGTTTGATCCTGAATTCCTAAATTAAGAATCTTTGAAATAATGCTTTAATTTATAAAAACACAACATATTTCCTAAGAACTAGTTAATGCCATGAGTAAGTAATAGAAATGAGGGGCAAATACCCAAAGTTGGTAATAAACCTAAAATGCACAGAATTCTTTTAAAATAATGATTTTTGGAGCATGAATTCTTACCATAACCCGATTCAATAAACTCAGATCTATGAATTAAATATGAGTCCCTAACAGAACTATTTATGAACTCAGACCTGACAGAAAATTAGGTCCTTTAAAATATGACAATAGCACATAGATGCTATACCAGTAGTTAATTATTTTTAAAAATTCCCTTTCCTTCCTTATCTGGGTTAACAATGTCTACTAATGTGTATGACTGCAGAGTTTTTCATTCTTAAAGAGCATAATCCATCATCTTTGGCTGGTGGCTATCTCTCCAAAAGTTTCTGTGCATCAATTTCCTTTCTCCCTGATTAGTGTAAATAGTAAACCAGATTCTAAAATGCATTCTTAGAAGACCAATATAGTAGCTTATTTTTGTCATTTCCTCTGATTTTGTTTTCTGAAAAAAGTATGCCCCTTCCATTTGTAGATTTAAAGGAGTATTCATTGTTACCCATAACTCCATGACAAATTTAACTATTATTGAGACAATAGTAAAAAAAATAAGATAGTAAAAATAAGATAACAGATATAAAACGTAAAAAAGGAGGGACAGGCAATGACAATTGTAGGAAGGGTATGTTAACATTACTGAATAGAGATGCAACAAAATGAGGATGGAATTTAAAGCAAGGAGTAAAATTTGGAAACTTTAAGAGAGAGTTTCCTAAGATTAGAAGCACTGCATTTTATTCATGCTCAGTATTAAATAAAATATTCCACTTTTTATCTGAGTGAAGGGGGTGATGTCACTTAACATCTCTGAATCACAACTTTCTCATTTAAAAAGTGAGCTTAAACCGTATCTGTTTTGTGAAAATCTCAAAGCTATATACGGACCAATTATAAAGTGAGAAAATATAGGAGAAAATGATTTGAAAAATGTAGAGAATTTAGTTTTTATAGTTATATAGAAGATGAAAACTGAAAAGGAGACTTTTGTACAAATATATTTTATAATGAAATCAGAAGAAACAGTGACTTAAGTGAGGGTTTTGAATGGACCAGAGTAAAATACAGACGCATAATGAAGAGGGAACTGAAGCCATCCTGATAATTGAGTTAAAAAAAGTTCAACTCACTTTATCTATGATAAAGCAGACATAAATCTGCTCACAATTGGACAGAGATGGGTGTACATTTCTTTAGATTGGGCTAAGATCCTTACATTTTGGTGAATGAGAGCTCATATTTAAGAGTAGATTAAAAGCACCAGTATTCAATGTGTTCTCAGGTTAAATCTGTGAAGGAGTAGAAAGTAATGAGCACTTTTTACCAATCTTGTGAAATATCTCCTACATATAAATGGGATGATTCCTCAAAATTTTGACTATGTAGAAAGTAGAAAATGGAGATCCAAATAGCCATTTGTCACATACAGGCAATCCCTATAGAGCTGTATTGATTCACCTGTATGCAAGTTCTCTCTCTCTCTCTCTCTCTCTCTCTCTCTCTCTCCCCCCCCCCACCATAATAGACAGCATGGCAGTTGTTTTATTCAGTAAAAATCCATTACTGATAAAGTTTGCAGTGTAATTAAAACTTGTTTTCCTTCAAGTTTTTCCAGGCCTTTGGCTTCTTGTGAAAGGATTCTTACTATCCTAATATTTTCTCATTTTTAATTTCTTCACTGACTTTAATTACCTTCTCTCCGGCCTATAAAACTATTGTTTCTTTTAAGAGAAAAACCACAGATATGAACTTGTTTGCTTAAGGCTTTTATTAAGACTTCACAGTTGGAGCTATTTCAAATAATAATATTGCTAGTAATTAAACTAAACATGGAACTGCCATTTGTATGTTATAGAAATTTTAGCCCGACCCTGTTCCACAACTCTAAAATTAGCCCTTGTTTAATATTTTGATGCATGTTTCATTTCTTTTCACATCTCAGTTTTCTCTAGGCTTCTTGAAACTGTATTCAAGAATGTTATGTGCCTGGTTACATCTGCATGAAGATGCCTATCTTTTTCTATAGAATCGAAAACTTTCTCATTGTCCTCTTTATAAATCATTAATCATGTTCATTACATAATTAAAATGCTATTTCTTTTAAAATAAATAACCATTTGAAATTCTCATTCAGTATATTTCTGTACAATTAGATTTTATAAATCCACCTTGACATTATTAAGTGACAATAATAAAAATAATATTTTGGATTTGCCATTATAGTAGTTTTATTACTCAAATTGAGTTACATTTCTAAAGTACATTACATGGATAATTCCTATTGATTTTTTGTAATAAAACTCAATTTATGGACATTGTAATTATTTCCAGCTTTAGTTATGTATGTTTGGCAAAACATCGTATATATTTAAGGTATATAATGTGACATTTTGATGTAATATACAATGTGAAATGATTATCACAATCAAGCTAACTAAAATACCTGTTACCTCACATAGGTAAGTTTTTGTGATAAAAACACTTAACATTTACTTTCTTAGCAAATTTCAACTATAAATGCACTGTTATTAGGTATAGTCACCAAGATGTAGCTTAGATCTGCAGAACTTAATGTATACAATTCATTTATCCCCTTGCCAATCTCTTGTCTCACCTTTTTTCAGAAATAATTTGTACTTAATAGTCTGACTCATTTTTGATGTTTGACTTCTCACAGCTTACAAGCCTCATCCCTTCCTCTTCCCCACATCTGGTCACTGGAAAAGAAAGGCTATGTGCTATGTTCTGTGGCTTCTGTAGTGAGAAGTTGAAAGTATGCAAGCCCTTACTCTTAACTGAACAATAAAATGACACTAGATGTAAATGTTTCACCTTAAACAAAATGAATTATTGATGTGAATATAAAATGCAAAATTATAAAACAATTAGAATAAAACATAGCAGATAATCTATGTGAAATTGACTTGGTTGAAGAGGTTTTAGATACATCAAAAGCTTAATCCATGAAAAAAATAAGTTAGACTTCATTAAAATAAAAAACTTTTGCTCTTCAAAAGGTACTGCTAAAAAATGAAATGAAAAGCCACAGAATGGAAGAAAATCTTTGAAAACACATATCTGATATAAGACTTGTATGCAATATATACAAATATCTTTTAAAGTTTAATCATAATATAACCCAATTAATTCAAACATAACAAGAATAGGAAAATTCTTAGCAGACATTTCATCAAAGAAGGTATATAGATTCAAAATAGGCACTTGCAAATCTCAACATTTTTATCATTATAGAATTGCAAATTAAAACAACAGCAATGAAATACACTAGATACCTAGTCCAACTACTCAATAGGAAAAAATCAAATAATCCAATTAACAAATGGGAAAAGGATTTCAATGGACATTTCTCAAAAGAAGATATACAAATGGACAACAGGTACATGAAAAAAATGTTCAACATCATTAGTCATCAGAGAAATGCAAATCAAAAATACAATGAGTTATCTCACCCAGACAGTTAAAATGGCTTATCAAAAAGACAGGCAATAACAAATCCTGGCAAGGATGTGGAGCAAGGAGAACACTTGTACACTATTGGTGGGAATGTAAATTAGTGCAACCACTATGGAGAATAGGATGGAAGTTCCTTTAAAAACCAAGAATAGAACTACCATATAACCCAGCAATCCTGCTGCTAGGAATATATCCAAAAGAAGCAAAATTAGATATCTAAATGATATCTGCACTCCCATGTTTATTGCAGCACTATTCACAATAGTGAAGATTTAGAATCAACCTAATTGTCCATCATCAATGGATGAATGAAGAAAATGTGGTACCTATACACAAGGCAATATTGTTCAGCCAATAAAGAGAATGGAATACTGTCATGTTAAACAAAATGGATGGAACTGGAGAACATTATGTGTGAAATAAGCCAAGCACAGAAAGAAAAATCTCACATATTCTCACTCATATGAGAGCACTAAATATTAAAACAATTACTCTTATGGAGACAGAGAGTAGAATGCTGGTTTCCAGAGACTGGTAAGAGTAGCAGGAAGGGAAGCTTAAAGTGGGGATGGTTAATAGTTGCAACAATATAGTTAGTTAGATAGAATGAATAATATTTGATAGCACAACAAGACGACTATAATCAACGATAATTTCGGGTATATTTTAAAATAACTAAAAGGGTGGAATTGGAATGTTTCTAAAAGAAATGATAAATACCTGAGGTTATGGATACCCCAATTATCCTGATTTAATTAATATACACTGTGTGCCTGTATCAAAACATCACATGTACCCTATAAAGATAAACATCTATTATATACCCATAATAATTATCAATAAATAAATTTTTTGTAAAAGAAGCGATACAAGGTGTAATTTCCATCTTTTAAATTGTTAAAACTGGTATTGTGGACTAAGATATAATCTATCCTAGAGAATATTCTGTGTACACTTAAGAAAATTTGCATTCTGTTACTATAAGATGAATGTCCTATGCATGTTTGTCAAGTCCAGTTGGTCTATAGAATAATTGATGTCCAATATTCTTTACTGATTTTCTCTCTGGATGATTTATCCACTGTTTAAAGTTGGTTATTGAATTTCTGTAGGATTATTGTATTATATCAAATTTTCCCTTTAGATTGGCTCATATTTGATTTATGTATTTTGGTGTTCTGATGTTAGATGCAAATATATTTACAAAGTTTATATCCTCATGATGAATTAGTTGGCTACTATATCATTATATAATGACCTTTTTTGTATCTTATGTGGTTTTTTAAACTTCATGTCTATTTTGTCTAAGTATAGGTACCTCTGCTTTCTTTTGATTTCTATTTTTATGGAATACTTTTCCCATACCTTTATTTGCAACCTATGTATGCCCTTATAGTTGCAGTGAGTCTCTGGTAGGCAGCATATATTTGCTCTTGTTTTTAAATGCATTTAACCACTTTATGCCTCTTGAGAATTTAATCCATTTCCATTTAAAGCTATTTTTGATGTGTAAGAACTTACTATTGCCATTTTGTTAACTGTTTACTTTTGTTCTGCAGTTCTTGTATTCCTTTCCTTCTCTCTGTCTTACTTTTTAATTTGAAAAATTTCTGCAACTGTCTATACTTTGATTCCTTTCTGTATGTTGTTTGTATATCTACTAGAGGTTTTTTCCTATGGGATTACCATGAAGCTTACATAAAATATTTTATAGTTGTATAATCTACTTTGAGCTGATAACTTAACTTTGACTGCATATGAACAATTTAATATTTTCCTTTCCTCCGCACATTTTATGCTTTTTGATGTCACAGTTTATATCTATTTTCATTATGTATCAATTAAAATATTAGATAGCTATAGTTATTTTTATACTCTTGGCTTTTACCTTTTATATACAAGTGATCTACACATCACTATTGCAATATTAGCTTATTATAAATTTGATTCTATGCTTAGCTACAACAGAGTTTTATACCTTTTTTATGTTTTCATACTACTGATTAGCATCTTTTATTTTTCAACTTAAAGAACTCCCTTTAGCATTTCTTGTAAAACTAGGTTTAGTGATGATAAATTCTCTCAACTTTTGTGTGTCTTGGAAAATGTTTATCTCTCTTTCATTTCTGAAGGACAGGTTTCCCAGGTATTTTTGGTTGGAAGTTTGTTCTAGTGCTTTAAATATGTCATCCCACTCTTTCCTGAATGACATCATTTCTGATGAGAAATTGGTTGATAGCCTCATGGTGGGAAGGTTCTTTTATATTAGTATGATGAGTCTCTTTTCTCTTGTTGCTTTCAAAATTTTCTTTTTGATTTTGATTTTTGACAATTTGATTATTTATGCCAGTGAATATTTTCTCTGGTTGAATCTCTTTGGAGACTGAGAGCATTATGTACCTGATATCTACATCTCTACCCAGATTTGAGAAGTTCTTAGCCATTATTTCTTTAGATAAGCTTTATCCCTTTTTCTATCTCTCTTCTCCTTTGAATAATCTCTCAATGCGTATATTTGGTTGCTTGATGGTGTTCCATAAATTCTTTAGGCTTTCTTTGCTCTTCTTATACTTCTTTTTTTTCTCTTTGTTCCTCTAAGTGAATAATTTAAAATGACCTGTTCTCTTTTTCACAGATTTTTCTTATGCTTGACTAAATCTGCTATTGGTGCTTTCTATTGCATTTTCTATTTCATTCATTGCATTCTTCTTCTCTAGAATTTCTATCTGCTCCTTTTTATGATTTCTATCTCTTTCTCCTCATATTGTTCATGTATTATTTTCTAATTTTGTTGACTTTTGTATATGTATTCTCTTGTAATTTGTTAAGTTTCCCTAAAACAATTGTTTTAATTTTTTTTTTCTATTTGTAGTTTATGTGATAGTTCCAGCTCCAGTGAGGGTACAGTGGTGTATTCTCTGTGTAGGTTTGTCAGTTGAAGTCAGCATCAGCCAACATTGCAGGGGTCCTCAGCCATCAAGGCTGTGGGTATCATAGTGATAGTGTCAATAAGGGCTGCTTTTAGTGCTAAAGACAACCGAGGTCTTCCTGATAATTTTTTTCTCTCATGGGAGATGGAATGGCTAAGGGGATATCTCTTGGGCAACATTTGGACTGTGAGCACACATGGAGGGACTGGTGGCTTGAGGGTTTTAGACCATAGTGACATCAGTGCCTGGGACACAAGTACCCTACTGATAATAGTGTACAAGGCAGAGGTGCCTGTGGAGCAAGCAGGGAGCCAGGGTCCAGAGAGTGGGCATGCACAGAGCTACATTGACTTTGGGGTATGGGGCATGGGCTAGCCCACAGCAACAGTTGCTCTAGTGTCTGAGGAGTGCTGCATGTGTAGCAGCAGAAGATTCAGAGTCTAGATCATGAAAGTATGGGAAGTGGCCACAGCTCCAAGCTCCAGTGCATGTGTGGGGTTTCCCTAATCCTAGGCAGGACAACAGGTGCCCCTTCTTGGTGGTTAGGGGAAAAAACACAACAATGTCTCCCCCTCTGGAGGAACTGCAGTTATCATGGCTATTGGTTACTTCAGTGGGAAAAGCTTCTAGTGACCTCTACAAAGCAGAACTCTTGAGATTATGCCAAAGAACACTAATGGGACCTCCACTGTGAAAGCTGCAGGGAGTCCACTCTGCTAAAGGGGCTGTTGAGGTCCTTGGTAGTGAAGGCTGCCAGGGTCCTTTGCAGAGCAGGCCACTGGGCAACATGCTGGCACCCACCAAGTGGCAGATACTTATAGCCTCCACCCTTCTCTTTTTTCCTAGATATATCCAGAAGTCTCAGTTATCCTCATCTACCTAGTGATACTTTCTGTGGTTAGTCTTTGTTTTTTACTCTACTGTGTTGCTACATGTTATTAATTGAATTCTTGAACCTTCCGAGGGCTCTTTTGCTTCAAATACAGCTGTCTAATTGTTATTTGTTGTGAAGAGATGAAGGCTGGTATCTGCTACTCCACCATCTTGCTTATATCACTCATTCTTAATCGTATTAAACATGGAAATGATATTTCTGTGCTTGAAAGAAAACATAATGAAAAGCAAATATAAATATTAGGAAGCCAGGATAACTTTTCAAAAGCACTTCCTGTAGAAGTGGTTAACTATTGTCAAATATTTAAGTTGTATTTTCTAAATAAAAAATAAATTGAAAGGATTATTGCATAAATGAGATGTTTGCATTTTAACAGTACACTTTAGAAAAAAATAATATTAAAAGCAAAACCTTAGGTAAAATTTTTACCACAGGGCCTGATAAAACTAACTTGCTCAAAATTAAATAAGTATAAGAAATACGTTTTTTCATCTTTTGGTGAACCAGAAAATCTGCTAAAAATAAGCCTGCATTACTGATTGACAGCCATCTGTCACTGAAGCTTGACAACATAAAGCTAGTTGCCTTTTAGATGGAGCAAGTGCTCTCTACTGCACTGCATTCCCCATGTGGCCTGTTGTTTTTGTTTTTTTGTTGTTATTTTTCAAAAACCAAACAGTATTCTTATTTATTTAAGCTACACATAATAATCCCCTCTTCTATCTATATACCCTCATACAGATTCTCTAATGTAAACTTATTTCAAACTTGCAATTGTCCAAATACCTCATTCTTTTACACATATCCACATCTTTGCATATGCTTTCATTCCAATCTGACTCACTTCCCATTTTCTTTACTTCTGTATATTTTTTGCTGATTCTTCAAGGGACAATTAAGTATCTTTGCTTTTGTGAAATATTTTCTGACTTATCCAAATCAAAGATTTTATTCCTCTTATTTTTCCTAGTATGCAGTTCAATTTTTATTTTATTGCATTGTTATGCAATTTATTTACACACTTGTCCTTCCATAGTAGAAAAGGAGTTAGACAAGCATACATGGACCATTATTATTAATCTTTGAATGCTCAACACTGAAGAAAATGTCTTGCCCATTTTCATACTCTTCATAATACATTTTTGTCAGATTTGTTCCTGACTGAACAGATCAGAAAGCTGTTTTTTCTTTCTTTTTGTATTTTCTTCCTTCCTTCCTTCCTTTTTCCATCCTTCCTCCCCTATTTCAGTTTGCATACCATCAGGTGTTATAATTTAAGTTCATTTTTCTTATTCTCTTTGATTCTGGCATTTAAGTGTGTTGAATTCTTGTATATAATTGCTTAAAAATGAAACAAGAAAGGGATTAGCCCATTATTTTTATGCTAATGGAAGAATACCATTTCTTTGTCTCCTATTATTTTATTGTAACTCAAACATAATAGTAAGTGAAGGATTAATAGTCTAAGTAAGTCTGGTTGTTGACAGAGCCAAAATATAACACAAGGTGCTTCTCACTTATTTCCTTGCCCTTTTTATGTACATCTCTATCTTTGCCTTTAAATAGGCTGAAATGCATCTATAATGGTTCCTCTCACGGAAGGCCAGGGCTCATTCCTATCAAGAGTTGGGGAAAATGACTTATTTATTTCATCTTATTTTCTTGGAAATTTGTTACAAATGCGTAACAAACAATTGTTTAAAACTAAGAACTATTTAAAAGTACATTAATTATATTTTAGGTGTATATTGTATATAAACTACTCACTATACCTACAACTCCTCCTAATTATTTAAATTGTATTTCGAAGCCCTGATTATGAAAAGATAACTTGAAAAAGTAAATAACTTGTTCTCATCCATAACATTTTCCAATTTCAGGGTAGGTTTAAATTAGAGATATTGTATTATACACATTTTCATCTCTATGTGATAATGACATTCACAACACAAGTAAGATCTGAACTTTTGTGCATTTTCCCTATGTTGTTGATATAATTATTGCTATGCAATGTATTTTTTCTAATAATTTGCTGAGATAAGAGGAAGATTCCACACATGATTATCTATGATAAAGTATTTTTCTAAATTACTGGTTCTAAAAAAGTAGTTTTATTTGCTTAGTATATGTGGGGCTGTAAGGTGACTATATCCTCTTTGGGGTTTAATTATCTACATATTCTAGGACCTAGATCAACTAGACAGATAATAAATATAATATATAGAGAGAAAATGAAAATAGAAGAAAGGAAATTAGAAATGTATATTTTAGAAGATATTCAGATATTTAATTTTAATATAGAAAGGAAAATATAGATAACTGAGATAAAATTACTAAAAAAAACCCCTGTCTTTTACTTTTTTTAACTTTTGCATATCACTTAGAAAATAATCCTGTTACAGCCTTTTAGCTAGCCAATTTTATTGCCTGACTTAGAGACTGCATTTGTTATTTATTGCTTCATAGCAAATTATATCCATAACTAGCAATTTAAATAATATTTATTATCTCTGATTCTGTGGTTCAGGAATTTGAGAGTGGCTCATCTGGGTAGATTTGGTGTCAAAGTCTCTCCTGAGTAGAGTGGGGCTAGAGGATCTGCTTCCAAGATAGCTCTTTCACATGGCTGTTGAAGGAGGCCACAGTTCCCCACCACGGGACCTCTCCATACATCTACTTCAGTGTCTTCACAACATGGCAGGGGTCTTCCTCCAGAGCATGTCATGAGAGAGAGAAAGATAAGACAGAGAAAGAGGAGGAAGAGGAGGGGAAGGAGGAGACAGTGATAGAATAAGCACAAAAGGATAAATCTGAACATCTTTCATGGCTTCTCCTTAGAAGCCATATTTTCATTTCTGCTAAATTTTGTTAATTACAAATGAATCACTAAGTTCAGTCTGTGATCAGGGGAAGGGAGATTAAGCCTCACTTTCAGAGGAGAGGATGTTACAGAATTTTGGGGCATATTTTAAAACTACCACATGGTTCAAACTCACAGAGGCATTATACAGTAAACTATTTACCTTATACCACACAAAGTGCCTTTACTTTCTGATTTGTGCTGCTCTTCTCCTATTGGGTAGAACATTTTCTTTTTTTTAGCATATCCTCAAATCTTCTTATAATCCTAAGGATACCACCTTCTTCACAGGTGACTAGAAATTACAAAAAATTAAATGATAAACTTTGGGAAGGAAAGGAAGAGTGTGGAATTAGAAAGGGGATCTAGATGTGTGGAGAGATGTTTAGGTTGATAATTTGAAGATGACACCAGAAATATAGATCTATGAAAATTGATCTTAGTACAATACATTTTGGAAACCTGGAAAGATTGTCTTAGCTTGGAGAAATAGTTCAAATTTGGGGAAAACAGATACCAATAAGGTACACCTGTCTTCATTATTTGCTTTTTCAATTATAGTGGTTAAAATCCAATATCCCTCTAGGAATATTGACAATATCCTTGCAAAAATCCTGACCTAATACTTATTTAATAAGTTATACAAATGTGTATCTCTGCCCCTATTCTTTTCACTAATTCAATGCCATTGATAGTCCCCTGATTTAAGGTTTCATAATGCAGGAGGTAGTACAGACTAGATGTCCAGAGCATAAAATTTTTATATCAAATGGGTTAGATTCAGAACCCAGATTTGGTTACTTACTCACTGTGTGACAATAGGTAGGTAACTTATCCCACATGTTATAATTTGTTCAGTTATGAAATGGAAGTAATGATGGTGATAACACGGCTTGCCCCATATGGTTTTTTTTTAAAGTTAAATGAGATAACACATAAAAAGTGATTAGAAGCCTGACATGTAATGACAACCATACAATTATGACATACTATTTTCATTAACAAATTATGTAACTTAAAGACTCATGCAGTGACCCACTGATTGGAGAAATGTTTAAACTTAAAATAATAATAATTTATTAGTTAGCATTTATAAAGAACTATAATAAACATTTTACAAGTTATATTTTATCATCTTAACAACTCTATTAATTTTATTTAGTCAAATTCGGCACAAATATTAGATGCATTTTCCAAGGTCACACAGATTCAAATGGTCAAAGCAGCTATATCCCTGCATGGTGTTGTAATAGTGCTTGAGGAACATACAAATATATCAGTAATATTCTATGAACTTAATAATATCTTTTTGCAATACACTCATACTCAATTGCTTATCTCTGTGTTTGACTTAATTATATGACTGCCATGTTCACTAATTATTACATTTATAACAAGAGTGATGCCTTTTGCCTCATTTCCCAGTGTGATTCTACTTTTATTATAACGTATTTTCCACTTTCTAATGTTTGGTTTTTTCATACAGCATGTTTCCAGCATCGTTAAGATGGCTGCTCTCTCTGTTTCTTTAGGAATCATATTAACCAACGGAATAAGAATGAGAATTCAATAAAAATTATTATAAGATAACCCTGTCCACTTCAGATGGGAATTGGCATGAAAATAATTTTTAGTACAACTATGAAACATACATTGCCCAAACTTGTGGCCAATAGAAACATTTTTAAAACATGATGTTTTGATATTCAATGCATTCCCTTGCCTTTTGGCTCATATATTTTATTCGTGTTAACTCACTTTGATCATTTTTTAAAGTATCATCCCAAAGAAAATAAAATCAATTTTTTTTTTCAAAGTTTCATGTTTGAAGGAAAATCTACAAAGAAAGCATTTCAATGAGCAAACAAAATATCTTATGTCAGGTTTCTCAGAAACCACATTCTGAGTTGCAAATTTGCTTGAAGGAAGTTTATAGGGGACTAGTCAAGAGCTTAAACCTGTAAAGTAATAGAGGAAGTAGAATTGAGCAGAGCTGAAGAACGATTCATTCAGAATCAAAGCCTTGGCTGATCCTAGGAGGAGCACAGGAGCTGAGATGCTCTGCAGATATGTTCCAGAATGAAGCAATGGCTGGGCATTCATATCCCCAATCAAGCCATCATTTCATGTGGACTTCCCCCAGAGAGGGAGGATAACCTTAGGTGAGGCAGCTCTATTTCTGTAGGGACAATTCTCTTGGCTGGGGTATTGTCCTAGTCCCTCTCCTTCCTTAGCAGGCCGCCACTTCTCTAGCTGGGCTATGTTGTGACTTGACATTAGTTACTGGTTGGTGACTAGGAAAAGAGGTGGGGGTATATCCTCAAGGGAGAGCACATGGTATTTCACAAAAAAGATGTCTTTGCTTCACCTTCAAATAGTGAGGGAGCACTGGCCATTGAGCAGGAGGAGTGTGCCACTTCTGCAGGCTAATAGAGTTCAGGGTGCTCTAAGATTTCCAGCATCTAGAGTTTCAGCCCAGATTTCACCAATCTTAATTCTCAGGATCCCCACACTGCCCAATTAAGGCCCTCACCCTTGTCATTGACTTTCCTTTGCCTCTGAAACCCTTTAAATTAAGTCCTGGGATTCACCTTGAGCTTTTCTGCTTTGTGGCTAAAGAAGAAGTGAGTCTGTTTACATGTTGCCCAAGAAACCCTGTATATTTCACACTTTGCATTAATTTTTTTGCTAATAATCTTCTCCCTTTATCTTCTTCCAGTGTCATTCATTGTCCTTACATTTGTTATTGCACTTAACAACATCATCCAATCCTATCATTTTCACAATTCCTACTTTCTAAGAACCTCTCAAATGCCTGGGATACTTTAGCAGTCAAATGGCAGTGCATGCCCGTTTCATAATATCTCATCCCATTCCATTAACAGTGAAAGTTTGAATTTAACAATTATAC
The DNA here is from genome assembly GCA_008086735.1 of Cheirogaleus medius. NCBI lineage: Eukaryota > Metazoa > Chordata > Mammalia > Primates > Cheirogaleidae > Cheirogaleus > Cheirogaleus medius. The sequence goes on along the minus strand of VBSM01003157.1, from coordinate 17,552,184 downwards.
TTTTATGGCACACCGGGGCTAACATTATCCACAGGGTTCTCATTGCCACTGTCCAGGGAATGATCTTGCTCCAAAATTCAATTTTTAAGCTTACTTTCTTGGACTGCTCTTAGTTCCACCTCTCTTAGGATGGATTCCTTGGGGAAACAGACTCTGAGATGGAGACTGGGCAGTAGGAAGTTTGTTGGCAAGTGCTCTAGGGCACAACATTCTGAGAGTGTCAAAGAAACAGGATCAGGCAGAGGGAGTTGAACAGCTATGCAGTGAACAAAACCAATCCCATGGGAAGCTCTGAAGCTGGGATGGCCTTTGGTTGTCCTGAATTGTAACAAAAGCCCTGATCCTTTTTATTCCCAAGTCACCCAGTCTTTGGATGTGAGCATATAACCTTGAGCAAGGCATTTAGTTCTCTTTAGGTTGAGGTGAGGCCAAGTCACAAGCAAAGGCTCAGATGTGACCCAAGAGCAGGCAACACTCCTGGCAGCTGAGGACTGTGAGCTGCTAGAGAAGGGGAAAATCTAACCAAGATGATCTGTAGGATTTTTTTTAATACTTCCCAAATTTTAATATAAAACAAATTTCATAAGTTTCATAATTTTCATTTTGAGTGGTTTATAGGTTTATAAAACTATCATTTGATTTTGCAAATATCTTTGATGAAAACTGGCTGACTTCTGTATCTTTTTTGGATATGATAGCATAATATTAAAATTCACATCTTCCATGACGGCATTAAGAATGTAAAATGTTTAGATGGTTTTAAATACTATTCATAATAATTAAAACAATAGGATTCAGCTGAACCAAACTTGAAGTAATTGATGTATCTTGACCAAAAGTATATTTCACACAGCTGGAATAAATTACTATTATTGAATGGAATTTCCGTATTTTTTATTTTTAAGAGTAACTTCTTCAATGAGAACACTTAAAATCATGGTGGTTTCCTTGTTTTTGTTGTGGTGGTTCAGTATAGTCATTAACAGGCCAAGAATATCAGTGTAATTATACAGTTTTCCTGACCTCCAAGCCTACTCATTTTCCTTTAAATGAAGGGGTTAGCCTAAATAGCCTATAACTTATTTGGTGTTGTAAACTTTCCAAAACTTATGCTCTTGCATTCAAGGTTAGCATCATTGGAGAAAATTGTTTGAGAGGCAGCACTTTTAGTACCATAGCTCCTGGCATTTTACAATCTCAAATGTAATAAGCTTGGGAACTGAAATTTATGAGTGCGTACTTGTGGTGTGAGGAAAATGTGGACAAAAGGTGAGGGTCAACAAATACAAGGTTAGAGGCGGCCAATTAGCCTGAGGAACAAGCATCTAGTGTCCCTTTCTCGTTTCTTTTTTTCCCCTAACAGCTGCAACATCCTTTTCAATCATATACCAGCCACAGTAACATTCTCTACCGATAAAAATATGGCAATATACAGGACTGATAACAATTTTTTTTAGTAACAGAATTAGATCACATCGAGTTGAGGTAAGCAGAGAGATTGCTTTGTTTTTATGTTTTACTTTTAAACGTACATGCCTATCAGGATGTTTTTACCATGGTTATTTTTAAGGACACAATCTTATGCTTCTAAGAAAGAAATGTATCTTCCTCATAAACACATTAGGAAATACTTAATCTGTAAATTCAAATATAATTAAGCATAGCATCTGAAATGACTGTGCTGGCATATAGAACTAGAGAATTGTTATCTCATCAGCCAAGAATATGCATGCTAATAAATTATCAACTCTACTGAGCCACAAGTAATAGAAGATCAATAAGTAGGTGTTGACTCCTGGAATGTTTTCATAGCACAGAACTGATTTAATGCTTCATTCCTCAAGGAATGAGATATTCCACAGAAGGATATTTCCTGTAAACTGATGTTAACTTCTCTGTGTGTTTATTTTAATCTTGCTTGATGATATTTCTCAAATATGCCCATTTAAGTAAGAGATTAAATAGAATTTAATGTTTTTTTATTGAAGTTCTTTATTGTTCTTTAAAGCAACAAGCGTATTACCTCATATTGAATTTTTTTTTTTTTTGGAGAAAATTTGTCTCCTTTGTGCAATAAAGATTTTTTTCAATCTTTGCCTGCTTTCACCTTGACTGCCCCCTGCCATGAGAATAGCTTGCCCAAGCTGATATAACTAGCAAATAGTAGAGTTCAGGAGTTGGCATTACATTCCAAAACCCACACTTTAAAAAATTCTCCATCCCAGAGGCCAAGGAAAATTAAGCTTTCTATATGTGATCCCAGGGTGTTATATATGCCATTACAGCTAGAGTTGTTAACAGATAAAACAACCATATTTTCCTTTACTATAAACCTAGATACACTATAAACAAATAAAACAAACTTGTCTAAATCATTATGATTTAGTAACTTTTTTTGGGTTCTATGAGTCTACCCTTTCATTCCATCCTCCATAGTGCTGCTAGAGTGAATAAGTGACTTACAACTATAGGCCATTTAGTAGCTTCCCATTGCTCTTAAAAGACATTCCAAGGTCTTTAACATGTCTATAGAATGTCACATGTATGGGTCCAGCCTTCCTCTGCAGTTACAACAAAACCAAGACACTCCTTCTTGTCTCAGGTCCTTCCTACATGCTATTCTTTCTACCTGAAGAATTTTCAACATCCTTTACTTCACTTTCAGCCTCCTGCTTCCTGCCTCACCAAACTAACACCACTCTTTATAATGCCTTAGCCCAGGAGCCCCCAACCTATGGTGAGTTGTATAATTATTTCATTATATATTACAATGCAACAATAATAGAAATAAAGTGCACAATAAATGTAATGCGCTTGAATCATCCCAAACCATCACCCCCCTTCTCTGATCCATGAAAAAATTGTTTTTTGTGAAAACACTCCCTGGTGCCAAAAAGGCTGGGGACCACTACCTCAGTCAATTCTTTAGGGTTTTTTCTCTTATTGCTCATTTTCAACTATCTTCAGTTACCTTTCATATGCTTGCTTAACTCCCTTTAGATCCTTTTGGCAGTAGATACCAAATTATTCAGTATTTGTGAAATTAATTTTAACATCTCTTTCTCCACTAAACATTAAGTTACATAAAATGAACAAGTCTGTTTTATTTTCATTCTTGTTCCAGTGTCTAGTAAAATACATGGCAGATTGTACTTAATCCACAATATCAACCTAATAATGAAGAAAAACAATTCAATAAGGACTATAGCAGTATTGCTTTAAACGTAGTCCAAAGACCTGCATTGTGGTTAAGTCTTCTGAGGTCTGGAGTCATATCACTAGAGTTTTAAACCCATCTCAGTCACTATCTATGTTTGGATATAATATTGAGCAAGCTGCTCTGCTTCAGTTTCTTCATGCTAAAATTGAAATAACAGTAGTTTTTATCATGGAAGATTGTTGAAAGCATCAAATTAGTTAATATATGTGAAGGTATTAGGACAATGTCTAGCACAAGTAAGTGTATAGAAATATCAGTTATTGATATTAAAATACTACTATGTATTTGGATAATCTGCTATATAATATAATATTATTAGTAATATTTCATAATACTTATTTTCTTAATTTTAATTATATTACACTGAATGTACCCATTCATGGCAATTATAAAAAGTTAATCTCTACTAATTAAGAATTAAATTTGTATATGATTTCTGTTAATATATCTCTCCAAAGTAAAAGTTGTCAAGGAAGTATTTTAGTAAGATAAAGTTTTATTCATTGTTTCTTCAAAGCCTCGCACAGTGACAAGCTGGTCCTTCTGGTATGAAGCCATGAGTCTGTGGCTGATGTCAGTTTTTCTAACCACAAAATGACAGTTTATTTAGGCATAGTGGGTCTCACAAAGGTATTTAAGGGAGACATATAAAAGTCCAAATAGTTGGTCAAACTAAGAAAGGCTTGTGTTGGGCATGACAGCCCCAAATTCAAAGAATTAAGAAACCATCACGTATGAGAATGAACAAAATTTCAGACCAGAATGGGATAAAGTGTGAATGCTGGAGAAAAGCTGCTGTTGTTACCTGTTGTTTTCTGCTGTATATGGGGTGCATTCATAGAGTCATTTAAACTCCAGATAGAGGGGGAAAGTAGAACCTTCATTATAAATACAATTAAACATTTAATAAGCAGATAGTAACCCATTGATAATATATCTATATGATTCCAAAAGAATTGGATAATGGATATCACAATAAAAAATAAAATTTGAAACCATTCTTCCTCAAAATGTATATCCAAGCAGGTGAAGTAAATATTTATAGAATAACTTGGTACAACCAGAGTTCTGTCTGACCTAAAATTTATTAAAAGCTTGCTCATCTGGTCTATGCAAAGCAATTTTAGGAAAACTAAGACAAATGGATAGTTTACAATCTCTCTTCCTGACAGTACTTCAAGAGGTTATTTCAATATGCCATTTTGTTAGGACAAAAATGTCTTATTGGAGAAAGACTAGGCACATATTATGAAAAAAACTGGACATTTCTTGCTTGCAGGTTGTCAGGGCTGCAATCAGAGCCTTGGTAAAAATCAATATATACAATATTGGGCACACATTGTATTCACCCTAGGATACAAGACATCAGAGAGATAAGTGCTATGAGGAGAAAGGTTAAAATACTAAAGATACAGTGCAGAACAAGAAACAAACTAAAGAATTTAGCCAAGAATTCACAGAAATGAAGTACATAGTTATATCATTCAAATAATTAACTTCAATAGCCTCTCTTTCATCTGGTTCTTTCTTTTTAGATGAATTTGTTCTTGCTTTAATGATACCTGCACCAGCACTTGAAATAAGTTCAATAATAATTGTTTATGGTATATAAAATGTAATTAGTAAATTATAAATAATACATATATTCACTACATTTAAGTCATGTATGATTTCATGTGTGTGTGTTTATGTGTCTATTATTAACTACCACTCTCTACTACCTAGAGTGCTAGCAAAGATCTTAAAAGGAGAATATTACTTCTATTTGGCTCCACAGAGAAACTCCTTTTCTTCTAGGGCGTGTGGATGTATGTGAGTGTGTGTGTGTGTGTGTGTGTGTGTGTGTGTATACGTGTGTTTAGAGACAAGAGTCTCACTTTGTCACCCAGGCTAGAGTGCACTGGCGTGATCGTAGCTCACTGTAGACTTGAATACCTGGGCTCCAGAGATCCTCCCACCTCAGCTTCCTGAGTAGCTGGGACTACAGGTGCCATTATACCTGGGTAATTTTTTTTGTAGAAACAGAGTCTTGCTATGTTGTCCAAGTGGGTCTCAAACTCCTGGCCTCAAGGGATCCTCCCTCTTTGGCCTCTGAAAGTGCTGGAATTAGGTATGAGCCACCGCTCCAGCCGCCTAGAGTGTGTTTTTGGAAAGCAGCTATGCTCACCACTATACCACCAATGCAACAGTGTGTTTTTGATTCATATTATTTCTGTTTATAACCCTTGATTTCTTCATCAAAATAAAGCTCAATCTCTGTTTGTGGGAGCCCACCACTATGGTTATAATGGCTTCATGGTGCTTTGGGTGGTGCTTTTAGCAAACTGCGAAGGTGTAGGTAATTGTTACTATCTAAACCTCTTCACTTCAGAAACTTCAGAATGTAGAATGTTTGGAGATGAGCTTATTCTAGAGTAGATCTCACTAGTTCAGATAGGGGAAACAAAAGAAAATGTATCTCCAAGAGTGACTGAAGCTTCTGTGATTCAGTTCAACTGTTTATGAAATGCCTGCAACACATTCCTGCCTTTCACCCTTGGTAATGAGGTTTCTGAGCTGTATTCTGGTAAAAATTGGTCTTTTAACTTTTTTAAACCCTTAATATGTGGGTTATATAGACATTATTGTAGCTTACACACCATAAAATGTGTGGATGAGAAACCAGATATCTTATTTATGCAAAATTCATATCAATGACAGCTCTACCAAGAAACTATTATGAGTCAAATTTATGGCAAATGTTAATGGCAAAGCTATAGGGTATTGAGAAATTTTAGTAACATAAATTATAAGTTGTAGGGGTAGCCTAGCATGTAGTTTCTCTGATATTAGGAGAGCCTCAGGTGCTTCAAATTGCTAGAAATAAATTATGCACTTTGTATGTAAGTGGTCAAGCAAAAAGGCAAGAGAGGATACTCATTCCAGCAGAACAACACTAAAAAACTCTTTAATTCTGATATTTCAAAGATTTCTCTAGATTAAAAAGTTAAAATCTTTCATCACTGAAAAATATACTAAAAGGAACCCTGTACCATATCTTCTAACAGATGACTGGTTTGTGTATATACTTGTCATTTAAGAATGAGAATACAAGACCATTAAATATCTCAGGCTAAAAAAACAATTTTAAATGTAAGAACAGAAGGAAAATCTTAGACAATGATAGTAAATGAAATTTAATTTAGACAACTAAAGCATATTACTGAAATAGATTGATAATCAAACAGGTATCCTCTTCCATAATAAAGCACATGAAAGAAAGCCTGTCATATTTTGGAGGATAAATATTTAAGTTGGTCATGACCCCTCTTTGCTTCAAATTCCTTTACTCTGAAATGATGAGATTGGACTAGCCAGCCTCTAAGATTTAGATTTAAAATTCGAGAGATGTTGTCATTCTCAGTAAAAGGGACTTCACTAAGGGGGACATTGAATAAATTATTCTAAGGGAAATACAGAGGCAGATCAAAGAGAACACATCAAAAGTTCAGGTAAAAGGATCTTAAACAGAACATCAAAACCATGATCTTAATCACTAGCTTGAGGGAAAGCCACTGTAAACAATTTAGGTCCCAGATGAACTCTTTACTTGAACTCATTTTGAAAATGCCATTTTCCCATTTACGATTGCATTTATTTGTTTAGTTATTCTCCACTGAAAGTTTACTTGAGGATTTTCTTTCTATTTGTCATCTGAATAATGCTTATTGTTGTGGCCTGCAAGTGATTTCAAAATAAATAGACACATATTAAAATGCAACAACTTTTCAAGATAGGTGGCATCAGTCAGTTTGTGCAGGAGTGATGAGTTGATGGGAGTTCATGGTAATCCTGAAAATCTATTTTCACTACATTTCTTTGATATAGAAACATATATTTTACTAAGCCCTACTTCAAACAATAAATTTCATATATCACTTGTAAGACAGTTGTAAAAGTGTTATTTATGAAAATAAATGTTTCTTATTTATTTAATCTTAAATAAAAGGAATAAACCATAGGTTAATGAATAGGAGTATTTGCTTTACAATTAATTGATCTGAGTTTCTGTCCTGGTGATGCCATTTATAAATTATGAGACTTCAACTGAAATGTTTAACTTCACTAAGAAGGCCAATCTATGAAACAGAGTGAACATATTTCAAAATATTTTGACAATTAATGGAGAAAAATTGAGCAAAGTGCTAAGCATACTACCTAGAACTTAAAAGGTAATCAATGTTGGCTAATATAAATTAATACTAAATATTAATTTGAGGGAGCATTTTTATATGCAGATGGTTAATCATTACTGCTAGAAACTTCTATACTCTAATTGTTTCTTTGCTTGCAGTAAATGCCATCATTCAACATTCATTTATTTCAATTCCTTAAAATTAAGCATTCATTCTCAAAAAGAACTTGATAAAAAACTATTATGGGAATGCTACTGATTTGTGTACATTGATTTTGCAGCCTGAGACCTTGCTAAATTTATTTATCAATTCCAGGAGTCTCTTGGCAGAATTTTGGGGTTTTCTAGATATAAGATCATATTATCAGCAAAGAGAGATAATTTGGCCTCCTCTTTCTCCATTTGGATACTCTTAAGTTCCTTGTCTTGCCTAACTGCTGTGGCTAGGACTTCCAGCACTATGTTGAATAGAAGTGGTGACAGTGGGCATCCTTGTCTTGTTTCAGTTCTGAGTGGAAATGCTTTCAACTTTTCCCCGTTTAGTATGATGTTGCCTATAGGTTTTCATGTACGGTGTTTATAATTTTGTGGTATATTCCATTCATTAAAAAGTGGGCAAAAGACATGAACAGGAGTTTTTCAAAAGAAGATAGACTAATGGCCAAATAAATATACAAAAAATGCTCAGCGTCTCTAATCATCAGGGAAATGCAAATCAAAACCACAATATGATGTCACCTAACTCTAGTGAGACTGGCTTTTATCAAAAACTCCCCAAACAACAGATGCTGGCATGGATATGGAGAGAAAGAAACTCTTATACACTGTTGGTGAGATTGCAAACTAGTACAACCTCTGTGGAAAATAATACAAAGATCCCTCGAAGAACTAAAAGTAGAACTACCATTTGATCCAGCAATCCCACTGCAGAGTATTTACCCAAGGAATAAAAGTCATTTTATCAAAAAGAATCTTGCACTAGAATGTTTATTGCACACAATTCACAATTTCAAAGATGTAGAATCAACTCAAGTGCACATTAATTCATGAATGGATTAATAAAATGTGGCATATTTACACCATGGAGTACTACTCAGCCATAAAAAATGAATTAATACCTTTTGCAAGAATCTGGATGGATCTAGAGATCATCTTCCTAAGTGAAGTATCACAAGAATGGATAAACAAACACCACTTGTACTCATTATTAAATTAGAACTAACCGATCAGTACTCATGAGCACAGATGGAAGTAAAACTCAATAAAATCATACAAGTGGGACAAGTAGGAGGGAATGAGTGAAATAACACCTGACGGGTACAATGTATGCTATTCGAGTGATGGACACACTTATAACTTTGACTCAAGCAGAAGAAAAGCATTCCATGTAACCAAAACACTTGTATCACTGTGACATTCTGAAATTTTGTTTAAAAAGTAAAAAAAAAAAACACAAAAAATAAATTAAAAATTATGCATAAAACAGAAAAATTTTAAATCTTTATTTATTCTCCTGAAAATAACAAATCTATGTTACCTTAAATGACATATTTAATGAAAAATAACTTTATCTTCCAAACCAAAAAATAGGTTAATAAAGTAGCATTAGTTTAAAAACAAGAAATTCCATTTTGAATAACTTTATTGTAATATGATACACAAACTATAATATTCACCCTTTGAAATTGAACAAGTAACTTTGTTTTACTATATTCATGATGGAACCATCACTACTATCTCATTTTAGAAGATTTTCATCAACACCAAAAGAAACTACATATCTCTTACCTATTCCCCTCTCTCCCTAGCCCTAGGCAATCACTAACCTGCTTCTGTGGATTTGCCTTTTATGGACATTTCATTTAAATGGAAACATACAATGTATGGCCTTCTGTGTCTGTCTTCTTTCACATAGTGTAATGTTTCCAAAGTTCCTCCATGTTGCTCATGTATCAGTATTTTATTCTTTTTATAGTCACATAATATTTCATTTTACAGATACATGACACTTTATTTAATTCATTCCTCAATTGATGGGCATTTGATTTTTTTCTACTTTTATAGCTAGTATGAATAATGCTGCTATAAATTACAAATTTTGGACAGATGTTTTCAATTCTCTTGGATATATATCTAAGAGTAGAATTGCTGAATCATGTGGTGGTAACTCTCTGTTTAAGCATTTTAGGAGCTTCTAGACTGTTTTCCAAAGTAGTTGCACCACCATTTACAATCCCACAAGCAATGTACAGTCAATTTGATTCCTCCACATCATTGCCAAGCATTTTAATCATCTATACTGCTTTACTTTGGCCATCTCAGTGGGTGTGAAGTGATATCTTGTGTTTCTATCTAAATTTTCCTATTTTCATAGGCTTTTTGAGAATTATTATGATTTCTTTAGAAAATGTGTACTAATATTTTTAACACCTTTTTGAATTTTTTGTTATTATTGAGTTGTATATATTTATACATTCTAAACGTAAGTATTTATGTATCTATATATTCTACATACAAGTCTCTCAATAGAAATATTATTTGAAAATATTTTCTCCAATTTTAAATTTGAATTTTCTTTTTCTTTTTTTTTCCTTTTATTATATCTATAATGCGGGTACAAATATTGTTAGGGTTACATACATTGCCCCTACCACCTCTGCACCTTCCACATGCCAGAGCTTCAAGTGACTCCAATCCCCAGGTGGCGCGCACGGCACACATTATGTAACTCTACACTTCC